>CM075751.1:19291224-19891224 GCA_037974335.1 Prionace glauca | reverse complement strand
GGATTGGTTTAGGTTAGTGGGTCATTGTTTTTGTAACTGGTCGGCGCAACATCGTGGGCCGAAGGGCCTGTTCTGCGCTGTAATGTTCTATGTTCTATGTTCTATGTTCTATGTTCTATGTTCTATGTTCTATGTTCTATGTTCTAATCCAGATAACACAGAGTCCAGGCAAGGAACAAACCTGGGCTACTTTGCAGGGGGCTCCAACTTCCTTGGGATTCTTGCTGGGAAGTATATGGGGTTTAATGGGATTGGGGGTTATAGATTGGTGGGGTTGATGCGATCGGCGCAACTCGAGGGCCGAAGGGCCTGTTTGTGCTGTAATGTTCTATGTTCTAACGAGACAGCACGGTGGCACAGTGGGTTAGCACTGTGGCTTCACAGCGCCAAGGACCCAGGTTCGATTCCCGGCTCGGGTCACTGTCTATGTGGAGTCTGCACATTCGCCCCGTGTCTGTGTGGGTTTCCTCCCACAGTCCTGGTTGGGTGCTAAATTCTCCCTCAGTGTAACCCGAACAGGAGTGTGGCAACTCGGGGGATTCTCACAGTAACTTCATTGCAGTGTTAATGCGAGCTGACTTGTGATGACAGTTTATTGGTAGGGGGATTGAATTTAGGAGTCGCAGCGTCATGATGTAACTGTACACATCTCTGGTGCGGCCGCACTTGGAGTTTTGTGTGCAGTTCTGGTCCCCACATTACAGGAAGGATGTAGAGGCTTTGGAGAGGGTGCAGAGGAGGTTTACCAGGATGTTGCCTGGTATGGAGGGGAGATCCTATGAGGAGAGATTGAGAGATTTGGGGTTGTTTTCGCTGGAAAGAAGGCGGCTAAGAGGGGATCTCATTGAAACATATAAGATGATTAGAGGTTTAGACAGGGTAGATAGTGATAGCCTTTTTCCTAGGATGGAGAAAGCTAGCACGAGGGGGCACGATTTTAAATTAAGGGGGGGTAGTTATAGGACTGATGTCAGGGGTAGGTTCTTTACCCAGAGGGTGGTGAGGGACTGGAATGCCCTGCCAGCTGCAGTTGTAAATGCGCCTAGTTTGGGGGCGTTTAAGAGATCTGTGGATAGGTTTATGGATGAAAAGGGATTGGTTTAGGCTAGTGGGTCATTGTTTTTGTAACTGGTCGGGGCAACATCGTGGGCCGAAGGGCCTGTTCTGCGCTGTAATGTTCTATGTTCTATGTTCTAAATCAATCAACCTTAAACTAGGAAGTTTTTAATTGTACATAGTTTATTCAAGAATACAATTAAAATATAACAAAAACACAGGAGCTTCATTGCAATGTTAATGTCAGTCTACTTTTAAAGTTTTTTAGTAAGTGTTACAAGTCAACTTACATTAACACTGCGATGAAGTTATTGTGTTTTTGTTATATTTCAACTATATTCTTAAATAAACTTTGTGCGATTAAAGCTCCCTAGTTTAAAATTTATTTATTAATGTCACAAGTACATTAACACTGCAATGAAGTTACTGTGAAATCCCCCAGTTACCACATTCCGGCTCCTGTTCGGGTTACACTGAGGGAGAATTTAGCACGTCTTTCAGACTGTGGGAGGAAACCGGAGCACCCGGAGGAAACCCACACAGACACGGGGAGAATGTGCAGACTCTACACAGACAGTGACCCCGAGCCGGGAATCGAACCCGGGTCCCTGGCGCTGTGAGGCAGCAGTGCTAACCCACTGTGCCATTCACCGCACTTGTGACAAAAAATAAATAAACTTGAAATGTGTCAGCAAAATGCAAACTCACAGGGCTAACGTGGGGAATTAGTCTCCTCTATGTTGGTTTTATCAAGTAGTCACAGATGCTCAGGTGGCACAGTGGGTTAGCACTGCTGCTTCACAGCGCCAGGGACCCGGGTTCGATTCCCGGCTCGGGGTCACTGTCTGTGCGGAACCTGCACATTCTCCCCGTGTCTGCGTGGGTTTCCTTCTACAGTCTGAATGACGTGCTGGTTAGGTACTAATTGTCCCTCAGTGTAACCCAAACAGGAGTGGCGACGAGGGGAGATTGTTGCAATAATTTCATTGCAGTGTTAATGTAAGCCTACTTGTGACGTTAATAAGTAAATTAAAATATAACACCTAATAACAGTAACTTCATTGCAGTGTTAATGTAAGCCTACTTGTGACGTTAATAAGTAAATTATAAACTAGGAAGATTTTATCGCACAAAGTTTATTTAAGAATATAGTTAAAATATAACACAATAACAGTAACTTCATTGCAGTGTTAATGTAAGCCTACTTGTGACATTAATAAGTAAATTATAAACTAGGAAGATTTTATCGCACAAAGTTAATTTAAGAATATAGTTAAAATATAACACAATAACAGTAACTTCATTGCAGTGTTAATCTAAGCTTCTTTGTAATATGAGCAAAAAAACTTTAGAAGTTTTATTATGGTGAAGGTGAGATGGTGGCACAGAGCAGCACGGTGGGTTAGCACTGCTGCCTCACAGCTCCAGGGACCCGGGTTCGATTCCCGGCTCGGGTCACTGCCTGTGAGGGAGTCTGCACATTCTCCCCGTGTCTGCGTGGGTTTCCTCCGGGTGCTCCGGTTTCCTCCCACAGTCCGAAAGACGGGCAGGTTAGGAGCTAAATTCTCCCTCGGCGGAACCCGAACAGGGGGAGACTGTCACAGTAACTTCATTGCGGTGTTAATGTTCGCCGAATTGCGAGCACTAAGAACTGTAGGAAGGGACAGGATGAGTCAGCTCCGGGCTTTATACCCAGGGGAACATCGCAGACTCGATTCAGATTGATGAAATGGGAATCAGTCGAGAATGGGTTAACCCAGGCAGCCGAGCTGGTGCCCAGTAAAGCGAACAGAAAACAAACCAATCAAAGTGAGAGTAATTAGAGAGGGAGGGCGGGGTTGCGAGTGGAGAGAAACAGAGCAGATCTGGAGGAAGAGGGAGGCAGAGTAATGGATACAGAGAGAGCGAGTACACGGAGAACATAAGAACATAAGAAATAGGAGCAGGAGTAGGCCATCTGGCCCTTCGAGCCTGCCCCGCCATTCAATAAGATCATGGCTGATCTGTCGTGGCTCAGTTCCACCTTCCCGCCCTCTCCCCATAACCCTTAATCCCCTCGCTTATCAAAAACCCATCAACCCGCTTCTTAAAAATATTTAGCGAGGCAGCCTCCACCACTTCAACGGGCAGAAAATTCCAGAGATTCACCACCCTTTGAGTGAAGAAGTTCCTCCTCAACTCTGTTCTAAACCGTCTCCCCTTTATCTTGAGGCTGTGCCCCCTAGTCCTACTGTCTTTTTTGAGCAGGAAGAGTCTCTCCACCTCTATCCTATCCATCCCATTCATCATCTTATACGTCTCAATGAGATCTCCCCTCATTCTTCTAAACTCCAACGAGTACAAGCCTAGTTTATTCAGCCTCTCCTCATTGCTCAATCCCCTCAACTCCGGTATCAGCCTAGTAAACCTCCTCTGCACTCCCTCCAAGGCCAAAATATCCTTGTGTAAGTGCGGTGCCCAAAACTGCACACAGTACTCCAGCTGCGGCCTCACCAATGCCCTATACAGCTGCAGCAAGACCTTCCTACTTTTATATTCAATCCCCCTCGCTATGAAGGCCAGCATCCCATTCGCCTTCCTGACCACCTGCTGCACCTGCAAGCTGGGTTTTTGCGACTCATGTACAAGGACCCCGAGGTCCCTCTGCACCGTCGCCTGCTGCAGTTTTTCGCCCCATAAGTAATAGTCCTTCCTACCATTATTCCTACCAAAGTGGACCACCTCACATTTGCCAACATTAAATTCCATTTGCCATTTCCTGGCCCATTCGCCCAGCCTATCTAGATCCTTCTGCAGACTCTCCACACCCTCCGCACAATTTGCCGTTCCCCCAATCTTGGTGTCATCAGCAAATTTCGACACCCTACACTCGGTTCCCTCCTCCAGATCATCTATATAAATGGTAAATAGCTGAGGCCCCAGCACCGACCCCTGGGGCACCCCACTAGTCACCAACCGCCAATCCGAATAGCAGCATCAAAGGTGAATAAAAGTGTCAGGTGAAGCCAAAAAATAATCTATTATAACAGAATCCCTCCATTGCAGAATGAGGCCATTTGGCCCAGCAAGTCTAGACCGCCTCTCTCTCACAAAGTATCTGACCCACAGCCTTACCCCCCCAGAACCCCACACACATGTGCACCTCTAATCAACACATCAAACCAACACAATCCATCTATTCTCTACAATTTATCCCAGTCAGTCCACCTAACCTGCACATCTTTGGACACTAAGGGGCAATTTAGCATGGCCAATCCCCCTAACCTACACATCTTTGGACACTAAGGGACAATTTAGCATGGCCAATCCACCTAACCTACACATCTTTGGACACCAAGGGACAATTTAGCATGGCCAATCCACCTAACCTACACATCTTTGGACACTAAGGGACAATTTAGCATGGCCAATCCACCTAACCTACACATCTTTGGACACCAAGGGACAATTTAGCATGGCCAATCCACCTAACCTACAAATCTTTGGACACTAAGGGACAATTTAGCATGGCCAATCCACCTAACCTGCACATCTTTGGACACTAAGGGGCAATTTAGCATGGCCAATCCACCTAACCTGCACATCTTTGGACACTAAGGGGCAATTTAGCATGGCCAATCCACCTAACCTACACATCTTTGGACACTAAGGGACAATTTAGCATCGCCAATCCACCTAACCTACACATCTTTGGACACTAAGGGACAATTTAGCATGGCCAATCGACCTAATCTATACATCTTTGGACAGTAAGGGACAATTTAGCATGGCCAATCCACCTAACCTACACATCTTTGGACACTAAGGGACAATTTAGCATGGTCAGTCCACCCTAACCTACACATCTTTGGACACTAAGGGGCAATTTAGCATGGCCAATCCACCTAACCTGCACATCTTTGGACACTAAGGGGCAATTTAGCACGGCCAATCCACCTAACCTGCACATCTTTGGACACTAAGGGGCAATTTAGCATGGCCAATCCACCTAACCTACACATCTTTGGACACTAAGGGACAATTTAGCATCGCCAATCCACCTAACCTGCACATCTTTGGATACTAAGGGACAATTTAGCATGGCCAATCCACCTAACCTACACATCTTTGGACATTAAGGGACAATTTAGCATGGCCAATCCACCTAACCTTCACATCTTTGGACACTAAGGGGTAATTTAGCAAGGCCAATCCACCTAACTTACACATCTTTGGACACTAAGGGACAATTTAGCATGGCCAATGCATCTAACCTGCACATCTTTGGACACTAAGGGACAATTTAGCACGGCCAATCCACCTAACCTGCACATCTTTGGACACTAAGGGGCAATTTAGCATGGCCAATCCACCTAACCTACACACCTTTGGACACCAAGGGACAATTTAGCATGGCCAATCCACCTAACCTACAAATCTTTGGACACTAAGGGACAATTTAGCATGGCCAATCGACCTAATCTATACATCTTTGGACAGTAAGGAACAATTTAGCATGGCCAATCCACCTAACCAACACATCTTTGGCCACTAAGGGACAATTTAGCATCGCCAATCCACCTAACCTACACATCTTTGGACACGAAGGGACAATTTAGCATGGCCAATCCACCTAACCTACACATCTTTGGACACTAAGGGACAATTTAGCATGGCCAATCCACCCTAACCTGCACATCTTTGGATACTAAGGGACAATTTAGCATGGCCAATCCACCTAACCTGCACATCTTTGGACACTAAGGGGCAATTTAGCATGGCCAATCCACTTAACCTGCACATCTTTGGACACTAAGGGGCAATTTAGCATGGCCAATCCACCTAACCTACACATCTTTGGACACTAAGGGGCAATTTAGCATGGCCAATCCCCCTAACCCGCACATCTTTGGACACTAAGGGACAATTTAGCATGGCCAATCCACCTAACCTACACATCTTTGGACACTAAGGGGCAATTTAGCATGGCCAATCCACCTAACCTACACATCTTTGGACACTAAGGGACAATTTAGCATGGCCAATCCACCTAACCTGCACATCTTTGGGCACTAAGGGACAATTTAGCATGGCCAATCCACCTAACCTGCACATCTTTGGGCACTAAGGGACAATTTAGCATGGCCAATCCACCGAACCTGCATGCCTTTGGAGTGTGGGAGGAAACCGGAGCACCCGGAGGAAACCCACGCAGACACGGGGAGAATGTGCAGACTCCGCACACAGACAGTGACCCGAGCCGGGAATCGAACCCGGGTCCCCGGCACAGCGAGGTGGCAGTGCCAACCCAGTGTTTTAACTTTGAACCCATTATAATCATGTTTGTGTGAGGAACAGTTTACTAATATATCGCGTGGGCATCACCTGATTGGCTCGGCAAGCTGCATTCAGGGCGGAGCTTGTGACCTGGGTCAGCTGACCCGTTTTCTTAAAGGGACATGCCCCAATATCCCAGCCTCCCGGAGAGCCCGGATCCGCTACAGTTTGCCACAACAGGTCCACATCAGACACCACCTCCTTAGCCCTGAACCTGACCCTGGGTCTCCCAAGCCCTCTGATATCAGACTCCTAGTCATTAGCGATAGCTCAATGCCATTACTCCCAGGAAACGCACCTCCAAACTCCATGGCCTGGGCCTTCCCTGAATCCCGGACATCCGATCCCACAATCAGTAAGGATAGGCCTCCACAATCATCCTCAGTTCCAATGCCCCACAAGGCTGTGTTCTCAGTCCCCCAACTATACTCCTTATACCCCTATAACTGCCGAAATTCCCCTCCAATCCATCTTCACGTTTGCTGATGGCACCATAAGAACATAAGAAATAGGAGCAGGAGTAGGCCATCTGGCCCTTCGAGCCTGCCCCGCCATTCAATAAGATCATGGCTGATCTGAAGTGGATCAGTTCCCGCTCTCTCTCCCCCTGTCTATCAGAAACCTATCTACCCGTGACTTCAATATATTCAGTGAGGCAGCCCCCCCCCACTTCAACGGGCAGAGAATTCCAGAGATTTGAGTGAAGAAGTTCCTCCTCAACTCCGATCGAAAAAGCGCCCCCCTTTATCTTGAGGCTGTGCCCCCTAGTCCTGTTATCCTTTCTAAGCGGGAAGAATCTCTCTACCTCTACCCTATCCATCTCCTTCATTATCTTATACGTCTCTATAAGATCCCCCCTTCTAAACTCCAACGAGTACAGACCAGTCTATTTAGTCTCTCTTCATAGTCCAACCCCCTCATCTCCGGTATCAGCCGAGTGAACCTCCTCTGCACTCCCTCCAAGGCCAATATATCCTTGCGCAAGTGTAGCGACCAAAACTGCACACAGTACTCCAGCTGCGGCCTCACCAGTGTCCTGTACACTCGCAGCAAGACCTCCCTACTTTTATATTCAATCCCCCTCGCTATAAAGGCCATTTGCCTCCTTGATCGCCCGCTGCAGACTGGGTATTTGCGACTCGTGCACAAGGACGCCCAGATCCCTCTGCACCATAGCAGCTTTTTGCCCTTTAAATAATAATCCCTCCGACTATTATTCCTGCCAAAGTGGATAACCTCACACTTGCTAACATTATACTCCATCTGCCAGGTCCTCGCCCACTCGCTCATCCTATCCAGATCCCTCTGCAGACTTTCCACACCCTCCGTGCAATTTGCTTTTCCACTCATCTTCGTGTCATCAGCAAATTTCGACACCCTACACTCGGCTCCCTCCTCCAGTTCATCTATATAAATGGTGAATAGCTGAGGCCCCAGCACCGATCCCTGCGGCACTCCACTAGTCACCAACCGCCAATCCGAATAGCACCCATTTATGCCAACTCTCCGTCGTGAGTCAGATCTCATACAATGACGAGACAGAGTAGAGGACAGAATGAGTCAGAATTGTATCTTGTGGCATTTCTCCAGACATCCTGAGTGTCATTTACATCTTGGGGATTTGAAATATGGTGTTGTTACATATTTTGCACGCTACGCAGAGTACGCAGGAGGACGGAAAGTTTGAAGTCAATCCCTTTATTTATTTGCATGAGAAGTAGGCTGACATTAACACTGCAATGAAGTGACTGTGAAAAATCCCCTGTTCGGGTTACGCTGAGGGAGAATTTAGCACCGAACCAGCACATCTTTCGGACTGTGGGAGGAAACAGGAGCACCTCAAGGGAACCCACGCAGACACGGGGAGAATGTGCACGGACAGTGACCCAAGGGATTTGAACCCGGGTACCTGGCGCCATGAGGCGGCAGTGATAACCACTGCACCATCATGGAACCCTGATTTAGTTTGTAGTTTTGCTTGGAGGGCATTGAGAAAAGTTTTTGGAAGTTGTACTTTATACCGTTTACTTGGATTGTTTTTTAACCTCAAAAGGTTAAAGAAGGTGAATTCACTCAGTTCCAAAGGGGCATTATACTTGGGGGGACAACAGGCCTGTTCCATACTGAGCTGTTTTCTTGTTTTAATCCATGCTTCCGATGGTCTATTGCACAATTCCAGCTGTAATCCAGATTTATTCGATGAGTTGAATTTCCTCCTGTCATGCTGGGATTCGAACACACACCCCAGAGAATTAGTCATCATCATCATTACTCCATCATCTCCACTCACCATCCCCCCTCTTGCTTCCAATGTTGCTGGTGTCTAACGCTCTGAGTGTCAAAGCTTTACCTCAATTTCTCACTAAAAACTCCGTTCTACAAGACACTGAAAATTTGATTTGATTTATTATTGTCACATGTATTGGGATACAGTGAAAAGTATTGTTTGATTTATTATTGTCACGTGTACTGGGATACAGTGAAAAGTGTTGTTTGATTTATTATTGTCACGTGTACTGGGATACAGTGAAAAGTGTTGTTTGATTTATTATTGTCACGTGTACTGGGATACAGTGAAAAGTGTTGTTTGATTTATTATTGTCACGTGTACTGGGATACAGTGAAAAGTATTGTTTGATTTATTATTGTCACGTGTATTGGGATACAGTGAAAAGTATTGTTTGATTTATTATTGTCACGTGTACTGGGATACAGTGAAAAGTATTGTTTGATTTATTATTGTCACGTGTACTGGGATACAGTGAAAAGTATTGTTTGATTTATTATTGTCACGTGTATTGGGATACAGTGAAAAGTATTGTTTGATTTATTATTGTCACGTGTACTGGGATACAGTGAAAAGTATTGTTTGATTTATTATTGTCACATGTACTGGGATACAGTGAAAAGTATTGTTTGATTTATTATTGTCACGTGTATTGGGATTCAGTGAAAAGTATTGTTTGATTTATTATTCTCACGTGTATTGGGATACAGTGAAATGTATTGTTTGATTTATTATTGTCACGTGTATTGGGATACAGTGAAAAGTATTGTTTGATTTATTATTGTCACATGTATTGTGATACAATGAAAAGTATTGTTTGATTTATTATTGTCACATGTACTGGGATACAGGGAAAAGTATTGTTTGATTTATTATTGTCACGTGTATAGGGATACAATGAAAAGTATTGTTTGATTTATTATTGTCACATGTATTGTGATACAATGAAAAGTATTGTTTGATTTATTATTGTCACATGTACTGGGATACAGTGAAAAGTATTGTTTGATTTATTATTGTCACGTGTATTGGGATACAATGAAAAGTATTGTTTGATTTATTATTGTCACGTGTATTGGGATACAGGGAAAAGTATTGTTTG
Organism: Prionace glauca; assembly: GCA_037974335.1. Lineage (NCBI taxonomy): Eukaryota > Metazoa > Chordata > Chondrichthyes > Carcharhiniformes > Carcharhinidae > Prionace > Prionace glauca. Next base: position 19,881,463 of record CM075751.1, on the reverse strand, counting down.
ATTTATTATTGTCCCGTGTATTGGGATACGGTGAAAAGTATTGTTTGATTTATTATTGCCACGTGTACTGGGATACAGTGAAAAGTATTGTTTGATTTATTATTGTCACGTGTACTGGGATACAGTGAAAAGTATTGTTTGATTTATTATTGTCACGTGTACTGGGATACAGTGAAAAGTATTGTTTGATTTATTATTGTCACGTGTACTGGGATACAGTGAAAAGTATTGTTTGATTTATTATTGTCACGTGTATTGCGATACAGGGAAAAGTATTGTTTGATTTATTATTGTCACGTGTATTGGGATACAGTGAAAAGTATTGTTTGATTTATTATTGTCACGTGTACTGGGATACAGTGAAAAGTATTGTTTGATTTATTATTGTCACGTGTACTGGGATACAGTGTAAAGTATTGTTTGATTTATTATTGTCACGTGTACTGGGATACAGTGAAAAGTATTGTTTGATTTATTATTGTCACGTGTATTGGGATACAGTGAAAAGTATTGTTTGATTTATTATTGTCACGTGTACTGGGATACAGTGAAAAGTATTGTTTGATTTATTATTGTCACGTGTACTGGGATACAGTGAAAAGTATTGTTTGATTTATTATTGTCACGTGTACTGGGATACAGTGAAAAGTATTGTTTGATTTATTATTGTCACGTGTACTGGGATACAGTGAAAAGTATTGTTTGATTTATTATTGCCACATGTACTGGGATACAGTGAAAAGTATTGTTTGATTTATTATTGTCACGTGTATTGGGATACAGTGAAAAGTATTGTTTGATTTATTATTGTCACGTGTATTGGGATACAGTGAAAAGTATTGTTTGATTTATTATTGTCACGTGTATTGGGATACAGTGAAAAGTATTGTTTGATTTATTATTGTCACGTGTACTGGGATACAGTGAAAAGTATTGTTTGATTTATTATTGTCACGTGTACTCGGATACAGTGAAAAGTATTGGTTGATTTATTATTGTCACGTGTACTGGGATACAATGAAAAGTATTGTTTGATTTATTATTGTCACATGTACTGGGATACAGTGAAAAGTATTGTTTGATTTATTATTGTCACGTGTATTGGGATACAGTGAAAAGTATTGTTTGATTTATTATTGTCACATGTACTGGGATACAGTGAAAAGTATTGTTTGATTTATTATTGTCACGTGTATTGGGATACAGTGAAAAGTATTGTTTGATTTATTATTGTCACATGTACTGGGATACAATGAAAAGTATTGTTTGATTTATTATTGTCACGTGTACTGGGATTCAGTGAAAAGTATTGTTTGATTTATTATTGTCACGTGTATTGGGATACAGTGAAAAGTATTGTTTGATTAATTATTGTCACGTGTATTGGGATACAGTGAAAAGTATTGTTTGATTTATTATTGTCACGTGTATTGGGATACAGTGAAAAGTATTGTTTGATTTATTATTGTCACATGTACTGGGATACAATGAAAAGTATTGTTTGATTTATTATTGTCACGTGTACTGGGATTCAGTGAAAAGTATTGTTTGATTTATTATTGTCACGTGTATTGGGATACAGTGAAAAGTATTGTTTGATTAATTATTGTCACGTGTATTGGGATACAGTGAAAAGTATTGTTTGATTTATTATTGTCACGTGTATTGGGATACAGTGAAAAGTATTGTTTGATTTATTATTGTCACGTGTATTGGGATTCAGTGAAAAGTATTGTTTGATTTATTATTGTCACGTGTATTGGGATACAGTGAAAAGTATTGTTTGATTTATTATTGTCACATGTACTGGGATACAGGGAAAAGTATTGTTTGATTTATTATTGTCACGTGTATTGGGATACCATGAAAAGTATTCTTTGATTTATTATTGTCACGTGTACTGGGATACAGTGAAAAGTATTGTTTGATTTATTATTGCCACGTGTACTGGGATACAATGAAAAGTATTGTTTGATTTATTATTGTCACGTGTACTGGGATACAGTGAAAAGTATTGTTTGATTTATTATTGTCACATGTACTGGGATACAGTGAAAAGTATTGTTTGATTTATTATTGTCACATGTACTGGGATACAGTGAAAAGTATTGTTTGATTTATTATTGTCACGTGTATTGGGATACAGTGAAAAGTATTGTTTGATTTATTATTGTCACGTGTATTGGGATACAGTGAAAAGTATTGTTTGATTTATTATTGTCACGTGCATTGGGATACAGTGAAAAGTATTGTTTGATTTATTATTGTCACGTGTACTCGGATACAGTGAAAAGTATTGGTTGATTTATTATTGTCACGTGTACTGGGATACAGTGAAAAGTATTGTTTGATTTATTATTGTCACATGTACTGGGATACAGTGAAAAGTATTGTTTGATTTATTATTGTCACTTGTATTGGGATACAGTGAAAACATAGAACATTACAGCACAAACAGGCCCTTCGGCCCTCGAGTTGCACCGATCACATCAACCCCACCAATCTATAGACCTATCTATAACCCCCAATCCCATTAAACCCCATATACTCATCCAGAAGTCTTTTAAAAGACCCCAGCGAGTTCGCCTCCACCACCGATGACGGCAGCCGATTCCATTCACTCACCACCCTCTGAGTGAAAAACTTACCCCTAACATCACCTCTGTACTTCCCTCCCCGCACCTTAAATCTGTGTCCTCTCGTAGCGACCATTTCAACCCGGGGAAATAGCCTCTGAGAGTCCACCCTATCTATTCCTCTCAACATTTTATAAACTTCTATCAGGTCGCCTCTCAACCTTCGCCTCTCCAGGGAAAAGAGTCCCAGCTCCCTCAACCTATCTTCATAAGGCATGCCTCCCAGTCCAGGCAACATCCTTGTAAATCTCCTCTGCACCCTTTCAATAGCTTCTACGTCTTTCCTATAGTGAGGTGACCAGAACTGCGCACAGTACTCTAAATGAGGCCTGACGAGGGTCCTGTAAAGTTGCAGCATTACCTCCCGACTCCTCAACTCAATCCCTCGATTAATGAAGGCCAGTACACCATACGCCTTCTTGACCACCTCCTCCACCTGCGAGGCCGATTTATGAGTCCTGTGAACCCGGACCCCGAGATCCTTCTGCTCTTCAACGCTACTAAGACCCCTGCCCTTAATAGTGTACTCGTTCATCCCGTTGGTTCTGCCGAAATGGACGACTACACATTGTTTGATTTATTATTGTCACGTGTACTGGGATACAGTGAAAAGTATTGTTTGATTTATTATTGTCACATGCACTGGGATACAGTGAAAAGTACTGTTTGATTTATTATTGTCACATGTACTGGGATACAGTGAAAAGTATTGTTTGATTTATTATTGTCACGTGTACTGGGATACAGTGAAAAGTATTGTTTGATTTATTATTGTCACGTGTATTTGGATACAGTGAAAAGTATTGGTTGATTTATTATTGTCACGTGTATTGGGATACAGTGAAAAGTATTGTTTGATTTATTATTGTCACGTGTACTGGGATACAGTGAAAAGTATTGGTTGATTTATTATTGTCACGTGTATTGGGATACAGTGAAAAGTATTGTTTGATTTATTATTGTCACGTGTACTGGGATACAGTGAAAAGTATTGGTTAATTTATTATTGTCACGTGTATTGGGATACAGCGAAAAGTATTGTTTGATTTATTATTGTCACGTGTACTGGGATACAGTGAAAAGTATTGTTTGATTTATTATTGTCACGTGTACTGGGATACAGTGAAAAGTATTGGTTGATTTATTATTGTCACGTGTATTGGGATACAGCGAAAAGTATTGTTTGATTTATTATTGTCACGTGTACTGGGATACAGTGAAAAGTATTGGTTGATTTATTATTGTCACGTGTACTGGGATACAGTGAAAAGTATTCTTTGATTTATTATTGTCACGTGTATTGGGATACAGTGAAATGTATTGTTTGATTTATTATTGTCACGTGTATTGGGATAGTGAAAAGTATTGTTTGATTTATTATTGTCACGTGTACTGGGATACAGTGAAAAGTATTGTTTAATTTATTATCGTCACATGTACTGGGATACAGTGAAAAGTATTGTTTGATTTATTATTGTCACGTGTACTGGGATACAGTGAAAAGTATTGTTTGATTTATTATTGTCACGTGTACTGGGATACAGTGAAATGTATTGTTTGATTTATTATTGTCACGTGTACTGGGATACAGTGAAAAGTATTGTTTGATATATTATTGTCACGTGTATTGGGATACAGTAAAATGTATTGTTTGATTTATTATTGTCACGTGTATTGGGATACAGTGAAAAGTATTGTTTGATTTATTATTGTCACGTGTACTGGGATACAGTGAAAAGTATTGTTTGATTTATTATTGTCACGTGTACTGGGATACAGTGAAAAGTATTGTTTGATATATTATTGTCACGTGTATTGGGATACAGTAAAATGTATTGTTTGATTTATTATTGTCACATATACTGGGATACAGTGAAAAGTATTGTTTGATTTATTATTGTCACATGTAGTGGGATATAGTGAAAAGTATTGTTCGATTTATTATTGTCACGTGTATTGGGATACAGTGAAAAGTATTGTTTGATTTAGTAATGTCACGTGCACTGGGATACAGTGAAAAGTATTGTTTGATTTATTATTGTCACGTGTACTGGGATACAGTGAAATGTATTGTTTGATTTATTATTGTCCCGTGTACTGGGATACAGTGAAAAGTATTGTTTGATTTATTATTGTCACGTGTACTGGGATACAGTGAAATGTATTGTTTGATTTATTATTGTCACGTGTACTGGGATACAGTGAAAAGTATTGTTTGATTTATTATTGTCACGTGTACTGGGATACAGTGAAAAGTATTGTTTGATATATTATTGTCACGTGTATTGGGATACAGTGAAAAGTATTGTTTGATTTATTATTGTCACATATACTGGGTTACAGTGAAAAGTATTGTTTGATTTATTATTGTCACATGTACTGGGATGCAGTGAAAAGTATTGTTCGATTTATTATTGTCACGTGTACTGGGATACAGTGAAATGTATTGTTTGATTTATTATTGTCCCGTGTACTGGGATACAGTGAAAAGTATTGTTTGATTTATTATTGTCACGTGTACTGGGATACAGTGAAATGTATTGTTTGATTTATTATTGTCACGTGTACTGGGATACAGTGAAAAGTATTGTTTGATTTATTATTGTCACGTGAACTGGGATACAGTGAAAAGTATTGTTTGATTGATTATTGTCACTTGTATTGGGATACAGTGAAAACATAGAACATAGAACATAGAACATTACAGCACAAATAGGCCCTTCGGCCCTCGAGTTGCGCCGATCACATCAACCCCACCAATCTATAGACCTATCTATAACCCCCAATCCCATTAAACCCCATATACTCATCCAGAAGTCTTTAAAAGACCCCAGCAAGTTCGCCTCCACCACCGATGACGGCAGCCGATTCTATTCACTCACCACCCTCTGAGTGAAAAACTTACCCCTATCATCATCTCTGTACTTCCCTCCCCGCACCTTAAATCTGTGTCCTCTCGTAGCGACCATTTCAACCCGGGGAAATAGCCTCTGAGAGTCCACCCTATCTATTCCTCTCAACATTTTATAAACTTCTATCAGGTCGCCTCTCAACCTTCGCCTCTCCAGGGAAAAGAGTCCCAGCTCCCTCAACCTATCTTCATAAGGCATGCCTCCCAGTCCAGGCAACATCCTTGTAAATCTCCTCTGCACCCTTTCAATAGCTTCTACGTCTTTCCTATAGTGAGGTGACCAGAACTGCGCACAGTACTCCAAATGAGGCCTGACGAGGGTCCTGTAAAGTTGCAGCATTACCTCCCGACTCCTAAACTCAATCCCTCGATTAATGAAGGCCAGTACACCATACGCCTTCTTGACCACCTCCTCCACCTGCGAGGCCGATTTATGAGTCCTGTGAACCCGGACCCCGAGATCCTTCTGCTCTTCAACGCTACTAAGACACCTGCCCTTAATAGTGTACTCGTTCATCCCGTTGGTTCTGCCGAAATGGACGACTACACATTGTTTGATTTATTATTGTCACGTGTACTGGGATACAGTGAAAAGTATTGTTTGATTTATTATTGTCACGTGTATTGGGATACAGTGAAAAGTATTGTTTGATTTATTATTGTCACGTGTACTGGGATACAGTGAAAAGTATGTCAAGAACAGAAGGTTGGTTAGGACAAGATTAGGGCCAGTTACAGACAGTAGAGGGAAGTTGTGCGTGGAACCGGAGGAGATTGGAGAGGCGTTGAACCAATATTTCTCTTCGGTGTTCACGCAAGGGGACAGGAATGTAGCTGAGGAGGACACTGGGGTGCAGGGGTGTGTAATAGATAGTATTGCAGTTGATACGGGGGATGTGCTGGATATTTTAGAGGGATTGAAAATAGATAAGTCCCCTGGTCCAGATGGGATTTACCCTAGGATTCTTTGGGAGGCAAGAGGGGTGATTGCGGAGCCTCTGGCTCTGATGTTCAGGTCGTCGTTAGTCTCTGGTATAGTACCAGAAGATTGGAGGACTGCAAATGTTGTCCCATTGTTTAAGAAGGGGAGAAGGGACTTCCCTGGGAATTATAGACCGGTGAGTCTTACTTCTGTGGTGGGTAAGGTTTTGGAAAGGATTATTAGAGACAGGATTTATAGTTATTTGGAGAGTAATGAGTTGATTAGAGACAGTCAGCATGGTTTTGTAGCGGGTAGGTCATGCCTTACTAACCTTATCGAGTTCTTTGAGAAAGTGACCAAAGAGGTGGATGGGGGTAAGGCAGTTGATGTGGTGTATATGGATTTTAGCAAGGCGTTTGATAAGGTTCACCATGGTAGGCTTCTGCAGAAAATGCAGATGTATGGGATTGGGGGTGATCTAGGTAATTGGATCAGGAATTGGCTAGCAGATAGGAGACAGAGAGTGGTGGTTGATGGGAAATATTCGTCATGGAGTTCGGTTACAAGTGGTGTGCCTCAGGGATCTGTTTTGGGGCCACTGCTGTTTGTAATTTTTATTAATGATCTGGATGAGGGTATAGTTGGGTGGATTAGTAAGTTTGCTGGTGACACCAAAGTCGGAGGTGTGGTAGATTGTGAGGAAGGGTGTCATAGTTTGCAGGATGACTTAGAAAGGTTGCAGAGCTGGGCTGAGAGGTGGCGGATGGAGTTTAATGTGGAGAAGTGTGAGGTAATTCATTTCGGTAGGAATAACAGATGTGTTGAGTATAGGGCTAACGGGAGGACTTTGAATAGTGTGGAGGAGCAGAGGGATCTAGGTGTATGTGTACATAGATCCCTGAAAGTTGGGAATCAAGTGGATAAGGTTGTTAAGAAGGCATACGGAGTTTTGGCGTTTATTGGTAGGGGGATTGAATTTAGGAGTCGCAGCGTCATGATGCAACTGTACACATCTCTGGTGCGGCCGCACTTGGAGTTTTGTGTGCAGTTCTGGTCCCCACATTACAGGAAGGATGTGGAGGCTTTGGAGAGGGTGCAGAGGAGGTTTACCAGGATGTTGCCTGGTATGGAGGGGAGATCCTATGAGGAGAGATTGAGAGATTTGGGGTTGTTTTCGCTGGAAAGAAGGCGGCTAAGAGGGGATCTCATTGAAACATATAAGATGATTAGAGGTTTAGACAGGGTAGATAGTGATAGCCTTTTTCCTAGGATGGAGAAAGCTAGCACGAGGGGGCGTGGCTTTAAATTAAGGGGTGGTAGTTATAGGACTGATGTCAGGGGTAGGTTCTTTACCCAGAGGGTGGTGAGGGACTGGAATGCCCTGCCAGCTGCAGTTGTAAATGCTCCTAGTTTGGGGGCGTTTAAAAGATCTGTGGATAGGTTTATGGATGAAAAGGGATTGGTTTAGGCTAGTGGGTCATTGTTTTGTAACTGGTCGGCGCAACATCGTGGGCCGAAGGGCCTGTTCTGCGCTGTAATGTTCTATGTTCTATGTTCTATGTTCTAAGTATTGTTTGATTTATTATTGTCACATGTACTGGGATACAGTGAAAAGTATTGTTTGATTTATTATTGTCACGTGTACTGGGATGCAGTGAAATGTATTGTTTGATTTATTATTGTCACATGTACTGGGATACGGTGAAAAGTATTGTTTGATTTATTATTGTCACGTGTATTGGGATACAGTGAAAAGTATTGTTTGATTTATTATTGTCACATGTACTGGGATACAGTGAAAAGTATTGTTTGATTTATTATTGTCACATGTACTGGGATACAGTGAAAAGTATTGTTTGATTTATTATTGTCACGTGTACTGGGATACAGTGAAAAGTATTGTTTGATTTATTATTGTCACGTGTACTGGGATACAGTGAAAAGTATTGTTTGATTTATTATTGTCACATGTATTGGGATACAGTGAAAAGTATTGTGTGATTTATTATTGTCACGTGTACTGGGATACAGTGAAAAGTATTGTTTGATTTATTATTGTCACGTGTATTGGGATACAGTGAAAAGTATTGTTTGATTTATTATTGTCCCGTGTACTGGGATACAGTGAAAAGTATTGTGTGATTTATTATTGTCACGTGTACTGGGATACAGTGAAAAGTATTGTGTGATTTATTATTGTCACGTGTACTGGGATACAGTGAAAAGTATTGTTTGATTTATTATTGTCACATGTATTGGGATACAGTGAAAAGTATTGTTTGATTTATTATTGTCACATGTACTGGGATACAGTGAAAAGTATTGTTTGATTTATTATTGTCACGTGTACTGGAATACAGTGAAAAGTATTGTTTGATTTATTATTGTCACGTGTACTGGGATACAGTGAAATGTATTGTTTGATTTATTATTGTCACGTGTATTGGGATACAGTGAAAAGTATTGTTTGATTTATTATTGTCACATGTACTGGGATACAGTGAAGAGTATTGTTTGATTTATTATTGTCACGTGTACTGGGATACAGTGAAAAGTATTGTTTGATTTATTATTGTCACGTGTACTGGGATATAGTGAAAAGTATTGTTTCTTGCGCGCTATGCAGACAGAGCATTCCATTCATAGAGTACGTCCAGGAGAAGGAAAGGAGAGGGTGCAGAGTGTAGTGTTACGGTCACAGCTGTTATTGTTCTTTGTCCACCCTCAGCGATGAGAACCCCGGCACCATGAGTCATTTTGTGTCTGGATGCGGGGGGTCCTAAGATCACAGATCGGGCAATTTCGGTCAAGGAATGTCCTGGCACTTATTAGATAGATGTATCAACACTGTGGCTGTGGTGGCTTTTGGACTTTGCTCAGCTCGTGCTTAAGTTCTGCTTCATCAATCCACCTTTGTTTGTAAGCTAGACAGTCGTAGCGAGGGTGTAGAGAAAGATCAACTTAATGTGAGGTAGGTCCATTCAGAAGTCTGGCAGCAGCAGGGAAAAAGCTGTTCTTGAGTCGGTTGTTACGGGACCTCAGACTTTTGTACCTTTTTTCCCAATGGAAGAAGGTGGATGAGAGAATGTCCGGGGTGTGTGGGGTCCTTGATTATGCTGTCTGCTTTTTCCCGAGGCAGCGGGAAGTGTAGACAGAGTCAATGGATGGGTTTGCGTGATGGATTGGGCTATGTTCGCAACCCTCCTTGGGCAGAGCAGGAGCCCAGACCAAGCTGTGATACACCCAGAAAGAATGCTTTCTATGGGGCATCTGTAAAAGTTGGTGAGAGTCGTGCCAAATTTCCTGAGCCTCCTGAGAAAGTTGGTGAGGCTTTCTTAACTATCGGCGTTGGGGCGGGGGGGGAACCAACGCAATGGTTTCATGGTCATCAGCAGATTCTTAATTCCAGATGTCTTTCTACTGAGTTCAAATTCAGTTGGGCGCGATATTGGTTAGTACTGACTGCCTTGCAGCGCCAGGGACCTGGGTTCGATTTCCAGGTCACCGTCTGCGTGGCGTTTGCACATTCTCCCCGTGTCTGCGTGGGTTTCCTCCCGGGTGCTCCCATTTCCAACAACGTACGGGCTCGGCTGTTTGGCTGTGGTAGAATAAGGCGGGTGTTCGGAGATTAGCAGGGTAAGTACGTGGGGCTATGGGAACAGGCCCTTCTACACCGGAGGGATTCAATGGTGTTTCACCATCTGCCGTGGTGGGATTCGAACCCAGCTCCCCAGAGCATTGGCTTCTGGATTAATAATCCAGTGTAATATCAAGAGGACAGCACCTCTCTCATACATTGCTACAGAAGGCGGAGAGGTTCTTAATCAGTAAGGGGATCAAAGATTCCAGAGAAAAGGCGGGAGAGTGGGATTGAGAAATCTATCAGCCATGATTGAGTGACGGAGCAGGCTCGATGGGTCGAATGGCCTCATTCTGCTCCAATATCTTAGTGTCTTCAGTATGCTTGATAAATACAAGCTATTTTCGAATGCCAGCGACTGTTGACGTGGGTGGCACAGTGGGTTAGCACTGTTGCCTCACAGGGCCAGGGACACGGGTTCGATTCCCGGCTCGGGTCACTGTCTGTGTGGAGTCTGCACATTCCTCCCGTATCTGCGTGGGTTTCCTCCGGGTGCTCCGGTTTCCTCCCACACTCCAAAGATGTGCAGGTTAGGTGGATTGGCCATGCTAAATTGTCCCTTACTATCCAAAGATGTGCAGGTTAGGTGGATTGGCCATGCTAAATTGCCCCTTAGTGTCCAAAGATGTGTAGGTTAGGTGGATTGGCCATGCTAAATTGCCCCTTAGTGTCCAAAGATGTGTAGGTTAGGTGGATTGGCCATGCTAAATTGCCCCTTAGTGTCCAAGGATGTGTAGGTTAGGGTGGATTGGCCATGCTAAATTGCCCCTTAGTGTCCAACGATGTGTAGGTTAGGTGGATTGGCCATGCTAAATTGCCCCTTAGTGTCCAAGGATGTGTAGGTTAGGGTGGATTGGCCATGCTAAATTGCCCCTTAGTATCCAAAGATGTGGAGGTTAGATGGATTGGCCATGCTAAATTGTCCCTTAGTGTCCAAAGATGTGTAGGTTAGGTGGATTGGCCATGCTAAATTGTCCCTTAGTGTCCAAAGATGTGTAGGTTAGATGGATTGGCCATGCTAAATTGTCCCTTAGTGTCCAAAGATGTGTAGGTTAGGTGGATTGGCCATGCTAAATTGTCCCTTAGTGTCCAAAGATGTGTAGGTTAGATGGATTGGCCATGCTAAATTGTCCCTTAGTATCCAAAGATGTGTAGGTTAGGTGGATTGGCCATGCTAAATTGCCCCTTAGTGTCCAAAGATGTGTAGGTTAGGTAGATTGGCCATGCTAAATTGTCCCTTAGTGTCCAAAGATGTGCAGGTTAGGTGGATTGGCCATGCTAAATTGTCCCTTAGTGTCCAAAGATGTGTAGGTTAGGTGGATTGGCCATGCTAAATTGCCCCTTAGTATCCAAAGATGTGTAGGTTAGGTGGATTGGCCGCGCTAAATTGCCCTTTAGTGTCCAAAGATGTGCAGGTTAGGGGGATTGGCCGTGCTAAATTGCCCCTTGGTGTCCAAAGATGTGTAGGTTAGGGTGGATTGACCATGCTAAATTGTCCCTTAGTATCCAAAGATGTGTAGGTTAGGTGGATTGGCCATGCTAAACTGCCCCTTAGTGTCCAAAGATGTGTAGGTTAGGTGGATTGGCCATGCTAAATTGCCCCTTAGTGTCCAAAGATGTGCAGGTTAGGTGGATTGGCCATGCTAAATTGCCCCTTAGTGTCCAAAGATGTGCAGGTTAGGTGGATTGGCCATGCTAAATTGCCCCTTAGTGTCCAAAGATGTGCAGGTTAGGTGGATTGGCCATGCTAAATTGTCCCTTAGTGTCCAAAGATGTGTAGGTTAGGTGGATTGGCCATGCTAAATTGTCCCTTAGTGTCCAAAGATGTGTAGGTTAGGTGGATTGGCCATGCTAAATTGCCCCTTAATGTCCAAAGATGTGCAGGCTAGGTGGATTGGCCATGCTAAATTGCCCCTTAGTGTCCCAAGATGTGCAGGTTAGGGGGATTGGCCATGCTAAATTGTCCCTTAGTGTTCAAAGATGTGCGGGTTAGGTGGATTGGCCCTGCTAAATTGTCCCTTAGTGTCCAAAGATGTGCAGGTTAGGTGGATTGGCCATGCTAAATTGCCCCTTAGTGTCCAAAGATGTGCAGGTTAGGTGGATTGGCCATGCTAAATTGTCCCTTAGTGTCCAAAGATGTGCAGGTTAGGTGGATTGGCCATGCTAAATTGTCCCTTAGTGTCCAAAGATGTGTAGGTTAGGGTGGATTGGCCGTGCTAAATTGCCCCTTAGTGTCCAAAGATGTGCAGGTTAGGGGGATTGGCCATGCTAAATTGCCCCTTCGCGTCAGAGGGATTAGCTGAGTAATAAGTGGGATATGGGGGGGGGAGGGCTTGTTATTGGGACCGGAGGGTCTCCTGCACTGTAGGGTGGGGAGGTCGCGGAGAAACGAGCCCCTTTTATTTGATCTGCCACTTCCCTACACACAGGCACAAATGTGTAGCAATGATTTGCGAGGCTGATGCACTCAGACTCAGTAACCCCGTCCCTAGTGTCTGTTACCCAGGGTTTGAAATCTATATCCATGGGCAACAGGGCTGGTTACGTGCTATGTTGTTGAAAAGTAACATCAGATGATTACACTTCTGACCCCACAGAGCTACGTACAATAAGAGGCGGATAACTTAGCAGTCAGCAGGGCTAATACCATTAAGAGTCCCAAGTTCCGTCCCCAGCACACCAAGTTAAGGATTAACTCCAGACTCGGCTCAGTTGCCGGCACTTGTGAGACACATAAACGGAACTGAGCTGCATGAATCATTTCCAGCAAAGCCAGAAGGCTGCGTCAGACATTCAGCTGCAAATGTGGATTGGAACAGAGATCGCCCTGATTTTCACATGTATCTTCTTACCGATTATTCAAGCATAGAATCCCTGCCTGTGAGGAAGAAGGCCGATGGATTCTGCACCAAACACTCAGGCCCTATCCCCTAATCATTTACCCAAGCTAGGACCCCCCCCCCCCCCCCCCCCGAACACTAAGGGGAAATTTAACATGGCCAATCCCCCTAACCTACACATCTTTGGACACTAAGGGACAATTTAGCATGGCCAATCCCCCTAACCTACACATCTTTGGACACTAAGGGGCAATTTAGCATGGCCAATCCCCCTAACCTACACATCTTTGGACACTAAGGGGCAATTTAGCATGGCCAATCCACCTAACCTACACATCTTTGGGACACTAAGGGGCAATTTAGCATGGCCAATCCACCTAACCTACACATCTTTGGACACTAAGGGGCAATTTAGCATGGCCAATCCACCTAACCTGCACATCTTTGGACACTAAGGGGCAATTTAGCATGGCCAATCCACCCTAACCTACACATCTTTGGACACTAAGGGACAACTTAGCATGGCCAATCCACCTAACCTGCACATCTTTGGACACTAAGGGACAATTTAGCATGGCCAATCCACCCTAACCTACACATCTTTGGACACTAAGGGACAACTTAGCATGGCCAATCCACCTAACCTACACATCTTTGGACACTAAGGGGCAATTTAGCATGGCCAATCCACCTAACCTACACATCTTTGGACACTAAGGGGCAATTTAGCATGGCCAATCCACCTAACCTACACATCTTTGGACACTAAGGGGCAATTTAGCATGGCCAATCCACCTAACCTGCACATCTTTGGACACTAAGGGGCAATTTAGCATGGCCAATCCACCTAACCTACACATCTTTGGACACTAAGGGGCAATTTAGCATGGCCAATCCACCTAACCTACACATCTTTGGACACTAAGGGACAACTTAGCATGGCCAATCCACCTAACCTACACATCTTTGGATACTAAGGGACAATTTAGCATGGCCAATCCACCCTAACCCACACATCTTTGGACACTAAGGGGCAATTTAGCATGGCCAATCCACCTAATCCGCGCATCTTTAGACACTAAAGGGCAACTTAGCATGGCCAATCCACCTAACCTGTACATCTTTGGACACTAAGGAACAACTTAGCATGGCCAATCCACCTAACAGACACATCTTTGGACACTAAGGGGCAATTTAGCATGGCCAATCCACCTAACCTGCACATCTTTGGACACTAAGGGACAACTTAGCATGGCCAATCCCCCTAACCTACACATCTTTGGACACTAAGGGACAACTTAGCACGGCCAATCCACCTAACCTGCACATCTTTGGACACTAAGGGACAATTTAGCATGGCCAATCCACCTAACCCACACATCTTCGGACACTAAGGGGCAATTTAGCATGGCCAATCCACCTAACCCGCGCGTCTTTTGACACTAAGGGGCAACTTAGCATGGCCAATCCACCTAACCTACACATCTTTGGACACTAAGGGACAACTTAGCACGGCCAATCCACCTAACCTACACATCTTTGGACACTAAGGGACAACTTAGCACGGCCAATCCACCTAACCTACACATCTTTGGACACTAAGGGGCAATTTGGCATGGCCAATCCACCTAATCTACACATCTTTGGACACTAAGGGGCAATTTAGCATGGCCAATCCACCTAACCCGCGCGTCTTTTGACACTAAGGGGCAACTTAGCATGGCCAATCCACCTAACCTACACATCTTTGGACACTAAGGGACAACTTAGCACGGCCAATCCACCTAACCTACAAATCTTTGGACACTAAGGGGCAATTTAGCATGGCCAATCCCCCTAACCTACACATCTTTGGACACTAAGGGACAACTTAGCACGGCCAATCCACCTAACCTACACATCTTTGGACACTAAGGGACAACTTAGCACGGCCAATCCACCTAACCTACACATCTTTGGACACTAAGGGGCAATTTAGCATGGCCAATCCACCTAACCTACACATCTTTGGACACTAAGGGACAATTTAGCATGGCTAATCCACCTAATCCACACATCTTTGGACACTAAGGGGCAACTTAGCATGGCCAATCCACCTAACCGATACATCTTTGGACACTAAGGGGCAATTTAGCATGGCCAATCCACCTAACCTACACATCTTTGGACACTAAGGGGCAATTTAGCACGGCCAATCCACCTAACCTACACATCTTTGGATACTAAGGGACAACTTAGCATGGCTAATCCACCTAACCTACACATCTTTGGACCCTAAGGGGCAATTTAGCATGGCCAATCCACCTAACCTACACATCTTTGGACACTAAGGGCAATTTAGCATGGCCAATCCCCCTAACCTGCACATCTTTGGACACTAAGGGGCAATTTAGCATGGCCAATCCACCTAACCTGCACATCTTTGGACACTAAGGGACAACTTAGCACGGCCAATCCACCTAACCAACGCGTCTTTTGGACTGTGGGAGGAAGCCGGAGCATCCGGCGGAAACCCACGCAGACACGGGGAGAATGTGCAAACTCCACACAGGCAGTGACCCAAGCCGGGAATCGAACCTGGGACCCTGGCGCCGTGGGGCAGCAGTGCTAACCCACTGTGCCACCGTGTGATTCATTGAACCTATCCTCACCTTTACCCGCTATCCACACACAAACACATCCCAAAATAATTTCCTATATCGAGACTGATACTATGCAACCTGAATATTAAAGGCTCGTTACCTTTGCAAAGGAACAGTCTCCTCTTGCAAAAGGACTTGCAAAGCTTCCAATATTGCTGGCAGCTGCCCCACCGTGCCAGGGACCCAGGTTCGATTCCCGGCTCGGGTCACTGTCCGTTTGGGAGACTGCACATTCTCCCCATGTCTTCATGGGTTTCCTCCGCTTTCCTCCCACAGTCTGGCAGATGTGCCAGTTAGGCGCTAAATTCTCCCTCGGTGTGACCCGAACAGGAGTGTGGCGACTAGGGGATTTTCACAGTAACTTCATCGCGGTGTTAATGTCAGAATAGTTGTGATACGTATATATATAACTTCGATGTATTATCACTGCCTTTTCCCAAACCGTCACTGTTCCTGAGGGATCAGCGTTGGGATCTTTGCTGTTTGTAATATATAAAAATGACGTGGAGGAAAGTGTGACTGGATTGAATCATAAGTTTGCGGATGACACAAAGATTGGTGGATTTGCAAATAGCGATGGGGAGCATCAGAGTTTACAGCAGGATATAGATCGGTGGGAGACTTGGGCAGAGAGATGGCAGATGGAGTTTAATGCGGATAAACGTGAGGTGATGCATTTTGGAAGGTCTGATACACATGGGAAACAGCAGAACCCTTAAGAATATTGATAAGCAGAGGGATCCGGGCGTACAGGTACACAGGTCACTGAAAGTGGCAACGCAGGTGGAGAAGGTAGTCAAGAAGGCATACGGCAATGCTTGCCTTCATTGGCCGGGGCACTGAGTTTAAAAATTGGCAAGTCATGTTGCAGTTTTATAGAACCTTAGTGAGGCCGCACTTGGAATGTAGTGTTCAATTCTGGTCGCCACACTACCAGAAGGATGTGGAGAGGGTACAGAAAAGATTTACCAGGATGTTGCCTGGTATGGAGGGTATTAGCCACAAGGAGAGGCTGGAGAAACTTGGTTTATTCTCACTGGAGTGACGGAGGTTGAGGGGGAGACCTGATAGAAGTCTACAAGATTATGAGGGCCATGGACAGAGTGGATAGTCAGAAACTTTTTCCCAGGGTGGAAGAGTCAATTACTCGGGGGCACAGGTTTAAGGTGTGAGGGGCAAGGTTTAAAGGAGATGTACAAAGCAAGTTGTTTTACACAGAGAGTGGTGGGTGCCTGGAATTAGCTGCCTGGGGAGGAAGTGGAAGGGGATACGATAGTGAGTTTTAATGGATATCTGAACAAATACATGAATAGGATGGGAATCGATGGATATGGACCAATTGGGAGTGGCTTAGTGCTTAAGAGCTGGGATAAGTTGAGCCAAAGGGCCTGTTTCCATTCTGTAAATCTCTATGACGCTACGATATGGGGGGAAAGTGGAGACTCCACACGGACAGAGACCCGAGCCGGGAATCGAACCCGGGTCCCTGGGCGCTGTGAGGCAGCAGTGCTAACCCTCAGGATTTAAGACAAAGCTGAGGAGGAATTTCTGTGTTGTTAACCTATTAAATTCACTGCCCCAGAGAGCAGAGAGGCTGGTTCATTGATTCCATTCAAGACTCTGTTAGATAGGGCGGCACGGTAGCACAGTGGTTAGCACTGCTGCTTCACAGCTCCAGGGTCCTGGGTTCGATTCCCGGCTCGGGTCACTGCCTGTGTGGAGTTTGCACATTCTCCTCGTGTCTGCGTGGGTTTTCTCCGGGTGCTCCGGTTTCCTCCCACAGTCCAAAGATGTGCGGGTTAGGTTCATTGGCTATGCTAAAATTGCCCCTTAGTGTCCTGGGATGTGTAGGTTAGAGGGGATTAGCAGGTAAATGTGTAGGGATATGGGGATAGGGTCTGGGTGGGATTGTGTTCGGTGCAGACTCGATGGGCCGAAGGGCCTGTTTCTGCCCTTTCTGTAGGGTTCTATGTTCTAATCTCTGTTAGAGCTCTGTCTGAGGCCAGAACTCTCCATTCACCTGACGAAGAGGCAGTCCCTCGAAAGCTTGTGAGAATATTATCAAATAAATCGGTTGGACTAAAACCTGGTGTTGTCAGACTTTTTACGATCTTTTTGTCGACAAGGGTTTTACTGGTGGGAGGAGAGAGGGGGGAGAGGGGCATGAAAATAGAGTTAAGACGAGAATCAGATCAGCCGTAATTTGTAATCAGTGTTGGGTAAGGATAGCCAAATGGGCTTATTGCTGTTCCGACTCCCACTGACGCTCTGAACCAGACCAGAGAAAGGTTCAGCAGCTGAAAAGGGAGAGAACACATGGGGGAGTAATGGATCTGCACACCAACATCTCCACTTTCTCAGGAGGCGAAGGAAATTTGGCATTTACTTCTACACATGCCCCATAGAAAGCATTCTCTCTGGGTGTATCACAGCTTGGTATGGGATCCTGCTCTGCCCAAGACTGCAAGGAACTACAAAAGGGTTGTGAATGTAGCCCAATCCCATCACGCAAACCCATCCATTGACTCCAGCTACACTTCCCACTGCCTTGGAAAAGCAGCCAGCATAATCAAGGATCCCACACACCCCGGACATTCTCTCTTCCACCTTCTTCCGTCAGGAAAAAGGTACAAAAGTCTGAGGTCACGTACCGACTGACTCAAGAACAGCTTCTTCCCTGCTGCTGTCAAACTTGTCAATCGACTTACCTTGTATTAAGCTAATCTTTCTCTACACCCTCGCTATGACTGTAACACTACATTCTGCACTCTCTCCTCTCCTTCTCTCCTACGTAGGATGGAGAAAGCTAGCACGAGGGGGCACGACTTTAAATTAAGGGGGGGTAGTTATAGGACTGATGTCAGGGGTAGGTTCTTTACCCAGAGGGTGGTGAGGGACTGGAATGCCCTGCCAGCTGCAGTTGTAAATGCACCTAGTTTGGGTGCGTTTAAGAGATCTGTGGATAGTTTTATGGATGAAAAGGGATTGGTTTAGGCTAGTGGGTCATTGTTTTGTAACTGGTCGGCGCAACATCGTGGGCCGAAGGGCCTGTTCTGCGCTGTAATGTTCTATGTTCTATGTACTCTATGGAGTATGCTTTGTCTGTATAGCGTGCAAGAAACAATACTTTTCACTGTATCCCAGTACACGTGACAATAATAAATCAAACAATACTTTTCACTGCATCCCAATACACGTGACAATAATAAATTGGGATACAGTAAAAAGTATTGTTTGATTTATTATTGTCACGTGTACTGGAATACAGTGAAAAGTATTGTTTGATTTATTTACTGGGATACTTTTCACTGTGTCCCAGTACACGTGACAATAATAAATCAAACAATACTTTTCACTGTATCCCAGTACATGTGACAATAATAAATCAAACAATACTTTTCACTGTATCCCAGTACACATGACAATAATAAATCAAACAATACTTTTCACTGTATCCCAGTACGTGACAATAATAAATCAAACAATACTTTTCACTGTATCCCAATACACGTGACAATAATAAATCAAACAATACTTTTCACTGTATCCCAATACATGTGACAATAATAAATCAAACAATACTTTTCACTGTATCCCAATACACGTGACAATAATAAATCAAACAATACTTTTCACTGTATCCCAATACACGTGACAATAATAAATCAAACAATACTTTTCACTGTATCCCAATACACATGACAATAATAAATCAAACAATACTTTTCACTGTATCCCAATACACGTGACAATAATAAATCAAACAATACTTTTCACTGTATCCCAATACACGTGACAATAATAAATCAAACAATACTTTTCACTGTATCCCAATACACATGACAATAATAAATCAAACAATACTTTTCACTGTATCCCAATACACGTGACAATAATAAATCAAACAATACTTTTCACTGTATCCCAATACATGTGACAATAATAAATCAAACAATACTTTTCACTGTATCCCAGTACACGGGACAATAATAAATCAAACAATACTTTTCACTGTATCCCAATACACGTGACAATAATAAATCAAACAATACTTTTCACTGTATCCCAATACACGTGACAATAATAAATCAAACAATACTTTTCACTGTATCCCAATACACGTGACAATAATAAATCAAACAATACTTTTCACTGTATCCCAATACACATGACAATAATAAATCAAACAATACTTTTCACTGTATCCCAATACACGTGACAATAATAAATCAAACAATACTTTTCACTGTATCCCAATACATGTGACAATAATAAATCAAACAATACTTTTCACTGTATCCCAGTACACGGGACAATAATAAATCAAACAATACTTTTCACTGTATCCCAATACACGTGACAATAATAAATCAAACAATACTTTTCACTGTATCCCAGTACACGTGACAATAATAAATCAAACAATACTTTTCACTGTATCCCAGTACATGTGACAATAATAAATCAAACAATACTTTTCACTGTATCCCAGTACACGGGACAATAATAAATCAAACAATACTTTTCACTGTATCCCAGTACATGTGACAATAATAAATCAAACAATACTTTTCACTGTATCCCAATACATGTGACAATAATAATTCAAACAATACTTTTCACTGTATCCCAATACACGTGACAATAATAAATCAAACAATACTTTTCACTGTATCCAGTACACCTGACAATAATAAATCAAACAATACTTTTCACTGTATCCAGTACATGTGATAATAATAAATCAAACAATACTTTTCACTGTATCCTCTAGAGAGGTTGAGGAAAGGATTGCGGAGACGATCCTTGTTAGGAGTGAAAGCAATAGGGTAATTGTTATGGGGGACTTTAACTTTACTCATGTAGATTGGAATTGCTATAGCTCTGGCTCGTTAGAGGGGTCAGTTTTTGTTCAAAGTGTGCAAGAAGGTTTTTTGACTCAGTATGTAGATAGGCCGACGAGAGGTGAGGCTATATTGGATTTGGTGCTCGGTAATGAGCCAGACCAGGTGCTAGACTTGAAAGTTGGTGTACAGTTTGGGGATAGTGACCACAATTCGATTACGTTCACCTTAGTGATGGAAAGGGATAGGCATGAACCTCGGGTCAGTAGTTTCAGCTGGGGGAAGGGTAATTATGAGGCTATTAGGAGAGAATTAGGAAGCATTGGTTGGAATGGGAGATTACAGGGACTGGGAACATCCGAGATGTGGAGATTTTTCAAGGAGCAGCTATTGCGGGTCTGTGATAAGTATATCCCTGTCAGGCAAGGAGGATTTGGTAGGCCCAGGGAACCGTGGTGCACTAAAAAAGTTGATTCGTTGGTTAGGAAGAAAAAGGAGGCTTATGTTCGGATGAGGCTTGAGGGCTCAGGTAGTGCATTAGAAAGTTTTAGATTGGCTAGGAGGGAGTTGAAGAGGGAGTTAAGAAGGGCCAAAAGAGGGCATGAGATGATTTTGGCTGATAGGATTAAGGTGAACCCTAAGGCGTTTTACAGGTATGTCAAGAACAGAAGGTTGGTTCGGACAAGATTAGGGCCAGTTACAGACAGTAGAGGGAAGTTGTGTGTGGAACCGGAGGAGATTGGAGAGGCGTTGAACCAATATTTCTCTTCGGTGTTCACGCAAGGGGACAGGAATGTAGCTGAGGAGGACACTGGGGTACAGGGGTGTGAAATAGATAGTATTGCAGTTGATACGGGGGATGTGCTGGATATTTTAGAGGGATTGAAAATAGATAAGTCCCCTGGTCCAGATGGGATTTACCCTAGGATTCTTTGGGAGGCAAGAGGGGTGATTGCGGAGCCTCTGGCTCTGATCTTCAGGTCGTCGTTAGTCTCTGGTATAGTACCAGAAGATTGGAGGACAGCAAATGTTGTCCCATTGTTTAAGAAGGGGAGAAGGGACTTCCCTGGGAATTATAGACCGGTGAGTCTTACTTCTGTGGTGGGTAAGGTTTTGGAAAGGATTATTAGAGACAGGATTTATAGTTATTTGGAAAGTAATGAGTTGATTAGAGATAGTCAGCATGGTTTTGTAGCGGGTAGGTCATGCCTTACTAACCTTATCGAGTTCTTTGAGAAAGTGACCAAAGAGGTGGATAGGGGTAAGGCAGTTGATGTGGTGTATATGGATTTTAGCAAGGCGTTTGATAAGGTTCACCATGGTAGGCTTCTGCAGAAAATGCAGATGTATGGGATTGGGGGTGATCTAGGTAATTGGATCAGGAATTGGCTAGCAGATAGGAGACAGAGAGTGGTGGTTGATGGGAAATATTCGTCATGGAGTTCGGTTACAAGTGGTGTGCCTCAGGGATCTGTTTTGGGCCACTGCTGTTTGTAATTTTTATTAATGATCTGGATGAGGGTATAGTTGGGTGGATTAGTAAGTTTGCTGATGACACCAAAGTCGGAGGTGTGGTAGATTGTGAGGAAGGGTGTCATAGTTTGCAGGATGACTTAGAAAGGTTGCAGAGCTGGGCTGAGAGGTGGCGGATGGAGTTTAATGTGGAGAAGTGTGAGGTAATTCATTT
The DNA here is from genome assembly GCA_037974335.1 of Prionace glauca. Taxonomy (NCBI): domain Eukaryota; kingdom Metazoa; phylum Chordata; class Chondrichthyes; order Carcharhiniformes; family Carcharhinidae; genus Prionace; species Prionace glauca. The sequence goes on along the minus strand of CM075751.1, from coordinate 19,859,341 downwards.
CGGTAGGAATAACAGATGTGTTGAGTATAGGGCTAACGGGAGGACTTTGAATAGTGTGGAGGAGCAGAGGGATCTAGGTGTATGTGTACATAGATCCCTGAAAGTTGGGAATCAAGTGGATAAGGTTGTTAAGAAGGCATACGGAGTTTTGGCGTTTATTGGTAGGGGGATTGAATTTAGGAGTCGCAGCATCATGATGCAACTGTACACTACTCTGGTGCGGCCGCACTTGGAGTTTTGTGTGCAGTTCTGGTCCCCACATTACAGGAAGGATGTGGAGGCTTTGGAGAGGGTGCAGAGGAGGTTTACCAGGATGTTGCCTGGTATGGAGGGGAGATCCTATGAGGAGAGATTGAGAGATTTGGGGTTGTTTTCGCTGGAAAGAAGGCGGCTAAGAGGGGATCTCATTGAAACATATAAGATGATTAGAGGTTTAGATAGGGTGGATAGTGATAGCCTTTTTCCTAGGATGGAGAAAGCTAACACGAGGGGGCACGATTTTAAATTAAGGGGGGGTAGTTATAGGACAGATGTCAGGGGTAGGTTCTTTACCCAGAGGGTGGTGAGGGACTGGAATGCCCTGCCAGCTGCAGTTGTAAACGCACCTAGTTTGGGGGCGTTTAAAAGATCTGTGGATAGGTTTATGGACGAAAAGGGATTGGTTTAGGCTAGTGGGTCATTGTTTTGTAACTGGTCGGCGCAACATCGTGGGCCAAAGGGCCTGTTCTGCGCTGTAATGTTCTATGTTCTATGTTCTATGTTCTATGTTCTATGTTAATACTTTTCACTGTATCCCAGTACACATGACAATAATAAATCAAACAATACTTTTCACTGTATCCAGTACATGTGACAGTAATAAATCAAACAATACTTTTCACTGCATCCCAATACACGTGACTATAATAAATCAAACAATACTTTTCACGATATCCCAGTACACGTGACAATAATAAATCAAACAATACTTTTCACTGTATCCAGTACATGTGACAATAATAAATCAAACAATACTTTTCACTGTATCCAGTACATGTGACAGTAATAAATCAAACAATACTTTTCACTGCATCCCAATACACGTGACTATAATAAATCAAACAATACTTTTCACTGCATCCCAATACACGTGACTATAATAAATCAAACAATACTTTTCACTGCATCCCAATACACGTGACTATAATAAATCAAACAATACTTTTCACGGTATCCCAGTACACGGGACAATAATAAATCAAACAATACTTTTCACTGTATCCCAATACATGTGACAATAATAAATCAAACAATACTTTTCACGGTATCCCAGTACACGTGACTATAATAAATCAAACAATACTTTTCACGGTATCCCAGTACACGGGACAATAATAAATCAAACAATACTTTTCACTGTATCCCAATACATGTGACAATAATAAATCAAACAATACTTTTCACTGTATCCCAATACATGTGACAATAATAAATCAAACAATACTTTTCACTGAATCCCAGTACACGTGACAATAATAAATCAAACAATACTTTTCACTGTATCCCAGTACACGGGACAATAATAAATCAAACAATACTGTTCACTGTATCCCAGTACACGGGACAATAATAAATCAAACAATACTTTGCACTGTATCCCAGTACACGGGACAATAATAAATCAAACAATACTTTTCACGGTATCCCAGTACACGTGACAATAATAAATCAAACAATATTTTTCACTGTATCCCAGTACACGGGACAATAATAAATCAAACAATACTTTTCACTGTATCCCAGTACACGGGACAATAATAAATCAAACAATACTTTTCACGGTATCCCAGTACACGTGACAATAATAAATCAAACAATACTTTTCACTGTATCCCAGTACATGTGACAATAATAAATCAAACAATACTTTTCACTGTATCCCAGTACACGGGACAATAATAAATCAAACAATACTTTTCACTGTATCCCAGTACACGGGACAATAATAAATCAAACAATACTTTTCACTGTATCCCAGTACATGTGACAATAATAAATCAAACAATACTTTTCACTGTATCCCAGTACACGGGACAATAATAAATCAAACAATACTTTTCACTGTATCCCAGTACACGTGACAATAATAAATCAAACAATATTTTTAACTGTATCCCAGTACACGTGACAATAATAAATCAAACAATACTTTTCACTGTATCCCAGTACATGTGACAATAATAAATCAAACAATACTTTTCACTGTATCCCAATGCACGTGATAATAATAAATCAAACAATACTTTTCACTGTATCCCAGTACACGTGACAATAATAAATCAAACAATACTTTTCACTGTATCCCAATACATGTGACAATAATCAATCAAACAATACTTTTCACTGTATCTCAGTACACATGACAATAATAAATCAAGCAATACTTTTCACTGTATCCCAGTACACATGACAATAATAAATCAAACAATACATTTCACTGTATCCCAATACATGTGACAATAATAAATCAAACAATACTTTTCACTGTATCCAGTACATGTGACAGTAATAAATCAAACAATACTTTTCACTGTATCCCAATAAACGTGACTATAATAAATCAAACAATACTTTTCACTGTATCCCAGTACACGTGACAATAATAAATCAAACAATACTTTTCACTGTATCCAAATATACGTGACAATAATAAATCAAACAATACCTTTCACTGTATCCCAGTACATGTGACAATAATAAATCAAACAATACTTTTCACTGTATCCCAGTACACGGGACAATAATAAATCAAACAATACTTTTCACTGTATCCCAGTACACGGGACAATAATAAATCAAACAATACTTTTCACTGTATCCCAGTACACGTGACAATAATAAATCAAACAATATTTTTAACTGTATCCCAGTACACGTGACAATAATAAATCAAACAATACTTTTCACTGTATCCCAGTACACGTGACAGTAATAAATCAAACAATACTTTTCACTGTATCCCAGTACACGTGACAATAATAAATCAAACAATACTTTTCACTGTATCCCAATGCACGTGATAATAATAAATCAAACAATACTTTTCACTGTATCCCAGTACACGTGACAATAATAAATCAAACAATACTTTTCACTGTATCCCAGTACACGTGACAATAATAAATCAAACAATACTTTTCACTGTATCCCAGTACACGTGACAATAATAAATCAAACAAGACTTTTCACTGTATCCCAATACACGTGACAATAATAAATCAAACAATACTTTTCCCTGTATCCCAGTACACGTGACAATAATAAATCAAACAATACTTTTCACTGTATCCCAGTACACGTGACAGTAATAAATCAAACAATACTTTTCACTGTGTCCCAGTACACGTGACAATAATAAATCAAACAATACTTTTCACTGTATCCCAGTACATGTGACAATAATAAATCAAACAATACTTTTCACTGTATCCCAGTACATGTGACAATAATAAATCAAACAATACTTTTCACTGTATCCCAATACACGTGACAATAATAAATCAAACAATACTTTTCACTGTATCCCAGTACACGTGACAATAATAAATCAAACAATACTTTTCACTGTGTCCCAGTACATTTGACAATAATAAATCAAACAATACTTTTCACTGTGTCCCAGTACACGTGACAATAATAAATCAAACAATACTTTTCACTGTATCCCAATACACGTGACAATAATAAATCAAACAATACTTTTCCCTGTATCCCAGTACACGTGACAATAATAAATCAAATAATACTTTTCACTGTATCCCAGTGCACGTGACAGTAATAAATCAAACAATACTTTTCACTGTGTCCCAGTACACGTGACAATAATAAATCAAACAATACTATTCACTGTATCCCAATACACGTGACAATAATAAATCAAACAATACTTTTCACTGTATCCCAGTACATGTGACAATAATAAATCAAACAATACTTTTCACTGTATCCCAGTACACGTGACAATAATAAATCAAACAATACTTTTCACTGTATCCCAATACACGTGACAATAGTAAATCAAACAATACTTTTCACTGTATCCCAGTACATGTGACAATAATAAATCAAACAATACTTTTCACTGTATCCCAGTACACATGACAATAATAAATCAAACAATACTTTTCACTGTATCCCAATACACGTGACAATAATAAATCAAACAATACTTTTCACTGTATCCCAGTACATGTGACAATAATAAATCAAACAATACTTTTCACTGTATCCCAGTACATGTGACAATAATAAATTAAACAATACTTTTCACTGTATCCCAGTACACGTGACAATAATAAATTAAACAATACTTTTCACTGTATCCCAGTACACGTGACAATAATAAATCAAACAATACTTTTCACTGTATCCCTGTACATGTGACAATAATAAATCAAACAATACTTTTCACTGTATCCCAATACACGTGACAATAATAAATCAAACAATACTTTTCACTGTATCCCAGTACACGTGACAATAATAAATCAAACAATACTTTTCACTGTGTCCCAGTACACGTGACAATAATAAATCAAACAATACTTTTCACTGTATCCCAGTACGTGACAATAATAAATCAAACAACACTTTTCACTATATCCCAATACACGGGACAATAATAAATCAAACAATACTTTTCACTGTATCCCAGTACACGTGACAATAATAAATCAAACAATACTTTTCACTGTATCCCAGTACACGTGACAATAATAAATCAAACAATACTTTTCACTGTATCCCAATACATGGGACAATAATAAATTAAATTAAAGCAAATATGATGTCACTTGTGGTCAGGACATGATATGAAATTTAGAAGTGAAATGTGGCAGCAGCAATTAGTATATAACGGACAAACTAATCGCTTCAGACTGCGAAATTTCAAAAAGTACGCCTGCAAATCTTGTGCGAAATATTCTAAGACATTGAACTCGAATCCCTGCAGTGCAGAAGGGGGCCATTTGGCCCATCGAGTCTGTACTGGCTCCCGTTGTAGTCAGAAGTGTCACAACAGGTTAAAGTGCAACCTGTTTATTTCCTGACTGCAATCCCACCCAGTCACATTCCCGTACCGCCATGTGCTTACCCTGGCTGGCACGTGTGACACGAAGGGACAATTTAGCATGGCCAATCCCCCCCCTCCCCCGCGAACCGTCACACTTTGGGAGTTCACCGGAGAACCCCTGGGCAGAGAATGTGCAGAGTCCACGCAGAGAGTGAGCCGGGAATCGAACCCGGGTGTACCCCCGGGGGCGCTGCGGGAGGAGGGGGCAGTGCCAACCCACCCACACGCTCTTAACTGATGGAATTCTTTCTCACCCAGGACACGGTGGAATAAATCAGCTGGGAGGCATGTTTGTCAACGGGAGACCACTCCCCGATGTGGTGAGACAGCAGATTGTGGATTTAGCACACCAGGGGGTAAGGCCGTGTGATATCTCTCGACAGCTCCGAGTCAGTCACGGCTGTGTCAGCAAAATCCTCGGCAGGTGAGAACAGAATCGTACCGCGCGCGGGGGGAGAGGGGGGGGAGGCCCCTCGGCCCATCCAGTCTGCACTGACCCATTGGGAACGCTGAACTCCCCAACTGAGCCCGCACTGGGCCCGTCATCCCGAGTGTTACGATGTGCCAAGTACTTTTCGAAGGGCGTGAGGCCTTCAAAGGCAGCACACCCTCACCACCCTCCGGGTAAAAGATTCCTTCCTCACGTCCCACTAAACTTCCCACCCCTCACCGTAACCCTATCTCTCCCTCGTGACTGAGCCTCCGACTAAGGGGGAACAGTTCCGCCTTTTCCATTCCGCACCGTCTCTCCGGCACAGATTCTCTCCGAGCCCATCCGCTATGTTCCCGTATCTCATGTATTTAGACCACAATCCACCCTAACCTACACATCTTTGGACACTAAGGGGCAATTTAACATGGCCAATCCCCCTAACCTACACATCTTTGGACACTAAGGGACAATTTAGCACGGCCAATCCACCTAACCTGCACATCTTTGGACACTAAGAGACAATTTAGCATGGCCAATCCACATAACCTGCACATCTTTGGACACTAAGGGACAATTTAGCATGGCCAATCCACCTAACCTGCACATCTTTGGACACTAAGGGACAATTTAGCATGGCCAATCCACCTAACCTACACATCTTTGGACACTAAGGGACAATTTAGCATGGCCAATCCACCTAACCTACACATCTTTGGACACTAAGGGACAATTTAGCATGGCCAATCCACCTAACCTACACATCTTTGGACACTAAGGGGCAATTTAGCATGGCCAATCCACCTAACCTGCACATCTTTGGACACTAAGGGGCAATTTAGCATGGCCAATCCACCCTAACCTGCACATCTTTCAGACTGTGGGAGGAAACCGGAGCATAGAACCCTACAGTGCAGAAACAGGCCCTTCGGCCCATCGAGTCTGCACTGAACACAATCCCACCCAGACCCTATCCCCATATCCCTACACATTTACCTGCTAATCCCTCTAACCTACACAACCCAGGACACTAAGGGGCAATTTTAGCATAGCCAATGAACCGAACCCACACATCTTTGGACTGTGGGCACCCGGGGGAAACCCACGCAGACACGGGGAGAATGTGCAGGCTCCACCCAGACAGTGACCCGAGCCCGGGAATCGAACCTGGGTCCCTGGCGCCGTGAGGCAGCCGCGCTAACCCACCGTGCGACCCAGGGAATGTTGAATCAGCCATGTTTCAAAAAACTGGTGCGAGAGGGAGATCCCGTTCTAACCTGTTTCGTCCTTTGACCCTGGAATGTGTCACAGGTACTATGAAACGGGGAGCATCATGCCAGGGGTGATAGGCGGCTCGAAACCCAAGGTTGCCACGCCGACGGTGGTGGAGAAGATCGCTGAATACAAGCGGCAAAACCCGACAATGTTTGCCTGGGAGATTCGAGATCGGTTGCTTGCTGAGGGAGTGTGTAACAGCGAGACGGTGCCCAGTGTGAGCTCCATAAACAGGTAAGAGATAGCGACATGAGTGCAGTCTCAACCCTTCTTGTCAAATGTGAAGCTTGCAATTTGGAAGGTCTAACCCAGATAGGAAATATACAGCAAATGGTAGAACCCTTAAGAGTATTGATAGGCAGAGGGATCCGGGCGTACAGATACACAGGTCACTGAAAGTGGCAACGCAGGTGGAGAAGGTAGTCAAGAAGGCAAACGGCAATGCTTGCCTTCATCGACCGGGGCACTGAGCTTAACAATTTGGCAAGTCAAGCTTTGTAGAACCTTAGTTAGGCCGCACTCGGAATATAACGTTAAACTAAAGCACCCTAGCACAGCGGTTAGCACTGCTGCTTCACAGCTCCAGGGATCCAGGTACAATTCCCGGATTGGGTCACTGAGTGTGCGGAGTTTGCACATTCTCCCCGTGTCTGCGTGGGTTTCCTCCAGCTGCTCCAGTTTCCTCCCACAGTCCAAATCATGCCAGGTTAGGTGGATTGGCCATGCTAAATTGCCCCTTAGTGTCCAAAGATGTGTAGGTTAGGTGGATTGGCCATGCTAAATTGCCCCTTAGTGTCCAAAGATGTGTAGGTTAGGTGGATTGGCCATGCTAAATTGTCCCTTAGTGTCCAAAGATGTGTAGGTTAGGTGGATTGGCCATGCTAAATTGTCCCTTAGTGTCCAAAGATGTGTAGGTTAGGTGGATTGGCCATGTTAAATTGCCCCTTAGTGTCCAAAGATGTGTAGGTTAGGTGGATTGGCCATGCTAAATTGCCCCTTAGTGTCCAAAGATGTGTAGGTTAGGTGGATTGGCCATGCTAAATTGCCCCTTAGTGTCCAAAGATGTGTAGGTTAGGTGGATTGGCCATGCTAAATTGCCCCTTAGTGTCCAAAGATGTGCAGGTTAGGTGGATTGTCCATGCTAAATTGCCCCTTAGTGTCCAAAGATGTGCAGGTTAGGTGGATTGTCCATGCTAAATTATCCCTTAATGTCCAAAGATGTGTAGGTTAGGTGGATTGGCCATGCTAAATTGTCCCTTAATGTCCAAAGATGTGTAGGTTAGGTGGATTGGCCATGCTAAATTGTCCCTTAATGTCCAAAGATGTGCAGGTTAGGTGGATTGGCCATGCTAAATTGTCCCTTAGTGTCCAAAGATGTGCAGGTTAGGTGGATTGGCCTTGCTAAATTGCCCCTTAGAATCCAAAGATCTACAGATTAGGTGGATTGGCCATGCTAAATTGTCCCTTAGTGTCCAAAGATCTACAGATTAGGTTGATTGGCCATGCCAAATTGTCCCTTAGTGTCCAAAGATGTGTACGTTAGGTGGATTGGCCATGCTAAATTACCCCTTAGTGTCCAAAGATGTGTAGGTTAGGTGGATTGGCCATGATAAATTGTCCCTTAGTGTCCAAAGATGTGTAGGTTAGGGGGATTGGCCATGCTAAATTGCCCCTTAGTGTCCAAAGATGTGCAGGTTAGGTGAATTGGCCATGCTAAATTGTCCCTTAGTGTCCAAAGATGTGTAGGTTAGGTGGATTGGCCATGCTAAATTGCCCCTTAGTGTCCAAAGATGTGTAGGTTAGGTGGATTGGCCATGCTAAATTACCCCTTAGTGTCCAAAGATGTGTAGGTTAGGGGGATTGGCCATGCTAAATTGTCCCTTAGTGTCCAAAGATGTGTACGTTAGGTGGATTGGCCATGCTAAATTGTCCCTTAGTGTCCAAAGATGTGCAGGTTAGGTGGATTGGCCATGCTAAATTGTCCCTTAGTGTCCAAGATGTGTAGGTTAGGTGGATTGGCCATGCTAAATTGCCCCTTAGTGTCCAAAGATGTGCAGGTTAGGTGGATTGGCCATGCTAAATTGCCCCTTAGTGTCCAAAGATGTGTAGGTTAGGTGGATTAGCCATGCTAAATTGTCCCTTAGTGTCCAAAGATGTGCAGGTTAGGGTGGATTGGCCATGCTAAATTGTCCCTTAGTGTCCAAAGATGTGCAGGTTAGGTGGATTGGCCATGCTAAATTGTCCCTTAGTGTCCAAAGATCTACAGATTAGGTTGATTGGCCAGTCTAAATTGTCCCTTAGTGTCCAAAGATCTACAGATTAGGTGGATTGGCCATGCTAAATTGCCCCTTAGTGTCCAAAGATGTGTAGGTTAGGGGGATTGGCCATGCTAAATTGTCCCTTAGTGTCCAAAGATGTGTAGGTTAGGTGGATTGGCCGTGCTAAATTACCCCTTAGTGTCCAAAGATGTGTAGGTTAGGGGGATTGGCCATGCTAAATTGTCCCTTAGTGTCCAAAGATGTGTAGGTTAAGTGGATTGGCCGTGCTAAATTGCCCCTTAGTGTCCAAAGATGTGCAGGTTAGGTGGATTGGCCATGCTAAATTGTCCCTTAGTGTCCAAAGATGTGCAGGTTAGGTGGATTGGCCATGCTAAATTGCCCCTTAGTGTCCAAAGATGTGCAGGTTAGGTGGATTGGCCATGCTAAATTGTCCCTTAGTATCCAAAGATGTGCAGGTTAGGTAGATTGGCCATGCTAAATTGTCCCTTAGTGTCCAAAGATGTGCAGGTTAGGTGGATTGGCCATGCTAAATTGCCCCTTAGTGTCCAAAGATGTGTAGGTTAGGGTGGATTGGCCATGGTAAATTGTCCCTTAGTGTCCAAAGATGTGCAGGTTAGGTGGATTGGCCATGCTAAATTGCCCCTTAGTGTCCAAAGATGTGTAGGTTAGGTGGATTGACCATGCTAAATTGTCCCTTAGTGTCCAAAGATGTGTAGGTTAGGTGGATTGGCCATGCTAAATTGCCCCTTAGTGTCCAAAGATGTGTAGGTTAGGGTGGATTGGCCATGCTAAATTGTCCCTTAGTGTCCAAAGATGTGCAGGTTAGGTGGATTGGCCATGCTAAATTGTCCCTTAGTGTTCCAAAGATGTGTAGGTTAGGTGGATTGGCCATGCTAAATTGCCCCTTAGTGTCCAAAGATGTGCAGGTTAGGTGGATTGGCCATGCTAAATTGTCCCTTAGTGTCCAAAGATGTGCGGGTTAGGTGGATTGGCCATGCTAAATTGCCCCTTAGTGTCCAAAGATGTGCAGGTTAGGGTGGATTGGCCATGCTAAATTGTCCCTTAGTGTCCAAAGATGTGTAGGTTAGGGTGGATTGGCCGTGCTAAATTGTCCCTCAGTGTCCAGGAGTGTGGCGACGAGGGGGATTGTCACAGTAACTCCATTGCATTGTTAATGTCAGCTGGATTGTGACAATAGTAAGTTAGCGGAAAATTAAGTGTAAAAATGCCTTTCTGATTGGCAGGATAATCCGGACCAAAGTTCAGCAGCCGTACCATCTGCCTCTGGAAGAGCACAGTGCGACTCGACTCAGCCCTGGGCACACGCTGGGTAAGTGGGGGGGGGGCGGAGATGTGTCAGTCACGGTGGGGGATGTGTGTCTAACCAAGGAACAGGGGGGTGGGGGATCCAAGGGGAGATGGGGAATAGGTGGAGAGCTGGATCAGGGGGCCCAGGGAGAGATCAGCCAGGATCTGAGTGAAGGGGGCAGAACAGGATCGAGGGGCTGAATGGCCCACTTCTGCTCCCTATTCCCCACGCCAGGAAATTGGTTGCTCCACTCTGCCGTCTGTAAAATTAGGGAGTCTTTGAGGTGTCCTGTGGGTATCACGTAAACCTCCGTAATGTGTTTGAGCTGGAGGTTTCTCCAAACGTGCACACGGTCTTGTGTATTCCCCTCACGTACACACACGGTGCAGTGTATTCCTGTCACGTACACACACGGTCTCGTGTATTCCTGTCACGTACACAGACGGTGCAGTGTATTCCTGTCACGTACACAGACGGTGCAGTGTATTCCTGTCATGTACACACACGGTGCAGTGTATTCCTGTCATGTACACACACGGTGCAGTGTATTCCTGTCACGTACACACACGGTGCAGTGTATTCCTGTCATGTACACACACGGTGCAGTGTATTCCTGTCACGTACACACACGGTGCAGTGTATTCCTGTCACGTACACACACGGTGCAGTGTATTCCTGTCACGTACACACACGGTGCAGTGTATTCCTGTCACGTACACACACGGTGCAGTGTATTCCTGTCACGTACACACACGGTGCAGTGTATTCCTGTCATGTACACACACGGTGCAGTGTATTCCTGTCACGTACACACACGGTGCAGTGTATTCCTGTCACGTACACACACGGTGCAGTGTATTCCTGTCACGTACACACACGGTGCAGTGTATTCCTGTCACGTACACACACGGTGCAGTGTATTCCTGTCACGTACACACACGGTGCAGTGTATTCCTGTCACGTACACACACGGTGCAGTGTATTCCTGTCACGTACACACACGGTGCAGTGTATTCCTGTCATGTACACACACGGTGCAGTGTATTCCTGTCACGTACACACACGGTGCAGTGTATTCCTGTCATGTACACACACAGTGCAGTGTATTCCTGTCACGTACACACACAGTGCAGTGTATTCCTGTCACCTACACACACGGTGCAGTGTATTCCTGTCACGTACACACACGGTGCAGTGTATTCCTGTCACGTACACACACGGTGCAGTGTATTCCTGTCATGTACAGACACGGTGCAGTGTATTCCTGTCATGTACACACACGGTGCAGTGTATTCCTGTCATGTACACACACGGTGCAGTGTATTCCTGTCATGTACACACACGGTGCAGTGTATTCCTGTCACGTACACACACGGTGCAGTGTATTCCTGTCATGTACACACACAGTGCAGTGTATTCCTGTCACGTACACACACGGTGCAGTGTATTTCTGTCACGTATACACACGGTGCAGTGTATTCCTGTCACGTACACACATGGTGCAGTGTATTCCTGTCACGTATACACACGGTGCAGTGTATTCCTGTCACGTACACACACGGTGCAGTGTATTCCTGTCACGTACACACACGGTGCAGTGTATTCCTGTCACGTACACACACGGTGCAGTGTATTCCTGTCACGTACACACACGGTGCAGTGTATTCCTGTCATGTACACACACGGTGCAGTGTATTCCTGTCACGTACACAGACGGTGCAGTGTATTCCTGTCACGTACACACACGGTGCAGTGTATTCCTGTCACGTACACACACGGTGCAGTGTATTCCTGTCACGTACACACACGGTGTAGTGTATTCCTGTCACGTACACACACGGTGCATTGTATTCCTGTCACGTACACACACGGTGCAGTGTATTCCTGTCACGTACACACACGGTGCAGTGTATTCCTGTCATGTACACACACAGTGCAGTGTATTCCTGTCACGTACACACACGGTGCAGTGTATTTCTGTCACGTACACACACGGTGCAGTGTATTCCTGTCACGTACACACACGGTGCAGTGTATTCCTGTCACGTATACACACGGTGCAGTGTATTCCTGTCATGTACACACACGGTGCAGTGTATTCCTGTCACGTACACACACGGTGCAGTGTATTCCTGTCACGTACACACACGGTGCAGTGTATTCCTGTCACGTACACACACGGTGCAGTGTATTCCTGTCATGTACACACACGGTGCAGTGTATTCCTGTCATGTACACACACGGTGCAGTGTATTCCTGTCACGTACACACACGGTGCAGTGTATTCCTGTCACGTACACACACGGTGCAGTGTATTCCTGTCACGTACACACACAGTGCAGTGTATTCCTGTCACGTACACACACGGTGCAGTGTATTCCTGTCATGTACAGACACAGTGCAGTGTATTCCTGTCACGTACACACACGGTGCAGTGTATTCCTGTCATGTACACACACAGTGCAGTGTATTCCTGTCATGTACACACACGGTGCAGTGTATTCCTGTCACGTACACACACAGTGCAGTGTATTCCTGTCACGTACACACACGGTGCAGTGTATTCCTGTCATGTACAGACACAGTGCAGTGTATTCCTGTCACGTACACACACGGTGCAGTGTATTCCTGTCATGTACAGACACAGTGCAGTGTATTCCTGTCACGTACACACACGGTGCAGTGTATTCCTGTCATGTACAGACACAGTGCAGTGTATTCCTGTCACGTACACACACGGTGCAGTGTATTCCTGTCATGTACACACACGGTGCAGTGTATTCCTGTCACGTACACACACAGTGCAGTGTATTCCTGTCACGTACACACACGGTGCAGTGTATTCCTGTCATGTACAGACACAGTGCAGTGTATTCCTGTCACGTACACACACGGTGCAGTGTATTCCTGTCATGTACACACACAGTGCAGTGTATTCCTGTCATGTACACACACGGTGCAGTGTATTCCTGTCACGTACACACACGGTGCAGTGTATTCCTGTCACGTACACACACGGTGCAGTGTATTCCTGTCACGTACACACACGGTGCAGTGTATTCCTGTCACGTACACACACGGTGCAGTGTATTCCTGTCACGTACACACACGGTGCAGTGTATTCCTGTCATGTACACACACGGTGCAGTGTATTCCTGTCATGTACACACACGGTGCAGTGTATTCCTGTCACGTACACACACGGTGCAGTGTATTCCTGTCACGTACACACACGGTGCAGTGTATTCCTGTCACGTACACACACGGTGCAGTGTATTCCTGTCACGTACACACACGGTGCAGTGTATTCCTGTCACGTACACACACGGTGCAGTGTATTCCTGTCACGTACACACATGGTGCAGTGTATTCCTGTCACGTACACACACGGTGCAGTGTATTCCTGTCACGTACACACACGGTGCAGTGTATTCTTGTCACGTACACACACGGTGCAGTGTATTCCTGTCACGTACACACATGGTGTAGTGTATTCCTGTCACGTACACAGACGGTGCAGTGTATTCCTGTCACGTACACACACGGTGCAGTGTATTCCTGTCACGTACACACACGGTGCAGTGTATTCCTGTCACGTATACACACGGTGCAGTGTATTCCTGTCACGTACACACACGGTGCAGTGTATTCCTGTCACGTACACACACGGTGCAGTGTATTCCTGTCACGTACACACACGGTGCAGTGTATTCCTGTCACGTATACACACGGTGCAGTGTATTCCTGTCACGTACACACACGGTGCAGTGTATTCCTGTCACGTATACACACGGTGCAGTGTATTCCTGTCACGTACACACACGGTGCAGTGTATTCCTGTCACGTACACACACGGTGCAGTGTATTTCTGTCACGTATACACACGGTGCAGTGTATTCCTGTCACGTACACACACGGTGCAGTGTATTCCTGTCACGTACACACACGGTGCAGTGTATTCCTGTCACGTACACACACGGTGCAGTGTATTCCTGTCATGTACACACACAGTGCAGTGTATTCCTGTCATGTACACACACAGTGCAGTGTATTCCTGTCATGTACACACACGGTGCAGTGTATTCCTGTCACGTACACACACGGTGCAGTGTATTCCTGTCACGTACACACACGGTGCAGTGTATTCCTGTCACGTACAGACACAGTGCAGTGTATTCCTGTCACGTACACAGACGGTGCATTGTATTCCTGTCACGTACACACACGGTGCAGTGTATTCCTGTCACGTATACACACGGTGCAGTGTATTCCTGTCATGTACACACACGGTGCAGTGTATTCCTGTCACGTATACACACGGTGCAGTGTATTCCTGTCACGTACACACACGGTGCAGTGTATTCCTGTCACGTACACACACGGTGCAGTGTATTCCTGTCACGTATACACACGGTGCAGTGTATTCCTGTCACGTACACACACGGTGCAGTGTATTCCTGTCACGTACACACACGGTGCAGTGTATTCCTGTCACGTACACACACGGTGCAGTGTATTCCTGTCACGTACACACACGGTGCAGTGTATTCCTGTCACGTATACACACGGTGCAGTGTATTCCTGTCATGTACACACACGGTGCAGTGTATTCCTGTCACGTATACACACGGTGCAGTGTATTCCTGTCACGTATACACACGGTGCAGTGTATTCCTGTCATGTACACACACGGTCCAGTGTATTCCTGTCATGTACACACACGGTGCAGTGTATTCCTGTCATGTACACACACAGTGCAGTGTATTCCTGTCACGTACACACACGGTGCAGTGTATTCCTGTCACGTACACACACGGTGCAGTGTATTCCTGTCACGTACACACACGGTGCAGTGTATTCCTGTCACGTACACACACGGTGCAGTGTATTCCTGTCACGTACACACACGGTGCAGTGTATTCCTGTCACGTACACACACGGTGCAGTGTATTCCTGTCACGTACACACACGGTGCAGTGTATTCCTGTCACGTACACACACGGTGCAGTGTATTCCTGTCACGTACACACACGGTGCAGTGTATTCCTGTCACGTACACACACGGTGCAGTTTATTCCTGTCACGTACACACACGGTGCAGTGTATTCCTGTCATGTACACACACGGTCTAGTGTATTCCTGTCACGTACACACACGGTGCAGTGTATTCCTGTCATGTACACACACGGTCTAGTGTATTCCTGTCACGTACACACACGGTGCAGTGTATTCCTGTCATGTACACACACGGTCTAGTGTATTCCTGTCACGTACACACACGGTGCAGTGTATTCCTGTCATGTACACACACAGTGCAGTGTATTCCTGTCATGTACACACACGGTGCAGTGTATTCCTGTCATGTACACACACGGTGCAGTGTATTCCTGTCATGTACACACACGGTGCAGTGTATTCCTGTCACGTACACACACGGTCCAGTGTATTCCTGTCATGTACACACACGGTGCAGTGTATTCCTGTCACGTACACACACGGTGCAGTGTATTCCTGTCATGTACACACACGGTCCAGAGTATTCCTGTCATGTACACACACAGTGCAGTGTATTTCTGTCACGTACACACACGGTGCAGTGTATTCCTGTCATGTACACACACGGTGCAGTGTATTCCTGTCATGTACACACACGGTGCAGTGTATTCCTGTCATGTACACACACGGTGCAGTGTATTCCTGTCACGTACACACACGGTCCAGTGTATTCCTGTCATGTACACACACGGTGCAGTGTATTCCTGTCACGTACACACACGGTGCAGTGTATTCCTGTCACGTACACACACGGTCCAGTGTATTCCTGTCACGTACACACACGGTGCAGTGTATTCCTGTCACGTACACACACGCTGCAGTGTATTCCTGTCACGTACACACACGGTGCAGTGTATTCCTGTCATGTACACAGACGGTGCAGTGTATTCCTGTCATGTACACACACGGTGCAGTGTATTCCTGTCACGTACACACACGGTGCAGTGTATTCCTGTCATGTACACACACAGTGCAGTGTATTCCTGTCACGTACACACACGGTCCAGTGTATTCCTGTCACGTACACACACGGTGCAGTGTATTCCTGTCACGTACACACACGGTGCAGTGTATTCCTGTCACGTACACACACGGTGCAGTGTATTCCTGTCATGTACACACACGGTGCAGTGTATTCCTGTCACGTACACACACAGTGCAGTGTATTCCTGTCACGTACACACACGGTGCAGTGTATTCCTGTCACGTACACACATGGTGCAGTGTATTCCTGTCACGTACACACACGGTCTCGTGTATTCCTGTCACGTACACACATGGTGCAGTGTATTCCTGTCACGTACACACACGGTGCAGTGTATTCCTGTCACGTACACACACGGTGCAGTGTATTCCTGTCACGTACACACATGGTGCAGTGTATTCCTGTCACGTACACACACGGTCTCGTGTATTCCTGTCACGTACACACACGGTGCAGTGTATTCCTGTCACGTACACACACGGTGCAGTGTATTCCTGTCACGTACACACACGGTGCAGTGTATTCCTGTCACGTACACACACGGTGCAGTGTATTTCTGTCACGTATACACACGGTGCAGTGTATTCCTGTCACGTACACACACGGTGCAGTGTATTCCTGTCACGTACACACACGGTGCAGTGTATTCCTGTCACGTACACACACGGTGCAGTGTATTCCTGTCACGTACACACACGGTGCAGTGTATTCCTGTCACGTACACACACGGTGCAGTGTATTCCTGTCACGTACACACACGGTGCAGTGTATTCCTGTCACGTACACACACGGTGCAGTGTATTCCTGTCATGTACACACACAGTGCAGTGTATTTCTGTCACGTACACACACGGTGCAGTGTATTCCTGTCATGTACACACACGGTGCAGTGTATTCCTGTCACGTACACACACGGTACAGTGTATTCCTGTCATGTACACACACGGTCTAGTGTATTCCTGTCACGTACACACACGGTGTAGTGTATTCCTGTCACGTACACACACGGTGTAGTGTACTCCTGTCACGTCCACACACGGTGCAGTGTATTCCTGTCACGTACACACACGGTCCAGTGTATTCCTGTCACGTACACACACGGTGCAGTGTATTCCTGTCACGTACACACACGGTGCAGTGTATTCCTGTCACGTACACACACGGTGCAGTGTATTTCTGTCACGTACACACACGGTGCAGTGTATTCCTGTCACGTACACACACGGTGCAGTGTATTCCTGTCATGTACACACACGGTGCATTGTATTCCTGTCACGTACACACACGGTGCAGTGTTTTTCTTGTGTCCCTGTGCGCATGGAGCAATGCTCTGTGTTATTTTTGTAAAAGTTTGTTTATTGAAAAATTGAAGCTTAACCATCTGAGAGTCCTGAAATTGTGAAACATTCTCACGTTGCGGACAAACGTTGCTTGGAACTTACTGGCAATATTTTTCCTGCCAGTGAGTGCAGGGAATTTGGCGCTCAGCCGAGCATCCTTTCACTGCAGCAGGACTGGAGAACCCCAGTGGAAAATTTTGGCCTCTATCTTATGGAAAGTTTGGCAAATACCTCAATCGTGAAACTGTTAGCGTCCCTTAACCTCTTCAACCCTAACCTCCCCAAATTCTGTGCTGCATTGCCCTCCAAAATCCTTTCATTCCTCACTCCTGATTTAACGCAGAGGTTCCAGCTGTCACAGTTTTGATCCCAGCAACTCACTTCCCAAAACATTTCCCTGTCCTTATCAACCTACCTCTCAAATCCACCTCTAAACCATTCTTATCGACCATCTCTCTCCTAACCTACACATCTTTGGATACTAAGGGGCAATTTAGCATGGCCAATCCACCTAACCTACACATCTTTGGACACTAAGGGACAATTTAGCACGGCCAATCCACCTAACCTGCACATCTTCAGACTGTGGGAGGAAACCCACGCAGACATGGAGAGAATGTGCAGACTCCACACAGACAGTGATCCGATCCGGGAATCGAACCCGGCTCCCTGGCAGCATTGTGCTAACCCACCGCCCCCGCAGAACCAAAGCCTCTTATCTTTGGGATATGACACTCCAGTGAATCCTGTAGGGGTGTACGAGCTCCCAGGTCAGCGCAGAGTAAACATCCGCTGCCCTCTGTAGGTGCGGAGGAGACCGATAGAGAGATAGGTCTGATATCCGTGTCCTGCCAACGCAGATCGCTCGAGGATTCTGGGATCCAGAGACTGACTGAGTGCCAGAATGATCCGGAACTGGTGATCTGTGACCCAGGCACATGATTCCTTCACAAAAGAAACAGCGTATACAGAATTCATTAACGTTCAGCTTGATGGCACTGAGTTTACTTAATAACAGAGTCTTTTCAGTTCTCCCTCTTGTCTGAGAGTTCACCAACCCGACATCTTAAACAGCACGGTCACGTTTTCAACATTTACTCAAACCGTTTCGCTTCTAATACCATTTAACTACTTTTTAAACGCCTTCGCGACAAAAATTGGCACCCGAAATGCGGGCATGATGCTGCCCCGCAGCGCCAGGGACCCGGGTTCCAGTCTGGGTCAGTGTCCGAGTGTAACCAGCACCTTCTCCGCCCTGTTTCTCCCTCCGGGTAATCTCCCACAGGAGAAAGATGTGCAAGTTAGGGTGGATTGGCCATGCTAAATTGTCCCTTAGTGTCCAAAGATGTGTAGGTTAGGTGGATTGGCCATGCTAAATTGCCCCTTAGTGTCCAAAGATGTGTAGGTTAGGTGGATTGGCCATGCTAAATTGCCCCTTAGTGTCCAAAGATGTGTAGGTTAGGTGGATTGGCCATGCTAAATTGCCCCTTAGTGTCCAAAGATGTGTAGGTTAGGTGGATTGGCCATGCTAAATTGTCCCTTAGTGTCCAAAGATGTGTAGGTTAGGTGGATTAGCCATGCTAAATTGTCCCTTAGTGTCCAAAGATGTGTAGGTTAGGTGGATTGGCCATGCTAAATTGTCCCTTAGTGTCCAAAGATGTGTAGGTTAGGTGGATTAGCCATGCTAAATTGTCCCTTAGTGTCCAAAGATGTGTAGGTTAGGGTGGATTGGCCATGCTAAATTGTCCCTTAGTGTCCAAAGATGTGTAGGTTAGGTGGATTAGCCATGCTAAATTGTCCCTTAGTGTCCAAAGATGTGTAGGTTAGGGTGGATTGGCCATGCTAAATTGTCCCTTAGTGTCCAAAGATGTGTAGGTTAGGTGGATTGGCCATGCTAAATTGCCCCTTAGTGTCCAAAGATGTGTAGGTTAGGGGGATTGGCCATGGTAAATTTCCGTCTGAGATAGACTATGTCATACCCAATTCCAAATCCTTGGCCCGTGAATAAAATGTGTGCAAATCTTTTAACTTCTTGCGTGTTTTCTCTCCAGTCCCCAACTCGACCGTCACGCCACCGGAATCTCCTCCCGCCAGTGACTCCCTGGGCTCCTCCTATTCCATCAATGGCCTCCTCGGAATCGTCCAGCCAAACATCGAACCCAAGCGGAAAGCGGCTGAAAGTAAGCAAACTGGCGATCTGCGCCAGCATTGGTCTCTTGACTCTGACCTCTGCTTCCCCACTTTGGCTTGATTCAATTCCCCCAAACCTCTTGCAAAACCCCCTGCCGCTAATATGGCCACATCCCCCACCTCCAAGCCTGCTACACAAGTTGTCCTGTTGTAACCCTGCGAGCTTCATCGGGGGACTCAAACCCCAGACGGTCGTGGGGAGGGTGATCGCCCCTTAGCATCCCTGCCAAAAATAAATCCCGCCAATCCCTAAACGTCTCTGGTGTCACGTGTAGGCCAGAGGGGGGTAAGGACAGCAGATTTCCTTCCCTGAAGGGAATCCGAGGGGTTTCTCCCCACAGTGGATCCTCAGTAGATTCTTAATTCCAGTTTTTATTGAATTCAAGTTCCACCCTGTGTCGTGGACGGGATTCAAACCCGGGCTCCCCCAGAATGTTAAGAGTCGAGCGATGGTACCACTCGGCTATCACTGCCCCCTACAGGATGTGGGGAGATTGTTGGAATGCTTGTTAAAGGAACCCGGGGTGGCATGGTAGCACAGTGCTTAGCACTGCTGCTTCACAGCTCCAGGGTACTGGGTTCGATTCCCGGCTCGGGTCACTGCCTGTGTGGAGTTTGCACATTCTCCTCGTGTCTGCGTGGGTTTTCTCCGGGTGCTCCGGTTTCCTCCCACAGTCCAAAGATGTGCGGGTTAGGTTCATTGGCTATGCTAAAATTGCCCCTTAGTGTCCTGGGATGTGTAGGTTAGAGGGATTAGCAGGTAAATGTGTAGGGATATGGGGATAGGGTCTGGGTGGGATTGTGTTCGGTGCAGACTCGATGGGCCGAAGGGCCTGTTTCTGCACTGTAGGGTTCTATGTTGGTTCTATATAGATTTGATGGGCGAAACGGATTTCTTTTGCCATCCAATGTCTGGTTTTAGATTTTCCGCGAAGGGGAAATGGGGGAGAATGTGTGGGGCGGAGATTGGATTCGATGGGAAGCCTTCTCCTGCTCCGAGTTTCCATATTCTCCCGTCTAACTCCCTCCCACCTGAAATTGTTGACCCTTTATCTGTTCCCGGGACACTGGCGTCGCAAACTGGATCCGTCACCCATCTCTCGGTGCCCCTAGAGAAGGTGGTGGTGGGGAGCCGCCATCTTGAATCGCTGCCGTGTGGGGTTGGCTCACAGTGCCACCCGGGAGGGAACGGCCGATATATTTCCAAGTCGGGATGGGCTCGGGGCTCGGAGGGGAACTTGCAGGTGGTGGTGTTCCCCATGTATCTGCTGTCCTTGTCCTTCTAGATGGAAGTGGTTGTGGGTTTGGAAGGTGCTGTCTAAGGACATCTTGTCGATGGTACACACTGCTGCTACTGAGTGTCGGTGGCAGAGGGGGTGAGTGCTTGTGGATGGGGTGCCCATCAAGCTTTGTGTCAAGATGGTGTCAAGTTCCTTGAATGTTGGTGGACCCATCCAGGCAAATATATAGATGACCTGGAGGAGGGAACCGAGTGCAGGGTGTCGAAATTTGCTGATGACACCAAGATTGGGGGAACGGCAAATTGTGCGGAGGGTGTGGAGAGTCTGCAGAAGGATCTAGATAGGCTGGGCGAATGGGCCAAGAAATGGCAAATGGAATTTAATGTTGGCAAGTGTGAGGTGGTCCACTTTGGTAGGAAGAATGGTAGGAAGGACTATTACTTACGTGGCGAAAAACTGCAGCAAGCGACGGTGCAGAGGGACCTCGGGGTCCTTGTGCATGAGTCGCAAAAACCCAGCTTGCAGGTGCAGCAGGTGGTCAGGAAGGCGAATGGGATGCTGGCCTTCATAGCGAGGGGGATTGAATATAAAAGTAGGGAGGTCTTGCTGCAGCTGTATAGGGCATTGGTGAGGCCGCAGCTGGAGTACTTTGTGCAGTTTTGGGCGCCATACTTATGCAAGGATATTTTGGCCTTGGAGGGAGTGCAGAGGAGGTTTACTCGGCTGATACCGGAGTTGAGGGGGTTGAGCTATGAGGAGAGGCTGAATAAACTAGGCTTGTACTCGTTAGAGTTTAGAAGAATGAGGGGAGATCTCATTGAGACGTATAAGATGATGAATGGGATGGATAGGATAGAGGTGGAGAGACTCTTCCCGCTCAAAAAAGACAGTAGGACTAGGGGGCACAGCCTCAAGGTAAAGGGGGGGCGGTTTAGAACGGAGTTGAGGAGGAACTTCTTCACTCAAAGGGTGGTGAATCTCTGGAATTCTCTGCCCGTTGAAGTGGTGGAGGCTGCCTCGCTAAATATTTTTAAGATGCGGGTTGATGGGTTTTTGATAAGAGAGGGGATTAAGGGTTATGGGGAGAGGGCGGGAAGGTGGAACTGAGCCACGACAGATCAGCCATGATCTTATTGAATGGCGGGGCAGGCTCGAAGGGCCAGATGGCCTACTCCTGCTCCTATTTCTTATGTTCTTATGACATTAATAGATAAACTGAAACATTTGATTTATTATTGTCACACGTACTGGGATACAGTGAAAAGTATTGTTTGATTTATTATTGTCACGTGTATTGGGATACAGTGAAAAGTATTGTTTGATTTATTATTGTCACATGTACTGGGATACAGTGAAAAGTATTGTTTGATTTATTATTGTCCCGTGTATTGGGATACAGTGAAAAGTATTGTTTGATTTATTATTGTCACATGTACTGGGATACAGTGAAAAGTATTGTTTGATTTATTATTGTCACATGTACTGGGATACAGTGAAAAGTATTGTTTGATTTATTATTGTCACATGTATTGGGATACAGTGAAAAGTATTGTTTGATTTATTATTGTCACGTGTACTGGGATAAAGTGAAAAGTATTGTTTCTTGCGCGCTATGCAGACAAAACATACCATTCGAGTTGGCACAGTGGGTTCGTACTGCTGCCTCACCGCGCCAGGGGCCCGGGTTCAATTCCCGGCCTTGGGTCACATAAGAACATAAGAACATAAGAAATAGGAACAGGAGTAGGCCATCTAGTCCTTCGAGCCTGCCCCGCCATTCAATAAGATCATGGCTGATCTGTCGTGGGTCAGTTCCACCTTCCCGCCCTCTCCCCATAACCCTTAATCCCCTCTCTTATCAAAAACCCATCAACCCGCATCTTAAAAATATTTAGCGAGGCAGCCTCCACCACTTCAACGGGCAGAGAATTCCAGAGATTCACCACCCTTTGAGTGAAGAAGTTCCTCCTCAACTCCGTTCTAAACCGCCCCCCCTTTATCTTGAGGCTGTGCCCCCTAGTCCTACTGTCTTTTTTGAGCGGGAAGAGTCTCTCCACCTCTATCCTATCCATCCCATTCATCATCTTATACGTCTCAATGAGATCTCCCCTCATTCTTCTAAACTCCAACAAGTACAAGCCTAGTTTATTCAGCCTCTCCTCATAGCTCAATCCCCTCAACTCCGGTATCAGCCGAGTAAACCTCCTCTGCACTCCCTCCAAGGCCAAAATATCCTTGCGCAGGTGCGGCGCCCAAAACTGCACACAGTACTCCAGCTGCGGCCTCACCAATGCCCTATACAGCTGCAGCAAGACCTCCCTACTTTTATATTCAATGGAGTCTGCACATTCTCCCTGTGTCTGCGTGGTTTATTATTCGACGCGAGTTCTGACGAGAGAGGCTCTTAAAGTAACAGATACACTGAATTTATAAAATAGCCAGAACCTGAGAGAGTGCAAGCGGAGACAGAGAGGAAGGTAAGGAAAAAATCCAACCAAAAATGAAAGTGGCGGAGGGTGAGATTTCCCAGCTGTACTCATAGCTTCTTGAAAGTGGAGACACAGGTGGACAGAGTGGTGAAGAAGGCATTCGGTATGCTTGGTTTCATTGGTCAGAACATTGAATACAGGAGTTGGGACGTCTTGTTGAAGTTGTACAAGACATTAGTAAGGCCACACTTGGAATACTGTGTACAGTTCTGGTCACCCTATTATAGAAAGGATATTATTAAACTAGAAAGAGTGCAGAAAAGATTTACTAGGATGCTACTGGACTTGATGGTTTGTGTTATAAGGAGAGGTTGGATAGACTGGGACTTTTTTCTCTGGAACGTAGAGGGGTGATCTTACAGAGGTCTATAAAATAATAAGGGGCACAGATCAGCTAGATAGTCAATATCGAGAAAAGATTTACTAGGATGCTACCCAGGACTTGATGGTTTGAGTTATAAGGAGAGGCTGGATAGACTAGGACTTTTTTCCCTGGGGCGTAGAAGGTTAAGGGGTGATCTTATAGAGATCTATAAAATAATGAGGGGCACAGATCAGCGAGATAGTCAATATCTTTTCCCCAAAGGTAGGGGAGTCTAAAACTCAAGGGTTTAAAGTGAGAGGGGAGAGATATGAAAGGGTCCAGAGGGGGCAATTTTTTTCACACAGTGTCTGGAACGAGATGCCAGAGGCGGGTATAATTTTGTCTTTTAAAAAGCGTTTAGACAGTTACATGGGTAAGATGGGTATCGAGGGATAGGCACCAAATGCGGGCGAGCTTAGTGGTAAAAACTGGGCGTGTTTCCAAGCTGGAAACCTTTATGATTCTATGCGTCATGTCTTTGGTCCCTGGCACTGTGAGGCAGCAGTGCTAACTAATGTGCCACTGTTCACACAAAGCATTTTGAGACCACACCACCCTGCCTTTCCCCCCCCCCCCCCAATAATCTCGACTTTCCAAATATTTGAATGAGTGAGTGGGCGAGGACCTAACAGATGGAGTACAATGTTAGCAGGTGTGAGGTTATCCACTTTGGCAGGAATAATAGTCGGAGGGATTATTATTTAAAGGGTGAAAAGCTGCAGCATGCTACGGTGCAGAGGGATCTGGGCGTCCTTGTGCATGAGTCGCAAAAACTCAGTCTGCAGCAGGCGATCAAGGAGGCAAATGGCCTTTATAGCGAGGGGGATTGAATATAAAAGTAGGGAGGTCTTGCTGCGACTGTACAGGACACTGGTGAGGCCGCAGCTGGGGTACTGTGTGCAGTTTTGGTCGCCGCACTTGCGCAAGGATATTTTAGCCTTGGAGGGAGTGCAGAGGAGGTTTACTTGGCTGATACCGGATATGAGGGGGTTGGACTATGAGGAGAGATTGAGTAGACTGGATCTGTACTCGTTGGAGTTTAGAAGGGGGGATCTTATAGAGATGTATAAGATAATGAAGGGGATGGATAGGGTAGAGGTAGAGAGATTCTTCCCGCTTAGAAAGGATAGCAGGACTAGAGGGCAGAGCCTCAAGATAAGGGGAGGGGGGCAGTTTAGATCGGAGTTGAGGAGGAACTTCTTCACTCAAATCTCTGGAATTCTCTGCCCGTTGAAGTGGTGGGGGCTGCCTCGCTAAATATATTGAAGTCACGGGTAGATAGGTTTCTGATAGACAAGGGGAGAGAGAGCGGGAACTGATCCACTTCAGATCAGCCATGATCTTATTGAATGGCGGGGCAGGCTCGAGGGGCTAGATGGCCTACTCCTGCTCCTAGTTCTTATGTTCTTATGTTCAAAATTGCAATTAGTGTTATTAAACCGTAATCGTTCTTTCCCCATCCACCGTTCTGTTAGCACTTTGATGTTTTACGATGCACAAGGTGTCGTATAAATTCAAGTTGTTCTTCTCGTTGTCGTACACAAGGCCATTCCCAGTTGGGATTCAGGCAGATTTTCCCGGGCTGGCTCCGAATTATAAATTGCCAGTTAGTAAGTAATGCCTTGTCTCCGTTTCGGCATCTTAATAACAAAATGATTAACTTTCCAAAACTCGAGCCTCCTGACTCATTTACAGGTCTCTCAATTTAGCTGAAATCGCGTCCTTATTTTGAGAGTGAGAGCGAGCACTGGATTTCTAGACCCTTAAAAAGTTAAATCAACCTTATTGAAGTGTGCTCCGAAACTCTCAGAGGTCAGCCCAAACAAATGAGCAAAATTTGACTCAATTTGCTTTCTTGTTGTCACGTGTATTGGTACCAAGTGGAAGGCACATTTCTTGTGTGCTACGTAGACAAAATGTAGAGAAGGAAAGGAGAGAGAGCAAAGGATGTAGGGTTACAGTCATAGCTCGGGCATCGAGAAAGATCAACTTAATTAACAGTCTGACGGCAGCAGGGAAGAAGCTATTCTTGAGTCGCAGATCTCAGATTTGTGCATCTTTTTCCCCATGGAAGAAGGTGGAAGAGAGAATGTCCGGGGTGCGTGGGGTTCCTTGATTACGCCGGCTGCTTTTCCAAGGCAGCGGGAAGTGTAGACGGAGTCAATAGATGGGAGGTTGGTTTGCATGATGGATTGGGCTACATTCACGACCCTTTTGTCGTTCCTTGCAGTCTTGGGCAGAGCAGGAGCCCATACCAAGCTGTGATACATCCAGGAAGAATGGCGCATCTGTAAAACTGCATTAGTTCAGATTAAAGCAAGTAACTCGGAGCAATTATCCTTCTGCAATCCCAGCTGGTAAGCTGTGTGGTGCAGACAAATTGGCACCGTATCTACAGCTGAAGTTTAAGACATACCCCATACAAGAAACATGACACAAAATATCTTCCTTGAAGGGTACGCTGGCAAAACCCAGCTTAATCCCTCGTCCACCGATTCTTTCATTGTATCAATGACATCAATATCTTTTGAAATTCAAATGTACAAAAATATACAATAGAACATAGAACACTACAGCACAAACATGCCCTTCGGCCCTCGAGTTGCGCCGATCACATCAACCCCACCAATCTATAGACCTATCTATAACCCCCAATCCCATTAAACCCCATAGACTCATCCAGAAGTCTTTTAAAAGACCCCAGCGAGTTCGCCTCCACCACCGATGACGGCAGCCGATTCCAATCACTCACTACCCTCTGAGTGAAAAACTTACAGAAGGGAATATTATATATTTTTGTACATTTGAATTTCAAAAGAGCAGCACTCCCCCTCCCTCTCTCTCTCCCTCACTGGAGAATGAAGCCTGGGACCCACTAGAAAATAGATCCCTTTCCCCAGAATTGTTTACAGGCGAGCCGACTGGCAGCCAAAGTAAGTTTTTGCTAACTGATTCAGAAGGGGAGTCTAAGTCTATAAAAGGATTATCACTTCAATGGAGATAGACAGTTAAGAATTAGAACATAGAACATTACAGCGCAGAACAGGCCCTTCGGCCCACGATGTTGCGCCGACCAGTTACAAAACAATGACCTACTAACCTAAACCAATCCCTTTTCATCCATAAACCTATCCACAGATCTCTTAAACGCCCCCAAACTAGGTGCATTTACAACTGCAGCTGGCAGGGCATTCCAGTCCCTCACTATAGGAAAGACGTAGAAGCTATTGAAAGGGTGCAGAGGAGATTTACAAGGATGTTGCCTGGACTGGGAGGCATGCCTTATGAAGATAGGTTGAGGGAGCTGGGACTCTTTTCCCTGGAGAGGCGAAGGTTGAGAGGCGACCTGATAGAAGTTTATAAAATGTTGAGAGGAATAGATAGGGTGGACTCTCAGAGGCTATTTCCCCGGGTTGAAATGGTCGCTACGAGAGGACACAGATTTAAGGTGCGGGGAGGGAAGTACAGAGGTGATGTTAGGGGTAAGTTTTTCACTCAGAGGGTGGTGAGTGAATGGAATCGGTTGCCGTCGGCGGTGGTGGAGGCGAACTCGCTGGGGTCTTTTAAAAGACTTCTGGATGAGTATATGGGGTTTAATGGGATTGGGGGTTATAGATAGGTCTATAGATTGGTGGGGTTGATGTGATCGGCGCAACTCGAGGGCCGAAGGGCCTGTTTGTGCTGTAATGTTCTATGTTCTATGTTCACCCTCTGGGTAAAGAACCTACCCCTGACATCCGTCCTATAACTACCCCCCCCTTAATTTAAAGCCATAAAATTATATTGTATATCAGTTGGTAAATTGACGCAAATTCTTTTTGTGATATTTAAACCCTGTTCCGAGTTAAAATTTATTTTCATAAAAGGTTCCTAAAAGGACAGTGGGATCATACCTGGACATCTCATTCTCGACACAATGCCAAAATCTAGGCTGACTTCATAGAAACTCTACAGTGCCATTTGGCCCATCGAAAAAGTGATGGTCAGAGGTTTGCTCCTTGGGTGGTAGGGTCAACTTTAAGAGGGCACGTGTTCAAGGTGAGTTGGGAGGGGGGGGTAAGTTTAGGTGGGATGTGTGGGGAGAGGTTCTTCACACAGCAGGTGGTAGGAACTTGAAGTTCTCGACCCTTTGTGTACATAGATCCCTGAAAGTTGGGAATCAAGTAGATAAGGTTGTTAAGAAGGCATACGGTGTCTTGGCGTTTATTGGTAGGGGGATTGAATTTAGGAGTCGCTGCGTCATGATGCAACTGTACACAACTCTGGTGCGGCCGCACTTGGAGTTTTGTGTGCAGTTCTGGTCCCCACATTACAGGAAGGATGTAGAGGCTTTGGAGAGGGTGCAGAGGAGGTTTACCAAGATGTTGCCTGGTATGGAGGGGAGATCCTATGAGGAGAGATTGAGAGATTTGGGGTTGTTTTCGCTGGAAAGAAGGCGGCTAAGAGGGGACCTTATTGAAACATATAAGATGATTAGAGGTTTAGACAGGGTAGATAGTGATAGCCTTTTTCCTCGGATGGAGAAAGCTAGCACGAGGGGGCACGACTTTAAATTAAGGGGTGGTAGTTATAGGACTGATGTCAGGGGTAGGTTCTTTACCCAGAGGGTGGTGAGGGACTGGAATGCCCTGCCAGCTGCAGTTGTAAATGCACCTAGTTTGGGGGCGTTTAAGGGATCTGTGGATAGGTTTATGGATGATAAGGGATTGGTTTAGGCTAGTGGGTCATTGTTTTGTAACTGGTCGGCGCAACATCGAGGGCCGAAGGGCCTGTTCTGCGCTGTAATGTTCTATGTTCTATGTTCTTTGTACCGTGTCCCCGTTGATATAGACAGGGATATGTACTCCTTATCGCTTCCTGGAATCGATGACAATCTCTTGTGTTTTGTTGGCATTGAGGGAGAGATTTATCATTGCACCAGTTCACCACATTTTCTATCTGTGTACTCTCTATTCTCTTTACCGTTTACAAAGATGATCTGGAGGAGGGGGCTGAGTGTAGGGTGATGAAATTTGCTGATGACACGAAGATGAGTGGAAAAGCAAATTGCGCGGAGGGTGTGGAAAATCTGCAGAGGGATCTGGATAGGCTGAGCGAGTGGGCGAGGACCTGGCAGATGGAGTATAATGTTAGCAAGTGTGAGGTTATCCACTTTGGTAGGAATAATAGTCGGAGGGATTATTATTTAAAGGGCGAAAAACTGCAGCATGCTACAGTGCAGAGGGATCTGGGCGTCCTTGTGCACGAGTCGCAAAAACCCAGTCTGCAGCGGGCGATCAAGGAGGCAAATGGCCTTTATAGCGAGGGGGATAGAATATAAAAGTAGGGAGGTCTTGCTGCAGCTGTATAGGGCATTGGTGAGGCCGCAGCTGGAGTACTGTGTGCAGTTTTGGTCGCTGCACTTGTGGAAGGATATATTGGCCTTGGAGGGAGTGCAAAGGAGGTTCACTCGGCTGATACCGGAGTTGAGGGGGTTGGATTATGAAGAGAGACTAAATAGACTGGGTCTGTACTCGTTGGAGTTTAGAAGGATGAGGGGGGATCTTATAGAGTCGTATAAGATAATGAAGGGGATGGGTAGGGTAGAGGGAGAGATTCTTCCCGCTTAGAAAGGACAGCAGGACGAGAGGGCACAGCCTCAAGATAAGGGGGGGGAAAGTTTCGATCGGAGTTGAGGAGGAACTTCTTCACTCAAACCTCTGGAATTCTCTGCCCGTTGAAGTGGGGGGGGGGCTGCCTCGCTGAATATATTGAAGTCACGGGTAGATAGGTTCCTGATAGACAGGGGGAGAGAGAGCGGGAACTGATCCACTTCAGATCAGCCATGATCTTATTGAATGGCGGGGCAGGCTCGAAGGGGCTAGATGGCCTACTCCTGCTCCTATTTCTTATGTTTCCTGCACTCTATCTCGTCATTAGTTGAGATCCGACCCATTACAGAGGTCGGCAAACTAGAAAGTGGAGTTGTGGGGAATGGAATTTGGTCCACAGGAACAATTAAGGAGAATAGTGAGGGGCTGGTCTTCTGGGGCAGCAGAGCTGAGGATAATTCAACGAACAGTACAATACAGAAACAGCCCCTTCGAGCTGGGTGGCACGGTGGCACAGTGGGTTAGCACTGCTGCTTCACAACCCCAGGGACCTGGGTTCGATTCCCGGCTCAGGTCACTGACTGTGTGGAGTTTGCACATTCTCCCCGTGTCTGCGTGGGTTAGGTGGATTGGCCATGCTAAATTGTCCCTTAGTGTCCAAAGATGTGCAGGTTAGGGTGGATTGGCCATGCTAAATTGTCCCTTAGTGTCCAAAGATGTGTAGGTTAGGTGGATTGGCCATGCTAAATTGCCCCTTAGTGTCCAAAGATGTGCAGGTTAGGTGGATTGGCCATGCTAAATTGTCCCTTAGTGTCCAAAGATGTGTAAGTTAGGTGGATTGGCCGTGCCTTTGGGAGGAAACCGGAACAACCGGAGGAGACCCGCGGAGCGGGGGGGAGAAGGTGCAGACTC
The DNA here is from genome assembly GCA_037974335.1 of Prionace glauca. Taxonomy (NCBI): domain Eukaryota; kingdom Metazoa; phylum Chordata; class Chondrichthyes; order Carcharhiniformes; family Carcharhinidae; genus Prionace; species Prionace glauca. Next base: position 19,828,771 of record CM075751.1, on the reverse strand, counting down.
CACACAGACAGTGACCCCAAGCCGGGCATCGTACCCGGATCCCTGGCGCGATGGGGCAGCAGCGCTCACCCCTGTGCCAACGTGCTGTCGAGGGAACGAGTGCGATGTGAGCCCAGCCCTGTGCCCAGCACCAGGGGCGAGATGCCAGGAGTGGGAAACGTCCGGGAGGTGGTTACACTTGGCAGGGGGGGGGGAAACGGCGACTGGCATTGCCCCTTCCGGTTCTAACGCTCTCTCTTTCTCTGGCAGGTGAGCAGGACAGCTGTGCGATTGGCAGTGGGGGTGCCCGCAAGCAACTGCGCACCGAGGGTTTTACCCGGCAGCTGGAGGGACTGGACTGCGCTTTCGGGCACCAACATTACGCAGAGACCTTCCCAACTGGCAGCCACAGCAAAGGGGAACAGGTGAGCTAAGGGCAGGCTTGGCACCATCTCTGAAGGAGCCACGGTGCCGAGGAGATTTCGCCGCCCTGTGCTAACGCCCGCTGACATGGCTGCCCGCTGTGCCAGTCACTTGGGCAGACGAGGGTTTCTCCGCAGACCGGCGAACCCAGCTCCATCGAGCGCTGTCGCACAGCGGGTCAGCACACTGAGGCTTCAGCAGCGCCTGGGACCCGGGTTCGATTCCCGGGCTCGGGTCACTGTTCTGTGTGGGAGTCCGCACATTCTCCCCGTGTCTGCGTGGGTTCCCTCCGGGTGCTCCGGTTTCCTCCCACAGTCCAAAGATGTGCGGGTTAGGTTCATTGGCTATGCTAAATTGCCCCTTAGTGTCCAAAGATGTGTAGGTTAGGTGGATTGGCCATGCTAAATTGTCCCTTAGTGTCCAAAGATGTGTAGGTTAGGTGGATTGGCCATGCTAAATTGCCCCTTAAGACGCAATTTAGCATGGCCAATCCACCTAACCTACACATCTTTGGACACTAAGGGGCAATTTAGCATGGCCAATTCACCCTAACCTACACATCTTTGGACACTAAGGGGCAATTTAGCATGGCCAATTCACCCTAACCTACACATCTTTGGACACTAAGGGGCAATTTAGCATGGCCAATCCATCTAACCTACTCATCTTTGGACACTGAGGGACAATTTAGCATGGCCAATCCCCCTAACCTGCATATCTTTGGACACTATAGGACAATTTATCATGGCCAATCCATCTAACCTACACATCTTTGGAGACCAAGGGGCAGTTTAGCATGGCCAATCCACCTAACCTACACATCTTTGGACACTAAGGGACAATTTAGCAAGGCCAATCCACCTAACCTGCACATCTTTGGACACTAAGGGACAATTTAGCATGGCCAATCCACCTAACCTACACATCTTTGGACACTAAGGGGCAATTTAGCATGGCCAATTCACCCTAACCTACACATCTTTGGACACTAAGGGGCAATTTAGCATGGCCAATTCACCCTAACCTACACATCTTTGGACACTAAGGGGCAATTTAGCATGGCCAATCCATCTAACCTACTCATCTTTGGACACTGAGGGACAATTTAGCATGGCCAATCCCCCTAACCTGCATATCTTTGGACACTATAGGACAATTTATCATGGCCAATCCATCTAACCTACACATCTTTGGAGACCAAGGGGCAGTTTAGCATGGCCAATCCACCTAACCTACACATCTTTGGACACTAAGGGACAATTTAGCAAGGCCAATCCACCTAACCTGCACATCTTTGGACACTAAGGGACAATTTAGCATGGCCAATCCACCTAACCTACACATCTTTGGACACTAAGGGACAATTTAGCAAGGCCAATCCACCTAACCTGCACATCTTTGGACACTAAGGGACAATTTAGCACGGCCAATCCACCTAACCTACACATCTTTGGACACTAAGGGACAATTTAGCATGGCCAATCCACCTAACCTGCACATCTTTGGACACTAAGGGACAATTTAGCATGGCCAATCCACCTAACCTGCACATCTTTGGACACTAAGGGGCAATTTAGCATGGCCAATCCACCTAACCTGCACATCTTTGGACACTAAGGGACAATTTAGCATGGCCAATCCACCTAACCTGCACATCTTTGGACACTAAGGGACAATTTAGCATGGCCAATCCACCTAACCTACACATCTTTGGACACTAAGGGACAATTTAGCACGGCCAATCCACCTAACCTGCACATCTTTGGACACTAAGGGACAATTTAGCACGGCCAATCCACCCTAACCTGCACATCTTTGGACACTAAGGGGCAATTTAGCATGGCCAATTCACCTAACCTGCACATCTTTGGACACTAAGGGAGAATTTAGCATGGCCAATCCATCTAACCTGCACATCTTTGGACACTAAGGGGCAATTTAGCATGGCCAATCCATCTAACCTACTCATCTTTGGACACTGAGGGACAATTTAGCATGGCCAATCCCCCTAACCTGCATATCTTTGGACACTATAGGACAATTTATCATGGCCAATCCATCTAACCTACACATCTTTGGAGACCAAGGGGCAGTTTAGCATGGCCAATCCACCCTAACCTACACATTTTTGGACACTAAGGAGCAGTTTAGCATGGCCAATCCTCCTAACCTGCACATCTTTGGACACTAAGGGGCAATTTAGCATGGCCAATCCACCTAACCTACACATCTTTGGACACTAAGGGACAATTTAGCACGGCCAATCCCCCTAACCTACACATCTTTGGACACTAAGGGGCAATTTAGCATGGCCAATCCACCCTAACCTACACATCTTTGGATACTAAGGGGCAATTTAGCATGGCTAATCCACCTAACCTACACATCTTTGGATACTAAGGGGCAATTTAGCATGGCCAATCCACCTAACCTACACATCTTTGGATACTAAGGGACAATTTAGCATGGCCAATCCTCCTAACCTACACATCTTTGGACACTAAGGGGCAATTTAGCATGGCCAATCCACCCTAACCTACACATCTTTGGTCTGTGGAAGGTATCACCCAGAGAAAACCCACGCAGACACGGGTAGAGTGTGCAGTCTCTGCACAGGCAGTGACCGAGAAGTGAACCTGGGTCTCTGCCGTGTGAGGCAGGAGTGCTAACCCAGTGTGCTGTCACAACTTTGCTACGCGGGGAGGCAGTAATGGGTGTGGTCTACTTTGGGTGCAAGTACCTGGAATTACCATCTTGTAATCCTGTTCCTGTTGCAGACCCCTCTGTTCCCACTCACTTCCTTAAACAACGGACTGGATGAAGGGAAATCAAGCTTAACCTCTCCCAGCACACCAATCGGCAGGAATATTACAGGATTACAAGCCTACTCAGTGGTGACTGGTGAGTATTTTTTTGCAAAGGGCTCTGTGATAATTAAGCCAGTCAATTGTAACGGAAAGATATGGAAATGAGAGCACGTTACACAGTAAAGGTCTCTGCGGCGAGTCGAGAAGTAACATGGGTCGCATTATTAAAATTAACTGTACATTCCAAAACATCATCCTTCAGAGACACAGGAACTCTGGTTGGATTCCAGCCTTGGATCACTGTCAGTGTGGGTTTCCTCCGAGTGCTCCGGTTTCCTCCCACACTCCAAAGATGTGTAGGTTAGGTGGATTGGCCATGCTAAATTGCCCCTTAGTGTCCAAAGATGTGCAGGTTAGGTGGATTGGCCATGCTAAATTGCCCCTTAGTGTCCAAAGATGTGTAGGTTAGGTGGATTGGCCATGCTAAATTGCCCCTTAGTGTCCAAAGATGTGTAGGTTAGGTGGATTGGCCATGCTAAAATGTCCCTTAGTGTCCAAAGATGTGTAGGTTAGGGGGATTGGCCATGCTAAATTGCCCCTTAGTGTCCAAAGATGTGTAGGTTAGGTGGATTGGCCATGCTAAATTGTCCCTTAGTGTCCAAAGATGTGCAGGTTAGGTGGATTGGCCATGCTAAATTGTCCCTTAGTGTCCAAAGATGTGTAGGTTAGGTGGATTTGCCATGCTAAATTGTCCCTTAGTGTCCAAAGATGTGCAGGTTAGGGTGGATTGGCCATGCTAAATTGTCCCTTAGTGTCCAAAGATGTGCAGGTTAGGTGGATTGGCCATGCTAAATTGCCCCTTAGTGTCCAAAGATGTGTAGGTTAGGTGGATTGGCCATGCTAAATTGCCCCTTAGTGTCCAAAGATGTGTAGGTTAGGTGGATTGGCCGTGCTAAATTGCCCCTTAGTGTCCAAAGATGTGTAGGTTAGGGTGGATTGGCCGTGCTAAATTGTCCCTTAGTGTCCAAAGATGTGTAGGTTAGGGTGGATTGGCCGTGCTAAATTGTCCCTTAGTGTCCAAAGATGTGCAGGTTAGGTGGATTGGCCGTGCTAAATTGCCCCTTAGTGTCCAAAGATGTGTAGGTTAGGTGTATTGGCCATGCTAAATTGTCCCTTAGTGTCCAAAGATGTGTAGGTTAGGGGGATTGGCCATGATAAATTGTCCCTTAGTGTCCAAAGATGTTTAGCTTGAAAATTTATTGATTGACGTTATAAGTAGGTGGACATTAACACAGCAATGGAGTTACTGTGAAAATCCCCTCGTTTCCAAACTCCTGCCCGGATTTCACTGAGGGAGAATTTAGCTCCTAACCAGCTAGGAGTGTGGGAGGAAAATGAAGGAATCCCGAAGGAAACCCACGCAGACACGGGGAGAATGTGCAGACTCCACGCGGAAGTGACCCGAGGCTGGGAATCGAACCCCGGGGTCCCTGGCGCTGTGAGGCAGCAGTGTGCTAACGCACTGTGCCACCGTGCTGTCCCTGAATATGGATTGGCCACGCTAAATTGTCCCTTAGCGCCGGGGGGGGGAGGGGGCTGGGTTAACGTTCGGCCGAAGGGTGGGCATTTATTGCCCATCTCCAGTTGACCCTTCGGAAGGTGGTGGCCATCTTGAATCGCCGAGCTGTGGGTTGTCCCACAGGGAATTTCATCGGATCCCCACCGCCATCATTCAGCCCATCAAGCTGGCACCGGCCCCCATCCCACCCTATCCCCGGAACCCCCCGCCTGACCCTAAGGGGCAAATTTGGGGCACGGCCAAATGCCCAGACGTCTTCGGGCTGGCAGAAACCCGGAGCAGTCGGCAGGAACCCACGCAGACACGGGGAGAATGTGCAGTGTCTCTCCACCCCCCCCCACCCACCCACCCATCAACCCCCGCCGCCCCCCCCCCCCCCCCAAACACAGACCCAAAGCTGGAATCCGGGCACTGTGGGGCAGCTGTGCCAACTGCGGTGCCACACCCCCCTCCCTGTGGCACCGTGACCACAACATTGACCCATTGAACGAATCCACCCAGGCAAGTATTCCATCCATACTCGCGTTCTTGTAGATGGGTTTGGCAGGGGCAAATCAGGGGGTGAGTTCCTCTCCGCAGGACTCCCGAGCCTCTGGTAGCCATTACGTTGAGTCCCATTGAGTCTCTGGTCAACGATAAACGCCACCCCCCAACTATCCTGAGTTCCGTGGTGGTAACATAACTGGATGTCGGGGGCCAGTGGTTACAAGTAGTCTTATTGGTGATGCTCTGGGCTGGCGTGGCATTGATACTTGATTGACGTCTGTGTTCCAGGGCGTGAGATGGTAAACTCCACGCTGCCAGGGTACCCACCGCACATTCCCGTGAGCAGCCAGGGCACTTATACATCATCTGCCATCGCTGGAATGGTGTCTGGTAAGCACATCTTGTATCGTGTTCACTGAGTCTTAGGTATCCGGACCTCCAGCTGGGTAAATGAGTAGACAGGAAGCTGTCCCTCAACAAAGTTTATTCATAGAGACGTTCTCCACTAACACCGCAATGAAGTTACCTTGAAAATTCCCCAGTCGCCGCATTCAGGTACACTGAGGGAGCAATTTAGCATGGCCAATCCACCTACCTACACATCTTTGGACACTGAGGGAGCAATTTAGCATGGCCAATCCACCTAACCTACACATCTTTGGACACTAAGGGACAATTTAGCATGGCCAATCCACCTAACCTACACATCTTTGGGCACTAAGGGACAATTTAGCATGGCCAATCCACCTAACCTACACATCTTTGGGCACTAAGGGACAATTTAGCATGGCCAATCCACCTAACCTACACATCTTTGGGCACTAAGGGGCAATTTAGCATGGCCAATCCACCTACCTACACATCTTTGGACACTGAGGGACAATTTAGCATGGCCAATCCACCTACCTACACATCTTTGGACACTGAGGGAGCAATTTAGCATGGCCAATCCACCTAACCTACACATCTTTGGACACTAAGGGACAATTTAGCATGGCCAATCCACCTAACCTACACATCTTTGGACACTTAGGGACAATTTAGCATGGCCAATCCACCCTAACCTGCACATCTTTGGGCACTAAGGGACAATTTAGCATGGCCAATCCACCTAACCTACACATCTTTGGGCACTAAGGGACAATTTAGCATGGCCAATCCACCTAACCTACACATCTTTGGGCACTAAGGGACAATTTAGCATGGCCAATCCACCTAACCTACACATCTTTGGGCACTAAGGGACAATTTAGCATGGCCAATCCACCTAACCTACACATCTTTGGGCACTAAGGGACAATTTAGCATGGCCAATCCACCTAACCTACACATCTTTGGACACTAAGGGACAATTTAGCATGGCCAATCCACCTAACCTACACATCTTTGGACACTAAGGGACAATTTAGCATGGCCAATCCACCTAACCTGCACATCTTTGGACACTAAGGGACAATTTAGCATGGCCAATCCACCTAACCCGCACATCTTTGGACACTAAGGGACAATTTAGCATGGCCTATCCATCTAACCTACACATCTTTGGACACTAAGGGACAATTTAGCATGGCCAATCCATCTAACCTACACATCTTTGGACACTAAGGGACAATTTAGCATGGCCAATCCATCTAACCTACACATCTTTGGACACTAAGGGACAATTTAGCAGGGCCAATCCATCTAACCTACACATCTTTGGACACTAAGGGACAATTTAGCAGGGCCAATCCATCTAACCTACACATCTTTGGACACTAAGGGAGCAATTTAGCATGGCCAATCCACCCTAACCTACACACCTTTGGACACTAAGGGGCAATTTAGCATGGCCAATCCACCTAACCCACACATCTTTGGACACTAAGGGACAATTCAGCATGGCCAATCCATCTAACCTACACATCTTTGGACACTAAGGGAGCAATTTAGCATTGCCAATCCACCTAACCCACACATCTTTGGACACTAAGGGACAATTTAGCATGGCCAATCCATCTAACCTATACATCTTTGGACACTAAGGAGCAATTTAGCATGGCCAATCCACCCTAACCTACACATCTTTGGACACTAAGGGGCAGTTTAGCATGGCCAATCCCCCTAACCTACACATCTTTGGACACAAAGGGACAATTTAGCGTGGCCAATCCACCTAACCTACACATCTTTGGACACTAAGAGGCAATTTAGCATGGCCAATCCACCTAACCTACACATCTTTGGACACTAAGAGGCAATTTAGCATGGCCAATCCACCTAACCTACACATCTTTGGACACTAAGGGACAATTTAGCATGGCCAATCCATCTAACCTACACATCTTTGGACACTAAGGGACAATTTAACATGGCCAATCCACCTAACCTACACATCTTTGTACACTAAGGGACAATTTAGCATGGCCAATCCACCTAACCTGCACATCTTTGGACACTAAGGGACAATTTAGCATGGCCAATCCACCTAACCTACAAATCTTTGGACACTAAGGGACAATTTAGCATGGCCAATCCACCTAACCTACACATCTTTGGACACTAAGGGGCAATTTAGCATGGCCAATCCCCCTAACCTACACATCTTTGGACACTAAGGGACAATTTAGCATGGCCAATCCACCTAACCTGCACATCTTTGGACACTAAGGGACAATTTAGCATGGCCAATCCACATTACCTGCACATCTTTGGACACTAAGGGACAATTTAGCATGGCCAATCCACCTAACCTACACATCTTGGGATACTAAGGGGCAATTTAGCATGGCCAATCCACCTAACCTGCACATCGTGAGATACTAAGGGGCAATTTAGCATGGCCAATCCACCTAACCTGCATATCTTTGGACACTAAGGGACAATTTAGCATGGCCAATCCACCTAACCTACAAATCTTTGGACACTAAGGGACAATTTAGCATGGCCAATCCACCCAACCTACACATCTTTGGACACTAAGGGGCAATTTAGCATGGCCAATCCCCCTAACCTACACATCTTTGGACACTAAGGGACAATTTAGCATGGCCAATCCACCTAACCTGCACATCTTTGGACACTAAGGGACAATTTAGCATGGCCAATCCCCCTAACCTGCACATCTTTGGACACTAAGGGACAATTTAGCATGGCCAATCCACATAAGCTGCACATCTTTGGACACTAAGGGACAATTTAGCATGGCCAATCCACCTAACCTACACATCTTGGGATGCTAAGGGGCAATTTAGCATGGCCAATCCACCTAACCTGCACATCTTTGGACACTAGGGACAATTTAGCATGGCCAATCCACATAAGCTGCACATCTTTGGACACTAAGGGACAATTTAGCATGGCCAATCCACCTAACCTGCACATCTTTGGACACTAAGGGGCAATTTAGCATGGCCAATCCACCTAACCTGCACATCTTTGGAATGTGGGAGGAACTCATAGAACATAGAACATTACAGCGCAGAACAGGCCCTTCGGCCCACGATGTTGCGCCGACCAGTTACAAAACAATGACCCACTAACCTAAACCAATCCCTTTTCATCCATAAACCTATCCATGGATCTCTTAAACGCCCCCAAACTAGGCGCATTTACAACTGCAGCAGGCAGGGCATTCCAGTCCCTCACCACCCTCTGGGTAAAGAACCTACCCCTGACATCCGTCCTATAACTACCCCCCCTTAATTTAAAGCCATGCCCCCTCGTGCTAGATTTCTCCATCCTAGGAAAAAGGCTATCACTATCTACCCTGTCTAAACCTCTAATCATCTTATATGTTTCAATGAGATCCCCTCTTAGCTGCCTTCTTTCCAGTGAAAACAACCCCAAATCTCTCAGTCTCTCCTCATAGGATCTCCCCTCCATACCAGGCAACATCCTGGTAAACCTCCTCTGCACCCTCTCCAAAGCCTCCACATCCTTCCTGTAATGTGGGGACCAGAACTGCACACAGTACTCCAAGTGCGGCCGCACCAGAGATGTGTACAGTTGCAACATGACGCTGCGACTCCTAAATTCAATCCCCCTACTTAATTATACATTCCCAAAGTTAGCTATTCCCGCCTATCAGTGGATAGGAACCAATCATCATTAGTACAGATCATAGAACATAGAACATTACAGCGCAGAACAGGCCCTTCGGCCCACGATGTTGCGCCGACCAGTTACAAAACAATGACCCACTAGCCTAAACCAATCCCTTTTCATCCATAAACCTATCCACAGATCTTTTAAACGCCCCCAAACTAGGTGCATTTACAACTGCAGCTGGCAGGGCATTCCAGTCCCTCACCACCCTCTGGGTAAAGAACCTACCCCTGACATCCGTCCTATGGGCGGCACTGTAGCACAGTGGTTAGCACTGCTGCTTCACAGCTCCAGGGTCCTGGGTTCGATTCCCGGCTCGGGTCACTGCCTGTGTGGAGTCTGCACATTCTCCTCGTGTCTGCGTGGGTTTTCTCCGGGTGCTCCGGTTTTCTCCCACAGTCCAAAGATGTGCGGGTTAGGTTCATTGGCTATGCTAAAATTGCCCCTTAGTGTCCTGGGATGTGTAGGTTAGAGGGATTAGCAGGTAAATGTGTAGGGATATGGGGATAGGGTCTGGGTGGGATTGTGTTCGGTGCAGACTCGATGGGCCGAAGGGCCTGTTTCTGCACTGTAGGGTTCTATCTATGGTTCTATCTATGTATAACTACCCCCCCTTAATTTAAAGTCGTGCCCCCTCGTGCTAGCTTTCTCCATCCTAGGAAAAAGGCTATCACTATCTACCCTGTCTAAACCTCTAATCATCTTATATATTATATTATATTATAATGTTATATTAATCAATCATTGTTAATATATTCCAACTACACCCTGCCCTCTGACAACATGGGAGTTTATTCGAACATAGAACATTACAACACAAACAGGCCCTTCGGCCCTCGAGTTGCGCCGATCACATCAACCCCACCAATCTATAGACCTATCTATAACCCCCAATCCCATTAAACCCCATATACTCATCCAGAAGTCTTTTAAAAGACCCCAGCGAGTTCGCCTCCACCACCGACGACGGCAGCCGATTCCATTCACTCACCACCCTCTGAATGAAAAACTTACCCCTAACATCACCTCTGTACTTCCCTCCCCGCACCTTAAATCTGTGTCCTCTTGTAGCGACCATTTCAACCCGGGGAAATAGCCTCTGAGAGTCCACCCTATCTATTCCTCTCAACATTTTATAAACTTCTATCAGGTCGCCTCTCAACCTTCGCCTCTCTAGGGAAAAGAGTCCCAGCTCCCTCAACCTATCTTCATAAGGCATGCCTCCCAGTCCAGGCAACATCCTTGTAAATCTCCTCTGCACCCTTTCAATAGCTTCTACATCTTTCCTGTAGTGGAATTCTACGCCGACACGGGTAAAATGCGCAGCAACAGTGACCCGAGGCCGGAATGGAACCCGGGCCCTGTGCGGGCAGCAGTGCCAACCAACTGTGCCACCCACTCACGCCGCGAGCCAATCCCTCCCGTAAAGTGGCTCGGAACGAGTTGGCGAGCAACTGGGCCGTGAGAACCACCTCTGACTGTAAAACACAGAGGCCACTTTCCTCTGCTTGCTCCTAATTCTTGACCTTACCAATTGCAGTTAACGATTGAGCTCTGAAGGGCCTGTTGAGACTTGCTGCTTTCTATCCCGAGGGCGAGACATGCGCCTCGAGGGCGTAAGACACTCTGTTGGTGATCGAACTGTTGGCGCACCGCGTTACTATGAGGTTTGAGGGCCCGTGTGACGAACGAAAGCCCCAGGGTGGAGAACTTTCTCAGTCACTCAATAAACCCCACTGTTTATCTGTTGCCTCACTTCTCGCGATGATTTCAAGAGATTTCCTCCTTCTGGTTGCAGGAAACGACTACTCAGGAAGCCCCTACACTCACTCCCACTACACGTCTTATAACGAGGGATGGCGTTTTACCAACTCTGGAATAATAAGTAAGCAAACTCCTGTTAAAGTCCCATTCCCTTTCAATGGATCATCCCCGTAGCCTGTTTTCCCAGATCCCTTTAAGAGCTTGCGCCCGTTTCGTTTCCATGCTACGCAACCCAGTTGGTTGTGTGGTCTGGGGGGGGGGTGGGGTGTGGTGCGAGAGGGGGGTTTGCGTCTCCAGAGACGTACAGGGCAGGCCAAGGCCCCAAGCGTGACGCGGTGGGTAGCTCTCCTGACTCAACGAGGCGCGGGGGAGCCGGGTCCGGTTCCCGATTTGGGTCACTGTCTGTGTGGAGTTTGCACGTTCTCCCCGTGTCAGCATGGGTTTCCCCCCCATGGCCATGCTAAATTGTCCCTTAGTGTCCAAAGATGTGTGGGTTAGGTGGATTGGCCATGCTAAATTGTCCCTTAGTGTCCAAAGATGTGTAGGTTAGGGGGATTGGCCATGCTAAATTGTCCCTTAGTGTCCAAAGATGTGTAGGTTAGGGGGATTGGCCATGCTAAATTGCCCATTAGTGTCTAAAGATGTGCAGATTAGGGGGATTGGCCATGTTAAATTGCCCCTTAGTGTCTAAAGATGTGTAGGTTAGGCGAATTGGCCATGCTAAATTGTCCCTTAGTGTCCAAAGATGTGCAGGTTAGGTGGATTGGCCATGCTAAATTGTCCCTTAGTGTCCAAAGATGTGCAGGTTAGGTGGATTGGCCGTGCTAAATTGTCCCTTAGTGTCCAAAGATGTGCAGGTTAGGTGGATTGGCCATGCTAAATTGTCCCTTAGTGTCCAAAGATGTATAGGTTAGGTGGATTGGCCGTGCTAAATTGTCCCTTAGTGTCCAAAGATGTGCAGCTTAGGTGGATTGGCCATGCTAAATTGTCCCTTAGTGTCCAAAGATATGCAGGTTATGTGGATTGGCCATGCTAAATTGTCCCTTAGTGTCCAAAGATGTGCAGGTTAGGTGGATTGGCCATGCTAAATTGTCCCTTAGTGTCCAAAGATGTGTAGGTTAGGTGGATTGGCCATGCTAAATTGTCCCTGCACATCTTTGGACACTAAGGGACAATTTAGCATGGCCAATCCACCTAACCTGTACATCTTTGGACACTAAGGGACAATTTAGCATGGCCAATCTACCTAACCTACACATCTTTGGACACTAAGGGGCAATTTAGCATGGCCAATCCACCTAACCTACACATCTTTGGACACTAAGGGACAATTTAGCATGGCCAATCCACCTAATCTGCACATCTTTGGACACTAAGGGGCAATTTAGCATGGCCAATCCACCTAACCTACACATCTTTGGACACTAAGGGGCAATTTAGCATGGCCAATCCACCTAATCTGCACATCTTTGGACACTAAGGGGCAATTTAGCATGGCCAATCCACCTAACCTACACATCTTTGGACACTAAGGGGCAATTTAGCACGGCCAATCCACCTAACCTGCACATCTTTGGACACTAAGGGGCAATTTAGCATGGCCAATCCACCTAACCTACACATCTTTGGACACTAAGGGGCAATTTAGCATGGCCAATCCACCTAACCTACACATCTTTGGACACTAAGGGCAATTTAGCATGGCCAATCCACCTAACCTAAACATCTTTGGACACTAAGGGGCAATTTAGCACGGCCAATCCACCTAACCTACACATCTTTGGACACTAAGGGGCAATTTAGCACGGCCAATCCACCTAACCTGCACATCTTTGGACACTAAGGGGCAATTTAGCATGGCCAATCCACCTAACCTACACATCTTTGGACACTAAGGGGCAATTTAGCATGGCCAATCCACCTAACCTACACATCTTTGGACACTAAGGGCAATTTAGCATGGCCAATCCACCTAACCTAAACATCTTTGGACACTAAGGGGCAATTTAGCATGGCCAATCCACCTAACCTGCACATCTTTGGACACTAAGGGACAATTTAGCATGGCCAATCCACCTAACCTACACATCTTTGGACACTAAAGGACAATTTAGCATGGCCAATCCACCTAACCTGCACATCTTTGGACACTAAGGGACAATTTAGCATGGCCAATCCACCTAACCTACACATCTTTGGACACTAAAGGACAATTTAGCATGGCCAATCCACCTAACCTGCACATCTTTGGACACTAAGGGACAATTTAGCATGGCCAATCCACCTAACCTACACATCTTTGGACACTAAGGGGCAATTTAGCATGGCCAATCCACCTAATCTGCACATCTTTGGACACTAAGGGGCAATTTAGCATGGCCAATCCACCTAACCTACACATCTTTGGACACTAAGGGGCAATTTAGCATGGCCAATCCACCTAATCTGCACATCTTTGGACACTAAGGGGCAATTTAGCATGGCCAATCCACCTAACCTACACATCTTTGGACACTAAGGGGCAATTTAGCACGGCCAATCCACCTAACCTGCACATCTTTGGACACTAAGGGGCAATTTAGCATGGCCAATCCACCTAACCTACACATCTTTGGACACTAAGGGGCAATTTAGCATGGCCAATCCACCTAACCTACACATCTTTGGACACTAAGGGCAATTTAGCATGGCCAATCCACCTAACCTAAACATCTTTGGACACTAAGGGGCAATTTAGCACGGCCAATCCACCTAACCTACACATCTTTGGACACTAAGGGGCAATTTAGCACGGCCAATCCACCTAACCTGCACATCTTTGGACACTAAGGGGCAATTTAGCATGGCCAATCCACCTAACCTACACATCTTTGGACACTAAGGGGCAATTTAGCATGGCCAATCCACCTAACCTACACATCTTTGGACACTAAGGGCAATTTAGCATGGCCAATCCACCTAACCTAAACATCTTTGGACACTAAGGGGCAATTTAGCATGGCCAATCCACCTAACCTGCACATCTTTGGACACTAAGGGACAATTTAGCATGGCCAATCCACCTAACCTACACATCTTTGGACACTAAAGGACAATTTAGCATGGCCAATCCACCTAACCTGCACATCTTTGGACACTAAGGGACAATTTAGCATGGCCAATCCACCTAACCTACACATCTTTGGACACTAAAGGACAATTTAGCATGGCCAATCCACCTAACCTGCACATCTTTGGACACTAAGGGACAATTTAGCATGGCCAATCCACCTAACCTGCACATCTTTGGACACTAAGGGACAATTTAGCATGGCCAATCCACCTAACCTGCACATCTTTGGACACTAAAGGACAATTTAGCATGGCCAATCCACCTAACCTGCACATCTTTGGACACTAAGGGGCAATTTAGCATGGCCAATCCACCTAACCTGCACATCTTTGGACACTAAGGGACAATTTAGCATGGCCAATCCACCTAACCTACACATCTTTGGACACTAAAGGACAATTTAGCATGGCCAATCCACCTAACCTGCACATCTTTGGACACTAAGGGGCAATTTAGCATGGCCAATCCACCTAACCTGCACATCTTTGGACACTAAGGGACAATTTAGCATGGCCAATCCACCTAACCTACACATCTTTGGACACTAAAGGACAATTTAGCATGGCCAATCCACCTAACCTGCACATCTTTGGACACTAAGGGGCAATTTAGCATGGCCAATCCACCTAACCTGCACATCTTTGGACACTAAGGGACAATTTAGCATGGCCAATCCACCTAACCTACACATCTTTGGACACTAAAGGACAATTTAGCATGGCCAATCCACCTAACCTACATATCTTTGGAGTGTTGAGTTCCTTGATGCTCGATTCCTACTAGTAAAAGTAGTAGTTGACAGGAATCGAGTCTTGCCGCAGTGACGTTTAGCCCTTTGCGTGTGTTTGTTTGGTGTTATTTTGCCGCCTTGACCCTCTTCCAACCCTCTCTTCTCGTCTCTTCTCTTCTAGGCTCCCCTTACTATTACAGTTCCACCTCCAGGACCAGCGCCCCTCCCACTGCCACCACTGCGTACGACCACCTCTAGTTTCCACGGCAACCGGGGGACCGCGCGGAGGGACGCCCTGGGGTGCTGTGGTGTCGTGGCACCCTGCGAGACTTGGGAAGAGGGGAACGGTGGAAACGCTCTATTTATGTGACGGACGGGGGGGGGTGGCGGGGTTGTGGGGGGGGGGGGGGGGGGTAATAATTTCGCCGTCGGACCTCTCTGTGATGTTGCCCTGCTGGAAATGGGGTCCTCCGTTCTCCCCGTCCTGTGTCTGCAGGTAGTTTGCCAGCTTGACGTCCGACTAGGCCGAAGCCCATTCGAATTACGGAACGCGACAGAACTATCGGCGTCGTAAACTACACATCTCACCCTCCGCACGGCGCTACAGACAATGTGTACGAGACTCGTAATGTGGCTTTAATTACACATGAAGGGCTAATAATGTGAATCGGGGTGAGGGGGGGAGGGCGTTGTTGTGGGGCCCCCCAAGAGAAACAGTGAACAGGAGATGACGTCTACACCGTGCGTGGGTTCTGTGGCCTGTGAACAGGCCTTCTGGCCCTCTCCCGAGGGAGGCAATCGTCACGGGAGACCCGGCGCGTCAGAATGTGCGTCAGCTCTGCCCCCCCCCCACCCCCGCCCCGGGCCGCGGGGGGGCCACAGTGAAGGGAAGGACTGTTAATGAGACTTGGGAAATAAAGCCTTTACTAGGCCGAGACTGTTGGTTAATGAGTCTTCACGAAGGAAGCCTTTACTAGGCCGAGGCTGTTGGTTAATGAGTCTTCACGAAGGAAGCCTTTACTAGGCCGAGGCTGTTGGTTAATGAGTCTTCACGAAGGAAGCCTTTACTAGGCCGAGGCTGTTGGTTAATGAGTCTTCACGAAGGAAGCCTTTACTAGGCCGAGACTGTCGGTTAATGAGTCTTCACGAAGGAAGCCTTTACTAGGCCGAGGCTGTTGGTTAATGAATCTTCACGAAGGAAGCCTTTACTAGGCCGAGACTGTTGGTTAATGAGTCTTCACGAAGGAAGCCTTTACTAGGCCGAGACTGTTGGTTAATGAGTCTTCACGAAGGAAGCCTTTACTAGGCCGAGACTGTTGGTTAATGAGTCTTCACGAAGGAAGCCTTTACTAGGCCGAGACTGTTGGTTAATGGGTCTTCACGAAGGAAGCCTTTACTAGGCCGAGACTGTTGGTTAATGAGTCTTCACGAAGGAAGCCTTCACTAGGCCGAGGCTGTCGGTTAATGAGTCTTCACGAAGGAAGCCTTTACTAGGCCGAGACTGTTGGTTAATGAGTCTTCACGAAGGAAGCCTTTACTAGGCCGAGACTGTCAGTTAATGAGTCTTCACGAAGGAAGCCTTTACTAGGCCGAGACTGTTGGTTAATGAGTCTTCACGAAGGAAGCCTTTACTAGGCCGAGACTGTTGGTTAATGAGTCTTCACGAAGGAAGCCTTTACTAGGCCGAGACTGTTGGTTAATGAGTCTTCACGAAGGAAGCCTTTACTAGGCCGAGACTGTCGGTTAATGAGTCTTCACGAAGGAAGCCTTTACTAGGCCGAGGCTGTTGGTTAATGAATCTTCACGAAGGAAGCCTTTACTAGGCCGAGGCTGTTGGTTAATGAGTCTTCACGAAGGAAGCCTTTACTAGGCCGAGACTGTTGGTTAATGAGTCTTCACGAAGGAAGCCTTTACTAGGCCGAGACTGTTGGTTAATGAGTCTTCACGAAGGAAGCCTTTACTAGGCCGAGACTGTTGGTTAATGAGTCTTCACGAAGGAAGCCTTTACTAGGCCGAGACTGTCGGTTAATGAGTCTTCACGAAGGAAACCTTTACTAGGCCAAGACTGTTGGTTATTGAGTCTTCACGAAGGAAGCCTTTACTAGGCCGAGACTGTTGGTTAATGAGTCTTCACGAAGGAAGCCTTTACTAGGCCGAGACTGTTGGTTAATGAGTCTTCACGAAGGAAGCCTTTACTAGGCCGAGACTGTCGGTTAATGAGTCTTCACGAAGGAAGCATTTACTAGGCCGAGACTGTTGGTTAATGAGTCTTCACGAAGGAAGCCTTTACTAGGCCGAGACTGTTGGTTAATGAGTCTTCGCCAAAGGAGGCTTTACTAGGCCGAGACTGTTGGTTAATGAGTCTTCACGAAGGAAGCCTTTACTAGGCCGAGACTGTTGGTTAATGAGTCTTCACGAAGGAAGCCTTTACTAGGCCGAGACTGTTGGTTAATGAGTCTTCACGAAGGAAGCCTTTACTAGGCCGAGGCTGTCAGCTAATGAGTCTTCACGAAGGAAGCCTTCACTAGGCCGAGACTGTTGGTTAATGAGTCTTCACGCAGGAAGCCTTTACTAGGCCGAGACTGTTGGTTAATGAGTCTTCACGAAGGAAGCCTTTTCTAGGCCAAGACTGTTGGTTAATGAGTCTTCACGAAGGAAGCCTTTACTAGGCCGAGACTGTTGGTTAATGAGTCTTCACGAAGGAAGCCTTTACTAGGCCGAGACTGTTGGTTAATGAGTCTTCACGAAGGAAGCCTTTACTAGGCCGAGACTGTTGGTTAATGAGTCTTCACGAAGGAAGCCTTTACTAGGCCGAGACTGTTGGTTAATGAGTCTTCACGAAGGAAGCCTTTACTAGGCCGAGACTGTCGGTTAATGAGTCTTCACGAAGGAAGCATTTACTAGGCCGAGACTGTTGGTTAATGAGTCTTCACGAAGGAAGCCTTTACTAGGCCGAGGCTGTTGGTTAATGAGTCTTCACGAAGGAAGCCTTTACTAGGCCGAGACTGTTGGTTAATGAGTCTTCACGAAGGAAGCCTTTACTAGGCCGAGGCTGTTGGTTAATGAGTCTTCACGAAGGAAGCCTTTACTAGGCCGAGACTGTTGGTTAATGAATCTTCACGAAGGAAGCCTTTACTAGGCCGAGGCTGTTGGTTAATGAGTCTTCACGAAGGAATCCTTTTCTAGGCCGAGGCTGTTGGTTAATGAGTCTTCACGAAGGAAGCCTTTACTAGGCCGAGACTGTTGGTTAATGAGTCTTCACGAAGGAAGCCTTTACTAGGCCGAGGCTGTTGGTTAATGAGTCTTCACGAAGGAAGCATTTACTAGGCCGAGACTGTTGGTTAATGAGTCTTCGCCAAAGGAGGCTTTACTAGGCCGAGACTGTTGGTTAATGGGTCTTCACGAAGGAAGCCTTTACTAGGCCGAGACTGTTGGTTAATGAGTCTTCACGAAGGAAGCCTTTACTAGGCCGAGACTGTTGGTTAATGAATCTTCACGAAGGAAGCCTTTACTAGGCCGAGTCTGTTGGTTAATGAGTCTTCACGAAGGAAGCCTTTACTAGGCCAAGACTGTTGGTTAATGAGTCTTCACGAAGGAAGCCTTTACTAGGCCGAGGCTGTTGGTTAATGAGTCTTCACGAAGGAAGCCTTTACTAGGCCGAGACTGTTGCTTAATGAGTCTTCACGAAGGAAGCCTTTACTAGGCCAAGACTGTTGGTTAATGAGTCTTCACGAAGGAAGCCTTTACTAGGCCGAGGCTGTTGGTTAATGAGTCTTCACGAAGGAAGCCTTTACTAGGCCGAGGCTGTCTTATTGAGTCTTCACGAAGGAAGCCTTTACTAGGCCGAGACTGTTGGTTAATGAGTCTTCACGAAGGAAGCCTTTACTAGGCCGAGACTGTTGGTTAATGAGTCTTCACGAAGGAAGCCTTTACTAGGCCGAGGCTGTTGGTTAATGAGTCTTCACGAAGGAAGCCTTTACTAGGCCGAGACTGTTGGTTAATGAGTCTTCACGAAGGAAGCCTTTACTAGGCCGAGACTGTTGGTTAATGAGTCTTCACGAAGGAAGCCTTTACTAGGCCGAGACTGTTGGTTAATGAGTCTTCACGAAGGAAGCCTTTACTAGGCCGAGACTGTTGGTTAATGGGTCTTCACGAAGGAAGCCTTTACTAGGCCGAGACTGTTGGTTAATGAGTCTTCACGAAGGAAGCCTTTACTAGGCCGAGGCTGTTGGTTAATGAGTCTTCACGAAGGAAGCCTTTACTAGGCCGAGACTGTTGGTTAATGAGTCTTCACGAAGGAAGCCTTTACTAGGCCGAGACTGTTGGTTAATGAGTCTTCACGAAGGAAGCCTTTACTAGGCCGAGGCTGTTGGTTAATGAATCTTCACGAAGGAAGCCTTTACTAGGCCGAGACTGTCGGTTAATGAGTCTTCACGAAGGAAGCCTTTACTAGGCCGAGGCTGTTGGTTAATGAGTCTTCACGAAGGAAGCCTTTACTAGGCCGAGACTGTTGGTTAATGAGTCTTCACGAAGGAAGCCTTTACTAGGCCGAGACTGTTGGTTAATGAGTCTTCACGAAGGAAGCCTTTACTAGGCCGAGGCTGTTGGTTAATGAATCTTCACGAAGGAAGCCTTTACTAGGCCGAGACTGTCAGTTAATGAGTCTTCACGAAGGAAGCCTTTACTAGGCCGAGACTGTTGGTTAATGAGTCTTCACGAAGGAAGCCTTTACTAGGCCGAGACTGTTGGTTATTGAGTCTTCACGAAGGAAGCCTTTACTAGGCCGAGACTGTCGGTTAATGAGTCTTCACGAAGGAAGCCTTTACTAGGCCGAGACTGTTGGTTAATGAGTCTTCACGAAGGAAGCCTTTACTAGGCCGAGGCTGTTGGTTAATGAATCTTCACGAAGGAAGCCTTTACTAGGCCGAGACTGTCAGTTAATGAGTCTTCACGAAGGAAGCCTTTACTAGGCCGAGGCTGTTGGTTAATGAGTCTTCACGAAGGAAGCCTTTACTAGGCCGAGACTGTTGGTTAATGAGTCTTCACGAAGGAAGCCTTTACTAGGCCGAGACTGTTGGTTATTGAGTCTTCACGAAGGAAGCCTTTACTAGGCCGAGGCTGTTGGTTAATGAGTCTTCACGAAGGAAGCCTTTACTAGGCCGAGGCTGTTGGTTAATGAGTCTTCACGAAGGAAGCCTTTACTAGGCCGAGGCTGTTGGTTAATGAGTCTTCACGAAGGAAGCCTTTACTAGGCCGAGGCTGTCAGTTAATGAGTCTTCACGAAGGAAGCCTTTACTAGGCCGAGGCTGTTGGTTAATGAGTCTTCACGAAGGAAGCCTTTACTAGGCCGAGACTGTTGGTTAATGAGTCTTCACGAAGGAAGCCTTTACTAGGCCGAGTCTGTTGGTTAATGAGTCTTCACGAAGGAAGCCTTTACTAGGCCGAGGCTGTTGGTTAATGAGTCTTCACGAAGGAAGCCTTTACTAGGCCGAGGCTGTTGGTTAATGAGTCTTCACGAAGGAAGCCTTTACTAGGCCGAGGCTGTCAGTTAATGAGTCTTCGCCAAAGGAGGCTTTACTAGGCCGAGGCAGATCCTCAGTCCCTCTGCCTCCACTCAAGACACAACGTGACTCGTGCCCAGGTAGTGCTGGAAGAGAGCAAGTTTCGACTCTACAACCTTGTAAATCCAGGCCCCGCTTTGAACCCGTGACTGGGCTTTTCCGTTCCCCTCCATTTCACTCGTGGCCGGTGGCGAGATCTCAAAACGAACCTCTGCCGTGTCCCAATTAGCCCGCTCGATCGCTTAGACTAACAAAAACTCTTTGATACTTCAAATCGGTGCTGGGTTGAGGAATATGCGGAGGTTTGAAGTGTAATATTAACTTAGGAACATAGCGGATAAGAGCGGGAAGAGACCATTCAGCCCAACTCAACCCTGCTATCTCCCCTTTTGATCCCATTCGCCCCCTGTCCGGCCTCCTCTTGAATACACTCAATGTTTAACCAATTCCTGAATTCTACAGGCTCACCGGATGAAGAGATGTCGTCTCATCTCCGTCCTAAATGGTCTACCCTCAATCCTCAGGCCTAGTTCTGGACTCCCTCCCACCATTGGCAACATCCTCCCTGTCGAGTTAGAATTTTATAAGTCTCTATGAGATTCCCCCCACCCCTCATTCGTCTGAACTCCAGCGACAACCACCCGAACCTCGACAACCTCCCCTCAGTCCCGCCGGGATCAGCCTGGAAAGCCGTTCCCTCGAGAGCAAGAACATTCTTCCTCAGGCAAGGCGACCAGAACTGCGCACAATCCTCGAGCTGTGACCTCGACCAAGGCCTCTGTGTATTCAGCCACCACATACTGGCTTCATCGAATCAGTTATAGAAACTCTACAGTGCAGAAAGAGATCCCCCCCGGCCTGTCGGGTCTGCACCGAACACAATCCCACCCAGGCCCTACCCCCATATCATACCCACCAATCCCCCTAACCCACACATCTTTGGACACTAAGGGACAATTTAGCACGGCCAATCCACCTAACCTGCACATCTTTGGTCACTAAGGGGCAATTTAGCATGGCCAATCCACCCTAACCTACACATCTTTGGGACACTAAGGGACAATTTAGCATGGCCAATCCACCTAACCTACACATCTTTGGACACTAAGGGGCAATTTAGCATGGCCAATCCACCTAACCTACACATCTATGGACACTAAGGGGCAATTTAGCATGGCCAATACACCTAACCTGCACATCTTTGGGACACTAAGGGACACTTTAGCATGGCCAATCCACCTAACCTACACATCTTTGGACACTAAGGGGCAATTTAGCATGGCCAATACACCTAACCTACACATCTTTGGACACTAAGGGACAATTTAGCATGGCCAATCCACCTAACCTGCACATCTTTGGACACTAAGGGACAATTTAGCATGGCCAATCCACCTAACCTGCACATCTTTGGGACACTAAGGGACACTTTAGCATGGCCAATCCCCCTAACCTACACATCTTTGGACACTAAGGGACAATTTAGCATGGCCAATCCACCTAACCTACACATCTTTGGACACTAAGGGGCAATTTAGCATGGCCAATACACCTAACCTACACATCTTTGGACACTAAGGGACAATTTAGCATGGCCAATCCACCTAACCTGCACATCTTTGGACACTAAGGGACAATTTAGCATGGCCAATCCACCTAACCTGCACATCTTTGGGACACTAAGGGACAATTTAGCATGGCCAATCCCCCTAACCTACACATCTTTGGTCACTAAGGGACAATTTAGCACGGCCAATCCACCTAACCTACACATCTTTGGACACTAAGGGACAATTTAGCATGGCCAATCCACCTAACCTACACATCTTTGGACACTAAGGGACAATTTAGCATGGCCAATCCCCCTAACCTACACATCTTTGGTCACTAAGGGACAATTTAGCACGGCCAATCCACCTAACCTACACATCTTTGGTCACTAAGGGGTAATTTAGCATGGCCAATCCACCCTAACCTACACATCTTTGGGACACTAAGGGACAATTTAGCATGGCCAATCCACCTAACCTACACATCTATGGACACTAAGGGGCAATTTAGCATGGCCAATACACCTAACCTGCACATCTTTGGGACACTAAGGGACACTTTAGCATGGCCAATCCACCTAACCTACACATCTTTGGACACTAAGGGGCAATTTAGCATGGCCAATACACCTAACCTACACATCTTTGGACACTAAGGGACAATTTAGCATGGCCAATCCACCTAACCTGCACATCTTTGGACACTAAGGGGCAATTTAGCATGGCCAATCCACCTAACCTGCACATCTTTGGACACTAAGGGGCAATTTAGCATGGCCAATCCACCTAACCTGCACATCTTTGGACACTAAGGGACAATTTAGCATGGCCAATCCACCTAACCTACACATCTTTGGACACTAAGGGACAATTTAGCATGGCCAATCCCCCTAACCTACACATCTTTGGACACTAAGGGACAATTTAGCATGGCCAATCCCCCTAACCTACACATCTTTGGGACACTAAGGGACAATTTAGCATGGCCAATCCCCCTAACCTACACATCTTTGGACACTAAGGGACAATTTAGCATGGCCAATCCACCTAACCTACACATCTTTGGACACTAAGGGACAATTTAGCATGGCCAATCCCCCTAACCTACACATCTTTGGTCACTAAGGGACAATTTAGCACGGCCAATCCACCTAACCTACACATCTTTGGTCACTAAGGGGCAATTTAGCATGGCCAATCCACCCTAACCTACACATCTTTGGGACACTAAGGGACAATTTAGCATGGCCAATCCACCTAACCTACACATCTATGGACACTAAGGGGCAATTTAGCATGGCCAATACACCTAACCTGCACATCTTTGGGACACTAAGGGACACTTTAGCATGGCCAATCCACCTAACCTACACATCTTTGGACACTAAGGGGCAATTTAGCATGGCCAATCCACCTAACCTGCACATCTTTGGACACTAAGGGACAATTTAGCATGGCCAATCCACCTAACCTGCACATCTTTGGACACTAAGGGGCAATTTAGCATGGCCAATCCACCTAACCTGCACATCTTTGGACACTAAGGGACAATTTAGCATGGCCAATCCACCTAACCTGCACATCTTTGGACTGTGGGAGGAAACCGGAGCACCCGGAGGAAACCCACGTGGACACGGGGAGAATGTGCAAACTCCACACAGGCGGTGCCCCGAGCCAGGAATCGAACCCAGGGCCCTGAAGCCGCAGTGCCAACCCACTGTGCCACCATGCTGCCCATACATTCTCACAACACATCTGCCCCAGCCTATATCCCATGCTGGTATCGGGTCCGATATTTGCAATCGCGGTTTGGGTGGAAGTATCGGCAGTTTGGGAGCATCGCCGATACTCGGCCCATTTTCCTTCGCTGCGTACGTATGTAAGCGACGGAACTGTCACAAAGGAACACTATTTAAGTCCACCTTGTTGACCAGCAAGGGGCATGCGTGCGGCAGGTTGTGGTGGGCTGCTCTTGGATATTGCTTCGGGAGTTGCCTATTGCTTCATGTCGTTGGTGTGTGTAAACTGGACCATCTCGAGGGCATCATGACAGCTCAGAGACTATCTCTGTTGCTGTGCGGACACATGGATTTGGGCCTGTGTCCGTGGGAGTTTGCGCGTTCTCCCCGTGGTTGTGTGGGTTTCCTCCGGGTGCTCCGGTTTCCTCCCACATCCCAAAAATGTGCTTTTAGGCTGATTGATTGGGTAACAAATTGTCCCTATATTGGACCTCCCTGATCCTCGCACATTAGGCATAGACTAAAATCATGAATAGGTCACTGACCATGGGACGGCGGCGCGGGCTCGTTGGGCCGAAGGGCCTGTTTCCCGTGCTGTGTTGTTCTTTGTTCTTTGTTCTAATGTCGCATGATTTTGAACCTTGAAAATAAAACTTGTCCACCCTCAAAGCTGTTTGGGAGTCCGTATTGTGAGAGTGAATTTACTGATGGAGGCTGAAACCAAAAGCAAAATTCATGCTCAGAACATTGAATACAGGAGTTGGGACGTCTTGTTGACGTTGTACAAGACATTGGTAAGGCCACACTTGGAATACGGTCTACTGTTCTGCTCCCCCGATTATAGAAAGGATATTATTCAACCAGAAAGAGTGCAGGAAAGATTTACTACAGGGATTTGATGGATTGAGTTAAAGATTGGATAGACTGGGACTTTTTTCTCTGGAGTGTAGAGGAGTGATCTTATAGAGGTCTGTAAAATAATGAGGGGCACAGATCAGCCAGATAGTCAATATCGAGAAAAGATTTACTAGGATGCTACCCAGGACTTGATGGTTTGAGTTATAAGGAGAGGCTGGATAGACTGGGACTTTTTTCTCTGGAGCGTAGAGGGGTGATCTTACAGAGGTCTATAAAATAATGAGGGGCACAGATCAGCTATATAGTCAATATCTTTTCCCCAAAGGTAGAACATAGGAAATAGGAGCAGGAGTAGGCCATCTAGCCCCTCGAGCCTGCCCCGCCATTCAATAAGATCATGGCTGATCTGAAGTGGATCAGTTCCCGCTCTCTCTCCCCCTGTCTATCAGGAACCTATCTACCCGTGACTTCAATATATTCAGCGAGGCAGCCCCCACCACTTCAACGGGCAGAGAATGCCAGAGATTTGAGTGAAGAAGTCCCTCCTCAACTCCGATCTAAACTGCCCCCTTCCCCCTTATCTTGAGGCTGTGCCCTCTGGTCCTGCTGTCCTTTCTAAGCGGGAAGAATCTCTCTACCTCTATCCTATCCATCCCCTTCATTATCTTATACATCTCTATAAGATCCCCCCTTCTAAACTCCAACGAGTACAGACCCAGTCTATTTAGTCTCTCGTCATAGTCCAACCCCCTCATCTCCGGTATCAGCCGAGTGAACCTCCTCTGCACTCCCTCCAAGGCCAAAATATCCTTGCGTAAGTGCGGCAACCAAAACTGCACACAGTACTCCAGCTGCGGCCTCACTAATGCCCTATACAGTCGCAGCAAGACCTCCCTACTTTTATATTCTAAAACTGGAGGGCAGAGGTTGAAGGTGAGAGGGGAGAGACCCAAAAGTGTCCAGAGGGGCAATTTTTTCGCACAGAGTGTCTGGTACAAGTTGCCAGAGGTTGTCGTAGAGGCGGGTACAAATTTGTCTGCTAAAAAAACATTTACACAACTACATGGGTAAGATAAATAGGTTGGGACTTTATTCCCTGGACTGTAGAGAATGAGGTGGAGATTTGATAGATGTGCATAAGGTGAGATGGGTATAGATAGAGTGAACACAAGCAGGAGAATGAGGGGAGATTTGATAGATGTGCATAAGGTGAGATGGGTATAGATAGAGTGAACACAAGCAGGAGAATGAGGGGAGATTTGATAGATGTGCATAAGGTGATTTGGGTATAGATAGAGTGAACACAAGCAGGAGAATGAGGGGAGATTTGATAGATGTGCATAAGGTGAGATGGGTATAGATAGAGTGAACACAAGCAGGAGAATGAGGTGGAGGTTTGATAGATGTGCATAAGGTGAGATGGGTATAGATAGAATGAACACAAGCAGGAGAATGAGGTGGAGATTTGATAGATGTGCATAAGGTGAGATGGGTATAGATAGAGTGAATGCAAGCAGGAGAATGAGGTGGAGATTTGATAGATGTGCATAAGGTGAGATGGGTATAGATAGAGTGAACACAAGCAGGATTTTTCCACTGAGAGAAAAAAAACCCGCGGGAAAGGGTGAAAAGATTGGTAAGAGGGGGGTCAAATGTTGCGGGTGAACGGGATTGAGAAACTACACCAAATGGTTTATTTCTGCTCCCCTATCTTCTGGTCTAATTCTGCACTTTACAACATGATCAGGCAGCATTCTTACTTGTTTATTTATTGTTACGTTACATTAACACTGCGATGAAGTGACTGTGGAAATCCCCTGGCCTCCTGTTCGGGTCACACTGAGGGAGCATTCAGCACATCTTTCGAGGAGGGGATCTGGAGGAAAGCCACGCGGGACACGGAGGTGGGGGGGGGGGCGGGGGGAGGGGGAGGGAACATGCAAAGGAGACAGCGACCCGAGCCGGGAATCGATCCCCCCACCGTGCGGCAGTGCTAACCCAGGGTGCCGCCATCTCGCAGAGCACTTGCTGATTCGGACGAATGTTGGCGTCTCTCGCTTGGGATCGGAAGGAAGGGTCAACACCATTGCCGCGGAACTCGGAGATAGAGTTCAACTCAGGCGGGGGAACACCGCGTAACTGTCCAAGGTACAGTCTGCTGTGTTGGAGAGCTCGCTGACTGCCCCCCCTGGGTCGAACATTGAAAGCTTTGGGGACGCAATTAGATTTACGACATCCAGGCCACTCCAAAGGATGAAATTGTAACGAGGTCACTCACGGTGCAGATTATAAACAATGATTGTGCTTTGGAAATATGAGTGCAAAGGTTTCAGGGTTCTAGCTGTCCAACAATGTGCTGGTTTCTCTCCCCCCCCCCGCCCCCCCTCCCAACCGCCACACCAACACTAACAAAGCCCCACATCTACTTTCTCAGGGGGGGGGGGGCGAAGGAAATTCGGCATTTCCCCTACGACTATCGCCAACTTGTACAGGTGCCCCGTGGAAAGCATTCCTTCTGGTTGGATCGAGGCTTGGAATGGGCTCCTGCTCTGCCCAAGACCGCAAGGAACGACAAAGGGTTCGCAAACGTGGCCCCAATCCATCACACCAACCCATCCATTGACTCCGTCTACACTTCCCGCTGCCGCGGGAAAAGCATAATCACCCCCCC
Organism: Prionace glauca; assembly: GCA_037974335.1. Classification (NCBI taxonomy): domain Eukaryota; kingdom Metazoa; phylum Chordata; class Chondrichthyes; order Carcharhiniformes; family Carcharhinidae; genus Prionace; species Prionace glauca. The sequence goes on along the minus strand of CM075751.1, from coordinate 19,801,426 downwards.
CCCCCCCCCACCCCCACACACACACCCCGGACATTCTCTCTTCCACCTTCTTCCATTGGAAAAAAGTCTGAGTCCCGTACCGACCGACTCAAGAACAGTTTCTTCCCTGCTGCCCACATGACTTTTGAATGGACCCACCTCGCATTCAGTTGATCTTTCTCGACACCCGAGCTCTGACGAAATTCTGCGCTCTCTCCTTTCCTTCTAAACGATGATACTCTATGAACGGTATGCTTTGCCTGGGGCACAAGTGTATCCCAACACACATGCAACGGTAACAAATAAAACAAATCAAATAAAGGGTCTATCTTAGCTTGCAAGTACCAGGACAGCGTCGATAACGGGGTTTGCTACTCACCACTTGGCATTGGTATTTGGGGCACAGTGGTTAGCACTGCTGCCCCAGGGCACCAGGATCCTGATTCGATTCCAATCTCGGGTCACGGTTTATATGGAGTTGGAACCCTCTTCCTGTCTCCACTTGGGTTTCCTCTGGTTGCTCAGGTTTCCTCCCATACTCCAAAGATGTGTAGGTTAGGTAGATTGGCCATGCTAAATTGTCCCTTAGTGTCCAAAGATGTGTAGGTTAGGGTGGATTGGCCATGCTAAATTGTCCCTTAGTGTCCAAAGATGTGCAGGTTAGGTGGATTGGCCATGCTAAATTGTCCCTTAGTGTCCAAAGATGTGCAGGTTAGGTGGATTGGCCATGCTAAATTGTCCCTTAGTGTTCAAAGATGTGTAGGTTAGGTGGATTGGCCATGCTAAATTGTCCCTTAGTGTCCAAAGATGTGTAGGTTAGGTGGATTGGCCATGCTAAATTGTCCCTTAGTGTCCAAAGATGTGCAGGTTAGGGGGATTGGCCATGCTAAATTGTCCCTTAGTGTCCAAAGATGTGTAGGTTAGGTAGATTGGCCATGCTAAATTGTCCCTTAGTGTCCAAAGATGTGTAGGTTAGGTGGATTGGCCATGCTAAATTGTCCCTTAGTGTCCAAAGATGTGCAGGTTAGGGGGATTGGCCATGCTAAATTGTCCCTTAGTGTCCAAAGATGTGTAGGTTAGGTAGATTGGCCATGCTAAATTGTCCCTTAGTGTCCAAAGATGTGCAGGTTAGGTGGATTGGCCATGCTAAATTGTCCCTTAGTGTCCAAAGATGTGTAGGTTAGGTGGATTGGCCATGCTAAATTGTCCCTTAGTGTCCAAAGATGTGCAGGTTAGGGGGATTGGCCATGCTAAATTGTCCCTTAGTGTCCAAAGATGTGTAGGTTAGGTAGATTGGCCATGCTAAATTGTCCCTTAGTGTCCAAAGATGTGTAGGTTAGGTGGATTGGCCATGCTAAATTGTCCCTTAGTGTCCAAAGATGTGCAGGTTAGGTGGATTGGCCATGCTAAATTGCCCCTTAGTGTCCAAAGATGTGCAGGTTAGGGGGATTGGCCATGCTAAATTGTCCCTTAGTGTCCAAAGATGTGTAGGTTAGGTAGATTGGCCATGCTAAATTGTCCCTTAGTGTCCAAAGATGTGTAGGTTAGGTGGATTGGCCATGCTAAATTGTCCCTTAGTGTCCAAAGATGTGCAGGTTAGGTGGATTGGCCATGCTAAAATTGTCCCTTAGTGTCCAAAGATGTGCAGGTTAGGTGGATTGGCCATGCTAAATTGTCCCTTAGTGTCCAAAGATGTGCAGGTTAGGTGGATTGGCCATGCTAAATTGTCCCTTAGTGTCCAAAGATGTGCAGGTTAGGGGGATTGGCCATGCTAAATTGTCCCTTAGTGTCCAAAGATGTGTAGGTTAGGTAGATTGGCCATGCTAAATTGTCCCTTAGTGTCCAAAGATGTGTAGGTTAGGTGGATTGGCCATGCTAAATTGTCCCTTAGTGTCCAAAGATGTGCAGGTTAGGGGGATTGGCCATGCTAAATTGTCCCTTAGTGTCCAAAGATGTGTAGGTTAGGTAGATTGGCCATGCTAAATTGTCCCTTAGTGTCCAAAGATGTGTAGGTTAGGTGGATTGGCCATGCTAAATTGTCCCTTAGTGTCCAAAGATGTGCAGGTTAGGTGGATTGGCCATGCTAAATTGCCCCTTAGTGTCCAAAGATGTGCAGGTTAGGGGGATTGGCCATGCTAAATTGTCCCTTAGTGTCCAAAGATGTGTAGGTTAGGTAGATTGGCCATGCTAAATTGTCCCTTAGTGTCCAAAGATGTGTAGGTTAGGTGGATTGGCCATGCTAAATTGTCCCTTAGTGTCCAAAGATGTGCAGGTTAGGTGGATTGGCCATGCTAAAATTGTCCCTTAGTGTCCAAAGATGTGCAGGTTAGGTGGATTGGCCATGCTAAATTGTCCCTTAGTGTCCAAAGATGTGCAGGTTAGGGGGATTGGCCATGCTAAATTGTCCCTTAGTGTCCAAAGATGTGCAGGTTAGGTGGATTGGCCATGCTAAATTGTCCCTTAGTGTCCAAAGATGTGCAGGTTAGGGGGATTGGCCATGCTAAATTGTCCCTTAGTGTCCAAAGATGTGTAGGTTAGGTAGATTGGCCATGCTAAATTGTCCCTTAGTGTCCAAAGATGTGTAGGTTAGGTGGATTGGCCATGCTAAATTGTCCCTTAGTGTCCAAAGATGTGCAGGTTAGGGGGATTGGCCATGCTAAATTGTCCCTTAGTGTCCAAAGATGTGTAGGTTAGGTAGATTGGCCATGCTAAATTGTCCCTTAGTGTCCAAAGATGTGTAGGTTAGGTGGATTGGCCATGCTAAATTGTCCCTTAGTGTCCAAAGATGTGCAGGTTAGGTGGATTGGCCATGCTAAAATTGTCCCTTAGTGTCCAAAGATGTGCAGGTTAGGTGGATTGGCCATGCTAAATTGTCCCTTAGTGTCCAAAGATGTGCAGGTTAGGGGGATTGGCCATGCTAAATTGTCCCTTAGTGTCCAAAGATGTGCAGGTTAGGTGGATTGGCCATGCTAAATTGTCCCTTAGTGTCCAAAGATGTGTAGGTTAGGGGGGATTGGCCGTGCTAAACTGCCCCTTAGTGTCCAAAGATGTGTAGGTTAGGTGGATTGGCCATGCTAAATTGTCCCTTAGTGTCCAAAGATGTGTAGGTTAGGTAGATTGGCCATGCTAAATTGTCCCTTAGTGTCCAAAGATGTGTAGGTTAGGTGGATTGGCCATGCTAAATTGTCCCTTAGTGTCCAAAGATGTGCAGGTTAGGGGGATTGGCCATGCTAAATTGTCCCTTAGTGTCCAAAGATGTGTAGGTTAGGTAGATTGGCCATGCTAAATTGTCCCTTAGTGTCCAAAGATGTGTAGGTTAGGTGGATTGGCCATGCTAAATTGTCCCTTAGTGTCCAAAGATGTGCAGGTTAGGTGGATTGGCCATGCTAAAATTGTCCCTTAGTGTCCAAAGATGTGCAGGTTAGGTGGATTGGCCATGCTAAATTGTCCCTTAGTGTCCAAAGATGTGCAGGTTAGGGGGATTGGCCATGCTAAATTGTCCCTTAGTGTCCAAAGATGTGCAGGTTAGGTGGATTGGCCATGCTAAATTGTCCCTTAGTGTCCAAAGATGTGTAGGTTAGGGGGGATTGGCCGTGCTAAACTGCCCCTTAGTGTCCAAAGATGTGTAGGTTAGGTGGATTGGCCATGCTAAATTGTCCCTTAGTGTCCAAAGATGTGTAGGTTAGGTGGATTGGCCATGCTAAATTGCCCCTTAGTGTCCAAAGATGTGCAAGTTAGGTGGATTGGCCATGCTAAATTGTCCCTTAGTGTCCAAAGATGTGTAGGTTAGGTGGATTGGCCATGCTAAATTGTCCCTTAGTGTCCAAAGATGTGTAGGTTAGGTGGATTGGCCAAGCTAAATTGTCTCTTAGTGTCCAAAGATGTGTAGGTTAGGTGGATTGGCCATGCTAAATTGCCCCTTAGTGTCCAAAGATGTGCAGGTTAGGTGGATTGGCCATGCTAAATTGCCCCTTAGTGTCCAAAGATGTGTAGGTTAGGTGGATTGGCCATGCTAAATTGCCCCTTAGTGTCCAAAGATGTGCAGGTTAGGTGGATTGGCCATGCTAAATTGCCCCTTAGTGTCCAAAGATGTGTAGGTTAGGTGGATTGGCCATGCTAAATTGCCCCTTAGTGTCCAAAGATGTGTAGGTTCGGTGGATTGGCCATGCTAAATTGCCCCTCAGTGTCCAAAGATGTGTAGGTTCGGTGGATTGGCCATGCTAAATTGTCCCTTAGTGTCCAAAGATGTGTAGGTTAGGTGGATTGGCCATGCTAAATTGTCCCTTAGTGCCCAAAGATGTGTAGGTTAGGTGGATTGGCCATGCTAAATTGCCCCTTAGTGTCCAAAGATGTGTAGGTTAGGTGGATTGGCCATGCTAAATTGTCCCTTAGTGCCCAAAGATATGTAGGTTAGGTGGATTGGCTATGCTAAATTGTCCCTTAGTGCCCAAAGATGTGTAGGTTAGGTGGATTGGCCATGCTAAATTGCCCCTTAGTGTCCAAAGATGTGTAGGTTAGGTGGATTGGCCATGCTAAATTGTCCCTTAGTGCCCAAAGATGTGTAGGTTAGGTGGATTGGCCATGCTAAATTGCCCCTTAGTGTCCAAAGATGTGTAGGTTAGATGGATTGGCCATGCTAAATTGCCCCTTAGTGTCCAAAGATGTGTAGGTTAGGTGGATTGGCCATGCTAAATTGCCCCTTAGTGTCCAAAGATGTGTAGGTTAGGTGGATTGGCCATGCTAAATTGTCCCTTAGTGTCCAAAGATGTGTAGGTTTGGTGGATTGGCCATGCTAAATTGTCCCTTAGTGTCCAAAGATGTGTAGGGTAGGTGGATTGGCCATGCTAAATTGTCCCTTAGTGTCCAAAGATGTGTAGGTTAGGTGGATTGGCCATGCTAAATTGTCCCTCAGTGTGTAACAGGACTGCGGGGTGGGGGTCCTGCTGTTAACTTTGTTTCTCCCTCCCCAGGCAGTCCCAGACTGGGATGTTTTTCCAGCACTTTCTTTCTCCAGTTCCCCCCCAGTGTTCTTCACAGTATTTCTCAATACATTTTGCCACTGAGTCGCGTTTACAATTTTCTTGTTAATAGCGTTCTGCCTCAGCAAGCCTGAAACATTTAACAATTTTGTTGTAATGTAGAGCGGAGATGGAAAAGCAAAAATGTTCACCTGCATCTCGCAAAAGGCCAAATGGCAAAATAAAATTAAGAGGGAGCTTAAAGAAAACCTCAGCTAAAAATTCTCCCCACCGTATGACATCGTTCGGTTTTTTGAACTGTTTTACTCTCAAACCACCGAGCAATTAATCTCAGATTGTATCGTTTATACATCTCCAAAATCACAACCTTCTGCCAGCCTTGAGAAACACACAGTCCCCAACAGCCGTGAGTAGTTTGGGTACGATACAATCTTATTTAGCATGGCAAATCCACCTAACTTGCACATCTTTGGAAACTGAGGGGCAATTTAGCATGGCCAATCCACCTAACCTGCACATCTTTGGACACTAAGGGGCAATTTAGCATGGCTAATCCATCTAACCTGCACATCTTTGGACACTAAGGGACAATTTAGCATGGCCAATCCACCTAACCTGCACATCTTTGGACACTAAGGGGCAATTTAGCATGGCTAATCCATCTAACCTGCACATCTTTGGACACTAAGGGACAATTTAGCATGGCCAATCCACCTAACCTGCACATCTTTGGACACTAAGGGGCAATTTAGCATGGCCAATCCACCTAACCTACACATCCTTGGACACTAAGGGACAATTTAGCATGGCCAATCCACCTAACCTGCATATCTTTGGACACTAAGGGGCAATTTAGCATGGCCAATCCACCTAACCTACACATCCTTGGACACTAAGGGACAATTTAGCATGGCCAATCCACCTAACCTACACATCTTTGGACACTAAGGGACAATTTAGCATGGCCAATCCACCTAACCTACACATCCTTGGACACTAAGGGACAATTTAGCATGGCCAATCCACCTAACCTACACATCCTTGGACACTAAGGGACAATTTAGCATGGCCAATCCACCTAACCTACACATCCTTGGACACTAAGGGAGAATTTAGCATGGCCAATCCACCTAACCTACACATCCTTGGACACTAAGGGACAATTTAGCATGGCCAATCCAGCTAACCTACACATCCTTGGACACTAAGGGACAATTTAGCATGGCCAATCCACCTAACCTACACATCCTTGGACACTAAGGGACAATTTAGCATGGCCAATCCACCTAACCTGCACATCTTTGGACACTAAGGGACAATTTAGCATGGCCAATCCACCTAACCTACACATCTTTGGACACTAAGGGACAATTTAGCATGGCCAATCCACCTAACCTACACATCTTTGGACACTAAGGGGCAATTTAGCATGGCCAATCCACCTAACCTACACATCTTTGGACACTAAGGGACAATTTAGCATGGCCAATCCCCCTAACCTACACATCTTTGGACACTAAGGGACCATTTAGCATGGCCAATCCACCTAACCTGCACATCTTTGGACACTAATGGATAATTTAGCATGGCCAATCCACCTAACCTACACATCCTTGGACACTAAGGGACAATTTAGCATGGCCAATCCACCTAACCTACACATCCTTGGACACTAAGGGACAATTTAGCATGGCCAATCCACCTAACCTGCACATCTTTGGACACTAAGGGACAATTTAGCATGGCCAATCCACCTAACCTACACATCCTTGGACACTAAGGGACAATTTAGCATGGCCAATCCACCTAACCTGCACATCTTTGGAAACTAAGGGACAATTTAGCATGGCCAATCCACCTAACCTACACATCTTTGGACACTAAGGGACAATTTAGCATGGCCAATCCACCTAACCTACACATCTTTGGACACTAAGGGACAATTTAGCATGGCCAATTCACCTAACCTGCACATCTTTGGACACTAATGGATAATTTAGCATGGCCAATCCACCTAACCTGCTGAAGAAAAAATACTTTTCACTGTATCCCAATACACGTGACAATAATAAATCAAACAATACTTTTCACTGTATCCCAGTACACGTGACAATAATAAATCAAACAATACTTTTCACTGTATCCCAATACACGTGACAATATTAAATCAAACAATACTTTTCACTGTATCCCAGTACACGTGACAATAATAAATCAAATAATACTTTTCACTGTATCCCAGTACATGTGACAATAATAAATCAAACAATACTTTTCACTCTATCCCAATACACATGACAATAATAAATCAAACAATACTTTTCACTGTATCCCAGTACATGTGACAATAATAAATCAAACAATACTTTTCACTCTATCCCAATACACATGACAATAATAAATCAAACAATACTTTTCACTGTATCCCAATACATGTGACAATAGTAAACTAAAGTTTATAGAACATAGAACATAGAACATAGAACATTACAGTGCAGAACAGGCCCTTCGGCCCACGATGTTGCGCCGACCAGTTACAAAACAATGACCCACTAGCCTAAACCAATCCCTTTTCATCCATAAACCTATCCACAGATCTCTTAAACGCCCCCAAACTAGGTGCATTTACAACTGCAGCTGGCAGGGCATTCCAGTCCCTCACCACCCTCTGGGTAAAGAACCTACCCCTGACATCAGTCCTATATCTATCACCCCTTAATTTAAAGCCATGCCCCCTCGTGCTAGCTTTCTCCATCCTAGGAAAAAGGCTATCACTGTCCACCCTGTCTAAACCTCTAATCATACAAAGAACAAAGAACAACACAGCACGGGAAACAGGCCCTTCGGCCCAACGAGCCCGCGCCGCCATCCCATTGTCTCAGTGACCTATTCATGATTTTAGACTACGCCTAATGTGCGAGGATCAGGGAGGTCCAATATAGGGACAATTTGTTACCCAATCAATCAGCCTAAAAGCACATTTTTGGGGTGTGGGAGGAAACCGGAGCACCCGGAGGAAACCCACGCAGACATGGGGAGAACGCGCAAACTCCCACAGACACAGGCCCAAATCCATATAATCATCTTCTATGTTTCAATAAGATCCCCTCTTATGGTAAATGTGTCCCTTTTTGACACCAGTGAACTCTCCGTACTAAAGCAACAGTCAAGCTCCATCTGCGGGGTGTTGTAAAGAGTAAAGGGGGGTTCATTACGCAGGAGTTCCCTCTGAGACCAGCATTGTATGCAGCCGTGCCAATTTATTGATTGGATTAAGGAATTAAATCTCATTCGGAGAGTGGCTATCGCCGGGGTTAACTTGTCCCCGGAGAGCCTGGGGCCTACTTGAACATGCAAATAAAAGCCTGCCGTAGGCTAATGGACCGTTCGGGCAGGTTGGCTTGCCAGCGTATTTGTTTCCACGGCAGTTTTGTTAGAAAATTGATTTCCGTCTAGTGAAGCCGTGTCACTCCACTGATCACAGGGTCATTACAGGATTACATTTCACCTTATATGGAAAAGCCCTCGGAGAGGAGAGCAAAAAAGAATGGTCAATTAAAGGGAGCTCATCGTAAATGCGAAGGTCTTTAAATTTAACTCGAATGCACCAAATTTGCATTCCTTAACAGGGCTGTGGAAAAGATCACAGATAAATTCCTCCCTCTCTGTCCCTGTAGCTGGAGACGTGTACTCTCATTCTGCATCTCACTGGCATTCGCTGACAAAGGCAAAATTCATTCGATCTCATTCTACATTCTCTGCGGGGGGGGGACACAGTGGTGAGCACACAGTGCCGGGGCCCTGAGTTCAATTGCCAGCATTAAATGACTGTGCAGAGTCCGCACATTCTCCCCCCTCCCACCCCTGGGTCTGCATAGCTTTGCTTCGGATCCTCCAGTTTCCTCCCACAGTACAAGATGTGTAGGTTAGGGTGGATTGGCCATGCTAAATTGTCCCTTAGTGTCCAAAGATGTTTAGGTTAGGTGGATTGGCCATGCTAAATTGCCCCTTAGTGTCCAAAGATGTGTAGGTTAGGTGGAATGGCCATGCTAAATTGTCCCTTAGTGTCCAAAGATGTGCAGGTTAGGTGGATTGACCATGCTAAATTGTCCCTTAGTGTCCAAAGATGTGCAGGTTAGGTGGATTGGCCATGCTAAATTGTCCCTTAGTGTCCAAAGATGTGCAGGTTAGGTGGATTGACCATGCTAAATTGTCCCTTAGTGTCCAAAGATGTGCAGGTTAGGTGGATTGGCCATGCAAAATTGTCCCTCGTGTCCAAAGATGTGCAGGTTAGTGGGATTGGCCATGCTAAATTGTCCCTTAGTGTCCCAAAGATGTGTAGGTTAGGTGGAATGGCCATGCTAAATTGCCCCTTAGTGTCCAAAGATGTTTAGGTTAGGTGGATTGGCCATGCTAAATTGCCCCTTAGTGTCCAAAGATGTGCAGGTTAGGTGGATTGGCCGTGCTAAATTGTCCCTTAGTGTCCAAAGATGTGTAGGATAGGTGGATTGGCCATGCTAAATTGCCCCTTAGTGTCCAAAGATGTGTAGGTTAGGTGGATTGGCCATGCGAAATTGTCCCTTAGTGTCCAAAGATGTGTAGGTTAGGTGGATTGGCCATGCTAAATTGCCCCTTAGTGTCCAAAGATGTGTAGGTTAGGTGGATTGGCCATGCTAAATTGTCCCTTAGTGTCCAAAGATGTGTAGGTTAGGTGGATTGGCCATGCTAAATTGTCCCTTAGTGTCCAAAGATGTGTAGGTTAGGTGGATTGGCCGTGCTAAATTGTCCCTTAGTGTCCAAAGATGTGTAGGATAGGTGAATTGGCCATGCTAAATTGCCCCTTAGTGTCCAAAGATGTGCAGGTTAGGTGGATTGGCCATGCTAAATTGTCCCTTAGTGTCCAAAGATGTGCAGGTTAGGTGGATTGGCCATGCTAAATTGTCCCTTAGTGTCCCAAAGATGTGTAGGTTAGGGTGGATTGGCCATGCTAAATTGTCCCTTAGTATCCAAAGATGTGTAGGTTAGGTGGATTGGCCATGCTAAATTGCCCCTTAGTGTCCCAAAGATGTGTAGGTTAGGTGGATTGGCCATGCTAAATTGTCCCTTAGTGTCCCAAAGATGCGCAGGTTAGGTGGATTGGCCATGCTAAATTGCCCCTTAGTGTCCCAAAGATGTGTAGGTTAGGTGGATTGGCCATGCTAAATTGTCCCTTAGTGTCCAAAGATGTGCAGGTTAGGTGGATTGGCCATGCTAAATTGTCCCTTAGTGTCCAAAGATGTGTAGGTTAGGTGGATTGGCCATGCTAAATTGCCCCTTAGTGTCCAAAGATGTGTAGGTTAGGTGGATTGGCCATGCTAAATTGTCCCTTAGTGTCCAAAGATGTGTAGGTTAGGTGGATTGGCCATGCTAAATTGTCCCTTAGTGTCCAAAGATGTGTAGGTTAGGTGGATTGGCCGTGCTAAATTGTCCCTTAGTGTCCAAAGATGTGTAGGATAGGTGAATTGGCCATGCTAAATTGCCCCTTAGTGTCCAAAGATGTGCAGGTTAGGTGGATTGGCCATGCTAAATTGTCCCTTAGTGTCCAAAGATGTGCAGGTTAGGTGGATTGGCCATGCTAAATTGTCCCTTAGTGTCCCAAAGATGTGTAGGTTAGGGTGGATTGGCCATGCTAAATTGTCCCTTAGTATCCAAAGATGTGTAGGTTAGGTGGATTGGCCATGCTAAATTGCCCCTTAGTGTCCCAAAGATGTGTAGGTTAGGTGGATTGGCCATGCTAAATTGTCCCTTAGTGTCCCAAAGATGTGTAGGTTAGGTGGATTGGCCATGCTAAATTGTCCCTTAGTGTCCAAAGATGTGCAGGTTAGGTGGATTGGCCATGCTAAATTGTCCCTTAGTGTCCAAAGATGTGTAGGTTAGGTGGATTGGCCATGCTAAATTGTCCCTTAGTGTCCAAAGATGTGCAGGTTAGGTGGATTGGCCATTCTAATAGAGTAAATACATGGGGATAGGGTCGGGCTTGAGTGGAATTGTGGTCAGTGTAGGCTCAATGGACCGAATGGCCTCTTTCTGCTCTCTAGGGTTTGTATATCGAGAGATGGTGAAAATGAATGAAGTCACAGAGCAGATTGGAGTCGGTCTCACTCGTTGCCATTCACCAATCTGTCCTCAACTGTCCTTCAAGTCAGGGACCTGAGTCAAAGGTCATAGAATCATAGAAAGCCTACAGTGCAGAAAGAGGCCCTTCAATCCATCGAGTCTGTACCGAACACAGTCCCACCCAGGCCCTACCCCCATATCCCACCCTCTAACCTACGCATCCCAGGACGCTAAGGGGCAATTTTTAGCACGGCCAATCCACCTCGTCTTTGGACTGTGGGAGGAAACCGGAGCACCCGGAGGAAACCCACGCAGACACGGGGAGAATGTGCCGGCTCCGCACAGGGAGCCGGGGATCGAACCCCACTGGGGCGCTATCCCCACTGGGCTCGTCATGTCGCCTCTCTCAGTGGGATTTACGCGCGGGATTTGCAGGATTGTTGCTGGCAAGGCCCCAGTACTTTCTGCCCTTCCCCTTAGGGAGATGGAGTCCTTCCGAGGGTCCATGGCCTCAGAATGAAGGCCCGACCCTCTAGGGCTGAGACGAGGGGGAGTTTCTGCAGTCAGGGGGTTCGGGGGATCTGCGGAACTCAACGTCGCAGAGGAGGGTGAGTCACTGAGTGTGTTTAAGACAGAGATAGAACATAGAACATAGAACATTACAGCGCAGAACAGGCCCTTCGGCCCACGATGTTGCGCCGACCAGTTACAAAACAATGACCCACTAGCCTAAACCAATCCCTTTTCGTCCATAAACCTATCCACAGATCTCTTAAACACCCCCAAACTAGGCGCATTTATAGATAGATGGTTCTTGATTGGGAAGGGACCCCCCAGAGATTCCAGGGAAAAGGTGGGCAAATTGGGTTGACGTAGAAGCCATGACGGAGCAGATCCGATGGGCCGAATGGTCTAATTCTGCTTCTTAAAGGTCAACCACATTGCTCTGAGTCAGAGCCCATTCAATGAGTGCTCATCCAAACATTTATTTAAGACTTCTGGCCTCTACGATCATCCCAGGGCAGCGCATTCCAGATTCCCCACCACCCTCTGAGTGGAAAAATCCCCTCTGAATCTCTCACCCAAAACTGGCCCCCTCCATGATTGACCCCTCAACCACTCCCTCCTCACTCTGTCCGTGCCCCTTATCCATAACATGTGGGTCTTGAACCCACGACCTCAGGTCCCAAAGCTTTAACAGTTGAGCTCATTTCTCCAGTAAAGACGGCAGATTCCCTTCCCTAAAGGGAACCAGTTGGGTTTTTCCAACAATAGTTTCATCAGTAGATTCTTAATTCTGTTTTTTTTCCGTTATTGAACTCTGCCCCAGCAGGATTTGAACTCAGGTCTGCCCTGGGGCTCTGGACACTGACCCAGTGGCAACACTGGTGTCCCACAAGGCTGTGTTCTCAACCCCCTACTGTACCCCTTGCGGCCAAATTCCCCTCCAACTCCACTTTCAAGTTTGCTGATGACACTACCATAGATATAGAATATAGAACCCTACAGTGCAGAAACAGGCCCTTCGGCCCATCGAGTCTGCACCGAACACAATCCCACCCAGACTCTATCCCCATATCCCTACACATTTACCTGCTAATCCCTCTAACCTACACATCCCAGACAATGAGGAGACGGAGAACAGGAATGAGATAGAGAATCTGGTGAACTGAAACGGCAACAATAATCTCTCCCTCAACATTGTCATTGATCTCAGGGAGCGTACATAGAACATAGAACATAGAACATTACGGCACAAACAGGCCCTTCGGCCCTCGAGTTGCGCCGATCACATCAACCCCACCAATCTATAGACCTATCTATAACCCCCAATCCCATTAAACCCCATATACTCATCCAGAAGTCTTTTAAAAGACCCCAGCGAGTTCGCCTCCACCACCGACGACGGCAGCCGATTCCAATCACTCACTACCCTCTGAGTGAAAAACTTACCCCTAACATCACCTCTGTACTTCCCTCCCCGCACCTTAAATCTGTGTCCTCTCGTAGCGACCATTTCAACCCGGGGAAATAGCCTCTGAGAGTCCACCCTATCTATTCCTCTCAACATTTTATAAAACTCTATCAGGTCGCCTCTCAACCTTCGCCTCTCCAGTGAAAAGAGTCCCAGCTCCCTCAACCTATCTTCATAAGGCATGCCTCCCAGTCCAGGCAACATCCTTGTAAATCTCCTCTGCACCCTTTCAATAGCTTCTACGTCTTTCCTATAGTGAGGCGACCAGAACTGCGCACAGTACTCCAAATGAGGCCTGACAAGGGTCCTGTAAAGTTGCAGCATTACCTCCCGACTCCTAAACTCAATCCCTCGATTAATGAAGGCCAATACACCATACGCCTTCTTGACCACCTTCTTGAGCGTAAAGGAGAACGTGCCCCTGTCTACATCAACGGGGATGAAGGGTTGAGAGCTTCAAGTTTTTAGGCATCCAGATCAGCAACAACCTGTCCTGGTTCCCCCCCCCCCAGGCTGATACTATAGTTAAGAAAGCCCCACCAACACCACTACTTTCTCAGGAGGCGAAGGAAATTCGGCGCGTCCCCTAAGATTCTCATCAATTTGTACAGAAATCATTCTTCCCGGACGTATCACAGCTGGATGTGGTTCCCATTCTGCCCAAGACCGCAAGGAACTACAGAATGTAGCTCAATCCATCAGGCAAACCCATCTATTGACTCCGTCTACACTTCCCGCTGCCTCGGGGAAAAGCAGCAGCATAATCAAGGAACCCCACACACCCCCGGACACTCTCTCTTCCACCTCCTTCCATCGGGAAAAAGATACAAAAGTCTGAGGTCCCGAAACGACCAACTCAAGAACAGCTTCTTCCCTGCTGCTGTCAGACTTTTGAATGGACCTACCTTATATTAAGGTAATCTTTCTCTACACCCTCGCTATGGCTGTAACACTACATTCTGCACTCTCTCATTTCCTTCTCTATGAATGGTATGTTTTGTCTGTATTGTATGCAAGAAACAATGCTTTTCACTGTATCCCAATACACGTGACAATAACAAATCAAACAATACTTTTCACTGTATCCCAATACACGTGACAATAATAAATCAAACAATACTTTTCACTGTATCCCGATACACGTGACAATAATAAATCAAACAATACTTTTCACTCTATTCCAATACACGTGACAATAATAAATCAAACAATACTTTTCACTGTATCCCAGTAGACGGGACAGTGATAAATCAAACAATACTTTTCACTGTATCCCAATACACGTGACAATAATAAATCAAACAATACTTTTCACTGTATCCCAGTACACGGGACAATAATAAATCAAACAATACTTTTCACTGTATCCCAGTACACGGGACAATAATAAATCAAACAATACTTTTCACTCTATTCCAATACACGTGACAATAATAAATCAAACAATACTTTTCACTCTATCCCAATACACGTGACAATAATAAATCAAACAATACTTTTCACTCTATCCCAATACACGTGACAATAATAAATCAAACAATACTTTTCACTCTATCCCAATACACGTGACAATAATAAATCAAACAATACTTTTCACTGTATCCCAGTACACGTGACAATAATAAATCAAACAATACTTTTCACTGTATCCCAGTACACGTGACAATAATAAATCAAACAATACATTTCACTGTATCCCAATACACGTGACAATAATAAATCAAACAATACTTTTCACTGTATCCCAGTACACGTGACAATAATAAATCAAACAATACTTTTCACTGTATCCCAGTACATGTGACAATAATAAATCAAACAATACTTTTCACTGTATCCCAGTACACGTGACAATAATAAATCAAACAATACTTTTCACTGTATCCCAGTACATGTGACAATAATAAATCAAACAATACTTTTCACTGTATCCCAATACACGTGACAATAATAAATCAAACAATACTTTTCACTGTATCCCAATACATGTGACAATAATAAATCAAACAATACTTTTCACTGTGTCCCAATACATGTGACAATAATAAATCAAACAATACATTTCACTGTATCCCAATACACGTGACAATAATAAATCAAACAATACATTTCACTGTATCCCAATACACGTGACAATAATAAATCAAACAATACATTTCACTGTATCCCAGTACATGTGACAATAATAAATCAAACAATACTTTTCATTGTATCCCAGTACACGTGACAATAATAAATCAAACAATACTTTTCACTGTATCCCAATACACGGGACAATAATAAATCAAACAATACTTTTCACTGTATCCCAGTACATGTGACAATAATAAATCAAACAATACTTTTCACTGTATCCCAGTACATGTGACAATAATAAATCAAACAATACTTTTCACTGTATCCCAGTACATGTGACAATAATAAATCAAACAATACTTTTCACTGTATCCCAGTACACGTGACAATAATAAATCAAACAATACTTTTCACTGTATCCCAGTACATGTGACAATAATAAATCAAACAATACTTTTCACTGTATCCCAATACACGTGACAATAATAAATCAAACAATACTTTTCACTGTATCCCAATACATGTGACAATAATAAATCAAACAATACTTTTCACTGTGTCCCAATACATGTGACAATAATAAATCAAACAATACATTTCACTGTATCCCAATACACGTGACAATAATAAATCAAACAATACATTTCACTGTATCCCAATACACGTGACAATAATAAATCAAACAATACATTTCACTGTATCCCAGTACATGTGACAATAATAAATCAAACAATACTTTTCATTGTATCCCAGTACACGTGACAATAATAAATCAAACAATACTTTTCACTGTATCCCAATACACGGGACAATAATAAATCAAACAATACTTTTCACTGTATCCCAGTACATGTGACAATAATAAATCAAACAATACTTTTCACTGTATCCCAGTACATGTGACAATAATAAATCAAACAATACTTTTCACTGTATCCCAGTACATGTGACAATAATAAATCAAACAATACTTTTCACTGTATCCCAGTACACGTGACAATAATAAATCAAACAATACTTTTCACTGTATCCCAGTACATGTGACAATAATAAATCAAACAATACTTTTCACTGTATCCCAATACACGTGACAATAATAAATCAAACAATACTTTTCACTGTATCCCAATACATGTGACAATAATAAATCAAACAATACTTTTCACTGTGTCCCAATACATGTGACAATAATAAATCAAACAATACATTTCACTGTATCCCAATACACGTGACAATAATAAATCAAACAATACATTTCACTGTATCCCAATACACGTGACAATAATAAATCAAACAATACATTTCACTGTATCCCAGTACATGTGACAATAATAAATCAAACAATACTTTTCATTGTATCCCAGTACACGTGACAATAATAAATCAAACAATACTTTTCACTGTATCCCAATACACGGGACAATAATAAATCAAACAATACTTTTCACTGTATCCCAGTACATGTGACAATAATAAATCAAACAATACTTTTCACTGTATCCCAGTACATGTGACAATAATAAATCAAACAATACTTTTCACTGTATCCCAGTACACGTGACAATAATAAATCAAACAATACTTTTCACTGTATCCCAATACACGTGACAATAATAAATCAAACAATACTTTTCACTGTATCCCAGTACACGTGACAATAATAAATCAAACAATACTTTTCACTGTATCCCAGTACACGTGACAATAATAAATCAAACAATACTTTTCACTGTATCCCAATACACGGGACAATAATAAATCAAACAATACTTTTCACTGTATCCCAATACACGTGACAATAATAAATCAAACAATACTTTTCACTGTATCCCAGTACACGTGACAATAATAAATCAAACAATACTTTTCACTGTATCCCAGTACACGTGACAATAATAAATCAAACAATACTTTTCACTGTATCCCAGTACACGTGATAATAATAAATCAAACAATACTTTTCACTGTATCCCAGTACACGGGACAATAATAAATCAAATCAAATCAAATTTCTCCTCACCTCAGTACTCAGAGATTTAACTAATTTAAATTTAATCGAAATGTCAGCTCTTGTCTTGGTGAGTGTAAACCTGTTGTAAAGTCTATCATTGTACTAACTGGGAAATGGGAAATCTTGTCTCGAAATATTATTAAAATAAAAATCAGTGATGTTTGCTAGTTGGAAGAGTGGGGGGTTTCCTTTACCTTCTGTGTTTTACAATAAGCCATATTGACGTGTGTTGAGATATAGTGAAAAGTATTGTTTCTTGCGCACTATACAAAGCATACCGTTCATAGAGTATAAAGGGGAGAAGGAAAAGGATTTGATAGCAGTTGAGGCCAAAGATCCACAGTAGCACAGTGGTTAGCACTGCTGCCTCACAGCCCCAGGGACGCGGGTTCAAATTCCAGCTCAGGTCACTGTCTGTTTGGCGACTGAGGGATTCTAACAGTAACTTCATTGCAGTGTTAATGTAACACTTGTGACAACGCTGGGCAACACAGCGGTCCAGTGGTTAGCACTGCTGCCTCACAGCGCCAGGGATCCGGGTTTGAATCCCGGCTCGGGTCACAGTCTGTGCGGAGTTTGCACATTCTCCTCGTGTCTGCATGGGTTTCCTCCGGGTGCTCCGATTTCCTCCCACAGTCCAAAGATGTGTAGGTTAGGTGGATTGGCCATGCGAAATTGCCCCTTAGTGTCCAAAGATGTGTAGGTTAGGTGGATTGGCCATGCGAAATTGCCCCTTAGTGTCCAAAGATGTGTAGGTTAGGTGGATTGGCCATGCTAAATTGCCCCTTAGTGTCCAAAGATGTGTAGGTTAGGTGGATTGGCCGTGCTAAATTGCCCCTTAGTGTCCAAAGATGTGCAGGTTAGGTGGATTGGCCATGCTAAATTGTCCCTTAGTGTCCAAAGATGTGCAGGTTAGGTGGATTGGCCATGCTAAATTGCCCCTTAGTGTCCAAAGATGTGTAGGTTAGGTGGATTGGCCGTGCTAAATTGCCCCTTAGTGTCCAAAGATGTGTAGGTTAGGTGGATTGGCCTTGCTAAATTGCCCCTTAGTGTCCAAAGATGTGCAGGTTAGGTGGATTGGCCATGCTAAATTGTCCCTTAGTGTCCAAAGATGTGTAGGTTAGGTGGATTGGCCATGTTAAATTGCCCCTTAGTGTCCAAAGATGTGCAGGTTAGGTGAATTGGCCATGCTAAATTGCCCCTTAGTGTCCAAAGATGTGTAGGTTAGGTGGATTGGCCATGCTAAATTATCCCTTAGTGTCCAAAGATGTGCAGGTTAGGTGAATTGGCCATGCTAAATTGCCCCTTAGTGTCCAAAGATGTGTAGGTTAGGTGGATTGGCCATGCTAAATTGTCCCTTAGTGTCCAAAGATGTGTAGGTTAGGGTGAATTGGCCATGCTAAATTGCCCCTTAGTGTCCAAAGATGTGTAGGTTAGGTGGATTGGCCATGCTAAATTGTCCCTTAGTGTCCAAAGATGTGTAGGTTAGGTGGATTGGCCTTGCTAAATTGCCCCTTAGTGTCCAAAGATGTGTAGGTTAGGGGGATTAGTGGGTAAATATGTTGGGATACGGGGATGGGGCCTGGGTGAATGCAGACTCGATTGGCCAAATTGCCTCTTCCTGTGCTGTTGGGTTTCTACGAGAATAAAACATTGTGAGATTTCAAGAAGAAATCCGATATCGCTCTTGGGGATAAAGGGATCGAGGGATATTGGGGGGATCAGGATATTGAACTTGATACTCAACATGAATGATGGCGCAGACTCGAAGGGTAGAATGGCCTCCTTTCCGCTTCTGGTTTCTGTGTTAGCCCCTTTGCAAAGGCGTGGATACCTCGGCTGATAGTCGTGGCTTCCCGAAGATGGCAGTAGGATTTGGTGTTGTGAGCTCGCCAGAGGTTAGCCTGTCGACGTGGGACATTGGAGGGTTTGAGAGGGGATATCCGGATCTTCGGAAAACGAGGCCGTGCTGAGCCGGGTTAGGCTGATCCGGTGTGGAAGGTATGCGCATTCCCAGGCCGGTTTGCTCACACAGGGATTAGGGGACCCGCAATGATTCTTGATGTTTTATGACTTTTCCTCGCAAACAACAGTTCCCGAGATGGAATAATTACCCAGAACGGAGGGACAAGCACGGGGTGGGTTAGCACTGCTGCCTCACAGCGTCAGGGATCCAGGTTCGATTCCCGGCTCAGAGTCCCCGTCTGTGTGGAGTTGACCAGTCATGTTGCTGTATCGAGCCTTAGTTAGGCTGCACTTGGAAATATAGTGTTCAATTCTGGTCACCAGACTACCAGAAGGATGTGGAGGCTTTGGAGAGGGTAACAATAAGAAATAGGAGCAGGAGTAGGCCATCTGGCCCTTCCAGCCTGCCCCGCCATTCAATAAGATCATGGCTGATCTGAAGTGGATCAGTTCCCACTCTCTCTCCCCTTGTCTATCAGAAACCTATCTACCCGTGACTTCAATATATTCAGCGAGGCAGCCCCCACCACTTCAACGGGCAGAGAATTCCAGAGATTTGAGTGAAGAAGTTCCTCCTCAACTCCGTTCTAAACTGCCCCCTTCCCCCTTATCTTGAGGCTGTGCCCTCTAGTCCTGCTATCCTTTCTAAGCGGGAAGAATCTCTCTACCTCTACCCTATCCATCCCCTTCATTATCTTATACGTCTCTATAAGATCCCCCCTTCTAAACTCCAGCGAGTACAGACCCAGTCTATTTAGTCTCTCTTCACAGTCCAATCCCCTCATCTCCGGTATCAGCCTAGTAAACCTCCTCTGCACTCCCTCCAGGGCCAAAATATCCTTGCGCAGGTGCGGCGCCCAAAACTGCACACAGTACTCCAGCTGCGGCCTCACCAATGCCCTATACAGCTGCAGCAAGACCTCCCTACTTTTATATTCAATCCCCTTCGTTATGAAGGCCAGCATCCCATTCGCCTTCTTGATCGCTCGCTGCAGACTGGGTTTTTACGACTCATTCACAAGGACGCCCAGATCCCTCTGCACCGTAGGATGCTGCAGCTTTTCGTCCTTTAAATAGTAATCGCTCCGACTATTATTCCTGCCAAAGTGGATAACCTCACACTTGCCAATGTTATACTCCATCTGCCAGGTCCTTGCCCACTCGCTCAGCCTATCCAGATCCCTCTGCAGACTTTCCACACCCTCCGCGCAATTCGCTTTTCCGCTCATCTTCGTGTCATCAGCAAATTTCGTCACCCTACACTCAGCCCCCTCCTCTGGGTGGTCTCGGTGAACAGTTGAGGCCCCAGTACCGATCCCCGCGGAACTCCACTAGTCACCAATACAGAACAGATGAAGCCTGGTGTGGAGGGCACTCTCGACGAGGAGAGGTTGGATCGACCTTGCTCGCGGGAATGGCGGAGGCTACGGGAGTCCCCGATAGAATCCTACCAAATTACGAGTATGTTTCGAGTGGGTGGTTGGGGTCTTTTTTGCCAGGTGGGCTAGGGTTTCAAGTCAAAGTAGGAAAGTTCAAAGGAGGGGGGCAGTGGGGTGGTGGAAACAGGTCCAATAGCCACGCTTAAGAGGCACCTCGATGGATACATGAATAGGGAGAGAATAGAGGGCTATAGACCGCGTAGAGTGTCCCGTTTGGGAAGGGTCAGGTTTGGTGGGCCAAAGGGCCATTCCTTCTTTGTTCTGGCTTGTCTCCGGGGCAGGAGACCGATTGCCAGTGAACTGGGAATCTCGAGATTCAGGGCGATGTTCTGGGGGAAACTTGGGTTCGAATCCCACCTCGGTAGATGGTGAAATTCAAACATAATAACAAAAATCTGGAATTAAGAATCTACTGGTGGCCATGAAACCAGGGTGGTGTTCCAGGGGACCCCAGGTTCGAATCCTAGGAATGGCCCAGCATGTAAGGCCTATGTCTCAAGGATAAATGTAAAATCTTCCCTTGTCCTCCCTGTCCAGCACAAAACCTTCCTCTCTCACCCTCAACACCTTTTACCTTCTCTACAACAACAACATAACAGCTGCCCTTTCACGGCATAGGCCTCAAACACGCCCTCGATGGAATATATTGTGATCATGGCCCCTGATCGGTGCAGGCTTGGAGGGATGGGGGGGCCTATCCCTACACCTGAGGGCCTGTTCCTATGCCTGAGGCCTGTCCCTATCCCTGAGGGCCTGTCCCTATGCCTGAGGGCCTGTCCCTATGCCTGAGGGCCTGTCTCTATGCCTGAGGGCCTGTCCCTATCCCTGAGGGCCTGTCCCTATGCCTGAGGGCCTGTCCCTATGCCTGAGGGCCTGTCCCTATGCCTGAGGCCTGTCCCTATCCCTGAGGGCCTGTCCCTATGCCTGAGGGCCTGTCCCTCTGCCTGAGGGCCTGTCCCTATCCCTGAGGGCCTGTCCCTATGCCTGAGGGCCTGTTCCTATGCCTGAGGGCCTGACCCTATGCCTGAGGGCCTGTCCCTATGTCTGAGGGCCTGGCTCTATGCCTGAGGGCCTGTCCCTATGCCTGAGGCCTGTCTCTATGCCTGAGGGCCTGTCTCTATGCCTGAGGGCCTGTCCCTATGCCTCAGGGCCTGACCCTATGCCTGAGGCCTGTCCCTATTCCTGAGGGCCTGTCTCTATGCCTGAGGCCTGTCCCTATGCCTGAGGGCCTGTCCCTATGCCTGAGGGCCTGTCTCTATGCCTGAGAGCCTGTCTCTATGCCTGAGGACCTGTCCCTGTGCCAGAGGGCCTGTCCCTATGCCTGAGGGCCTGTCCCTATGCCTGAGGCCTGTCCCTATGCCTGAGGGCCTGTCCCTATGCCTGAGGCCTGTCCCTATGCCTGAGGCCTGTCTCTATGCCTGAGGACCTGTCCCTGTGCCAGAGGGCCTGTCCCTATGCCTGAGGCCTGTCTCTATGCCTGAGGGCCTGTCTCTATGCCTGAGGCCTGTCCCTATGCCTGAGGGCCTGTCCTTATGCCTGAGGGCCTGTCTCTATGCCTGAGGCCTGTCTCTGTGCCTGAGGGCCTGTCTCTGTGCCTGAGGGCCTGTCTCTGTGTCTGAGGGCCTGTCCCTATTCCTGAGGGCCTGTCCCTATGCCTGAGGGCCTGTCCCTATGCCTGAGGCCTGTCCCTATCCCTGAGGGCGTGTCTCTATGCCTGAGGGCCTGTCTCTGTGCCTGAGGGCCTGTCCCTATGCCTGAGGGCCTGTCCCTGTGCCTGAGGGCCTGTCCCTATGCCTGAGGCCTGTCCCTATCCCTGAGGGCTTGTCCCTATGCCTGAGGGCCTGTCCCTATGCCTGAGGGCCTGTCCCTATGCCTGAGGCCTGTCTCTATGCCTGAGGGCCTGTCCCTATCCCTGAGGCCTGTCCCTATGCCTGAGGGCCTGTCCCTATCCCTGAGGCCTGTCCCTATGTCTGAGGGCCTGTCCCTATGCCTGAGGCCTGTCCCTATGCCTGAGGGCCTGTCCCTGTACCTGAGGGCCTGTCCCTATGCCTGAGGGCCTGTCCCTATGCCTGAGGGCCTGTCCCTATGCCTGAGGGCCTGTCCCTGTGCCTGAGGGCCTGTCCCTATGCCTGAGGCCTGTCCCTATGCCTGAGGGCCTGTCCCAATGCCTGAGGCCTGTCTCTATGCCTGAGGGCCTGTCTTTATGCCTGAGGCCTGTCTCTATGCCTGAGGGCCAGTCTCTATGCCTGAGGCCTGTTTCTATGCCTGAGGGCCTGTCCCTATGCCTGAGGGCCTGTCTTTATGCCTGAGGCCTGTCCCGATCTCTGAGGGCCTGTCTCTATGCCTGAGGGCCAGTCCCTATCCCTGAGGCCTGTTTCTATCCCTGATGGCCTCTGTCTGAGGGCCTGTCCCTATGCCTGAGGGCCTGTCCCTCTGTCTGAGGGCCTGTCCCTATGCCTGAGGGCCTGTCCCTATCCCTGAGGGCCTGTCTCTATGCCTGAGGGCCTGTTTCTATATCAGAGGGCCTGTCCCTGTGCCAGAGGCCTGTCCCGATCTCTGAGGGCCTGTCTCTATGCTTGAGGCCTGTCCCTAGGCCTGAGGCCTGTCTCTATGCCTGAGGGCCTGTCTCTATGTCTGAGGGCCTGTCCCTATGCCTGAGGGCCTGTCCCTGTGCCTGAGGGCCTGACCCTATGCCTGAGGCCTGTCCCTATGCCTGAGGGCCTGTCCCTATGCCTGAGGGCCTGTCCCTATGCCTGAGGCCTGTCCCTGTGCCTGAGGCCTGTCCCTATGCCTGAGGGCCTGTCCCTATGCCTGAGGGCCTGTCCCTGTGCCTGAGGGCCTGACCCTATGCCTGAGGCCTGTCCCTATGCCTGAGGGCCTGTCTCTATCCCTGAGGCCTGTCCCTATGCCTGAGGCCTGTCCCTGTGCCTGAGGCCTGTCCCTCTGTCTGAGGGCCTGTCCCTATGCCTGAGGGCCTGTCCCTATGCCTGAGGGCCTGTCCCTATGCCTGAGGGTCTGTCCCTCTGTCTGAGGGCCTGTCCCTGTGCCAGAGGCCTGTCCCGATCTCTGAGGGCCTGTCTCTATGCCTGAGGGTGTATCGTGATGAACAGAAGACATATACAGGGATAGAAACCATGCACCAGTACAAACAAAATGGGCCAAATGGCCTCTTCTTGCGCTCTTTGTCCTCTGTTTAACGTCACTCGATTTGTCTGGAACAGAGTGACTTCTATAAAACTCCGAGAGGGATCAGAAGCTTAAAACAGCTGGAAAAGGGTCTGGGGGATTTACAAATGTGTTTTAAACATCTGGGGGGTGCGATAGTGAAGTGACGCGATTGGAAAATAATGAGTTAAAGCAGGAGATCTGTTACACAAGGTAACTGATCATTCTCAGCCCTATGCGTGAAGAGGGTTTAATTCCCTGGCCATGGAGCTGGAAGTTACTGCCCGAAGATGGAGACATGTGTCTCTGCTCCATTTAAAATCTCTCGCCAAGTCTCAGTCCTTCAGAGAAAGGAAACCATCTTAGCAAAAACAGCCAGTAGAATATTCCAGAAAGGGTGCCAGATCGGGGTACGTTTTCCCGCCCACCCCCCCCCACCCCAATCCTAAGACAGAGGCCACAGCCCATCGAGCCTGCACTGACTCTCCGACAGGACATCCCAAACCAGGCCCCATCACGACAACATTTACCCTGTCAACCTACACATCTTTGGACACTAAGGGACAATTTAGCATGGCCAATACACCTAACCTGCACATCTTTGGACATTAAGGGACAATTTAGCATGGCCAATACACCTAACCTACACATCTTTGGACACTAAGGGACAATTTAGCATGGCCAATACACCTAACCTACACATCTTTGGACACTAAGGGACAATTTAGCATGGCCAATCCACCCTAACCTACACATCTTTGGACACTAAGGGGCAATTTAGCATGGCCAATCCACCCTAACCTACACATCTTTG
Source organism: Prionace glauca (assembly GCA_037974335.1). Lineage (NCBI taxonomy): Eukaryota > Metazoa > Chordata > Chondrichthyes > Carcharhiniformes > Carcharhinidae > Prionace > Prionace glauca. Next base: position 19,776,927 of record CM075751.1, on the reverse strand, counting down.
GACACTAAGGGACAATTTAGCATGGCCAATCCACCCTAACCTACACATCTTTGGACACTAAGGGGCAATTTAGCATGGCCAATCCACCTAACCTACACATCTTTGGACACTAAGGGACAATTTAGCATGGCCAATCCACCTAACCTACACATCTTTGGACACTAAGGGACAATTTAGCATGGCCAATCCACCCTAACCTACACATCTTTGGATACTAAGGGACAATTTAGCATGGCCAATCCACCTAACCTACACATCTTTGGACACTAAGAGGCAATTTAGCATGGCCAATCCACCTAACCTACACATCTTTGGATACTAAGGGACAATTTAGCATGGCCAATCCACCTAACCTACACATCTTTGGACACTAAGAGGCAATTTAGCATGGCCAATCCCCCTAACCTACACATCTTTGGACACTAAGCGACAATTTAGCATGGCCAATCCACCTAACCTACACATCTTTGGACACTAAGGGACAATTTAGCATGGCCAATCCACCCTAACCTACACATCTTTGGATACTAAGGGACAATTTAGCATGGCCAATCCACCTAACCTACACATCTTTGGACACTAAGAGGCAATTTAGCATGGCCAATCCACCTAACCTACACATCTTTGGATACTAAGGGACAATTTAGCATGGCCAATCCACCTAACCTACACATCTTTGGACACTAAGAGGCAATTTAGCATGGCCAATCCCCCTAACCTACACATCTTTGGACACTAAGCGACAATTTAGCATGGCCAATCCACCTAACCTACACATCTTTGGACACTAAGGGGCAATTTAGCATGGCCAATCCATCTAACCTGCACATCTTTGGACACTAAGGGGCAATTTAGCATGGCCAATCCACCTAACCTACACATCTTTGGACACTAAGGGACAATTTAGCATGGCCAATCTACCTAACCTGCACATCTTTGGACACTAAGGGGCAATTTAGCATGGCCAATCCACCTAACCTGCACATCTTTGGGACACTAAGGGACGATTTAGCATGGCCAATCTACCTAACCTACACATCTTTGGACACTAAGGGGCAATTTAGCATGGCCAATCCACCTAACCTACACATCTTTGGACACTAAGGGACAATTTAGCATGGCCAATCCACCTAACCTACACATCTTTGGAAACTAAGGGGCAATTTAGCATGGCCAATCCACCCTAACCTACACATCTTTGGACACTAAGGGGCAATTTAGCATGGCCAATCCACCTAACCTACACATCTTTGGACACTAAGGGACAATTTAGCATGGCCAATCCACCTAACCTACACATCTTTGGAAACTAAGGGGCAATTTAGCATGGCCAATCCACCCTAACCTACACATCTTTGGACACTAAGGGGCAATTTAGCATGGCCAATCCACCTAACCTACACATCTTTGGACACTAAGGGACAATTTAGCACGGCCAATCCATCCTAACCTACACATCTTTGGACACTAAGGGGCAATTTAGCATGGCCAATCCACCTAACCTACACATCTTTGGACACTAAGGGGCAATTTAGCATGGCCAATCCACCTAACCTACACATCTTTGGACACTAAGGGACAATTTAGCACGGCCAATCCCCCTAACCTACACATCTTTGGAAACTAAGGGGCAATTTAGCATGGCCAATCCACCCTAACCTACACATCTTTGGACACTAAGGGACGATTTAGCATGGCCAATCCCCCTAACCTACACATCTTTGGAAACTAAGGGGCAATTTAGCATGGCCAATCCACCCTAACCTAGACATCTTTGGACACTAAGGGACGATTTAGCATGGCCAATCCACCTAACCTGCACATCTTTGGACACTAAGGGACAATTTAGCATGGCCAATCCACCCTAACCTACACATCTTTGGACACTAAGGGACAATTTACCATGGCCAATTCACCTAACCCACACATCTTTGGACACTAAGGGGCAATTTAGCATGGCCAATCCACCCTAACCTACACATCTTTGGACACAAAGGGGCAATTTAGCATGGCCAATCCACCCTAACCTACACATCTTTGGACACTATAAGGGGCAATTTAGCATGGCCAATCCACCTAACCTACACATCTTTGGACACTAAGGGGCAATTTAGCATGGCCAATCCACCTAACCTGCACATCTTAGGACACTAAGGGGCAATTTAACATGGCCAATCCACCTAACCTGCACATCTTTGGACACTAAGGGGCAATTTAGCATGGCCAATCCACCAAACCTACACATCTTTGGACACTAAGGGGCAATTTAGCATGGCCAATCCACCTAATCTACACATCTTTGGACACTGAGGGGCAATTTAGCATGGCCAATCCACCTAACCTACACATCTTTGGACACTAAGGGGCAATTTAGCATGGCCAATCCACCTAACCTACATATCTTTGGACACTAAGGGGCAATTTAGCATGGCCAATCCACCTAACCTGCACATCTTTGGACACTAAGGGGCAATTTAGCATGGCTAATCCACCTAATCTGCACATCTTTGGACACTAAGGGGCAATTTAGCAAGGCCAATCCACCTAACCTACACATCTTTGGACACTAAGGGACAATTTAGCATGGCCAATCCACCTAACCTACACATCTTTGGACACTAAGGGGCAATTTAGCATGGCCAATCCACCTAACCTGCACATCTTTGGACACTAAGGGGCAATTTAGCATGGCCAATCCACCTAACCTACACATCTTTGGACACTAAGGGACAATTTAGCATGGCCAATCCACCTAACCTGCACATCTTTGGACACTAAGGGGCAATTTAGCATGGCCAATCCACCAAACCTACACATCTTTGGACACTAAGGGGCAATTTAGCATGGCCAATCCACCTAACCTACACATCTTTGGACACTGAGGGGCAATTTAGCATGGCCAATCCACCTAACCTACACATCTTTGGACACTAAGGTGCAATTTAGCATGGCCAATCCACCTAACCTACATATCTTTGGACACTAAGGGGCAATTTAGCATGGCCAATCCACCTAACCTACACATCTTTGGACACTAAGGGACAATTTAGCATGGCCAATCCACCTAACCTACACATCTTTGGACACTAAGTGGCAATTTAGCATGGCCAATCCACCTAACCTACACATCTTTGGACACTAAGGGGCAATTTAGCATGGCCAATCCACCTAACCTACACATCTTTGAGCACTAAGGGACAATTTAGCATGGCCAATCCATCTAACCTGCACATCTTTGGACACTAAGGGGCAATTTAGCAGGGCCAATCCACCAAACCTACACATCTTTGGGCACAAAAGGACTATTTAGCACGGCCAATCCACCTAACCTACACATCTTTGGACACTAAGGGACAATTTAGCATGGCCAATCCATCTAACCTACACATCTTTGGACACTAAGGGGCAATTTAGCATGGCCAATCCACCTAACCTACACATCTTTGGACACTAAGGGGCAGACAGTGACCCAAGCCAGGAATCGAAGCGGCGGTGGGGGCGGGGGGGGGGCGGGGTTGGGTCCCTGGCAGGGGCGAGCCAAGCTGCCATGCCAGCTTTAGCTCATATTCACCGCACCGTCAAATATTTCCCGGTGGATATTAGCTGGCGGTTTTGGTTTGTTCCAACCCCGGGGGGGCCTTGGGAACAAAGCGGCCCACCAGATTGCAATAAATACGGTTTCAAATACCCCGCGTTAGCCTTTGCCAGCGAGCACTTTATAATCGGTGTATTAGCACTTACTGCTGTGCCGAAACGGTGCCGCTTTAAGTCGATGTAAATGATCAGGAGGGCTGGCTTAGAATACCGCGATTTGCAAAAGGACAAACTCAATGATCCTTAAAAGATGCACATCTGTTTAATCTCCTTTTTATTTTCTGCATCATCAAGTTTTATTTCCAATTATTCCTTCATCTCCGCCTCCACTCAGGGCTGCGGTTATTACAGAATAAAACAATTTCCATTCTGTACAGATCGCTTGCACCTGCGAGCTACAAGGTGATAAATTATCCCCTCGACCACTGACACTTCTCTGGAGGGAACACACTACAACCGGGCTTTTCTTTGAAGATCACACACCCACTTCTCCGGCGCGGTGTTAATAAGTGACAGAGAAACACTCTACCCCAGGTACAAAGGTTAGAAAGAACACAGCTACAGAGGGCTGGCTGCTCTCTGCCTTCCTGTCCGTGTCTCTGTTATTTCCCCCTCCCCCTCGTCTTGAACTGAAGGGCCGTGAAATTCGAGAAGCCAGGAACAGAAACTTTCTCTCCGCACCCTCCCCCCCACCCCCGACTTTCTGCCTTCTCTTTCCCTCACTTTGCCACACAGGCCTCCTGTATAGAAGAAGTCTCAGGAATGGACGGGCAGTACGGTGGCACAGTGGTTGGCACTGATGCCCCACCCACCCCGCAGCACCAACTCTCCGACAGAACATCCCACACAGGCCCGATCCCTATAACTCCACACATCTACCCTGCCAATCTACACATGTTTGGACACTAAGGGGCAATTTAGCATGGCCAATCCACCCTAACCTGTACACGTTTGGACACTTTGAGAGCGTGTACACCCCGATACATTGGCCAGGATATGCAGATTAGGTGGATTGGCCGTCCTAAATTGTCCCTTAGTGTCCAAAGATGTGCAGGTTAGGGTGGATTGGCCATGCTAAATTGTCCCTTAGTGTCCAAAGATGTGCAGGTTAGGTGGATTGGCCATGCTAAATTGCCCCTTAGTGTCCAAAGATGTGCAGGTTAGGGTGGATTGGCCATGCTAAATTGTCCCTTAGTGTCCAAAGATGTGTAGGTTAGGTGGATTGGCCATGCTAAATTGCCCCTTAGTGTCCAAAGATGTGTAGGTTAGATGGATTGGCCATGCTAAATTGCCCCTTAGTGTCCAAAGATGTGTAGGTTAGGTGGATTGGCCATGCTAAATTGTCCCTTAGTGTCCAAAAATGTGCAGGTTAGGGGGATTGGCCATGCTAAATTGTCCCTTAGTGTCCAAAGATGTGCAGGTTAGGTGGATTGGCCATGCTAAATTGTCCCTTAGTGTCCAAAGATGTGTAGGTTAGGTGGATTGGCCATGCTAAATTGCCCCTTAGTGTCCAAAGATGTGTAGGTTAGATGGATTGGCCATGCTAAATTGCCCCTTAGTGTCCAAAGATGTGTAGGTTAGATGGATTGGCCATGCTAAATTGTCCCTTAGTGTCCAAAGATGTGTAGGTTAGGTGGATTGGCCATGCTAAATTGCCCCTTAGTGTCCAAAGATGTGTAGGTTAGATGGATTGGCCATGCTAAATTGCCCCTTAGTGTCCAAAGATGTGTAGGTTAGGTGGATTGGCCATGCTAAATTGCCCCTTAGTGTCCAAAGATGTGTAGGTTAGGTGGATTGGCCATGCTAAATTGTCCCTTAGTGTCCAAAGATGTGCAGGTTAGGGGGATTTGCCATGATAAATTGTCCCTTAGTGTCCAAAGATGTGTAGGTTAGGTGGATTGGCCATGCTAAATTGTCGGAAGGTGGGGGAATTTACAGGATAAATATATTTTGTCGGAGAGATAAAAACGGAGTGGGATTCCTGGTCCAAGTGTCAGGGTAGGCGCGATGGGCTAAATGGCCTCTCCCTGCACCGCAGGGAGTCTCTGATTGCGTTCGCACTTGTCGGGACCCTGACAGAACCACAGGGCTGATGGCTGGCAGTGATACTTACGAAGAGCGCAAGTCTTTTTGCCCAGACTGTGGATGACTACACACACACACACACACACAGGCACTCAAACGTGGCGGATACCAGAACACTTCTGTACCACTCAGCGTCTGTGCCTCATCCTGCCCTCTGAGCACACTTGCTTTCAAGACAAGTTTGCAATTCTTACATGGAAGGAAAACGTTATCCCAAGAGATTCCTCTCGTTTCCTGTTACAGACTCTGTCCTGCGTTGGATCCATTGGGACGTGCCTCAGAACAGACAAAGATATCGAAGAACACAGAGAAGTGGGGACAGACCCTCCTGTTCTAACCGTGATGCTAAAACCCAAACTAAACTCAAACAGAACTATCCGCCATTACTTAGGCCGTATCCCTCTGGCAGTGTGTTCCAGGCAGTCGCCACTCTCTGTGTGGGAAAACTTCCCCCCGCACATCTATATTAACGCTCCCCCCCCCCAACTCACCTTCCCCCCCCCCCTTGTAATTGCCCCTTCCACCCCTGGGGAGAGACAGCTTCTGGCTCTCCGTGCTGTCTCCCATCGTTTCGGAGACCACTTCTCCGCTCAGCCTCCGTTCCTTCCAGTGAAAGCATTCCCAGGTTATCCGGCCTCTCCTCACAGCCCTCCCAGACCAGGCAACACCCTGGTGAACCTACGTTGCCCTCTCTCCAAAGCTTCCAGGCCCCCCTGGCAGCAAGAACTGCCAGGCAACGCTCCAAATACGGCCCAACCAAGGTCGTATATGATCAGATTTCACAGAGTAGTGTAGAAGGAGGCCATTCAGACCATTGAGTCTATACCGACCAGAATCCCAACAAGGCCCTACTCCCATAACCCCATAGCTAGTCCCCCTGACACTAAGGGGCAATTTAGCATGGCCAATCCCCCTAACCTGCACATCTTTGGACACTAAGGGACAATTTAGCATGGCCAATCCATCTAACCTACACATCTTTGGACACTAAGGGACAATTTAGCATGGCCAATCCACCTAACCTACACATCTTTGGACACTAAGGGACAATTTAGCATGGCCAATCCACCTAACCTACACATCTTTGGACACTAAGGGACAATTTAGCATGGCCAATCCATCTAACCTACACATCTTTGGACACTAAGGGACAATTTAGCATGGCCAATCCATCTAACCTACACATCTTTGGACACTAAGGGACAATTTAGCATGGCCAATCCATCTAACCTACACATCTTTGGACACTAAGGGACAATTTAGCAAGGCCAATCCATCTAACCTACACATCTTTGGACACTAAGGTGCAATTTAGCATGGCCAATCCACCTAACCTACACATCTTTGGACACTAAGGGGCAATTTAGCATGGCCAATCCATCTAACCTGCACATCTTTGGACACTAAGGGACAATTTAGCATGGCCAATCCACCTAACCTGCACATCTTTGGACACTAAGGGGCAATTTACCATGGCCAATCCCCCCAACCTACACATCTTTGGACACTAAGGGACAATTTAGCATGGCCAATCCATCTAACCTACTCATCTTTGGACACTAAGGGGCAATTTAGCACGGCCAATCCACCTAACCTACACATCTTTGGACACTAAGGGAAAATTTAGCATGGCCAATCCATCTAACCTACACATCTTTGGACACTAAGGGACAATTTAGCATGGCCAATCCCCCTAACCTGCACATCTTTGGACACTAAGGGGCAATTTAGCATGGCCAATCCATCTAACCTACACATCTTTGGACACTAAGGGGCAATTTAGCATGGCCAATCCATCTAACCTAGACATCTTTGGACACTAAGGGGCAATTTAGCATGGCCAATCCATCTAACCTACACATCTTTGGACACTAAGGGGCAATTTAGCATGGCCAATCCACCTAACCTACACATCTTTGGACACTAAGGGGCAATTTAGCATGGCCAATCCACCTAACCTGCACATCTTTGGAGACTAAGGAGCAATTTAGCATGGCCAATCCACCTAACCTCCACATCTTTGGACACTAAGGGGCAATTTAGCATGGCCAATCCATCTAACCTACACATCTTTGGACACTAAGGGGCAATTTAGCATGGCCAATCCATCTAACCTAGACATCTTTGGACACTAAGGGGCAATTTAGCATGGCCAATCCATCTAACCTACACATCTTTGGACACTAAGGGGCAATTTAGCATGGCCAATCCACCTAACCTACACATCTTTGGACACTAAGGGGCAATTTAGCATGGCCAATCCACCTAACCTACACATCTTTGGACACTAAGGGACAATTTAGCATGGCCAATCCACCTAACCTGCACATCTTTGGACACTAAGGGACAATTTAGCATGGCCAATCCACCTAACCTGCACATCTTTGGACACTAAGGGACAATTTAGCATGGCCAATCCACCTAACCTACACATCTTTGGACACTAAGGGACAATTTAGCATGGCCAATCCACCTAACCTGCACATCTTTGGACACTAAGGGGCAATTTAGCATGGCCAATCCACCTAACCTACACATCTTTGGACACTAAGGGACAATTTAGCATGGCCAATCCACCTAACCTGCACATCTTTGGACACTAAGGGACAATTTAGCATGGCCAATCCACCCTAACCTACACATCTTTGGACACTAAGGGGCAATTTAGCATGGCCAATCCACCTAACCTACACATCTTTGGACACTAAGGGGCAATTTAGCATGGCCAATCCACCTAACCTACACATCTTTGGACACTAAGGGACAATTTAGCATGGCCAATCCACCTAACCTACACATCTTTGGACACTAAGGGACAATTTAGCATGGCCAATCCACCTAACCTGCACATCTTTGGACACTAAGGGACAATTTAGCATGGCCAATCCACCCTAACCTACACATCTTTGGACACTAAGGGGCAATTTAGCATGGCCAATCCACCTAACCTACACATCTTTGGACACTAAGGGGCAATTTAGCATGGCCAATCCACCTAACCTACACATCTTTGGACACTAAGGGACAATTTAGCATGGCCAATCCACCTAACCTACACATCTTTGGACACTAAGGGACAATTTAGCGCGGCCAATCCACCTAACCTACACATCTTTGGACACTAAGGGACAATTTAGCGCGGCCAATCCACCTAACCTACACATCTTTGGACACTAAGGGACAATTTAGCATGGTCAATCCACCCTAACCTACACATCTTTGACTGTGGGAGGAAACCGGAGCCCCCGGAGGAAACCCACGCTGACCCGGGGAGGGGGGGGAGTCCGGAATCGAACCCGGATCCCTGGCACCGTGAGGCAGTGGAGCTCACCACGGCACCATCCAAACCGGGAAGGAACGGAAGCATCAAAGGCTCCACTTGTAAACTGCGGCCAAAGTCCTGTTAAGGGAAAGTGAGTGGCAAAAGCAGGGCGGAAAGTGTCCTGAGGCCACCCATGATTTCTATTAGCCTCCAGAGGAATGACTCTTGGCCCCTCGTTCCTCCTGTTTCACTGAGTTCAGAAAGAAGCCAATTTCTCACTCGCTCTGTAAGGTTCGGTCTCTTGTGTCACTTGAATCCCGTAATGACACAAGTTATTGTTCCGCCGTACGGGATTAGTCGCAAAACATTGAGGGACGAGACCCATGGTATCAGCGGCGTGTGTGTGTGTGTGTGTGTGGGTCAAGGGAACTGCTGTGGTTCGGATCTTCACTGTGTGTGTGCCTTGGCAGAGTTAGTCATCAACATCATTGCAGGATTACAAGGCTGTCTTAAGTGCTGGTGGCAGTTCGATTAAAGACACGCCAGGCATCAGCAGAATGGCCCCGAAACTACTCTTAATTGGGAGGTGGGAGGATGCGCAGCATTCGTAATGGCCATCCTAATAACCCGCCCATCGTGTTACCACGTACCGTTATCGGACCTCTGTCTCTGCCACTTGTAAACTGCTGTCACTATACATCTGGGACATAAGGATGTTTCGTTTTGTCAACACCCCCCCCCGTTACAGTTCCTCCGTCAGTCCGAACTGTCGCACGTTATTTTCTGGGATTCCCACAGCTACTCTGCAAAGGGTTTTTTTTCTGCTTTGCCTCGCTCCTTTTGTTCGACGTTGAAACCAAACGGAATCAGTTCATGGGATCAGAGACTCTCTGCAAGGGGGGGGGAGGGGGGAAGGTCGTTCGGCCCCTCAAGTGTGCGCTGACCTACCTGCCCAGGGCCCCATCCCCGTAACCCTAGGGATTTAATACTACCGATTAACATAGAAACTAGAAGCAGGAGTAAATACATAGGGTTATGGGCAATTTAGCATGGCCAATCCCACTAACCTGCACATCTTTGGACACTAAGGGGCAATTTAGCATGGCCAATCCACCTAACCTACACATCTTTGGACACTAAGGGACAATTTAGCATGGCCAATCCCCCTAACCTGCACATCTTTGGACACTAAGGGACAATTTAGCATGGCCAATCCACCTAACCCACATATCTTTGGACACTAAGGGACAATTTAGCATGGCCAATCCACCTAACCTACACATCTTTGGACACTAAGGGGCAACTTAGCATGGCCAATCCACCTAACCTACACATCTTTGGACACTAAGGGGCAATTTAGCATGGCCAATCCACCTAACCTACACATCTTTGGACACTAAGGGACAATTTAGCATGGCCAATCCACCTAACCTACACATCTTTGGACACTAAGGGACAATTTAGCATGGTCAATCCACCTAACCTACACATCTTTGGACACTAAGGGACAATTTAGCATGGCCAATCCACCCTAACCTACACATCTTTGGTCACTAAGGGACAATTTAGCATGGCCAATCCACCCTAACCTACACATCTTTGGTCACTAAGGGACAATTTAGCATGGCCAATCCACCTAACCTGCACATCTTTGGACACTAAGGGACAATTTAGCATGGCCAATCCACCTAACCTACACATCTTTGGACACTAAGGGGCAATTTAGCATGGCCAATCCACCTAACCTACACATCTTTGGACACTAAGGAGCAATTTAGCATGGCCAATCCACCTAACCTACACATCTTTGGACACTAAGGGGCAATTTAGCATGGCCAATCCACCTAACCTACACATCTTTGGACACTAAGGGACAATTTAGCATGGCCAATCCACCTAACCTACACATCTTTGGACACTAAGGGGCAATTTAGCATGGCCAATCCACCTAACCTACACATCTTTGGACACTAAGGGGCAATTTAGCATGGCCAATCCACCTAACCTACACATCTTTGGACACTAAGGGGCAATTTAGCATGGCCAATCCACCTAACCTACACATCTTTGGACACTAAGGGGCAATTTACCATGGCCAATCCACCTAACCTACACATCTTTGGACACTAAGGGACAATTTAGCATGGCCAATCCACCTAACCTGCACATCTTTGGACACTAAGGGACAATTTAGCATGGCCAATCCACCTAACCTACACATCTTTGGACACTAAGGGGCAATTTAGCATGGCCAATCCACCTAACCTACACATCTTTGGACACTAAGGGGCAATTTAGCATGGCCAATCCACCTAACCTACACATCTTTGGACACTAAGGGGCAATTTAGCATGGCCAATCCACCCTAACCCCCATATCTTCATCTTCAACCCCCATATAGCCAAAGTAGCACAATGGGTCAGCACTGCTGCCTCACAGCACCAGGGTCCTGGGTTCGATTCCCGGCTCGGGTCACTGTCTGTGTGGAGTTTGCACATTCTCCTCGTGTCTGCGTGGGTTTCCTCCGGGTGCTCCCACTTCCCTTCATAGTCCAAAAGACGTGCTGGTCAGGTGCTAAATTCTCCCTCGGCGTAACCCGAACAGGAGTGAGACGACGAGGGGGATTGTCACAGGAACTTCATTGCAGTGTTAATGTAAGCCTGAGAAATAATAAACCGTTTTTCAAGTTTAAAACTTTAGAAAGCTAGTTCTGGACTCCCCCCCCCACCACCCCAGTCCATCATCGGGAACTTTCTTACCCTGTCTAATCTTGTTCGGATTGTATGAGCTTCTAATACTTAGCGTAGGATGTCCCGGGGACACCTGAGAACCTGAAAGGAGGTTGAAGAAATATGTTGAGTTCTCTGGAGTCAGAGGTACACTCTGCAAAAAAAAATAAAGTGTTTATTAACCAGTTGTCGTTTCGGAGACGGTTTGTGTGCTAGAAGGGATAGTTTGCACGGTTTCTTGCTTGGCTGAACTCAAAAGAACTCATTGTCCCCAAGGTTGACACTGCGATCTAGTAAATCGTTGCTCAGGGTTTATCACCCTTCAGAAAGGGAAACGCAGTTTTGCATCCAAGCTTCATCTGCTCTTACATACTTCCTTCAAAGTCCCTCGGTCGCCATCTTGTTTGGGATTCTCCAGCCCCGCGAGTACGGGGGATTAACCCTCCCCCGCCCCGGGATGGTGTAGGGGGGGATCCGATTGCATCTGAGCATAAGGATGTCTCTGGGGGCACGGGGGTTAGCGCTGCTGCCTCACACCAGCGGGATACCGGGTTCAATTCCCCGGCTGTGGGTGACTGTCTGTTTGCATGTTCTCCCCATGTCTGCGTGGGTTTCCTCCGGGTGCTCCGGTTTCCTCCCACACGATGGGTACTTTAGGTGGATTGGCCAGGATAAATCACCTCTTAGTGTCCAAAGATGTGTAGGTTAGGTGGATTGGCCATGCTAAATTGCCCCTTAGTGTCCAAAGATGTGCAGGTTAGGGTAGATTGGCCATGCTAAATTGCCCCTTAGTGTCCAAAGATGTGCAGGTTAGGTAGATTGGCCATGCTAAATTGCCCCTTAGTGTCCAAAGATGTGTAGGTTAGGTGGATTGGCCATGCTAAATTGCCCCTTAGTGTCCAAAGATGTGCAGGTTAGGTGGATTGGCCATGCTAAATTGCCCCTTAGTGTCCAAAGATGTGTAGGTTAGGTGGATTGGCCATGCTAAATTGTCCCTTAGTGTCCAAAGATGTGTAGGTTAGGTGGATTGGCCATGCTAAATTGCCCCTTAGTGTCCAAAGATGTGTAGGTTAGGTGGATTGGCCATGCTAAATTGTCCCTTAGTGTCCAAAGATGTGTAGGTTAGGTGGATTGGCCATGCTAAATTGTCCCTTAGTGTCCAAAGATGTGTAGGTTAGGTGGATTGGACATGCTAAATTGCCCCTTAGTGTCCAAAGATGTGTAGGTTAGGTGGATTGGACATGCTAAATTGCCCCTTAGTGTCCAAAGATGTGTAGGTTAGGTGGATTGGCCATGCTAAATTGTCCCTTAGTGTCCAAAGATGTGTAGGTTAGGTGGATTGGCCATGCTAAATTGTCCCTTAGTGTCCAAAGATGTGTAGGTTAGGTGGATTGGACATGCTAAATTGCCCCTTAGTGTCCAAAGATGTGTAGGTTAGGTGGATTGGCCATGCTAAATTGTCCCTTAGTGTCCAAAGATGTGTAGGTTAGGTGGATTGGCCATGCTAAATTGTCCCTTAGTGTCCAAAGATGTGTAGGTTAGATGGATTGGCCATGCTAAATTGTCCCTTAGTGTCCAAAGATGTGTAGGTTAGGTGGATTGGCCATGCTAAATTGTCCCTTAGTGTCCAAAGATGTGTAGGTTAGATGGATTGGCTATGCTAAATGATGGCCACACAAAATTACTTTTATTTCCTCTTTGTGATCTGTTGTTTTCCATTCCTAGTTGCCCTTGGAGGGCAGTTGAGAGTCAACCACATTGCTGTGGCTCTGGAGTCACGTGTGGGCCAGACCGGGGTAAGGACGGCAGATTTCCTTCCCTAAAGGGAACCAGATGGGTTTTCATTTCAGTCGATGATCATCTGAGGATGTCTTTTCCTTCCAGATTTTCACGAATTAAATTCGAATGTCGTTGCCGTGCTGGGATTTGAACCCTTGTCTCCAGAGCATTAGACCGGATTGCGAGCCCAGTGATACTCCCTGCCTCTCAAACCTTTCCCAAGTGTGCCTCTCCTCACTCTATGGAAGAGGCATTCAATTCTCGGAATAGATGTGAAAATCTTTGGCCAAAACATCTTCTCTCTATAATTGGCAAATTATTCTTGCGGGCTTGGTCATTCATTGAGATTTCCAGACAGAAACAGGCCCTTTGGCCCAACTCATCTATTCTGACCAGTTTCCCGAAACTGAACTAGCCCCACATGCCTGCATTTGGACCCAAATCTCTCTCAAACTTTCCCATCCGTGTACACGTCCAAATGTCCTTTAAATGTACTCGCCTCCACCCCCTCCCCTGCCAACTCATTCCCATACCCGCCACCCTCTGGGTGAGAAAGTCGCCCCCTCAGGTCCCCCTTTCCCCTCTCACCTTTTGCCCCCTAGTTTTGGACTCCCCTACCCTGGGGAAACGCTATTCACCTTATCTCTGCCCCCTCATCATTTTTCTAAACCTCTATCAGGGTCTCCCCTCATCCTCTTACACTCCAAGGGAAAAAAATTCCCAGCCTCTCCTTATATCTCAAACCTTCCAGTCCCCGGTACCATCCTTGTAAATCTTTTCTGCGTCCTTTCCAGTTTAATGTAGTGGGGGTGACCAGAATTGTACACAGTTCTCCAAATGTGGTCTTGCCGGTATCATGTACTGTTGTAACACAAAGTCCCATCTCCTGTGCCCGATGCCCTCACCGGGGAAGGCAAGTGGGCCAAATGCCTTCTTCGCTACTACCATGATTCCACTTTCAAGGAACTATGTAACAGTACCCCTGTTCAACAACACACCCCCCCCCCCCACCCCCCCAGGCCCCTAACGTTCAGTCCTGCCCTGGAATATCTTATCCAAACCTAACAAATGGAACGAATTAAACTCCATCTGCTACTCGTTGGCCCAGTTGGGCAAAATCCCATTGCGGTCTTCGATAGCCTTCTCCACAGTCCACCAATTTTGGTGTCACCTGCACACCTACTAACTTACATTCTCAACAAAACGTTTGTATAAACGATAAATGACAGAAGAACTCGGAGCAAGCCCCTCAACCCTGCCCCGCCATTCCTCCTCAACTCAGTCCTAAATCTGCTCCCCCTTATTTTGAGGCCATTCCCCCTAGTTCTAGTTTCACCCGCCAGTGGAAACAACCTCCCTGCTTCTATCTTCTCTATCCCCTTCATAATCTTGTATGTTTCTATAAGATCTCCCCTCATTCTTCTGAATTCCAATGACTCCCAGACTACTCAGTCTCTCCTCATAAACCAACCCTCTGGAATCAACCTCGTGAATCTCCTCTGCACCCCCTCCAGTGCCAGGATATCCTTTCTCAAGTAAGGCGACGCAAAACTGTCCAAACTCCAACGAGTACAGACCCAGTCTATTCAGTCTCTCTTCACAGTCCAACCCCCTCATCTCCGGTATCAGCCGAGTAAACCTCCTCTGCACTCCCTCCAGGGCCAATATATCCTTGCGCAGGTGCGGCGACCAAAACTGCACACAGTACTCCAGCTGCGGCCTCACCAATGCCCTATACAGCTGCAGCAAGACCTCCCTACTTTTATATTCAATCCCCCTCGCTATGAAGGCCAATATTCCCATTCGCGTTCTTGATCACCTGCTGCAGACTGGGTTTTTGCATCTCGTGCACAAGGACGCCCAGATCCCTCTGCACCATAGCACGTTGAGATTTTCCAGCGTTTTCTCAGATTCCAGCATCTGCGGTGATTTGCTTTAATCCAGTTATAAACGCCTGTCGCGACAGCAACTGGTTAAGACTCGTTTCCCTCGGAGGCCACTTCTGTCGCAATCAATCACGCGCCATCAGAGAGATAGATAAGGGATGAAAAGGGGCGCAACTGGAAGTTGAGGCCTGGGGCAGGCCTCAGGCCTGCTAGGCCTCGCTGGCTCATTAACAAAGCAGCCAAAGGTCGCGACATTTCACCCCCTGGCTTCAAAGGTGATCGCACTGCGGTTTTGTCTGTGAGGGAAAGGGTTCACCGTGAACGCGAGCATTTGGTCGATTCTGGAAAATACGGTGACGGGGAGGGCTCCATATTTTCGAAGAGGCCAATCCTCCTGGGAGGCCGGCACACAGCAAGGGGCTTTCCTCCCAATCTGAGTCCACGGCAAGAACACATACGCACCTCACCTGTTTTCCAGTCAATCCGCGTCCTGGAAGTGGAAATATCTGGCGCTTAAATTTAACTTTGGGCTCAGATTGTTGGATTATTTCCCTTCTCCAGTTTTCGCGTTATAAATTGCAGCATTGCACCTACCTGGGTTCCAATCTTTAACTGGAGTGACAGGCCATTCGGCCCACTGAGTTTGCACTGACCCCCTGACAAAGCTTCTTGCCCAAGTTCTCTTCCCCAGCCCCATCCCTCTAACCCCACACATTTATCATGGCCAATCCACCCTAACCTACACATCTTTGGACACTAAGGGGTAAATTAGCATGGCCAATCCCCCTAACCTACACATCTTTGGACACTAAGGGGTAATTTAGCATGGCCAATCCCCCTAACCTACACATCTTTGGACACTAAGGGGTAATTTAGCATGGCCAATCCACCTAACCTACACATCTTTGGACACTAAGGGGCAATTTAGCATGGCAATCCACATAACCTACACATCTTTGGACACTAAGGGGCAATTTAGCATGGCAATCCACATAACCTACACATCTTTGGACACTAAGGGGTAATTTAGCATGGCCAATCCGCCTAACCTACACATCTTTGGGCACCAAGGGGCAATTTAGCATGGCCAATCCACCTAACCTACACATCTTTGGGCACTAAGGGGCAATTTAGCATGGCCAATTCACCTAAACTACACATCTTTGGACATTAAGGGGCAATTTAGCATGGCCAATCCACCTAACCTGCATATCTTTGGACATTAAGGGGCAATTTAGCATGGCCAATCCACCTAACCTGCATATCTTTGGACATTAAGGGGCAATTTAGCATGGCCAATCCACCTAACCTGCATATCTTTGGACACTAAGGGGCAATTTAGCATGGCCAATCCACCTAACCTGCACATCTTTGGACACTAAGGGGCAATTTAGCATGGCCAATCCACCTAACCTGCACATCTTTGGACACTAAGGGGCAATTTAGCATGGCCAATCCACCTAACCTGCATATCTTTGGACACTAAGGGGCAATTTAGCATGGCCAATACACCTAACCTGCACATCTTTGGACACTAAGGGGCAATTTAGCATGGCCAATCCCCCTAACCTACACATCTTTGGACACTAAGGGGCAATTTAGCATGGCCAATCCCCCTAACCTACACATCTTTGGACACTAAGGGACAATTTAGCATGGCCAATCCATCTAACCTGCACATCTTTGGACACTAAGGGGCAATTTAGCATGGCCAATCCACCTAACCTGCACATCTTTGGACACTAAGGGGCAATTTAGCATGGCCAATCCACCTAACCTGCATATCTTTGGACACTAAGGGGCAATTTAGCATGGCCAATCCACCTAACCTACACATCTTTGGACACTAAGGGGCAATTTAGCATGGCCAATCCACCCTAACCTACACATCTCCCCTGCTTAATCAGGGTGCCCCCACTCTGTCAGGGCCACATTCAGACCTGTTTGTAGCTGAGTACTTGGAGCACTGTCAGGAGTGAAGATAAGTTCGTAAAGAAAAGGGAATCGGCTGAAAGGACCCGGGCCTCGAAGGGGTTAATTTGTTACGTTCCTGTGTATCTGCGATCAGCCAGCCTGGGACCCTCACCCTGTCTGGGCTGGAGCCTGGCCTTCTTACAAGTGCTATGTGGGGATCCACACTGATGGTTATCGCAAGATGACCAGACACGATCCTGCAGGAGATGCTGCGATGCTTTCTCAGCGGCTTTTGGGCTGAGTTCTTGCCCGACTCCCCTCGTCATTGCTTTGTTTGCGCTGAGCGACAGGCTGCTGACGCAGGTCTATTTTTAATCCCTTCTTTCTGAAGAATCTCCTGCGGTCTCCTCTCCCTGAAGCTGAGCTTTGAATAAGAGAGAGTGAACTGGAGTGTCTCTCCTGCTGAGTTAATAGGGCTTTAATGAAGTTCGGGCTCCAGTGTTTGTTTTACTAATGAGTCTTGCAGAGAAACAGAGGTTACCTCCTTGAGAGTGTCGAGTGATGATCCCCCACCCCTCCCGCCTACTGTAGTGGCAGCATTTCCCATCGATTTATTTGAGGATTTCCACCGTTGGAGATGTTTCCCCTTCCACATCCTCAGCGAAAAGATCTTTCGAATATTCGTTCCCTTAAAATGTGCTGCCGACATTTTGCCTCCAGTTGTTGACCCTGTGAGTACTTTTAAAACACCAGTTTTGACATCGCGAACCTGCACATCTTTGGACACTAAGGGGTAATTTAGCATGGCCAATCCACCTAACCTGCACATCTTTGGACACTAAGGGGCAATTTAGCATGGCCAATCCACCTAACCTGCACATCTTTGGACACTAAGGGGCAATTTAGCATGGCCAATCCACCTAACCTGCACATCTTTGGACACTAAGGGACAATTTAGCATGGCCAATCCACCTAACCTACACATCTTTGGACACTAAGGGACAATTTAGCATGGCCAATCCACCTAACCTGCACATCTTTGGACACTAAGGGGCAATTTAGCATGGCCAATCCACCTAACCTGCACATCTTTGGACACTAAGGGGCAATTTAGCATGGCCAATCCACCTAACCTACACATCTTTGGACACTAAGGGACAATTTAGCATGGCCAATCCACCTAACCTACACATCTTTGGACACTAAGGGACAATTTAGCATGGCCAATCCACCTAACCTACACATCTTTGGACACTAAGGGACAATTTAGCATGGCCAATCCACCTAACCTGCACATCTTTGGACACTAAGGGGCAATTTAGCATGGCCAATCCACCTAACCTGCACATCTTTGGACACTAAGGGGCAATTTAGCATGGCCAATCCACCTAACCTACACATCTTTGGACACTAAGGGACAATTTAGCATGGCCAATCCACCTAACCTACACATCTTTGGACACTAAGGGGCAATTTAGCATGGCCAATCCACCTAACCTACACATCTTTGGACACTAAGGGGCAATTTAGCATGGCCAATCCCCCTAACCCACACAGCTGCTGATTCCCTTTCCTATTAGCTCTGACAAAGGGTCATCCAGACTCGAAACGCTGGCTCTCTTCTCTCTCCACAGATGCTGTGAGATTTGCTGACATTTACTGTTGCTTTATTCACCTGTCCGGGTGACACTGAGGGAGAATTTAGCACCTAACCAGCACGTCTTTCAGACTGTGGGAGGAAACCGGAGCACCCGGAGACATGAGGAGAATGTGCAGACTCCCACACAGACAGTGACCCGAGGCCGGGAATCGAACCCGGGTCCCTGGAGCTGTGAAGCAGCAGTGCTAACCCACTGTGCTACCGTGCCGCCCACTTTGTCCCCGTGTCTGTGTGGGTTTCCTCCGGGTGCTCCGGTTTCCTCCCACAGTCCAAAGATGTGCGGGTTTGGTGGATTGGCCGTGCTGAAATAGCGTCCTGAGATGCATAGGTTAGAGGG
Source organism: Prionace glauca (assembly GCA_037974335.1). Taxonomy (NCBI): domain Eukaryota; kingdom Metazoa; phylum Chordata; class Chondrichthyes; order Carcharhiniformes; family Carcharhinidae; genus Prionace; species Prionace glauca. The sequence goes on along the minus strand of CM075751.1, from coordinate 19,757,681 downwards.
ATTAGTGGGTAAGATATGTAGGGGGTAGTGCCTGGGTGGGATTGTGCAGACTCAATGGGCCAAATGGTCTCTTTCCCCACTGTAGGGATTCTATGTCTTTATATGCCCTGATTGCAAACAGAACTCCCACTGATGAAGGAGCAGCGCTCCGAAAGCTAGTGGATTTTGCTGCCAAATAAACCAGTTGGACTTTAACCTGGTGTAGAGACTTCTTACAGAGAACAGAAGGATCTTGGGATCCGGGTCCACAGGACTCTTAAATCGGCCTCGCAGGTGGAGGAGGTGGTCAAGAAGGCGTATGGTGTACTGGCCTTCATTAATCGAGGGATTGAGTTTAGGAGTCGGGAGGTAATGCTGCAACTTTACAGGACCCTCGTCAGGCCTCATTTGGAGTACTGTGCGCAGTTCTGGTCGCCTCACTATAGGAAAGACGTAGAAGCTATTGAAAGGGTGCAGAGGAGATTTACAAGGATGTTGCCTGGACTGGGAGGCATGCCTTATGAAGATAGGTTGAGGGAGCTGGGACTCTTTTCCCTAGAGAGGCGAAGGTTGAGAGGCGACCTGATAGAGGTTTATAAAATGTTGAGGGGAATAGATAGGGTGGACTCTCAGCGGCTATTTCCCCGGGTTGAAATGGTCGCTACGAGAGGACACAGATTTAAGGTGCGGGGAGGGAAGTACAGAGGTGATGTTAGGGGTAAGTTTTTCACTCAGAGGGTGGTGAGTGAATGGAATCGGCTGCCGTCGTCGGTGGTGGAGGCGAACTCGCTGGGGTCTTTTAAAAGACTTCTGGATGAGTATATGAGATCTAATGGGATTGGGAGTTACAGATAGTTCTATGGCCTGGTAGGTAATTTGTGGGCCGAAGGGCCTGTTTGTGCTATAGTGATCTATGTTCGATGTAATATGTATGCCAGTCTCCTGAGGAATCTGCCAAGACAAGGGTACAAAAGAATTAAATTTATTCAACAGCAGGAATCTACAAATGGGATCGAGGGGGAAGAAATAATATTGCCTTGTCACTTGTATAGTGGACTCTTGTTCCCACATCGTAATACTACTCGGCATAGGTTAAAAGTAATATAACACACACAATCCATTCAACTGTAAAATAGACCTTTTTTTTTAGACTTTCTTAACATTTCAACTATATTCTTGCCTGCGTACGGAATATCATACACATATTTCATCATAAAACCTGAGATTTTTTGACGCAATAAAGAAAGGGGGTAGGAAAGAGTTAAAAAGTCAACATTGCACTTGGAATTTTACTTCAACTTCCAGTCCCGATGAAGGGTCTGGTCTTTTTTTCCCCCCCGGTTGGATTTTCTGTTTCTCTTTTCCAGTTTTCCCCCTTTGTTTCGAACTGCGGACGCTCGCTTCCCAAGCCAGCGTGAAGGCAGAAGCTGCCCCCCAGTGGTTCTGCACAGCAAGAACCTGTTTCCTTCAAGACGCCCTCAATAAACCATTCCCGGAATCTACTCTCCCCTCTTTACCAGGCTTCGAGTTCAGAAAGGACAGCACGGTTGGCCTCGAGGGAGTTCCACGTTGCCCCCGTTTTCCTATCGCCCACATTTTGTGGCTTTGTCTCAAGCGAAGAAGAAAATTATTAACCATAACCAACGCGGGGAGAATTAACGGACCCGCATTTCAAAAATAGCAGCAAAAGTTTATGTGCAAAGCATCTGTCCATCACTATTGCCAACAGTGACTTCTTGGAAACACATGGGGCTGGGGGTTAACCCCCAAGCGCCAAGGTTTGGGACGACCCAAGTCAAATTCACAGGATCTCTACAGTGTAGAAGGTGGCCTATCGAGCATGCACATACCCCCCTCACCCACAAAAATCCCACCCAGGCCTTACCCACCGTGTATTTGCCCTAGCTAGCCCCCCTGACATTAAGGGGCAATTTATCATGGTCAATCCACCCTAACCTGCACATCTTTGGACACTAAGGGACAATTTAGCATGGCCAATCCACCTAACCTACACATCTTTGGACACTAAGGGGTAATTTAGCATGGCCAATCCACCTAACATACACATCTTTGGACACTAAGGGGTAATTTAGCATGGCCAATCCACCTAACCTATACATCTTTGGGCAGTGGGAGGAAACCGGAGTACCCGGAGGAAACCCACGCAGACACGGGGAGAACTCCAAATAGACAGTGACCTGAGGCCTGAATTGAATCCCTGGCACTGTGGGACATCACTGCGAACCATTGTGCCGCCCACATTGTTTGACCAGGAACCGGGGCAGGTCATCGAGCACAAGGGGATGTTGGGGGAATCGGACCTGGTGCATCAGGACACAAGTAACAAAGGTCTGGTCGAGCTAAAGTTATGAAAGAGCAGAATGTGGGAGGCCCACATTGCAGGCTTGAAGTCAAGGCTTCCAGCTACAGATGTATGGTTACAGGTTGAGTTGGTGGTTAGGGAGGCGAACGCAATGTTAGCATTCATTTCGAGAGGGCTAGAATACAAAAACAGGGATGTGTTGCTGAGGCTGTACAAGGCTCCGGTCAGGCCCCATGCGGAATATTGGGAGCAATTGTAGGCCCCGTATCTGAGGAAGGATGTGCCGGCCTTGGAGAGGGTCCAGAGGAGGTTCACAGGAATGATCCCGGGAATGAAAGGCTTGACGTATGAGGAGCATTTGAGGAGTCTGGGTCTGTGCTTGATGGAGTTTGGAAGCAGGGGGATCTCATTGAAATACTGAGAGGCCCTGGAAAGACTGGACATGGATATTTCCATTAGTCGGAGAGACTCGGACCTGAGGGGCACAGCCTCAGAGTAAAGGAGAACCGAGATGAGGGGGAATTTCTTCAGCCAGAGGTTTTGGGAATCTGTGGAATTCATTGCCACAGAGGAGGCCGGGTCACTGAGTGTATTTAAGACAGAGATAGATCGGTTCTTGATTTTTCTTTGGCACATGGGTGTCGCTGGCTGGGCCCAGTATTTATTGCCCATCCCTAGTTGCCCGAGGGCAGCTGAGGGTCAACCACATTGCTGTGGCTCTGGAGTCACATGTAGACCAGACCGGGGTAAGGACGGCAGATTTCCTTCCCTAAAGGGAACCAGATGGGTTTTTCCAACAATGGATCATCAGTAGATTCTTAATTCCAGATTTTTTTTGATTGAATTGAAATTCCACCATCTGCCGTGACGGGATTCGAACCCCCGGGTCCCCCAGGACATTCGCTGAGTTTATGGATCAATACTCTAGCGATAATACCACTAGGCTATTGCCTCAATGTGCTTGGTAAGGGGATCAAAGGTTCTGGGCAAAAGGCAGGAGAATGGGGTTGAGGAATGTAACAGATCTGATGGAATGGTGGGGCAGACTCGATGGACCGAGTGGCCTAATTCTGCTCCTCTAACCTATGGGGTGAGCAGGCGGTTTGGAATGCGATCCAGGATTGTTGACCCCGAGATGAAATCCCGGGTGGATCTACCTTCAACCCACCCACACGTACGAACACACGTAAACACGAACGGAGCCCAGGACTGGATAACAGCTAGATAAAAATAGTGCAAACTATAAAATAAACCAATCTGTGTACAAGGGGCACAGTGAAACCATTTCACGCGTAGCAGAGGAAGTTCAGCACGGAGGGACATTGGCAATGCTTCGGGGAAGGAACCCTTTATAATCTACTCTCCGCATACCCCATACAGCCAGCCTCCCGCACACTGCAGCCCCTCGGACACAGCAGCCTCCATGTATAGACGATCAAACACTTCCTGAAGCATTGTGGAAGAGCTTTTTCCATTTAAACAGTTAAAATAGACATCACAAATTCGATTGTTAGCTTCTGCAGCACGAGTCTTGCTTGGGTGCAGTTAGAGAACCCACCTGGTATTTATCCAACATCTTTGGACACTAAGGCACAATTTAGCACTGTCAATCCCCCTAACCTGCACATCTTTGGACACTAAGGGGCAATTTAGCATGGCCAATCCACCTAACCAGCATAGAACCCTACAGTGCAGAAACAGGCCCTTCGGCCCATCGAGTCTGCACCGAACACAATCCCACCCAGACCCTATCCCCATATCCCTACACATTTACCTGCTAATCCCTCTAACCTACACATCCCAGGACACTAAGGGGCAATTTTAGCATAGCCAATGAACCTAACACGCACATCTTTGGACACTAAGGGGCAATTTAGCATGGCCAATCCTCCTAATCTGCACATCTTTGGACTCTAAGGGACAATTTAGCATGGCCAATCCACCTAACCTACACATCTTTGGACACTAAGGGACAATTTAGCATGGCCAATCCACCTAACCTACACATCTTTGGACACTAAGGGGCAATTTAGCATGGCCAATCCACCTAACCTACACATCTTTGGACACTAAGGGGCAATTTAGCATGGCCAATCCAACCTAACCTGCACATCTTTGGACACTAAGGGGCAATTTAGCATGGCCAATCCACCTAACCTACACATCTTTGGACACTAAGGGGCAATTTAGCATGGCCAATCCACCTAACCTACACATCTTTGGACACTAAGGGGCAATTTAGCATGGCCAATCCACCTAACCTACACATCTTTGGACACTAAGGGGCAATTTAGCATGGCCAATCCAACCTAACCTGCACATCTTTGGACACTAAGGGGCAATTTAGCATGGCCAATCCACCTAACCTACACATCTTTGGACACTAAGGGGCAATTTAGCATGGCCAATCCACCTAACCTACACATCTTTGGACACTAAGGGGCAATTTAGCATGGCCAATCCACCTGACCTACACATCTTTGCACACTAAGGGGCAATTTAGCATGGCCAATCCCCCTAATCTGCACATCTTTGGACTCTAAGGGGCAATTTAGCATGGCCAATCCACCTAACCTACACATCTTTGGACACTAAGGGGCAATTTAGCATGGCCAATCCCCCTAATCTGCACATCTTTGGACTCTAAGGGACAATTTAGCATGGCCAATCCCCCTAATCTGCACATCTTTGGACTCTAAGGGGCAATTTAGCATGGCCAATCCACCTAACCTACACATCTTTGGACACTAAGGGGCAATTTAGCATGGCCAATCCAACCTAACCTGCACATCTTTGGACACTAAGGGGCAATTTAGCATGGCCAATCCACCTAACCTACACATCTTTGGACACTAAGGGACAATTTAGCATGGCCAATCCACCTAACCTACACATCTTTGGACACTAAGGAGCAATTTAGCATGACCAATCCACCTAACCTACACATCTTTGGACACTAAGGGGCAATTTAGCATGGCCAATCCACCTAACCTGCACATCTTTGGACACTAAGGGACAATTTAGCATGGCCAATCCACCTAACCTACACATCTTTGGACACTAAGGAGCAATTTAGCATGGCCAATTCACCTAACCTGCACATAAGAACATAAGAACATTAGAAATAGGAGCAGGAGTAGGCAAACTGGCCCTTTGAGCCTGCCCCGCCATTCAATAAGATCATGGCTGATCTGTCGTGGCTCAGTTCCACTTTCCCGCCCTCTCCCCATAACCCTTAATCCCCTCTTATCAAAAACCCATCCACCCGCGTCTTAAAAATATTTAGCGAGGCAGCCTCCACCACTTCAACGGGCAGAGAATTCCAGAGATTCACCACCCTTTGAGTGAAGAAGTTCCTCCTGAACTCCATTCTAAACCACCCCCCTTTTATCTTGAGGCTGTGCCCCCTAGTCCTACTGTCTTTTTTGAGCGGGAAGAGTCTCTCCACCTCTATCCTATCCATCCCATTCATCATCTTTTATGTCTCAATGAGATCTCCCCTCATTCTTCTAAACTCTAAACTCTAATTTATTCAGCCTCTCCTCATAGCTCAACCCCCTCAACTCCGGTATCAGCCTAGTAAACCTCCTCTGCACTCCCTCCAAGGCCAAAATATCCTTGCATAAGTGCGGCGCCCAAAACTGCACACAGTACTCCAGCTGCGGCCTCACCAATGCCCTATACAGCTGCAGCAAGACCTCCCTACTTTTATATTCACTCCCCCTCGCTATGAAGGCCAGCATCCCATTCGCCTTCCTGACCACCTGCTGCACCTGCAAGCTGGGTTTTTGCGACTCGTGCACAAGGACCCCGAGGTCCCTCTGCACCGTCGCCTGCTGCAGTTTTTCACCACGTAAGTAACAGTCCTTCCTACCATTCCTCCTACCAAAGTGGACCACCTCACACTTGCCAACATTAAATTCCATTTGCCATTTCCTGGCCCATTCGCCCAGCCTATCTAGATCCTTCTGCAGACTCTCCACACCCTCCGCACAATTTGCCGTTCCCCCAATCTTGGTGTCATCAGCAAATTTCATCTTTGGAGTGTGGGGGGAAGCTAGAGCATCCGGAGGAAACCCACAGAGACATGGGGGGAACATGCAAACTCCACACAGACAGTGACCCAAGGCCAGAATAGAACCCAGGATCCTGGTGCTGTGAGGCAATAGTGCAGAGGTGGGGGAATGAGGCAGTGATACTGATGGATCTTGGTTTGAGATGTACTAAGTCTGCAATGCATCTCATCCTGGCTAAAACGGGACTACTTATAAAATTCAACGTCTATTTTTTAATTCATTCGTGGGACATGGGTGTCACTGGCTGGGCCCAGCATTTATTACCCATCCCTAGTCGCTATGGGAGGGCAGTTAAGAGTCAACCACATTGCTGTGGGTCTGGAGTCACATGTAGGCCAGACCGGGGTAAGGACGACAGATTTCCTTCCCTAAAGGGAGCCAGATGGGTTTTTCCGACAATGGGTCATCAGCAGATTCTTAATCCCAGTTTTTTTTTACTGAATTCAAATTCCACCATCTGCCGTGACGGGATTCGAACCCCCGGGTCCCCCAGAACATTCACCGAGTTTCTGGATGAATAGTCTAACAATAATATGACTCGATCATTGCCTCTCCCCCCTGGGAGAGCGAGATAACCACCAACGGAGGCTAGCGGGCAAGAATTCAAACAAACAACAGATAGATCCCTGAGGCAATGGCTCTGCACACACAAACATCTCAAAAATTGATCCTGATACAAAGATACAAAGAACAACCCAGCACGGGAAACAGGCCCTTCGGCCCAACGAGCCAGCGCCGCCACATCACCCCACACCTATTCTACCCTGCATATAGAATCAGCATAGAACCCTACAGTGCAGAAACAGGCCCTTCGGCCCATCGAGTCTGCACCGAACACAATCCCACCCAGACCCTATCCCCATATCCTACACATTTTCCTGCTAATCCCTCTAACCTACACATCCCAGGACACTAAGGGGCAATTTTAGCATAGCCAATGAACCTAACCCGCACATCTTTGGACTGTGGGAGGAAACCGGAGCACCCGGAGAAAACCCACGCAGACACGAGGAGAATGTGCAAACTCCACACAGGCAGTGACATCATTACCAGTTGAGGAACCATCTACAGTGAACCTGACTCATCCTCTTTGTTATTCAGAAACTCCGACACGGTCACTCTCAATGATTCATTCTCCACGGATTGGTCATGCTAAATTGCCCCTTAGTGTCCAAAGATGTGTAGGTTAGGTGGATTGGCCATGCTAAATTGTCCCTTAGTGTCCATAGATGTGTAGGTTAGGTGGATTGGCCATGCTAAATTGCCCCTTGGTGTCCAAAGATGTGTAGGTTAGTGGAATCAGCGTGGGATTACGGGAGATGGAGTGGGCCTGCTTCTTAATTCTAGACTTTTTCATTGAATTCAAATTCCACCATCTGCCGTGTTGGGAATCGAACCCGGGTCCCCCGGAACATTAGCCGAGTTTCTGGATTAACAGTCTAGTGTTAATACCACTAGTCCATCTCTACCCCTTATGGCCAAAGGTGTCCTAGTTAGATGCCCAATCGCCTCTGAGTGTCCAATGATATGGTTAGGAGGATTGGCCATGCTAAATTGCCACTTCATTATTTTTGTTCATTTGTGTGAATGAAGTACACGAGAGTCGGTATAGGCTTAATGGGCCGAATGGCCTCCTTCTGCACTGCCGGCATTCGACAACAGATCTGTTTTTGCCGACGTTGTTTTAAAGGAGAGACATTGGTTGTGGGCACTGGGCTGGATGTCCGAACCGAGGGATGCTGGGAAGTGTACACATTTGACCCAAACTCCGCAGCCAATAGGAACCAGCAGTTTCACCTGGGACAGTCTTCAGATCTAAGAGTCCGTGCTGGAAAGAGTGTGCGCAGGAATCTAACCAGTTGTACAGGAAACCACATACTTACAAAGCAGGGCAGCGCTTCAATTATAACTTAAAAAAACACAGTGAAAATACAAAAATAAAATACTTGCCCTCCAAAATTGTTCCCTGATATCTTGCCCCAACATTTTTTCCCTGGCTTTTTTTTTGTTTCCTTCATATTAAGTGAGCGAGGCAAAGCTCCCACTCAAGTCGTTTGTTTCTGCAGACAAATAACTGGCCTTTAAAAATCTGTTCCCCGCTCTCTTCAGACTAACTTTCGATGCCTGCTTGGGATGATCTTCCGGTAAGTTCTCCGCTCCGAGACGTTCCTCTTAACTTTCACCACCGGCGCCTGTTCCAGGTTGAGGGAGGGGCTGGAGTGTGATTTCTTTAGGGTACCGCCACTGTCCTCCATGATGCTGTACATCTGAATCTCCAGCTTGTCCAGGTCATCCGTTCCTTCATTCAACTTAATCTTCAACAGGTTGACGTATGTCTCGATCCGACATCTCTGCGGGGTGGGGGGTGGTGGGGAGGAGAGATATGGTGAGAGGCAGCACGTAACTGAGAACGTCAAAGGAGGAACTTTGGAGGAAGCAGATTCAACTCATCGTGTGTGTAATTGTGTGTGCTGTGTGCAGCTTTGGTCCCCTTATTGGCGGAAAGATATATTGGCCTTGGAGGGAGTACCAGGTTCACCAGGCTGATACCGGAGATGAGGGGGTTAGCTTATCATAGAATCATACAACCCTACAGTGCAGAAAGTGACCCTTCGGCCCATCGAGTCTGCACCGAACACAATCCCACCCAGGCCCTATCCCTATATCCCTACATATTATATCCATCAATCCCGCTAACCTACGTATCCCTAGATACTAAGGGGCAATTTAGCATGGCCAATCCACCTAACCTACACATCTTTGGACACTAAGGGGCAATTTAGCATGGCCAATCCACCTAACCTACACATCTTTGGACACTAAGGGGCAATTTAGTATGGCCAATCCACCCTAACCTACACATCTTTGGACACTAAGGGGCAATTTAGCACGGCCAATCCACCCTAACCTAAACATCTTTGGACACTAAGGGGCAATTTAGCATGGCCAATCCACCTAACCTACACATCTTTGGACACTAAGGGGCAATTTAGTATGGCCAATCCACCTAACCTACACATCTTTGGACACTAAGGGGCAATTTAGCGTGGCCAATCCACCTAACCTGCACATCTTTGGACACTAAGGGACAATTTAGCATGGCCAATCCCCCTAACCTGCACATCTTTGGACACTAATTTAGCATGGCCAATCCACCCTAACCTGCACATCTTTGGACACTAAGGGACAATTTAGCATGGCCAATCCCCCCTAGCCTACACATCTTTGGACACTAAGGGGCAATTTAGCATGGCCAATCCACATAACCTACACATCTTTGGACACTAAGGGGCAATTTAGCATGGCCAATCCACCCTAACCTGCACATCTTTGGACACTAAGGGACACTTTAGCATGGCCAATCCACCTAACCTGCACATCTTTGGACACTAAGGGGCAATTTAGCATGGCCAATCCACCTAGCCTACACATCTTTGGACACTAAGGGGCAATTTAGCATGGCCAATCCACCTAACCTGCACATCTTTGGACACTGAGGGACAATTTAGCATGGCCAATCCACCTAACCTGCACATCTTTGGACACTAAGGGACAATTTAGCATGGCCAATCCACCTAACCTGCACATCTTTGGACACTAAGGGGCAATTTAGCATGGCCAATCCACCCTAACCTGCACATCTTTGGACACTAAGGGACAATTTAGCATGGCCAATCCACCTAACCTGCACATCTTTGGACACTAAGGGTCAATTTAGCTCGGCCAATCCACCTAACCTACACATCTTTGGACACTAAGGGGCAATTTAGCATGGCCAATCCACCCTAACCTGCACATCTTTGGACACTAAGGGACAATTTAGCATGGCCAATCCACCTAACCTGCACATCTTTGGACACTAAGGGTCAATTTAGCATGGCCAATCCACCCTAACCTGCACATCTTTGGACACTAAGGGACAATTTAGCATGGCCAATCCACCTAACCTGCACATCTTTGGACACTAAGGGTCAATTTAGCATGGCCAATCCCCCTAACCTGCACATCTTTGGACACTAAGGGGCAATTTAGCATGGCCAATCCACCTAACCTGCACATCTTTGGACACTAAGGGTCAATTTAGCTCGGCCAGTCCACTTTACCTGCTAGAACAGGTAACGTGAAGTGAGCTTTAATCCCTGCACAGGTTACCTGTCCAACGTGTCTGGACGCTGGTGCCAAGATTAGAGGCTAGGGGTGGGATTTTACAGACGAAAGCGGAAATTCTCGCTCAGGGTTTCCGTTGTTGGGCTCTCCCTTCCTCCGTGCCAGGTGAGGTGGTAACTTCCCAGCCTAGGGGGCGGGATTCACAGCCCCGTTCATCCCAAAACCGTAAAACACCGCCTAGGCCAATGGAGCTTTCCGTTGTCCGCCCCTCGCCCATCCAGATTCTCGTGGTGGGCAGGGAAAAGAGTGGGGAGGTAAGATTCCGGCCTACTGCTCTAACTCGGTCACCTTGACGACTCAAAACCAGGCCGGTTAAGAACCTAAGGGGGGGGGGTCCGAATGGGTTACCTCGTATTCAAAGTATTCCTGCTTCAATTTGTACTCCTCGAACTCCTTTGCTTTGCCTTTCTTTTCCGGAAAGTTCATCTGAAGGTCATCAAGGTCGTCTAATATCGTTTGGAGCATTGAATCATGCGACTCGAGCTGTTCTTCCTGGAAGAGGGCCAAAGATTGGCGATGAAGGTTTTTGTTTTGGTCTTACTTACTTGCTACCGAATCCCGGTGGAAGGAGGGGCGTTGATAACGGCTGCCATCTTGGATTTGCCAATGTGAAGGTTCCATCCCAGCGATGGATTAATAATAACTCGGGCCGACTAAATTCTACTTCACCGCACGTACCTGAGACTGCTTTGAGGTGGCGGACGGCAGGATGGGGCGGCTGAACTTCCTCCTGGACCCGACGGCTGCCGGGAAAGGGGGTGACGAAAACATGGCGGCCACCAGGTTGATCCGCGTGATCCAGGAGTTCATCTGATCCGCACTCCTGCAGGAACGTCAGGAGAGAAGGGTTATGAGCCGGGAGGACAGGCCAGACAAGGTACACAATTGTAGAATCCCGGCAGTGCAGAGCGAGGCCATTCAGCCCATCGAGTCTGCAACAACAACAACAATCCCATCGTAACCCCACAGATTTACCCTGCTAATTCCCCTGGGGCAATTTAGCATGGCCAATCCCCCTAACCTACACATCTTTGGACACTAAGGGACAATTTAGCATGGCCAATCCCCCTAACCTACACATCTTTGGACACTAAGGGACAATTTAGCATGGCCAATCCACCCTAACCTACACATCTTTGGACACTAAGGGACAATTTAGCATGGCCAATCCACCTAACCTACACATCATTGGACACTAAGGGACAATTTAGCATGGCCAATCCACCTAACCTACACATCATTGGACACTAAGGGACAATTTAGCATGGCCAATCCACCTAACCTACACATCTTTGGACACTAAGGGACAATTTAGCATGGCCAATCCACCTAACCTACACATCTTTGGACACTAAGGGACAATTTAGCATGGCCAATCCACCTAACCTACACATCTTTGGACACTAAGGGACAATTTAGCATGGCCAATCCACCTAACCTGCACATCTTTGGACACTAAGGGACAATTTAGCATGGCCAATCCACCTAACCTACACATCTTTGGACACTAAGGGGCAATTTAGCATGGCCAATCCACCTAACCTACACATCTTTGGACATAAAGGGACAATTTAACATGGCCAATCCACCTAACCTGCACATCTTTGGACATAAAGGGACAATTTAACATGGCCAATCCACCTAACCTGCACATCTTTGGACACTAAGGGGCAATTTAGCATGGCCAATCCACCTAACCTACACATCTTTGGACATAAAGGGACAATTTAACATGGCCAATCCACCTAACCTGCACATCTTTGGACACAAAGGGACAATTTAGCATGGCCAATCCACCTAACCTACACATCTTTGGACACTAAGGGACAATTTAGCATGGCCAATCCACCTAACCTACACATCTTTGGACACTAAGGGACAATTTAGCATGGCCAATCCACCTAACCTGCACATCTTTGGACACTAAGGGACAATTTAGCATGGCCAATCCACCTAACCTACACATCTTTGGACACTAAGGGGCAATTTAGCATGGCCAATCCACCTAACCTACACATCTTTGGACATAAAGGGACAATTTAACATGGCCAATCCACCTAACCTGCACATCTTTGGACATAAAGGGACAATTTAACATGGCCAATCCACCTAACCTACACATCTTTGGACACAAAGGGACAATTTAGCACGGCCAATCCACCTAACCCGCACATCTTTGGACAGTGGGAGGAAACCGGAGCTCCCAGAGGAAACCCACGCAGACACAAGGACAATGTGCAAACGCAGATAATGACCCGAGCCGGGAATCGAACCCAGGACCCTGGAGCTGTGAAGCAGCAGTGCTAACCCACTGTGCCACCGTGCCGTCCGTCTACATATGATTCTAGAGCCACTGCGATGTGCTGGCACAGTGATCAGCACTGCTGCCTCGCAGCACCAGGGACCTGGGTTTGATTCCCGGCTCGGGTCACTGTCTGTGTGGAGTCTGCACATTCTCCCCATGTCTGTGTGGGTTTCCTCCGGGTGCTCCGGTTTCCTCCCACAGTCCAAAAATGTGCGGGTTAGGTGCTAAATTCTCCCTCAGTGTAACCCGGATAGGAGTGTGGCGACTAGGGGATTCTCATTGCAGGGAACAAAGAGAGAACAGAGCAATACAGGGACAGGCCCTTTGGCCCAACAATAGACCAACTGCCCGTACCTCTCTATTCCCCGTCTCTTCATGTGTCTATCCAGATACGTCAAATGTCGCCAACCTATCTGCCTCAACCCCCTCACTTGGCAGTTCATTCCAGGCCCCCCTCACCCTCTGACAGTTCCCCCTCTACTCGTGCCCCCTTGTAATTGCCACATAAGAACAGAAGAAATAGGAGCAGGAGTAGGCCATCTGGCCCTTCGAGCCTGCCCCGCCATTCAATAAGATCATGGCTGATCTGTCGTGACTCAGCTCCACCTTCCCGCCCTCTCCCCATAACCCTTAATCCCCTCGCTTATCAAAAACCCATCAACCCGTTTCTTAAAAATATTTAGCGAGGCAGCCTCCACCACTTCAACGGGCAGAGAATTCCAGAGATTCACCACCCTTTGAGTGAAGAAGTTCCTCCTCAACTCCGTTCTAAAATGCCCCCCCTTTATCTTGAGGCTGTGCCCCCTAGTCCTACTGTCTTTTTTGAGCGGGAAGAGTCTCTCCACCTCTATCCTATCCATCCCATTCATCATCTTATACGTCTCAATGAGATCTCCCCTCATTCTTCTAAACTCTAACGAGTACAAGCCTAGTTTATTCAGCCTCTCCTCATAGCTCAATCCCCTCAACTCCAGTATCAGCCGAGTGAACCTCCTCTGCACTCCCTCCAGGGCCAAAATATCCTTGCGCAGGTGCGGCGCCCAAAACTGCACACAGTACTCCAGCTGCGGCCTCACCAATGCCCTATACAGCTGCAGCAAGACCTCCCTACTTTTATATTCAATCCCCCTCGCTATGAAGGCCAGCATCCCATTCGCCTTCCTGACCACCTGCTGTACCTGCAAGCTGGGTTTTTGCGACTCATGCACAAGGACCCCCAGGTCCCTCTGCACCTCTGCACATGCTTTCTTCACCAGCTGTGCCACCACTTTTTAGGATCTGCGGCTCTCTCTCCGTGTGTCTACACTCCTGACGGTGCTGCCATTTACCTGACAGCTCCCACCAAAATCGCATCGACCCAAACCACCTGGAATTTGCCCGGATTAAATTCCGTCTCTCTGACGCCAACCTACAATGGTCTTTGATCCATCCAGCCGTACTTACTGAGCCTGGAAGAGGAAGATTCGCCAGTCAGCTGTCTTCAGACGGAAGACATTCGGCCGTTTGTTATACTCGGCTGCTTTCGTGGCCAAGGAATGGTGGATACTAATCGCCTCCTCCGATGACTGCTTGTTGGGCCGATATTCGTCCTGAGGATACCAAGGAGAAAAAGCCATTTCATTCCTTCTGGAACAGGTCAATCGGGTAGTTGCATTTGGGGCCTTTGCTTCTTTTCCGTTGTGGTGGCAACGCTGCCTCGCAGCGCCAGGGACCCCGGGTTCGATTCCCGACCTCAGGTCACTGTCGGTGTGGAGTCTGCACATTCTCCACGAGGGTTTCCTCCCACACTCCAAAGATGTGTAGGTTAGGGTGGATTGGCCATGCTAAATTGTCCCTTAGTGTCCAAAGATGTGTAGGTTAGATGGATTGGCCATGCTAAATTGTCCCTTAGTGTCCAAAGATGTGCAGGTTAGGTGGATTGGCCATGCTAAATTGTCCCTTAGTGTCCAAAGATGTGTAGGTTAGGTGGATTGGCCATGCTAAATTGCCCCTTAGTGTCCAAAGATGTGCAGGTTAGGTGGATTAGCCATGCTAAATTGTCCCTTAGTGTCCAAAGATGTGCAGGTTAGGTGGATTAGCCATGCTAAATTGTCCCTTAGTGTCCAAAGATGTGTAGGTTAGGTGGATTGGCCATGCTAAATTGCCTCTTAGTGTCCAAAGATGTGCAGGTTAGGTGGATTAGCCATGCTAAATTGTCCCTTAGTGTCTAAAGATGTGCAGGTTAGGTGGATTGGCCATGCTAAATTGTCCCTTAGTGTCCAAAGATGTGTAAGTTAGGTGGATTGGCCATGCTAAATTGCCTCTTAGTGTCCAAAGATGTGCAGGTTAGGTGGATTAGCCATGCTAAATTGTCCCTTACTATCCAAAGATGTGCAGGTTAGGTGGATTGGCCATGCTAAATTGCCCCTTAGTGTCCAAAGATGTGTAGGTTAGGTGGATTGGCCATGCTAAATTGTCCCTTAGTGTCCAAAGATGTGTAGGTTAGGTGGATTGGCCATGCTAAATTGTCCCTTAGTGTCCAAAGATGTGCAGGTTAGGTGGATTGGCCATGCTAAATTGTCCCTTAGTGTCCAAAGATGTGTAGGTTAGGTGGATTGGCCATGCTAAATTGCCTCTTAGTGTCCAAAGATGTGTAGGTTAGATGGATTGGCCATGCTAAATTGTCCCTTAGTGTCCAAAGATGTGTAGGTTAGGGTGGATTGGCCATGCTAAATTGTCCCTTAGTGTCCAAAGATGTGTAGGTTAGATGGATTGGCCATGCTAAATTGTCCCTTAGTGTCCAAAGATGTATAGGTTAGGGTGGATTGGCCATGCTAAATTGTCCCTTAGTGTCAAAGATGTGCGGGTTTGGTGGATTGACCAGGCTAAATTGTCCCTTAGTGTCAAAGATGTGCAGGTTAGGTGGATTGGCCATGCTAAATTGCTCCTTAGTGTCCAATGATGTGTAGGTTAGGGTGGATTGGCCATGCTAAATTGTCCCTTAGTGTCAAAAGATGTGCGGGTTTGGTGGATTGACCAGGCTAAATTGTCCCTTAGTGTCAAAGATGTGCGGGTTAGGTGGATTGGCCATGCTAAATTGCCCCTTAGTGTCCAAAGATGTGCGGGTTAGGTGGATTGGCCATGCTAAATTGTCCCTTAGTGTGAAGATTAGCAGGATAAATATGAGCAATTACAGGAATAAGGCCCAGGTCGGATTGTGGTCAGTGCAGACTTGATGGGCTGAATGGCCTCCTTCTGCACTGTAGGGATTCTATGGTCAGTCGTGGTGGCAAAGCAGCACAGTGGGTTAACACTGCTGCCTCACAGCGCCAGGGACCCGGGTTCGATTCCCGGCTCGGGGTCACTGTCTGTGCGGAATCTGCACATTCTCCCCGTATCTGCACGGGTTTCCTCGGGGTGCTCCGGTTTCCTCCCACAGTCCGAAAGACGTGCTGGTTAGATGCTAAATTCTCCCAGATCAAATGGAGGGGAACTGATTACAGTCACAAAGCAGGAGATCGGTCCACCTTGTTATCCAACGAGGGGCACACACGCGGTGGGTCGTACAAGGGCTGCTCTCGGATATTTCGAGAGTTGCCTAGTGCTTCACGTTGTTAGTGTGTGCTTAAACTGGACCAGATGCTGGGCGACGCGACAGCTCAGTGACTATCACTGTTTGCTGTGCAGACACATGGATTTGGGCCGGTGTCTGTGGGAGTTTACACATTCTCCCCGTGCTTGCGTGGGTTTTCTCCGGGTGCTCCGGTTTCCTCCCACACCCCAAAGATGTGCTGTTAGACTGATTGGTGTAACAAATCGTCCCTAAATTAGTCTTCCCTCAATGTGGAATGCCATAAGCATAGACAAGGGGCATGGGTGGAGAGGGGGGGACTGGTAATGTTAAAATGACGGCCAAAGGGCCTGTTTCCCGGGCTGTGTTGTTCTTTGTTCTTTGTATCTCATCCTGAAATGCACTGGAATAGCGAATAGTGTTCCCGAACAGGCGCCGGGAGTGTGGCGATTAAGGGGGAAGTTTCACAGTAACTTCATCGCGGTGTTAATGTATTTGTGGCAGTGACAAATAAACCAACTTAAAACCATCTGTGTGCTCTCATTCTCGTGATCCCAAAAACGGTGCGAGGAGCTTTGGTGACATCAGATGATGTTACAATTTGGAACGAGAATGTCTGTTCTTTCCTCTCTTCCAAGTTTAACGCGTTTTCAAGGATGAGATCTCCTGTTTTGTGGCTGTACTCAGTTCCCCGCTCGATCGAGCTCCCAGGATCTACACTAGATGGAGCTAAGACATTACGACAGCACTCAGCACACACTGCTCCACCTCTGTTCGCAGCTGTTGGGAAACACTGAGAGTGTATCCGTTCGCTACTTGTAATATTTTAAGTGCTGGCCTCCAGATTAGAGATTTGGAGCTTTGAGTTTGGACCCAGAACAGGCTCCAGTTTGACCTCAGTTTCAGGGGCACGGTTTCGAGAAGGCTTCACACAAGGGGAAATGGCCAGGGTGGGATTGCCGAAACTTCCATTGCCCCCTGCTCTGACCCCTTAAAACAAAGCTGAAGAGGGTGGTGGCAGGGCTGCCTCATGGCGCCAGGGATCTGGGTTCGAATCCCAGCTCGGGTCACTGTCTGCATGTTCTCCCCGTGTCTGCGTGGGTTTCCTCCGGGTGCTCCCACAGTCCAAAGATGTGCATGTTCGATGGACTGGCCACGCTAAATCACCCCTTAGTGGCAGGGGGACGAGCTAGGGTAAATGCATGGGGTTGTGGGGATAGGGGCTGGGTGGGATTGTGGTCGATACAGACCTGATGGGCTGAATGGCCTCCTTCTGTAGAATTCCACGATTTGAACTGTCCAAGAGGAAGCGCTGGAAGAACTAATCAATGATTTCAAAAGGAAATAGGGCCAGCACGGTGGCACAGTGGGTTAGCACTGCTGCCTCACAGAGCCGGGGACCCGGGTTCGATTCCCGGCTCGGGTCACTGTTTGTGTGGAGTCTGCACATTCTCCCCGTGTCTGTGTGGGTTTCCTCCGGGTGCTCTGGTTTCCTCCCACTGTCCGAACAACGTGCTGGTTAGGTACTAAATTCTCCCTCTGTGTAACCCGAACAGGAGTGTAGCGACGAGGGGATTTTCACAGTAATTTCATTGCAGTGTTAATGTCAGCCTATTCATGATACTGATAAATAAACATGTTCACAATAGTATCATTCTGTGAATTTGCTTCAAGTGGTGCAGACAATAACTGATTAATATGTAGCCAAATGTTAAGTCTGGACATTGCTATCTGTATTCTGAATTCTATTCCCATCGTTTCAATGTTGCTCTCTGTTTCTGATCTGTAGGCCTTGTACCAAGCAATCAAAAGCAAGAAGATGGAGTGCGCAGTGTAAGTACTTCCACACTCAACATCCTTCATATTGGGCTTGTCTCTCAATCAGAGCAACGTTCGTGGGATTGGCCAGGCTAAATTATCCCTTAGTGTCCAAAGATGTGCAGGTTAGGTGGATTGGCCATGCTAAATTGTTCCTTAGTGTCCAAAGATGTGCAGGTTAGGTGGATTGGCCGTGCTAAATTATCCCTTAGTGTCCAAAGATGTGCAGGTTAGGTGGATTGGCCATGCTAAATTGCCCCTTCGTGTCCAAAGATGTGTAGGTTAGGTGGATTGGCCATGCTAAATTACCCCTTAGTGTCCAAAGATGTGTAGGTTAGGGGGATTGGCCATGCTAAATTGCCCCTTAGTGTCCAAAGATGTGTAGGTTAGGTGGATTGGCCATGCTAAATTGTCCCTTAGTGTCCAAAGATGTGTAGGTTAGGTGGATTGACCATGCTAAATTGTCCCTTAGTGTCCAAAGATGTGTAGGTTAGGGTGGATTGGCCATGCTAAATTGCCCCTTAGTGTCCAAAGATGTGCAGGTTAGGTGGATTGGCCATGCTAAATTGTCCCTTAGTGTCCAAAGATGTGTAGGTTAGGTGGATTGGCCATGCTAAATTGTCCCTTAGTGTCCAAAGATGTGTAGGTTAGGGTGGATTGGCCATGCTAAATTGCCCCTTAGTGTCCAAAGATGTGTAGGTTAGGTGGATTGGCCATGCTAAATTGCCCCTTAGTGTCCAAAGATGTGCAGGTTAGGTGGATTGGCCATGCTAAATTGTCCCTTAGTGTCCAAAGATGTGTAGGTTAGGGTGGATTGGCCATGCTAAATTGCCCCTTAGTGTCCAAAGATGTGCAGGTTAGGTGGATTGGCCATGATAAATTGTCCCTTAGTGCAATAGTGATATTACCTTCAGCAGGTAGATGACAGTCCCCTTCAAGACAGCGTAGAAAGTCTTCCAGCTCCTCTTGCCCCAGGGTGCTGTGGAACGGAAGAGAGCAAGAATGAGGGACTGGTTCCTCCATTTTGTTTGTAGGCCCCGTGTTCAGCCTTTTTTTAAATTCCCTCAGTTCGCCAGCTCTGCGCGGAACCTTCTAGAATCAGCTGATTAATTGGGGATCAATTCAGAGAAATGCTTATATTCACGCCCTTAGAACCTGCGAGCTTGTAAAATTTGTCCGGCAAAGGCCAATAGGTGGTTGGGCTGGGCAGGGTAGGGGTCAGAGGTCACGCATCCGAACCCAGAGTTGGCAACTGTAATCCTGCCTCGGGTCTCTCCTCCAGTGCGCTTGCCAAAAGTGCACAACTTTACAAAGAACAACACAGCATGGGAACCAGGCCCTTCGGCCCAACGAGCCCGCGCCGCCATCTTAACAATGTGTTTTTCCGCCTCCACCACCAGATTGCATTTTTGAATGTTCCTTCCCCCTCCTAAACATGCCAAACGCTAAATCTAGGAGATAGGAGCAGGCTGAGGCCATCCGGCCCATCGAGCCTGCTCCACCATTCATCATGTTCATTGGTCGATCGTCCAACTCAACAGCCTAATCCTGCTTTCTCCCTTTGATCCCGTTCGCCCCAACTCCGGCTGCCCCTTGAATTCATCCATGTTTGGTCACTTTGAGAAAGTGACCAAAGAGGTGGATAGGGGTAAGGCAGTTGATGTGGTGTATATGGATTTTAGCAAGGCGTTTGATAAGGTTCACCATGGTAGGCTTCTGCAGAAAATGCAGATGTATGGGATTGGGGGTGATCTAGGTAATTGGATCAGGAATTGGCTAGCAGATAGGAGACAGAGGGTGGTGGTTGATGGGAAATATTCGTCATGGAGTTCGGTTACAAGTGGTGTGCCTCAGGGATCTGTTTTGGGGCCACTGCTGTTTGTAATTTTTATTAATGATCTGGATGAGGGTATAGTTGGGTGGATTAGTAAGTTTGCTGATGACACCAAAGTCGGAGGTGTGGTAGATTGTGAGGAAGGGTGTCATAGTTTGCAGGGTGACTTAGAAAGGTTGCAGAGCTGGGCTGAGAGGTGGCGGATGGAGTTTAATGTGGAGAAGTGTGAGGTAATTCATTTCGGTAGGAATAACAGATGTGTTGAGTATAGGGCTAACGGGAGGACTTTGAATAGTGTGGAGGAGCAGAGGAATCTAGGTGTATGTGTACATAGATCCCTGAAAGTTGGGAATCAAGTAGATAAGGTTGTTAAGAAGGCATACGGTGTCTTGGCGTTTATTGGTAGGGGGATTGAATTTAGGAGTCGCAGCGTCATGATGCAACTGTACACAACTCTGGTGCGGCCACACTTGGAGTATTGTGTACAGTTCTGGTCCCCACATTACAGGAAGGATGTAGAGGCTTTGGAGAGGGTGCAGAGGAGGTTTACCAGGATGTTGCCTGGTATGGAGGGGAGATCCTATGAGGAGAGACTGAGAGATTTGGGGTTGTTTTCGCTGGAAAGAAGGCGGCTAAGAGGGGATCTCATTAAAACATATAAGATGATTAGAGGTTTAGACAGGGTGGATAGTGATAGCCATTTTCCTAGGATGGAGAAAGCTAGCACGAGGGGGCACGACTTTAAATTAAGGGGGGGTAGTTATAGGACTGATGTCAGGGGTAGGTTCTTTACCCAGAGGGTGGTGAGGGACTGGAATGCCCTGCCAGCTGCAGTTGTAAATGCGCCTAGTTTGGGGGCGTTTAAAAGATCTGTGGATAGGTTTATGGATGAAAAGGGATTGGTTTAGGTTAGTGGGTCATTGTTTTGTAACTGGTCGGCGCAACATCGTGGGCCGAAGGGCCTGTTCTGCGCTGTAATGTTCTATGTTCTATGTTTTGGCATCAACTAATTCCTGAATGCCACAGGCTCACCGGGTGAAGGAATGTCCCAAATGGTCTACCCCCAATCCTCAGAGCTGGTTCTGGACTCTCCCCCATCATCGGGAACATCCTCTTCTGCATCTACCCTGTTCAAATGTTATAAGATTCTATGAGATCCCCCTCCTCATTGGCCCAAACTCCAGGGAAAACAATCTTAATCGAGTCAATCTCTCCTCAGCCCTGCCGGGTAATCAGTTGGGTAAACCTACCCTCGAGAGCAAGAACATCCTTCCTCGGAAAAGGAGACCTGCTCACAATACTCTAGGTGTGTCAAGTCATTTTTAAGGCCCTTTTTGGCTACAGATATTTCTCTTAACTTACGTGCCGTGTCTCTCACACACGTATTAACTTTTGGTGGTGAGAAACTGTGCTTGCGTGTGTTTGAGAGAGAGAGAGACACACACCAAGGTTTCTTTGTCTCTCCAACCGCTTACTGAGTCACAAGGCCCAGCTTGATCTCAGCTCCGTGTCATGTGTGTGTGTGTGTGTGTGTGTGTGTGTGTGTGTGTGTGTAACCACCGTGGCGGAACCCACATCCTTCCAGTGTAAGGTGCAGCATGTCGAAGGCGTCCTGAGCTCTCGGCCTGGAGTGTTCAGAGTTCATCCACATTTCACATTTGGGTGCCCACCTCAGTTGGCACGTGACTGACACCTCTGTGGTTCGGGGGAGGGATGGTGGTAGGAAGAACGGGAGAGAGGGGGGAGAACGGTGAAAGATGTCGGTAGGAAGTGGTTGGGACAATAGTGGTGTGTCTCCCTTAGTGTGACACAATACACACCTTGCCTGCAGAAAGAGGCTCAGGGCTGTAAACAGGCACCAGTTATGGGGATGAAGATATTCTTTCATCATAGAATTCATACACTCCCTATAGCTCAGAAGGAGCACTCAGGTTTGCACCAATCACAATCCCACCCAGCCTGATCCCCATACCCCCCTCACTTACCCTGCCAATCCCCCTGACAGTAAGGAGCAATTTAACATGGCCAATCCACCTAACCTACACATCTTTGGACACTAAGGGACAATTTAGCATGGCCAATCCACCTAACCTGCACATCTTTGGACACTAAGGGACAATTTAGCATGGCCAATCCACCTAACCTGCACATCTTTGGACACTAAGGGACAATTTAGCATGGCCAATCCACCTAACCTGCACATCTTTGGATACTAAGGGGCAATTTAGCATGGCCAATCCACCTAACCTACACATCTTTGGACACTAAGGGGCAATTTAGCATGGCCAATCCACCTAACCTACACATCTTTGGGCACTAAGGGGCAATTTAACATGGCCAATCCACCTAACCTGCACATCTTTGGACACTAAGGGGCAATTTAGCATGGCCAATCCACCCTAACCTACACATCTTTGGACACTAAGGGACAATTTAGCATGGCCAATCCACCCTAACCTACACATCTTTGGACACTAAGGGACAATTTAGCATGGCCAATCCACCTAACCTGCACATCTTTGGACACTAAGGGGCAATTTAGCATGGCCAATTCACCTAACCTGCACATCTTTGGACACTAAGGGACAATTTAGCATGGCCAATCCACCTAACCTGCACATCTTTAGACACTAAGGGGCAATTTAGCATGGCCAATCCACCTAACCTGCACATCTTTGGATACTAAGGGGCAATTTAGCATGGCCAATCCACCTAACCTGCACATCTTTAGACACTAAGGGGCAATTTAGCATGGCCAATCCACCTAACCTACACATCTTTGGACACTAAGGGGCAATTTAGCATGGCCAATCCACCTAACCTACACATCTTTGGACACTAAGGGGCAATTTAGCATGGCCAATCCACCTAACCTGCACATCTTTGGACACTAAGGGGCAATTTAGCATGGCCAATCCACCTAACCTGCACATGTTTGGACACTAAAGGACAATTTAGCATGGCCAATCCACCTAACCTGCACATCTTTGGACACTAAGGGACAATTTAGCATGGCCAATCCACCTAACCTGCACATCTTTGGACACTAAGGGGAAATTTAGCATGGCCAATCCACCCTAACCTACACATCTTTGGACACTAAGGGACAATTTAGCATGGCCAATTCACCTAACCTGCACATCTTTGGACACTAAGGGGCAATTTAGCATGGCCAATCCACCTAACCTACACATCTTTGGACACTAAGGGGCAATTTAGCATGGCCAATTCACCTAACCTGCACATCTTTGGACACTAAGGGGCAATTTAGCATGGCCAATCCACCCTAACCTACACATCTTTGGACACTAAGGGACAATTTAGCATGGCCAATCCACCTAACCTGCACATCTTTGGACACTAAGGGGCAATTTAGCATGGCCAATTCACCTAACCTGCACATCTTTGGACACTAAGGGACAATTTAGCATGGCCAATCCACCTAACCTGCACATCTTTAGACACTAAGGGGCAATTTAGCATGGCCAATCCACCTAACCTGCACATCTTTGGACACTAAGGGGCAATTTAGCATGGCCAATCCACCCTAACCTACACATCTTTGGACACTAAGGGACAATTTAGCATGGCCAATCCACCCTAACCTACACATCTTTGGACACTAAGGGACAATTTAGCATGGCCAATCCACCTAACCTGCACATCTTTGGACACTAAGGGGCAATTTAGCATGGCCAATTCACCTAACCTGCACATCTTTAGACACTAAGGGGCAATTTAGCATGGCCAATCCACCTAACCTACACATCTTTGGACACTAAGGGGCAATTTAGCATGGCCAATCCCCTTAACCTGCACATCTTTGGACACTAAGGGACAATTTAGCATGGCCAATCCCCTTAACCTGCACATCTTTGGACACTAAGGGGCAATTTAGCATGGCCAATCCACCTAACCTGCACATGTTTGGACACTAAAGGACAATTTAGCATGGCCAATCCACCTAACCTGCACATCTTTGGACACTAAGGGACAATTTAGCATGGCCAATCCACCTAACCTGCACATCTTTGGACACTAAGGGGCAATTTAGCATGGCCAATCCACCTAACCTACACATCTTTGGACTCTTAGGAGCAATTTAGCATGGCCAATCCACCTAACCTACACATCTTTGGACTCTAAGGAGCAATTTAGCATGGCCAATCCACCTAACCTGCACATCTTTGGACACTAAGGGACAATTTAGCATGGCCAATCCACCTAACTTACATATTTTTGGACTGTGGGAGGAAACTGGAGCATCCAGAGGAAACCCACGCAGACATGGGGAGAATGTGCAAACTCCGCACAGACAGTGACCCCAGCCGGGAATCGAACCGGCATTCCTGGCGCTGTGAGGCAGACTTACTAACCACTGTGCCACCGTGTCCGCCCAGCCATTCCTCAGCCAATGGCACTAAAAATAACAGGATCCGGAATTCTCCGCCTTTGCCACGAGAATGGAGAATTTGGCCCTCAGCCAAAGCTCTGTTCTCTGCAGCGGGACTGGAGAATCCCAGGCATGGGCGAGGTCGGAGAATCCAGCCCGTTATCTCTCTTCCATTTCTGGGAACTGACGCCGGATCTATACCACCTCTCCCGCCATGGAATCGGAGCAGGCTAGGGTCCAACAACGGAAATCTCTGCTGCCCTGGAACAAGAATCTCCAGTCTCGCCCAAGCGAGTCTGTAAGATCCCATCCATACTGTCAGCAGATTGGTTGCCTTCAATGTGACTTATTAACGGTAACAACACTTCAAAAGTACTTTTACCAACTGTAGCATTAATTTACACGGGATTGGGGTGTGGTACTGAGATGGTTAGAAAACTAGTTGGCAAACAGGAAACCACTTCTTTGCCCGTTCTCCTAACCTGTCCAATTTCTTCCGCAGCGTCCCTTCCTCCTTATTTATTTTGTTTGTTATCAGCGTACCAAGTAGGCTTACATTAACACTGCAATGAAGTTACTGTGAAAATCCCCTAGTCGCCACACTCCTATTCGGGTAACACTGAGGGAGAATTTTAGCACGGCCAATGAGCATAACCTAAAATTTTTAATTAGTGTACAAAGTAGGCTTACATTAACGCCGCAATGAAGTTACTGTGAAAATCCCCTAGTCGCCACACTCCTGTTCGGGTTACACTGAGGGAGAATTTAGCACGTCTTTCGGACTGTGGGAGGAAACCAGAGCACCCGGAGACACGGGGAGAATGTGCAGACTCTGCACAGACGGTGACCCGAGCCGGGAATCGAACCCGGGTCCCTGGCGCTGTGAGGCAGCGGTGTTAACCCACTGTGTCGCAGCTGATAGAGTGATAAATGGCTGTCTGTTACACCAGCTTTCCCCCCCTCTCCACCCCGTTGAACAGATCGCGTGAATTTTTGGGATCTCATCGATTGGAAATAGAACGGAAAGGGGGGGAAGGAAAGGAGAATACAAACTTTTTTTGCCATCGATGTCTGCGTGGATTTTGCGACTCAGGAATCCTTGCTTGTAGGTGGGAGCCTTGCTGTCCTGTGGCACCTCAAGGAAAGGTCGGCCTTTATCCGTCACCCGGGTCATGCTGTTTGAATCCTCACCCATGATCGACTTCTGCACCTCTTCTTCATCACTGGAAGCACAGAAGAAAATACCGGTGAGCCCCAACCCACTCCTTGGCAATGGCCTCGTGGCATTATCACTGGGCTATTAACCCAGAAACCACGCTCAGGCCTGGGTTCGAATCCTGCCTCTGCAGGTGGAATTCGATTCCTTTTTTCTTAAAAAACAATCTGGAATTAAGTAGAAAGTTTATTTATTAACGTCAGATCAAGGCTTACTGTAACACTGCAATGAAGTTACTGTGAAAATCCCCTAGTCGCCACACTCCTGTTCGGGTTACGCTGAGGGAGAATTTAGCACCTAGTCTGTCAGGCGGACTGTGGGACACGAAGAGGCAATTTAGCATAGCCAATCCACCTAACCTACACATCTTTGGACACTAAGGGACAATTTATCATGGCCAATCCACCTAACCTGCACATCTTTGGACACTAAGGGACAATTTATCATGGCCAATCCACCTAACCTGCACATCTTTGGACACTAAGGGACAATTTATCATGGCCAATCCACCTAACCTACACATCTTTGGACACGAAGAGGCAATTTAGCATGGCCAATCCACCTAACCTGCACATCTTTGGACACTAAGGGACAATTTAGCATGGCCAATCCACCCTAACCTGCACATCTTTGGACACTAAGGGACAATTTAGCATGGCCAATCCACCTAACCTGCACATCTTTGGACACTAAGGGGCAATTTAACATGGCCAATCCACCTAACCTGCACATCTTTGGACACTAAGGGGCAATTTAGCATGGCCAATCCACCTAACCTGCACATCTTTGGACACTAAGGGGCAATTTAACATGGCCAATCCACCTAACCTACACATCTTTGGACACTAAGGGGCAATTTAGCATGGCCAATCCACCTAACCTACACATCTTTGGACACTAAGGGGCAATTTAGCATGGCCGATCCACCTAACCTACACATCTTTGGACACTAAGGGACAATTTAGCACGGCCAATCCACCTAACCTACACATCTTTGGACACTAAGGGACAATTTAGCATGGCCAATCCACCTAACCTACACATCTTTGGACACTAAGGGACAATTTAGCATGGCCAATCCACCTAACCTGCACATCTTTGGACACTAAGGGACAATTTAGCATGGCCAATCCACCTAACCTACACATCTTTGGACACTAAGGGACAATTTAGCATGGCCAATCCACCTAACCTACACATCTTTGGACACTAAGGGATAATTTAGCCTGGCCAATCCACCTAACCTACACATCTTTGGACACTAAGGGATAATTTAGCACGGCCAATCCACCTAACCTACACATCTTTGGACACTAAGGGATAATTTAGCCTGGCCAATCCACGAACGTTGCTCTGATTGAGAGACAAGCCCAATATGAAGGATGTTGAGTGTGGAAGTACTTACACTGCCCACTCCATCTTCTTGCTTTTGATTGCTTGGTACAAGGCCTACAGATCAGAAACAGAGAGCAACATTGAAACGATGGGAATAGAATTCAGAATACAGATAGCAATGTCCAGACTTAACATTTGGCTACATATTAATCAGTTATTGTCTGCACCACTTGAAGCAAATTCACAGAATGATACTATTGTGAACACGTTTATTTATCAGTATCATGAATAGGCTGACATTAACACTGCAATGAAATTACTGTGAAAATCCCCTCGTCGCTACACTCCTGTTCGGGTTACACAGAGGGAGAATTTAGTACCTAACCAGCACGGACTGTGGGAGGAAACCGGAGCACCCGGAGGAAACCCACACAGACACGGGGAGAATGTGTAGACTCCACGCAGACAGTGACCCGAGCCGGGAATCGAACCCGGGTCCCCGGCTCTGTGAGGCAGCAATGCTAACCCACTGTGCCACCGAGATGTCCCAGTATACAATCTCCTTTATTGTAACTGTAGTTTTTCTCAGTAAAGGATTAGTATCCCTCCAAGGAGTGGATATATTTTTAATTATAGAGAATGTACATTTTGGTGTTTTTTTGGGTGTGAGTAACACACGTTAATAAAAGGTTTCAAAAGGTTTTTGGGTGTTTAGTTTACTGTAAATCCTTGTTCTTTTCCTTCACTTGTCCTGCAGTGAGAAGAAAATGCAAAATTTACCCCTTCTTTTTATTTAACCCTGGATGAGGCTAGAAATTTGTTCACTCAGAGGGTGGTGAGTGAGTGGAATCGGCTGCTGGTGGTGGAGGCGAACGCATTGGGTTCTTTTAAGAGACTTCAGGACGTGGGATTTAATGGGATTGAGGGTGATAGATAGGCCTAGTAGGTAGGGATAGGATCGGTGCAACTCGTGGGCCAAAGGGCCTGTTTGTGCTGTAGTGTTCGATGTTCTATTAAATAACTAATCTTACACAAACCCCTTTAAGCATCACTTTGTCCACTGTTTCCAAAAAGAAGTTAGCCCCAGGCCTAGGTTAATTTGGTAATTACTCTCACAAAATGTGGCTTCACCTTTAGTCTGTGCTGGGTCAATCGTAGGCATAAGGCAACAGCAATAAGCTCTCCCTCAATCTCAGTAAAACGGAAGAGATTGTCATTGACTTCAGGAAGCGGAGTGAAGAACATGCCCCTGTCTACATCAATGAGAATGAAGTAGAGAGTTTCTACTCTCTAGGTTTCCAGATCATCAACAACCTATCCCGGTCCCCCCATACCAACACCACAGTTAAGAAAGCCCCAACAACGCCTCCACTTTCTCAGAGAGAAATTTGGCATGTCCGCTACGACTCTCATCAACTTTTACAGATGCCACCGTAGAAAGCATCTTGGTATGGGCTCCTGCTCTGACCAAGACCGCAAGGAACTACAAAGGGTCGTGAATGTAGCCCAGTCCCATCACACAAACCAGCCTCCCATCCATTGACTCTGTCTACACTTCCCGCTGCCTCGGGAAAAGCAGCCGGCATAATCAAGGACCCCACACACCCCGGACATCCTCTCTTCCACCTTCTTGGAATTGAGTTTAGGAGTCGGGAGGTAATGCTGCAACTTTACAGGACCCTTGTCAGGCCTCATTTGGAGTACTGTGCGCAGTTCTGGTCACCTCACTATAGGAAAGACGTAGAAGCTATTGAAAGGGTGCAGAGGAGATTTACAAGGATGTTGCTTGGACTGGGAGGCATGCCTTATGAAGATAGGTTGAGGGAGCTGGGACTCTTTTCCCTAGAGAGGCGAAGGTTGAGAGGCGACCTGATAGAAGTTTATAAAATGTTGAGAGGAATAGATAGGGTGGACTCTCAGAGGCTATTTCCCCGGGTTG
The DNA here is from genome assembly GCA_037974335.1 of Prionace glauca. Classification (NCBI taxonomy): domain Eukaryota; kingdom Metazoa; phylum Chordata; class Chondrichthyes; order Carcharhiniformes; family Carcharhinidae; genus Prionace; species Prionace glauca. The sequence goes on along the minus strand of CM075751.1, from coordinate 19,728,746 downwards.
AAATGGTCGCTACGAGAGGACACAGATTTAAGGTGCTGGGGAGCAGGTACAGAGGAGATGTCAGGGGGTCAGTTTTCACTCAGAGGGTGGTGAGTAAGTGGAATCGGCTGCCATAGGTGGTGGTAGAGGCGAACTCGCTGGGGTCTTTTAAGATGAGTACATGGGATTTAATGGGATTGGGAGTTACAGATAGTTCTATGGCCTGGTAGGTATGGACGCAATCAGCGCAACTTGTGGGCCAAAGGGCCTGTTTGTGCTATAGTGTTCTATGTTCTTCCATTGGGAAAAAGATACAAAAGTCTGAGGTTACGTACCAACGGACTCAAGAACAGCTTCTTCCCTGCTGCCATCAGACTTTTGAAAGTTATATTAACTTGATCTTTCTCTACACCCTCGCTATGACTGTAACACTACATTCTGCCCTCTCTCCTTTCCTTCTCCCCTATGCACTCTATGAACGGGATGCTTTGCAAGAAACAATACTTTTCACTGAATCCCATTACATGTGACAATAATAAATCAAATCAAATTGGAATATATTGAGTTGATCTTTCTGTACACCCTAGCTATGACTGTAACACTACATTCTGCACTCCTTTCCTTCTCCTCCATGTGACAATAATAAATCAAATCAAATTGGAATATATCGAGTTGATCTTTCTCTACACCCTAGCTATGACTGTAACACTACATTCTGCACTCTCTCCTTTCCTTCTCCTCCATGTGACAATAATAAATCAAATCAAATCGAAACGAATAATCAACCTTCGCTCCTGATCATCATCCCACTGGGAAAGCGTTGGATGGGAAAGGGGTCAGGTTTAGCCTGTGATGCCCACAGAGTTGAGTACCCGTCACATCAGATTTTGGTCGGTAGAATTGGGAGATCATTAATTCTCGAGGGATAGAACTAAAAAGTTCATAGGATATCCGAGCAGAATTAGGCCATTCGGCCCATCGAGTCCGCTCCGCCATGGCTGATATGCTCCTCATCTCCATTTTCCTGGACACTCACCACCCTGCCTGTGTCCCATAGAAAAAGGTGAAGTAGGGAGATAATTATTTGAGGAGAAAAAGAAGTTAAATTGTTACCTTGAGCATGTCTTTTGGAAAATCCTTCCCATCATTCATTCCTTCCAAGTTTGTGATAAAGTCCTGGCTTGACATGCTTTTCCCGAGATTCTGAAATAGCAGAAAAACAGCCGTATTAAATCCTCGGAGGGAGAATTCCCTTCACCAAAATCCCTTCATTTCCAAGCCTGAATAGTGTGGAGGAGCAGAGGGATCTAGGTGTATGTGTACATAGATCCCTGAAAGTTGGGAATCAAGTAGATAAGGTTGTTAAGAAGGCATACGGAGTTTTGGCGTTTATCGGTAGGGGGATTGAATTTAGGAGTCGCAGCGTCATGATGCAACTGTACACAACTCTGGTGCGGCCGCACTTGGAGTTTTGTGTGCAGTTCTGGTCCCCACATTACAGGAAGGATGTAGAGGCTTTGGAGAGGGTGCAGAGGAGGTTTACCAGGATGTTGCCTGGTATGGAGGGGAAATCCTATGAGGAGAGACTGAGAGATTTGGGGTTGTTTTCGCTGGAAAGAAGGCGGCTAAGAGGGGATCTCATTGAAACATATAAGATGATTAGAGGTTTAGACAGGGTAGATAGTGATAGCCTTTTTCCTAGGATGGAGAAAGCTAGCACGAGGGGGCACGATTTTAAATTAAGGGGGGGTAGTTATAGGACTGATGTCAGGGGTAGGTTCTTTACCCAGAGGGTGGTGAGGGACTGGAATGCCCTGCCAGCTGCAGTTGTAAATGCACCTAGTTTGGGGGCGTTTAAGAGATCTATAGATAGGTTTATGGATGAAAAGGGATTGGTTTAGGCTAGTGGGTCATTGTTTTGTAACTGGTCGGCGCAACATCGTGGGCCGAAGGGCCTGTTCTGCGCTGTAATGTTCTATGTTCTATGACCCGACTGAACTAAAACCCCCTACCCTTCCAGGGACCATATCCCTCTATTCCCATCCTATTCATGTATTTGTCTGGGCGCCCCTTAAAAGTCACTATCGTATCCGCTTCCACTCCCTCCCCCGGCAGCGAGTTCTAGGCACCCACCACCCTCTGTGTAAAAAAAATCTGCCTCGTACATCTCCTTTAAACCTTGCCCCTCGCACCTTAAACCGATGCCCCCGAGTAATTGACTCTTCCACCCCGGGAAAAAGTTTCTGTCTATCCACTCTGTCCAAGCCTCTCATAATCTTGTAGACTTCTATCACGTTCCCCCCTCAACCTCCGTCACTCCAGTGAGAACAAACCAAGTTTCTCCAGCCTCTCCTTGTGGCTAATGCTCTCCACACCAGGCAACATCCTGGTAAATCTTTTCTGTACCCTCTCCAAAGTCTCCACATCCTCCTGGTAGTGTGGCGACCAGAACCGAACACTATATTCCAAGTGCGGCCTAGCTAAGGTTCATTAAAGCTGCAACATGACTTACCAATTACTAAAATTAATGCCCCGGCCGATGAAGGCAAGCATTGCCGTTTGCCTTCTTGACTACCTTCTCCACCTGCGTTGCCACTTTCAGTGACCTGTGTACCTGTACGCCCAAATCCCTCTGCCTGTCAATACTCTTAAGGGTTTTGCCATTTACTGTATATTTCCTATCTTTATTAGACCTTCCAAAATGCATTACCTCACATTTGTCTGGATTAAGTGGTCTGGCCATGCTAAATTGCCCCTCAGTGTCCAAAGATGTGCCGGTTAGGTGGATTGGCCATGCTAAATTGTCCCTTAGTGTCCAAAGATGTGTAGGTTAGGGTAGATTGGCCATACTAAATTGCCCCTTAGTGTCCAAGGATGTGCAGGTTAGGTGGATTGGCCATACTAAATTGTCCCTTACTGTCCAAAGATGTGCAGGTTAGGTGGATTGGCCATACTAAATTGTCCCTTACTGTCCAAAGATGTGCAGGTTAGGTGGATTGGCCATGCTAAATTGCCCCTTAGTGTCCCGGGATGTGTAGGTTAGGGTGGATTGGCCATGCTAAATTGCCCCTTAGTGTCCAAAGATGTGTAGGTTAGGTGGATTGGCCATGCTAAATTGCCCCTTAGTGTCCAAAGATGTGTAGGTTAGGTGGATTGGCCATGCTAAATTGTCCCTTAGTGCCTAAAGATGTGTAGGTTAGGTGGATTGGCCATGCTAAATTGCCCCTTAGTGTCCAAAGATGTGTAGGTTAGGTGGATTGGCCATGCTAAATTGCCCCTTAGTGTCCAAAGATGTGTAGGTTAGGTGGATTGGCCATGCTAAATTGCCCCTTAGTGCCTAAAGATGCGTAGGTTAGGTGGATTGGCCATGCTAAATTGCCCCTTAGTGCCTAAAGATGTGTAGGTTAGGTGGATTGGCCACGCTAAATTGCCCCTTAGTGTCCAAAGATGTGTAGGTTAGGGGGGATTAGCGGGGTAAATGCATGAGATGATGGGAAAGGGTCCGAATGGGATACTCAGTCGGAGAGTCGGTACAGACTCAATGAGCCAAATGGCCTTCTTCTGCATTGTAGGTAATCCAGGAACATATTTCACCCTTATCTACAACCCCTAACCCAGTCTCCGGAAAGCTTACCTGTCCGTGAAGATCTGTATTTAGAAGCATGAGGGCGCAGGTTATGGTGTGAACGGCATCTGCACGGTATAAGGGAGAGAAAGGACAAGATCACATGACTGTTTTAAACTATCATTCCTCCCTCTAGTCTGGTGGGAGCCCACATCGATAGTTTAATCTGCTTCCGCTGCGTTTGGAATGTGCACACAGGGCAAAATGAAATAGTCTTTCACAGAATCGCAGAATGCTACAGTGCAGAAGAGACCCTTTGGCCCATCGAGCCTGCACCGACCATAGGGAAGGCCCTGGCCTGCCCACCTAACTCCACTGGACCCGTAGCCCTGAATATTACAATGTACCGAGTGCTCATACAGGTATGAGCCTCCACCACCCTCCCAGGCAGCACATTCCAGACCCTCACCACCCTCTGGGTAAGGAAGTTCTTCCTCACGTCCCCTCAAACCCCCCACCCCTCACAGTGTTCTATGTTCTATGTTCTATGTAAACCTATATTCCCTCGTGACTGACCCTCCAACTAAGGGGAACAGCTGATCCCTATCCACTCTGTCCAACTTGATCCCATATCCCCTCGTCTCTGACCCTCCAACTAAGGGGAACAGCTGCTCCCTATCCACTCTGTCCATGTCCCTCTTGTAATCAGGTTGCCCCTCAGTCTTCTTTGCTCCAATGGAAACAACCCAAGCCTATCCAACCTCTCTTCATAACTTAAATGTTCCATCCCAGGCAGCATCCTGGTGAATCTCCTCTGCACCCCCTCCAGTACCATCACATCCTTCCTATAATGTGGTGACCAGAACTGCCAATCCCCCTAACCTGCACATCTTTGGACACTAAGGGAAAATTTAGCATGGCCAATCCACCTAACCTGCACATCTTTGGACACTAAGGGACAATTTAGCATGGCCAATCCATCTAACCTACACATCTTTGGACACTAAGGGACAATTTAGCATGGCCAATCCCCTTAACCTGCACATCTTTGGACACTAAGGGACAATTTAGCATGGCCAATCCACCTAACCTGCACATCTTTGGACACTAAGGGACAATTTAGCATGGCCAATCCATCTAACCTACACATCTTTGGACACTAAGGGACAGTTTAACATGGCCAATCCACCTAACCTGCACATCTTTGGACACTAAGGGACAATTTAGCATGGCCCATCCACCTAACCTGCACATCTTTGGACACTAAGGGACAATTTAGCATGGCCAATCCACCTAACCTGCACATCTTTGGACACTAAGGGACAATTTAGCATGGCCAATCCATCTAACCTACACATCTTTGGACACTAAGGGACAATTTAACATGGCCAATCCACCTAACCTGCACATCTTTGGACACTAAGGGACAATTTAGCATGGCCCATCCACCTAACCTGCACATCTTTGGACACTAAGGGACAATTTAGCATGGCCAATCCACCTAACCTGCACATCTTTGGACACTAAGGGACAATTTAGCATGGCCAATCCCCCTAACCTGCACATCTTTGGACACTAAGGGGCAATTTAGCATGGCCAATCCAACTAACCTACACATCTTTGGACACTAAGGGACAATTTAGCATGGCCAATCCAACTAACCTACACATCTTTGGACACTAATGGACAATTTAGCATGGCCAATCCACCCTGACCTACACATCTTTGGACACTAAGGGACAATTTAGCATGGCCAATCCATTTAACCTGCACATCTTTGGACACTAAGGGACAATTTAGCATGGCCAGTCCATCCATGTGTCCAAAGATGTGTAGGTTAGGGGGATTGGCCATGCTAAATTGCCCCTTAGTGTCCAAAGATGTGCAGGTTAGGTGGATTGGCCATGCTAAATTGCCCCTTAGTGTCCAAAGATGTGTAGGTTAGGTGGATTGGCCATGCTAAATTGTCCCTTAGTGTCCAAAGATGTGCAGGTTAGGTGGATTGGCCATGCTAAATTGCCCCTTAGTGTCCAAAGATGTGTAGGTTAGGTGGATTGGCCATGCTAAATTGCCCCTTAGTGTCCAAAGATGTGTAGGTTAGGTGGATTGGCCATGCTAAATTCTCCCTCGGTGTACCCAAAGAGGTGCCAGAGTGTGGCGACTAGGGGATTTTCACAGTAACTTCATTGCAGTGTTAACATAAGCCTACTTGTGACAGTAAAAAATAAACTTTCAACTTTAAGCAAAAGGAAAACAACAAACCTTCACTGAAGGAACTTTAAAGTGTAAAGTTTAAAGTTTATTTTATTAGTGTCACAAGTAGGCTGACATTAACACTGCAATGAAGTTACTGTGAAAATCCCCTAGTCACCACACTCCTGTTGGGGTTACACTGAGGGAGAATTTAGCACCTAACCAATGCGTCTTTCAGGCTGAGGGAGGAAACTGGAGCACCTGGAGCAAACCCACACAGACATGGGGAGAATGTGCAGACTTCGCACAGACGGTGACCCGAATCAAACCCGGATCCCTGGCACTGTGAGGTACAGTCAGAAGTCTCACAACACCAGGTTAAAATCCAACAGGCTTAGAACCAAACCATAAAACCCTACAGTGCAGAAAGAGGCCCTTCGGCCCATCAAGTCTGCACTGACTACAGTCCCAACGCGGTCCTACCCCCATATCCCTACATATTTTACCCACTAATCCCTCTAACCTATGCATCCCGGGACACTAAGGGGCAATTTTAACCACCTAAGCTGCACATTTTTGGACTGTGGGAGGAAACCGGAGCACCCAAAGGAAACCCACGCAGACACGGGGAGGATGTGCAGAGTCCACAGAGACAGTGACCCAAGTCGGGATTTGAACCCGGGTCCCTGGAGCTGTGAGGCGGCAGTGCTAACCCACTGTGTCACCACTAAGCGAGGATTGCCACGCCTGTGCTTACGTACCTCTGCTCTGAAGAATATTGGGATTGCACTGTTGGAACCGATTGGAGAATTGGTATAGCACCCGTTCTCGTTCCTGGGTCTCGCCAGTCAGCACAAAGGCCTTGAGGAACTTCCTGTGGGCACAAAAGCTCAGGGGTCAGAAAGATGCGTACGAACCCTAGAATCAACCTCTATTTCAATCGAGTTTTTTATAATCATTCGTGGGACATGGGCGCCATTGGCTGGGCCAGTATTTATTGCCCATCCCTAGTTGCCTGAGGGCAGTTGAGAGTCAACCACATTGCTGTGGCTCTGGAGTCACATGTAGGCCAGACCGGGGTAAGGACGGCAGATTTCCTTCCCTAAAGGGAACCAGATGGGTTTTTCCAACAATGGGTCATACATAGAACATAGAACATTACAGCGCAGAACAGGCCCTTTGGCCCACGATGTTGCGCCGACCAGTTACAAAAACAATGACCCACTAGCCTAAACCAATCCCTTTTCGTCCATAAACCTATCCACAGATCTCTTAAACACCCCCAAACTAGGCGCATTTACAACTGCAGCAGGCAGGGCATTCCAGTCCCTCACCACCCTCTGGGTAAAGAACCTACTCCTGACATCTGTCCTATAACTACCCCCCCTTAATTTAAAATCGTGCCCCCTCGTGCTAGCTTTCTCCATCCGAGGAAAAAGGCTATCACTGTCCACCCTATCTAAACCTCTAATCATCTTATATGTTTCAATAAGATCCCCTCTTAGCCGCCTTCTTTCCAATGAAAACAACCCCAAATCCCTCAGTCTCTCCTCATAGGACCTCCCCACCATACCAGGCAACATCCTAGTAAACCTCCTCTGCACCCTCTCCAAAGCCTCCACATCCTTCCTGTAATGTGGGGACCAGAACTGCACACAGTACTCCAAGTGCGGCCGCACCAGAGTTGTGTACAGTTGCATCATGACGCTGCGACTCCTAAATTCAATCCCCCTACCAATAAACGCCAAGACACCGTACGCCTTCTTAACAACCTTATCTACTTGATTCCCAACTTTCAGGGATCTATGTACACATACACCTAGATCCCTCTGTTCATCCACACTATTCAAAGTCCTCCCGTTAGCCCTATACTCGACACATCTGTTATTCCTACCGAAGTGAATTACCTCACACTTCTCCGCATTAAACTCCATCCGCCACCTCTCGGCCCAGCTCTGCAACCTATCTAAGTCTCCCTGCAGACTATGACACCCTTCCTCACAATCTACCACACCTCCGACTTTGGTGTCATCAGCAAATTTACTAATCCACCCAACTATACCCTCATCCAGATCATTAATAAAAATTACAAACAGCAGTGACCCCAAAACAGATCCCTGAGGCACACCACTCGTAACCGAACTCCATGACGAATATTTACCATCAACCACCACCCTCTGTTTCCTATCTGCTAGCCAATTCCTGATCCAATTACCTAGATCACCCCCAATCCCATACATCTGCATTTTCTGCAGAAGCCTACCATGGTGAACCTTATCGAACGCCTTGCTAAAATCCATATACACCACATCAACTGCCTTACCCCTATCATCAGTGGATTCTTAATCCCAGATTTTTTTTTATTGAATTCAAATTCCACCATCTGTGGGATTCGAACCCGGGTCCCCCAGAACATTAGCTGAGTTTCTGGGCTAATAGTCGAGCGATAATATCTCTAGGCCATCACCTGTCTACGTGGGGCGTTATCGAAGTTCAGATTCAGACCCTCCCTACCTCAGAGCTTTGTCCAATTCCATCTCGCTGAAGTCAAATAACTGTAGATATTCCTCAGCCAGCATTTGACTGACCTCATTACTAAAGTAGAAATGGAGAGAAAAATCAAGAAATAAGCTTATTTCTCAAAAGGTTTATTCCTCAGTCCGATATGTCAAGGAAGGCGAGATAACAAAGAACAAAACAGCCCGGGAAACATTCCCTTTGGCCGTCATTTTAACATTACCAGTCCCCCCTCTCCACCCATGCCTCTTGTCTATGCTTATGGCATTCCACATTGAGGGAAGACTAATTTAGGGATGATTTGTTACACCAATCAGTCTAACCCGCACATCTTTGGGGTGTGGGAGGAAACCGGAGCACCCGGAGAAAACCCACGCAAACACGGGGAGAATGTGTAAACTCCCACAGACACCGGCCCAAATCCATGTGTCTGCACAGCAAACAGTGATAGTCACTGAGCTGTCGCGTCGCCCAGCATCTGGTCCAGTTTAAGCACACACTAACAACGTGAAGCACTAGGCAACTCTCGAAACATCCGAGAGCAGCCCTTGTACGACCCACCGCGTGTGTGCCCCTCGTTGGATAACAAGACGGACCGATCTGTGTATTAAAAGAGAATATCATTCACATCCTTATACAAACATTCAAGGGAGATATCCAGGCTTGCACTGATAAGTAACTTCCACGCCACACAAATGCCAGGCAATGACCATTCAATGGTGTTACCATTACTGAACCACCCCACTATCAACATCCGTGGGGTTACCATTGACCAGAACCTCAACTGGACCCATCCATATCACCACAAGATCATTTCAAGGCTAGGAATTCCAGGGAGAGGTTAGGAAATGAAATTGGCATCAGGTCATATAGCTGGGGGTTGCCATGAAGTCATTACAAGCACTTGGCACATCACAACATTCAGGGCTAGGGTCCCAGCGCTGGCAAGTGGGCGGCGGGTCAGGGTATTTCATGCGTCAGTTCAAACTTGATGGGCCGAAGGGCCTCTTCTCGACTGTGATTCTGTGACTTGGAACATCAGAGATAGCTAGCTTTATATATGTTTCATTCTTGTAATTGGCAAAACTTATGCTAATTCTTTGTGTAATATTCTGTGTTCTTAAATACATGTTTTTAATTGTTCCTTTTAAACTGGATAAAGATGATTTTGAATGGGGCCCGATTACGTAGAGACAGATAAGGTTCCTGTTTATATCGGTGACCATCTTGCTAATTTTGCAGGGAACAGAATGGGAATATTGCTATCCGATAGACATACTTCTTCATCAGGTAGGGTGCCACATCCGTCCTCTTAAACCCATCCAGATTGTACAGCCTGGAAGCTAAAACCTTGATGACATCTCGACTGGGTTTGTTGCCGTTAGCCAGTAGGACTTTCAGATCCAGCGTTTCCTCCGCAACTCCAGTCTCTGGAGCAGTTTGGGGTTGGGCTTCCATCTGAATGGCGTCGCTGTGTTAAGACAAAGGAAATTTTGTTGAGAACACAGGTCTGAGGCCACTCATCCCATTGTCAGCTATCGTTCTACCAGGGAACACGGAGAATGCAACCATTGCATTAGTTAGGTAGATTGCCCCTTAGTGTCCAAAGATGTGCAGGTTAGGTGGATTGGCCATGCTAAATTGTCCCTTAGTGTCCAAAGATGTGTAGGTTAGGTGGATTGGCCATGCTAAATTGCCCCTTAGTGTCCAAAGATGTGTCGGTTAGGTGGATTGGCCATGCTAAATTGTCCCTTAGTGTCCAAAGATGTGCAGGTTAGGTGGATTGGCCATGCTAAATTGTCCCTTAGTGTCGAAAGATGTGCAGGTTAGGTGGATTGGCCATGCTAAATTGCCCCTTAGTGTCCAAAGATGTGCAGGTTAGGTGGATTGGCCATGATTGTCCCTTAGTATCCAAAGATGTGCAGGTTAGGTGGATTGGCCATGCTAAATTGTCCCTTAGTGTCCAAAGATGTGCAGGTTAGGTGGATTGGCCATGCTAAATTGTCCCTTAGTGTCCAAAGATGTGTAGGTTAGGTGGATTGGCCATGCTAAATTGCCCCTTAGTGTCCAAAGATGTGTAGGTTAGGGTAGATTGGCCATGCTAAATTGTCCATTAGTGTCCAAAGATGTGTAGGTTGGGTGGATTGGCCATGCTAAATTGCCTCTTAGTATCCAAAGATGTGTAGGTTAGGTGGATTGGCCATGCTAAATTGTCGCTTAGTGTCCAAAGATGTGCAGGTTAGGTGGATTGGCCATGCTAAATTGCCCCTTAGTGTCCAAAGATGTATAGGTTAGGTGGATTGGCCATGCTAAATTGCCCCTTAGTGTCCAAAGATGTGTAGGTTAGGTGGATTGGCCATGCTAAATTGCCCCTTCGTGTCCAAAGATGTGTAGGTTAGGTGGATTGGCCATGCTAAATTGCCCCTTAGTGTCCAAAGATGTGTAGGTTAGGTGGATTGGCCATGCTAAATTGCCCCTTAGTGTCCAAAGATGTGTAGGTTAGGTGGATTGGCCATGCTAAATTGCCCCTTAGTGTCCAAAGATGTGTAGGTTAGGTGGATTGGCCATGCTAAATTGCCCCTTAGTGTCCAAAGATGTGTAGGTTAGGTGGATTGGCCATGCTAAATTGCCCCTTAGTGTCCAAAGATGTGTAGGTTAGGTGGATTGGCCATGCTAAATTGCCCCTTAGTGTCCCGCATGTGTCGGTTAAATGGGGTAAATATGTGGGGTTATGGGAATAGGGCCTGGGTGGGATTGTGGTCGGTGCAGACTCGATGGGCTGAATGACCTCCTTCTGCACTGTACGGATATACGTTTTGTTTGTGTACTGCTGAATCACTCCAGCAGCTTTGATTAGTACATCTTATACACGTAAAGTGCTTCAAGAGGAAGTGGTTGTGTTGTTACCAAGGAAGCTAATACAGAGTAACGGATGCTGGTCGCTCCCGCAGCACTGAGTGAACAATCTACACTTGTGCAGTGTAGGCTGCTCATGGTTTCATTTCAGGGAAGGCCAGCTGACGCCACAAGCCACATCTCCGGGCAACCTCGTTGCTGGCCTATCCTCTGGGGTTCAGTATACAGACCAGCAAGGAGAATGGAAGTAAGGTCAGAGCAAGGGAAGAACGGTGGCACAGTGGGTTAGCACTGCTGTCTCACAACGCCAGGGAGCTGGGTTCGATTCCCGGCTCGGGTCACTGTCTGTGTGGAATCTGCACATTCTCCCCGTGTCTGCGTGGGTTTCCTCCAGGTGCTCTAGCTTCCTTCCAAGTCCAAAGATGTGTAGGTTAGGTGGATTGGCCGTGCTAAATTGTCCCTTAGTGTCCAAAGATGTGTAGGTTAGGTGGATTGGCCATGCTAAATTGTCCCTTAGTGTCCAAAGATGTGTAGGTTAGGTGGATTGGCCGCGCTAAATTGTCCCTTAGTGTCCAAAGATGTGTAGGTTAGGTGGATTGGCCATGCTAAATTGTCCCTTAGTGTCCAAAGATGTGTAGGTTAGGTGGATTGGTCATGCTAAATTGTCCCTTAGTGTGCAAAGATGTGTAGGTTAGGTGGATTGGCCATGCTAAATTGTCCCTTCGTGTCCAAAGATGTGTAGGTTAGGTGGATTGGCCATGCTAAATTGCCCCTTAGTGTCCAAAGATGTGTAGGTTAGGTGGATTGGCCATGCTAAATTGCCCCTTAGTGTCCAAAGATGTGTAGGTTAGGTGGATTGGCCATGCTAAATTGCCCCTTAGTGTCCAAAGATGTGTAGGTTAGGTGGATTGGCCATGCTAAATTGTCCCTTAGTGTCCAAAGATGTGTAAGTTAGGTGGATTGGCCATGCTAAATTGTCCCTTAGTGTCCAAAGATGTGCAGGTTAGGGGGATTGGCCATGCTAAATTGTCCCTTAGTGTCCAAAGATGTGCAGGTTAGGGGGATTGGCCATGCTAAATTGTCCCTTAGTGTCCAAAGATGTGTAGTTTAGGTGGATTGGCCATGCTAAATTGTCCCTTAGTGTCCAAAGATGTGTAGGTTAGGTGGATTGGCCATGCTAAATTGTCCCTTAGAGTCCAAAGATGTGTAGGTTAGGTGGATTGGCCATGCTAAATTGTCCCTTAATGTCCAAAGATGTGCAGGTTGGGTGGATTGGTCATGCTAAATTGCCCATTAGTGTCCAAAGATGTGTAGGTTAGGTGGATTGGCCATGCTAAATTGCCCATTAGTGTCCAAAGATGTGTAGGTTAGGTGGATTGGCCATGCTAAATTGCCCATTAGTGTCCAAAGATTTGTAGGTTAGGTGGATTGGCCATGCTAAATTGCCCATTAGTGTCCAAAGGTGTGCAGGTTAGGTAGATTGGCCAAGCTAAATTGTCCCTTAGTGTCCAAAGATGTGTAGGTTAGGGGGATTGGCCATGCTAAATTGTCCCTTAGTGTCTAAAGATGTGTAGGTTAGGTGGATTGGCCATGCTAAATTGCCCCTTAGTGTCCAAAGATGTGCGGTTAGGTGGATTGGCCATGCTAAATTGTCCCTTAGTGTCCAAAGATGTGTAGGTTAGGTGGATTGGCCATGCTAAATTGTCCCTTAGTGTCCAAAGATGTGCAGGTTAGGTGGATTGGCCATGCTAAATTGTCCCTTAGTGTCCAAAGATGTGTAGGTTAGGTGGATTGGCCATGCTAAATTGTCCCTTAGTGTCCAAAGATGTGCAGGTTAGGTGGATTGGCCGTGCTAAATTGCCCCTTAGAGTCCAAAGATGTGTAGGTTAGGTGTATTGGCCATGCTAAATTGTCCCTTAGTGTCCAAAGATGTGCAGGTTAGGGTGGATTGGCCATGCTAAATTGCCCCTTAGTGTCCAAAGATGGAAAGTTAGGGGTGATTGAGCAGACTAAATTGCCCATTCGTGTCCCATAATGGAGTAGCCATGGTGAATGGGTGGGGTTATAAGGATAGGGAAGGAGGGTGGCCCTGGGTAAGATGCTCTGTCGGGGGGTTGGAACAGACCCGAGAGGCCAAATGGCCTCCTCCTGCGCAGTGGGGATTCTACAATCTCAATCTACCATCTTAACCCTGACTTCCCTTCGCCCTCCAGTCATTGACTAGCCAAAGGTCAACTAGGCAGCTCACCATCGTCTTCTCCTGGCCAACTGCGGGGGGGGGGGGGGGTTGCTTTGAGGTCCTGTTGATGACCCTCACATCCATTGAAAGGATTGGTACCACTAAATGAAGGCGACGGGTAACCTTCCCTAAAATGTGACCTGTGATTCAACCTCGGCAAGTACTTTAGGGCGATTGAAAAGTGCTAGGACAGCATGGTTGATAGACAAGACAGATGGGTTAATGTCCGGGGTGTAGGTTTGTGTTGGGTTCTTCGATGGAGACACGCCACCCACATCATCAGTTTGTGTCCCCTCTCCACAGTCCCGCCTTGTTCTAAATGTCTAGCTTTCTGTTTGTGCCTCTACCTCAGGGAAAGGACAGAAATAAAACTTGGGTATTAGGAGCAGAAGTAGGCCTTCGAGCCTGCTCCGTCATTCAGAAGATAGGGGAGCAGAATTAGACCGTTCGGCCCATCGAATCCACTCCGCCATGGCTGAAATGCTCCTCATCCCCATTTTCCTCCCTATTACCCAATCCCAATTAAAAATCTCCTCCTTAAATTTACCCCAGCATCCACTGCGTTTTGGGGGAGCGGATTCGACAACCCTTTGGGAGAAGTCGTTTCTCCTTGGCTCTGTTTGAAACTTGCTATCCCTTATTCTAAGAATTGTAGGTTTACAGGTCAGCGTGCAGGGGGGACTGATGTATGAGGAGAGATTGACTGGGTTAGGATTGGAGTTCAGACGAATGAGGGGGGAATCTCACAGAGACTTATACAATTCAAACAGGGCTAGATATGGTAGATGTTCCCGATGGTGGGGGGAGTACAGAACCAGGGGGGTCACAGTTTGAGGATTTGGGGTAGACCATTTAGGACGGAGATGAGGAGACATTTCTTCACCTGGTGAGCCTGTGGAATTCATTCCCACAGGAAGTAGTTGATGCTGAAACATTAAATGTATTGAAGAGATGGCTGGAGATAGCACTTGGAGCGAATGGGATCAAAGGGAGAAAGCTTAGGCTTAGGCTATTGAGTTGGATGATCAGCCATGATGGTGATGAATGGCGGAGCAGGCTTGAAGGGCCAAATGGCCTCCTCCTGCTCTATGTTTCTATAGAATCCGACAGTGCTGAAGGAGACCATTCGGCCCATTGAGTCTGCACTGACAACAATCTCATCCAGGCCCTATCCCCATAACCCCATAAATTTACCCTTGCGAGTCCCCCTGACACTAAGGGACAATTTAGCATGGTCAATCCACCTAACCTGCACATCTTTGGACACTAAGGGGCAATTTAGCACGGCCAATCCACCCTAACCTGCACATCTTTGGACACTAAGGGACAATTTAGCACGGCCAATCCACCTAACCTGCACATTTTTGGATACTAAGGGACAATTTAGCATGGCCAATCCACCTAACCTACACATCTTTGGACACTAAGGGACAATTTAGCATGGTCAATCCACCTAACCTGCACATCTTTGGACACTAAGGGGCAATTTAGCACGGCCAATCCATCTAACCTGCACATCTTTGGACACTAAGGGACAATTTAGCACGGCCAATCCACCTAACCTGCACATTTTTGGATACTAAGGGACAATTTAGCATGGCCAATCCACCTAACCTACACATCTTTGGACACTAAGGGACAATTTAGCGTGGCCAGTCCATCTAACCTGCACATCTTTGGACACTAAGGGGCAATTTAGCATGGCCAATCCCCCTAACCTGCACATCTTTGGACACTAAGGGGCAATTTAGCATGGCCAATCCACCTAACCTGCACATCTTTGGACACTAAGGGGCAATTTAGCATGGCCAATCCACCTAACCTGCACATCTTTGGACACTAAGGGGCAATTTAGCATGGTCAATCCATCTAACCTGCACATCTTTGGACACTAAGGGGCAATTTAGCATGGCCAATCCATCTAACCTGCACATCTTTGGACACTAAGGGGCAATTTAGCATGGCCAATCCACCTAACCTGCACATCTTTGGACACTAAGGGACAATTTAGCGTGGCCAATCCATCTAACCTGCACATCTTTGGACACTAAGGGGCAATTTAGCATGGCCAATCCCCCTAACCTGCACATCTTTGGACACTAAGGGGCAATTTAGCATGGCCAATCCATCTAACCTGCACATCTTTGGACACTAAGGGACAATTTAGCACGGCCAATCCACCTAACCTGCACATTTTTGGATACTAAGGGACAATTTAGCATGGCCAATCCACCTAACCTACACATCTTTGGACACTAAGGGACAATTTAGCATGGTCAATCCACCTAACCTGCACATCTTTGGACACTAAGGGGCAATTTAGCACGGCCAATCCATCTAACCTGCACATCTTTGGACACTAAGGGACAATTTAGCACGGCCAATCCACCTAACCTGCACATTTTTGGATACTAAGGGACAATTTAGCATGGCCAATCCACCTAACCTACACATCTTTGGACACTAAGGGACAATTTAGCGTGGCCAGTCCATCTAACCTGCACATCTTTGGACACTAAGGGGCAATTTAGCATGGCCAATCCCCCTAACCTGCACATCTTTGGACACTAAGGGGCAATTTAGCATGGCCAATCCACCTAACCTGCACATCTTTGGACACTAAGGGGCAATTTAGCATGGCCAATCCACCTAACCTGCACATCTTTGGACACTAAGGGGCAATTTAGCATGGTCAATCCATCTAACCTGCACATCTTTGGACACTAAGGGGCAATTTAGCATGGCCAATCCATCTAACCTGCACATCTTTGGACACTAAGGGGCAATTTAGCATGGCCAATCCACCTAACCTGCACATCTTTGGACACTAAGGGACAATTTAGCGTGGCCAATCCATCTAACCTGCACATCTTTGGACACTAAGGGGCAATTTAGCATGGCCAATTCCCCTAACCTGCACATCTTTGGACACTAAGGGGCAATTTAGCATGGCCAATCCACCTAACCTGCACATCTTTGGACACTAAGGGGCAATTTAGCATGGCCAATCCACCTAACCTACACATCTTTGGACACTAAGGGGCAATTTAGCATGGCCAATCCACCTAACCTGCACATCTTTGGACACTAAGGGGCAATTTAGCATGGTCAATCCATCTAACCTGCACATCTTTGGACACTAAGGGGCAATTTAGCATGGCCAATCCATCTAACCTGCACATCTTTGGACACCAAGGGGCAATTTAGCATGGCCAATCCATCTAACCTGCACATCTTTGGACACTAAGGGGCAATTTAGCATGGCCAATCCACCTAACCTACACATCTTTGGACACTAAGGGGCAATTTAGCATGGCCAATCCACCTAACCTACACATCTTTGGACACTAAGGGGCAATTTAGCATGGCCAATCCACCTAACCTGCACATCTTTGGACACTAAGGGGCAAATTAGCATGGCCAATCCATCTAACCTGCACATCTTTGGACACTAAGGGGCAATTTAGCATGGCCAATCCACCTAACCTGCACATCTTTGGACACTAAGGGGCAATTTAGCATGGTCAATCCACCTAACCTGCACATCTTTGGACACTAAGGGGCAATTTAGCATGGCCAATCCACCTAACCTACACATCTTTGGACAATAAGGGACAATTTAGCATGGCCAATCCACCTAACCTGCACATCTTTGGACACTAAGGGGCAATTTAGCATGGTCAATCCACCTAACCTACACATCTTTGGACACTAAGGGACAATTTAGCGTGGCCAATCCATCTAACCTGCACATCTTTGGACACTAAGGGGCAATTTAGCATGGCCAATCCCCCTAACCTGCACATCTTTGGACACTAAGGGGCAATTTAGCATGGCCAATCCACCTAACCTGCACATCTTTGGACACTAAGGGGCAATTTAGCATGGCCAATCCATCTAACCTGCACATCTTTGGACACTAAGGGGCAATTTAGCATGGCCAATCCACCTAACCTGCACATCTTTGGACACTAAGGGGCAATTTAGCATGGTCAATCCATCTAACCTGCACATCTTTGGACACTAAGGGGCAATTTAGCATGGCCAATCCATCTAACCTGCACATCTTTGGACACTAAGGGGCAATTTAGCATGGCCAATCCACCTAACCTACACATCTTTGGACACTAAGGGGCAATTTAGCATGGCCAATCCACCTACCCTACACATCTCTGGACACTAAGGGGCAATTTAGCATGGCCAATCCACCTAACCTGCACATCTTTGGACACTAAGGGGCAATTTAGCATGGCCAATCCATCTAACCTGCACATCTTTGGACACTAAGGGGCAATTTAGCATGGCCAATCCACCTAACCTGCACATCTTTGGACACTAAGGGGCAATTTAGCATGGCCAATCCACCTAACCTGCACATCTTTGGACACTAAGGGGCAATTTAGCACGGCCAATCCACCTAACCTACACATCTTTGGACACTAAGGGGCAATTTAGCATGGCCAATCCACCTAACCTACACATCTTTGGACACTAAGGGACAATTCAGCATGGCCAATCCCCCTAACCTGCACATCTTTGGACACTAAGGGACAATTCAGCATGGCCAATCCACCTAACCTGCACATCTCTGGACACTAAAGGACAATTCAGCATGGCCAATCCACCTAACCTGCACACCTTTGGACACTAAGGGACAATTTAGCCTGGCCAATCCACCTAACCTACACATCTTTGGACACTAAGGGGCAATTTAGCATGGCCAATCCACCTAACCTACACATCTTTGGACACTAAGGGACAATTCAGCATGGCCAATCCCCCTAACCTGCACATCTTTGGACACTAAGGGACAATTCAGCATGGCCAATCCCCCTAACCTGCACATCTCTGGACACTAAGGGACAATTCAGCATGGCCAATCCACCTAACCTACACATCTTTGGACACTAAGGGACAATTCAGCATGGCCAATCCACCTAACCTACACATCTTTGGAGTGTGGGAGGAAACCAGAGGAAACCCACGCAGACACGGGGACAATGTGCAGACTCCACACAGACACTGACCCGAGCCGGGAATTGAACCTGGGTCCCTGGCGCTGTGAGCAGCGGTGCTAACCCACTGTGCCACCGTGTCGCCAATAAAGGTATGACCTCTCGTCCCAGAATGCCCCACAAGAGGAAGCATCTCTTATCCAGACCTTTTATCATCTTGTCAACCTCAATTTGATCTCCCCTCAATCTTCTAAATTCCAGAGAGTTTCGGCCGAAAGTGTTCAATCTCTCTTCATACGACAGACCCCTCACCTCTGGAATCCACCTAGTGAACCTCCTCTGAACTGCCTCCAACGCCACTAAATCTTTCCTCAAATAAGGGGACCAAAACTGTGCCCAAGATTCCATGTGCGGCCTCACCAATGCCTTGTAGAGTTGCAACAATACTTCCTTATCTTTATATTCTATTCCTTTAGCTAAAAATGCCAAAATTCAATGAGATCAATGCTGATCTCTCCCTGGTCTCAAATCCAGCTCCCTCCCTCTTCCTCATCTCCCTTTAACCCAGTTTTTGTCAGAAATATATCCATCTCCTTCTTGAAACTGTTTAACGATTCCAATTCCCCCCCCCCCGCCGTGCGATGGGACAGCGAGTTCCACAAATTCACCACCCTCTGTGAGAAGTAGCTCCCCCTCATCTCAGTTTGAAATCTACCGGCTCTCAATCTCTACCTGTCACCTCGAGATTGCCCCACAAGGGGAAACATTTGGTCTACATTTACTCAATCAATCCCTTTTAGAATTTTAGAACATTCCAGCGCAGTACAGGCCCTTCGGCCCTCGATGTTGCGCCGACCAGTGGAACCAATCTAATGACCCTCTAACCTAAACTATTCCAATGTTATCCATATGCCTATCCACTGACCATTTGAACGCCCTTAAAGTTGGAGAGTCCACAACTGCTGCAGGCAGGGCATTCCACACCCTTACTACCCTCTGAGTAAAGAACCTACCTCTGACATCCGTCCTATAATTACCACCCCTTAATTTAAAGCTATGTCCTCTCGTGTTAGCCATCACCATCCGAGGAAAAAGGCTCTCACTGTCCACCCTATCTAACCCTCTGATCATCTTGTATGCCTCAATTAGGTCACCTCTTAACCTTCTTCTCTCCAATGAAAATAACCTCAAGTCCCTCAGCCTTTCCTCATAAGACCTTCCCACCATACCAGGCAACATCCTGGTAAACCTCCTCTGCACCCTTTCCAATGCCTCCACATCTTTCTTATAATGCGGCGACCAGAACTGTACGCAATACTCCAAGTGCGGCCGCACCAGAGTTTTGTACAGTTGTAACATGACCTCACAGCTCCGAAATTCAATCCCTCTACCAATAAAAGCTAACACACCGTACGCCTTCTTAACAACCTCATCAAGCTGGGTGCCAACTTTCAGGGAGCTATGCACATGTACCCCGAGATCTCTCTGCTCGTCAACAGTACTAAGAGTCCTTCCATTAGCCCTATATTCTGTACTCCTGTTACTCTTACCAAAGTGAATCACCTCACACTTTTCCGTATTAAACTCCATCTGCCACCTCTCGGCCCAGCTCTGCAGCTTATTTACGTCCCTCTGGAAACTGTAACATCCATCCTCACTGTCTACACTGTTTTATATACCTCAATCAGATTCCGTCTCATTCTTCTCAACTCCAGTGAGTACAATCTCTCCTCGTACACAAACCCAAGGAGTTAGGAGTGCGATGGAAAACTCCCCATTTGCCTGGATGGGTCCAACAACACTCAAGGAGCTCGACACCATCCAGGACAAAGCTTGATTGGCCCCCCATCCACAAACATTCACTCCCTCCACCACCGACACTCAGTAGCAGCAGTGTGTACCATCGACAAGATGCACTCATCCTTAGACAGCACCTTCCAAACCCACAACCTCTACCATCTAGAAGGACAAGGGCAGCAGACACATGGGGAACACCACCACCTGCAAGTTCCCCCTCCGAGCCCCTCACCACCCTGATTATGGGGGGCAGAATGGATAGTCAGAAGCTTTTTCCCAGGGTGGTGGAGTCAATTACTCGGGGGCACAGGTTTAAGGTGTGAGGGGCAAGGTTTAAAGGAGATGTACGAGGCAAGTGTTTTTTACACAGAGGGTGCTGGGTGCCTGGAACTCATTGCCGGGAGAGAGAGTGGAAGCGGATACGATAGTGAGTTTCGAGGGGCGTCTTGACAAGTACATGAATAGAGGGATATGGTACCCGGAAGGGTAGGGGGTTTCAGTTCAGTCGGGTCAGCGCAGGCTTGGAGGGCCGAATGGCCTGTTCCTGTGCTGTAATTTTCTTTGATCTTTGAAATGGCTGATAGGGAAGGAAATCTGCCTTGTTTACACAGTCTGGCCTCTATGTGACATAGAACATAGAACATTACAGTTCAGAACAGGCCCTTCGGCCCACGATGTTGCGCCGACCAGTTACAAAAACAATGACCCACTAGCCTAAACCAATCCCTTTTCATCCATAAACCTATCCACAGATCTCTTAAACGCCCCCAAACTAGGCGCATTTACAACTGCAGCAGGCAGGGCATTCCAGTCCCTCACCACCCTCTGGGTAAAGAACCTACCCCTGACATCAGTCCTATAACTACCCCCCCTTAATTTAAAATCGTGCCCCCTCGTGCTAGCTTTCTCCATCCTAAGAAAAAGGCTATCACTGTCCACCCTATCTAAACCTCTAATCATCTTATATGTTTCAATGAGATCCCCTCTTAGCCGCCTTCTTTCCAGCGAAAACAACCCCAAATCTCTCAGTCTCTCCTCATAGGATCTCCCCTCCATACCAGGCAACATCCTGGTAAACCTCCTCTGCACCCTCTCCAAAGCCTCTACATCCTTCCTGTAATGTGGGGACCAGAACTGCACACAATACTCCAAGTGCGGCCGCACCAGAGTTGTGTACAGTTGCATCATGACGCTGCGACTCCTAAATTCAATCCCCCCACCAATAAACGCCAAGACACCGTACGCCTTCTTAACAACCTTATCGACTTGATTCCCAACTTTCAGGGATCTATGTACACATACACCTAGATCTCTCTGCTCCTCTACACTATTCAAAGTCCTCCCGTTAGCCCTATACTCGACACATCTGTTATTCCTACTAAAGTGAATTACCTCACACTTCTCCATATTAAACTCCATCCGCCACCTCTCGGCCCAGCTCTGCAACCTTTCTAAGTCACCCTGCAAACTATGACACCCTTCCTCACAATCTACCACACCTCCGACTTTGGTGTCATCAGCAAACTTACTAATCCACCCAACTATACCCTCATCCAGATCATTAATAAAAATTACAAACAGTAGTGGCCCTAAAACAGATCCCTGAGGCACACCACTCGTAACCGAACTCCATGACGAATATTTCCCATCAACCACCACCCTCTGTCTCCTATCTGCTAGCCAATTCCTGATCCAATTACCTAGATCACCCCCAATCCCATACATCTGCATTTTCTGCAGAAGCCTACCATGGTGAACCTTATCAAACGCCTTCAGAACCTCAGCTGTGGCACTGATTCTAAATGTCTCCTGGAACGGGGGCAATTGGGACTAGCTCAGTGGTTCAATATAAAGGGCAGCAGGGTCAAGTTGGGCCGAAGGGCCTGTTTCCGGGTTGTAAACCTCTGCGACTCTGTGAATTTGATGATCAGCCATGATCAAAATGAATGGCGGAGCAGGCTCGAAGGGCCGAATGGCCTGCTCCTGCTTCTAGTTTCTGTGTTTCTGTTCCCGAGTTCAGTACTCTGGCTAGTTACGGACTATAACCTGTGAGTTTCCAGGGACGGACGGCTGTTTAAGAGAACTCTGCGACTTGGTCTGGTTATTTGAAAGGAAGAAAAGTTCAGCTCAGTCAGTGAAAAGGGGCTGAACATCAAAGCTCACAGCGGGCAGAATGGCCAGTGACGTTCGAACCGAGGCCAAGTCGGTGAGTCTCCTTACGTTTCAGCAGGCATTCCCGTCACTCCTCCATCTCCCTCCTCTTCCTGTTCCTGAGAGGGTTCACTCAGCTCCTGTCCTGTGGTGCCGTCGGCATTGTCCCGCTGCTGGTCGGCGGGAATCCTGTTTGCTGGCGTGCATCCGGTGGAATCCCACTCCTCCGCCAAAAGCGTCGTCACATTCCCCCTCCACGTGTCCATCGGGGTTCGATGGGTGTCCTGGGAACCACAGCTCAGAGGCCCTCTGGATTCCGAGTCCCACGTCTGGCTGGGCTCCTGGATCTCGACGTCTCGGTCTCGGCAAGTACTGCCAACGTGGTCCCTGAGAATCTCTCTCACCAGTGGGTCCTGACTGCCGGAGACCAGAGCTGCTCTGGATGTGGTTGTGTTGGCCACAATTTGGAGAGTGGTTTCTGTAAGTGGAGAGGGCAGAGAAAATGATTAGAGACAGAGGGAAGGTGGGGCTGGGGTTGGAACCGGGGGCCGCGAAGACTGATTGGATTGAAAAATAAGAACCTGAGAGCGATATGATGTGGAGATGCCGGCGTTGGACTGGGATGGACCCAGTGTGGACAGAGAAAGAACGGCTACAACACTGATTAAACAACAATAATGGCCATCGTGGCTTTAAAATGGCTTTTGTTGCGGAGCGTCAAGCATGCTGGGTTTTTTTGTTCCATAATTAAAACCAGATGCAGGTATTAAAGTTTCTTTGGATAAGCTGGGAGCTGTGATCTTTCCAGATCAGGGAAGTTGTTCACATTGACCCAGACATTACGTCTCTGATTTATACGGCTGTTATATGTACATTTTGAATGAAGTGTAATGGCGTCGATTGCAAGGATTTGACAATCTAGCTGTATGATTGGTTTCTGGTTACACAGTTGGCTGGATGACTGAGAATCTACCGGAAGCGAGTGGAGAATTCTGGATAAAAAGTTGTGTGCAGCCTTTGTTTGCCAGCGATAACTCAGAAGAGACCAAACATCGCAAGAAGACCTGTGCCCTGAGGATGCTTCAGAGAAGGAGAAGATAGATTCTATATCAAGAACATCTCTTAATCAAGGTTTTCCCAAACTTGATAGTATCTATTTTCATTACATAGTTAAAGTTGATGTTTAGTTAAAGTTAATATGCAGTTAAGAGTTAAAGTTCAGTTGAAAGTTGATTTTTTAAAATTTGATTTATTATTCTCACATGTACTGGGATACAGTGAAAAGTATTGTTTGATTTATTATTCTCACGTGTACTGGGATACAGTGAAAAGTATTGTTTGATTTATTATTGTCACGTGTGTTGGGATACAGTGAAAAGTATTGTTTGATTTATTATTGTCACATGTATTGGGATACAGTGAAAAGTATTGTTTGATTCATTATTGTCACGTGTGTTGGGATACAGTGAAAAGTATTGTTTGATTTATTATTGTCACATGTATTGGGATACAGTGAAAAGTATTGTTTGATTTATTATTGTCACGTGTACTGGGATACAGTGAAAAGTATTGTTTGATTTATTATTGTCACGTGTACTGGGATATAGTGAAAAGTATTGTTTGATTTATTATTGTCACGTGTATTGGGATATAGTGAAAAGTATTGTTTGATTTATTATTGTCACGTGTACTGGGATACAGTGAAAAGTATTGTTTGATTTATTATTGTCACATGTACTGGGATACAGTGAAAAGTATTGTTTGATTTATTATTGTCACGTGTATTGGGATACAGTGAAAAGTATTGTTTGATTTATTATTGTCACATGTACTGGGATACAGTGAAAAGTATTGTTTGATTTATTATTGTCACGTGTATTGGGATACAGTGAAAAGTATTGTTTGATTTATTATTGTCACGTGTATTGGGATACAGTGAAAAGTATTGTTTGATTTATTATTGTCACATGTACTGGGATACAGTGAAAAGTATTGTTTGATTTATTATTGTCACGTGTACTGAGATACAGTGAAAAGTATTGTTTGATTTATTATTGTCACATGTACTGGGATACAGTGAAAAGTATTGTTTGATTTATTATTGTCACGTGTACTGGGATACAGTGAAAAGTATTGTTTGATTTATTATTGTCATGTGTACTGGGATACAGTGAAAAGTATTGTTTGATGTATTATTGTCACATGTACTGGGATACAGTGAAAAGTATTGTTTGATTTATTATTGTCACGTGTACTGGGATACAGTGAAAAGTATTGTTTGATTTATTATTGTCACATGTACTGGGATACAGTGAAAAGTATTGTTTGATTTATTATTGTCACGTGTACTGGGATACAGTGAAAAGTATTGTTTGATTTATTATTGTCACGTGTACTGGGATACAGTGAAAAGTATTGTTTGGTTTATTATTGTCACGTGCATCGGGATACAGCAAAATGTATTATTTGATTTATTATTGTCACGTGTACAATTTATTATTGTTACGTGTACAATAATACTATTCACAAAATAGTGATACAGTGAAAAGTATTGTTTGATTTATTATTGTCACATGTATTGGAATACAGTGAAATGTATTATTTCTTGCACGCTATACAGACAAAGCATATCGTTCGTAAAGAAGGAAATGAGAGAGTGCAGAATGTAACGCTACATTCATAGCTAGGGTGTAGAGAAAGATCAACTTAATGCAAGGTAGGGTCCATTCAAAAGTCTGACAGCAGCAGGGAAGAAGCTGCTCTTGAGTCAGTTGGTACGTGACCTCAGACTTTTGTACCTTTTTTCCGACAGAAGGAGGTGGAAGAGAGAATGTTTGGGTTAGTGGGTCATTGTTTTGTTTTGTTTTGTAACTGGTCGGCGCAACATCGTGGGCCAAAGGGCCTGTTCTGAGCTGTAATGTTCTATGTTCTATGTTCTATGTTCTATGCATGGGATCCTTGATTATGCCGGCTGCTTTTCCCAAGGCAGTGGGAAGTGTAGACAGAGTCAATGGATGGGAGGCTGGTTTGCGTGATGGATTGGGCTACATTCACGACCCTTTTGTAGTTCCTTGCGGTCTTGGGCAGAGCAGGAGCCCATACCAAGCTGCGATACAACCAGAAAGGATGATTTCTATGGCGCCTCTGTAAAAGTTAGAGAGAGTCGTAGCGGACATGCCAAATTTCCTTAGCCTCCTGAGAAAGTAGAGGCGTTGGTGGGGCTTTCTTAACAATAGTGTCGGCATGGGGGGGACTAGGACAGGTGACCTGAAACTCTCGACCATTTCTATTCACCCCCATTGATGTAAACAGAATTAAGTTGATGTTAAGTTCGAGTTAAAGCTCGGTAAAGCGTTAATGAGTTTGTGTTTGAGTTGGTATGGGAAGTGTTCAATAAATAAATTGTTGAATTATTCTCCTAATTTGTGTATTAAATGGAACGCTTCGAAGGTGTTGAGACTAAAAGCTGTATAATAACAGTAAGAAGTCTCAGGTTAAACTTATTTAGGATCACGAGCTTTCGAAACGCCACTCCTTCATCTGTCTAGATTCTCCTGAGCTCCGAAAGTTCACGGTTCCCAAAAAAAAAATCAGTTGGATTTTGGCGTTCTGACTGCGAGAGAGAGTCTCTTACCTTGAGTTAACGTGCTGTAAAAACCGGAGGTGGGATCCTCGCTGATCGACAACCTCAGCTCACTGGAAGACTCCAGATTTCCAAAGGGAAAACCAGGATTCTCCTGCAGGAAGAGGAGAGGATCGTCAGTCATCTGTGGACGGATTTTCATTTAATCATAGAATCCTACAGTGCAGACACAGGCCCATCGAGTCTGCACCAAACACAATCCTACCCAGGCCCTATCCCCATACATTTACCCTCTAACCTACACATCCCAGGACACTAAGGGGCAATTTCTTAGCATGGCCAATCAACCTAACCCGCACATCTTTGGACTGTGGGAGGAAACCGGAGCACCCGGAAGAAACCCACGCAGACACGAGGAGAATGTGCAAACACAGATAGTGACCCGAGCTGGGATTCGAACCCGGGTCCCTGGAGCTGTGAAGCAGCAGTGCTAACCCACTGTGCCACCGTGCCGCCCGGTATCTGTGACTTCACTGGAGTTCTAGGTGTTTAAACCAGGAGAAGGGGATTAATGAGTAATCTCGCCAGCTCTTCAGTCAGAAGGAGGGAGAGGCAAGTTCTCATGTGGAATCCTGCCGTTTAACATATGTCTTCATAACGCTTACTGTCTGAAGTCAAAAAAGAGATCAACTTGGAAGATATGTCTGCAAGTACCTTCAGACTTTTAACAAATGCCTTACATATCCTTTTGAGAATGATTGGAATTTATAAGCCTCGAGTCTTGTGTTATTCAGATAGCATTCTGCACATTTTCATAAGAACATAAGAAATAGGTGCAGGAGTAGGCCATCTGGCCCTTCGAGCCTGCCCCGCCATTCAATAAGATCATGGCTGATCTGTCGTGGCTCAGTTCCACATTCCCGCCCTCTCCCCATAACCCTTAATCCCCTCTCTTATCAAAAACCCATCAACCCGCTTCTTAAAAATATTTAGCGAGGCAGCCTCCACCACTTCAACGGGTAGAGAATTCCAGAAATTCACCACCCTTTGAGTGAAGAAGTTCCTCCTCAACTCTGTTCTAAACCGCCCCCCCCTTTATCTTGAGGCTGTGCCCCCTAGTCCTACTGTCTTTTTTGAGCGGGAAGAGTCTCTCCACCTCTATCCTATCCATCCCATTCATCATCTTATACGTCTCAATGAGATCTCCCCTCATTCTTCTAAACTCTAACGAGTACAAGCCTAGTTCATTCAGCCTCTCCTCATAGCTCAATCCCCTCAACTCCGGTATCAGCCTAGTAAACCTCCTCTGCACTCCCTCCAAGGCCAAAATATCCTTGCGCAGGTGCAGCGCCCTAAACTGCACACAGTACTCCAGCTGCGGCCTCACCAATGCCCTATACAGCTGCAGCAAGACCTCCCTACTTTTATATTCAATCCCCTTCGCTATGAAGGCCAGCATCCCATTCGCCTTCCTGACCACCTGCTGCACCTGCAAGCTGGGTTTTTGCGACTCATGCACAAGGACCCCGAGGTCCCTCTGCACCGTCGCCTGCTGCAGTTTTTCACCATGTAAGTAATAGTCCTTCCTACCAAAGTCTTTCCGACTCCTTCCTGTCCGCAGAGATCTTTTATAGGATGATTTCAGAAATATGTGTGTGTGTGTGTGTGTGTGTGTGTGTGTGTGTGGGGGGGGGGTGGGGTTACATTATCAGGAAAGGGTTCACAGAACAGTTCTCTTTACTCTTGAGAAAAGGCAACTGATCGGGGGACGTAATCGAGCAGTTTAAAATTCCAAAATGTTTTTGATGGGAAGTGGTGTACATAAGCAGCATGGTGGCACAGTGGGCTGGCACTGCTGGTTCACGGCTCCTGGGTTCGATTCCTGGCTCGGGTCACTGTCTGTGTGGAGTTTGCACATTCTCCCCGTGTCTGTGTGGGGTTTCCTCCCACAGTCCAAAGATGTGCGGGTTAGGTTGATTAGCCGTGCTAAGAAATTGCCCCTTAGTGTCCAGGGATGTGTAGGTTAGAGGGATTAGTGGGTATAATATGTAGGGATATGGGGGTAGGGCCTGGGTGGGATTGTGTTCGGTGCAGACTCAATGGGCCGAAGGGCCTCTTTCTGCATTGTGGGGGTCTATGATTCTATGAGGAGGAGAGGTATATCCCTTTGCGTAGAGGTTCCAAAAATCATGCAGAGGGGAACATCACCCCTGTGTCGTAACACTTTTGATGAGACGGATACAGAGAAAATGTTGCCTCTTGTGAGAGAGCATAATTCTTGGTATAAGATAGTCACCAAGAAGCCCAACAGGGAACTGAGGAAAGTCCTTCACCCCAAGAATGTGGAGGGGATGTGGAACTGTGAAGTTGTATGTATAAAGTAGTGGCACGATGGGAAAACTGGTCAAGTATTTGGTACAAAATAAGGAAAACTGACTCTGCATAACCTAAGACCGGAGAAAGTTAAGACCTGATAAGGCTGACTCTACATAACTTAGGGCTGGAAGCTTTGAGTGCTTAATATAAATTCATTGGTCCAATTCAAAAGCCTGTTCTGCGATGCTGGAACTCTGGGTGCTAGGCTTTTGACGCAAAATTGAGCGAGGCAAAATAAGGTCAGAAATGAAAGTCATCGGACTTCTGTGCTATCAAAGGACAAGATAAAGGCACGACTGATGAGTCAAAGAGGTTAGGAGGTCAGCGAGTTGTACCAATATTTATGACATTGCTTATGAGGCTATTATTGATCAAATTTTTGAATAAGTTCCGGTCACACAAACTGATAATGATTATGTACAAATACTGAACTATTCTCTGTGTTAGCGAGGACTTGACAAAGAATTAACAAGTCGTAATAATGGCTCTCTGAACTCAAATTTTTGCCAATACTGCATGCAGTGGTTTGTAAGTAAAGACAAGTTATTTTGCTGGAACGAATTTTGTTGAGTCTTTTTATCACAGTCAAAAAGCAGGAAAATTTTCACTAGAACAGGGCTCCCAGCCAGAGGAAGTGATTGGAGGGAATAGTGTGTGGGATAGTCTGGGGGGTTTTCCCAATAACTTCACTGCAGTGTTAATGTATTAATGACACCAATAAACTTTGAAGATGTGTTTAAGGAGAAGTTAGGCAAACAAAGAAGAGAGAGAGAGGGAAGAGAGGGTTATGATGGTAGGAGTGGACTGGGAGGAGGGTCGAGTGGAGATGAATTGCAAACATGGGCTGCTTGGGCCGAATGGCCTGCTTCTGTGCCACTTATCATGGGTGGCACAGTGGTTGGCACTGCTGCCTCGCAGTGCCAGGGACTTGGGTTCAATTCTGGCCTCGGGTCACTGTCTCTGAGGAGTTTGCACATTCTCCCAACGCCTGCGTGGGTTTCCTCCGGGTACTCCGGTTTCCTCCCACACTCTAAAGATGTGCGGGTTAGAGGGATTGGCCATGCTAAATTGCCCCTTAGTGTCAGGGGAATTAGTAGGGTAAATGTGTGGGGTTATGGGGACAGGGGGCTGGGTGGGATTGTGGTAGGTGCAAACTCAATGGGCTGAATGGCCTTCTTCTGTACCACAGGGATTTTTGAGAGGGAAAAATCATTAATATATATTGTGAATAGCTGGAGTCCCAGCAATGATCCCTGTGGCACCCCACTAGTTACTGCCTGCCAATTGGAAAAGCACCCATTAATTCCTACTCTTTGTTTCCTCTGCGCCGACCAGTTTTCGAACCATCTCAACACACTTCCCCCAGTCCCACTCACTTTAATCTTGTAAATAATCTCTGGAGCGGGACATTGTCAAAAGCTTACTGAAAGTCTAAATATACCACATCGACTGGAACCCCTTATCAACCCCACTAGTTACATCTTTAAAGAATTAAAACAGATTTGTCAAGCATGATTTCCCCTTCATAAGTCCATGAAATGAATGGCCTGCTTCAAACCCCAAAATTAGTCCCAATTGCCCGCATTTTGCCCATATCTTTCTCTACCCATCTTCCCCATGTAACTGTCTAAATGCTTTTTAAAAGACAAAATTGTAGGTTAGGGGGATTGGCCATGCTAAATTGCCCCTTAGTCTCTACTACTACTACCTCTGGTTCCAGACACTCACCACCCTCTGTGTGAAAAAATTGCCCCTCTGGACCCTTTTGTATCTCTCCCCTCTCACCTTAAACCTCTGCCCTCTAGTTTTAGACTCCCCTACCTTTAGGGAAAAGATATTGACTGTCAACCACAATCCCACCCAGGCTCGAGACGTGTAACCCCTCATATTTATCCAACTAATTCCCCCTGACACTAAGGGTCAATTTAGCACGGCCAATCCAACGAACCTGCACATCTTTAGGCAGTGGGAGGAAACCGGGGCACCCCGGAGGAAACCCACGCAGAGATGGGGAGAATGTGCAGGCAGTGATTCAAGGCCGGGAATCGAACAACTGTACTACCCACAAATTAAAGCTTATGTGGAAATGTCTCTACAAGATAAAGGATGGATTTCGAGATCTCTTCAGGCTGCCATCCGAAGAATGATCCTTGCTATTATCCCTTGGCACTGAGACTTAACCCGCTTTCTTACTGGGCAGCGATGCGGTGTCTGTCGACAGTGGCTTTTGACCTCTGGGACTGGGGGTCACACAACTCTCCACTTGCAGAGCCCTGCACACATTCCCCCATTCACATATCTCCCTAGCTCCCTTTCAAAACTTCCTGCTGAATCTGCTATCTCATCCATGTGAGAAAGTCCTTCCTCACTGCCACCTCCGATTCTCCCAGAATCCCTACGGAGCAGAAGAAGACCGTTCGACCCATCGGGTCAGCCCAACAGAGCATTTGACCCAAGCCCAACCAAGCATTTAGCATGGCCCATCCACCTAACCTACACATCTTTGGACACTAAGGGGCAATTTAGCATGGCCAATCCACCTAACCTACACATCTTTGGACACTAAGGGGCAATTTAGCATGGCCAATCCACCTAACCTACACATCTTTGGACACTAAGGGGCAATTTAGCATGGCCAATCCACCTAACCTACACATCTTTGGACACTAAGGGACAATTTAGCATGGCCCATCCACCTAACCTACACATCTTTGGACACTAAGGGGCAATTTAGCATGGCCAATCCACCTAACCTACACATCTTTGGACACTAAGGGACAATTTAGCATGGCCCATCCACCTAACCTACACATCTTTGGACACTAAGGGGCAATTTAGCATGGCCAATCCACCTAACCTACACATCTTTGGACACTAAGGGGCAATTTAGCATGGCCAATCCACCTAACCTACACATCTTTGGACACTAAGGGACAATTTAGCATGGCCAATCCACCTAACCTACACATCTTTGGACACTAAGGGGCAATTTAGCATGGCCAATCCACCTAACCTACACATCTTTGGACACTAAGGGGCAATTTAGCATGGCCAATCCACCTAACCTACACATCTTTGGACACTAAGGGACAATTTAGCATGGCCAATCCACCTAACCTACACATCTTTGGACACTAAGGGGCAATTTAGCATGGCCAATCCACCTAACCTGAACATCTTTGGACACTAAGGGACAATTTAGCATGGCCAATCCACCTAACCTGCACATCTTTGGACACTAAGGGACAATTTAGCATGGCCAATCCACCTAACCTACACATCTTTGGACACTAAGGGACAATTTAGCATGGCCAATCCTCCTAACCTACACATCTTTGGACACTAAGGGACAATTTAGCATGGCCAACCCACCTAACCTGCACATCTTTGGACACTAAGGGACAATTTAGCATGGCCAATCCACCTAACCTGCACATCTTTGGACACTAAGGGGCAATTTAGCATGGCCAATCCACCTAACCTACACATCTTTGGACACTAAGGGGCAATTTAACATGGCCCATCCACCTAACCTACACATCTTTGGACACTAAGGGGCAATTTAGCATGGCCAATCCACCTAATCTGCACAGCTTTGGGCACTAAGGGACAATTTAGCATGGCCAATCCACCTAACCTACACATCTTTGGACACTAAGGGGCAATTTAACATGGCCCATCCACCTAACCTACACATCTTTGGACACTAAGGGGCAATTTAGCATGGCCAATCCACCTAACCTACACATCTTTGGACACTAAGGGGCAATTTAACAGGGCCCATCCACCTAACCTACACATCTTTGGACACTAACGGGCAATTTAACATGGCCCATCCACCTAACCTACACATCTTTGGACACTAAGGGGCAATTTAGCATGGCTAATCCACCTTACCTACACATCTTTGGACACTAAGGGGCAATTTAGCATGGCCAATCCACCTAACCTGCACATCTTTGGACACTAAGGGGCAATTTAGCATGGCTAATCCACCTTACCTACACATCTTTGGACACTAAGGGACAATTTATCATGGCCCATCCACCTAACCTACACATCTTTGGACACTAAGGGACAATTTAGCATGGCCAATCCACCTAACCTACACATCTTTGGACACTAAGGGACAATTTAGCATGGCCAATCCACCTAACCTACACATCTTTGGACACTAAGGGACAATTTAGCATGGCCCATCCACCTAACCTACACATCTTTGGACACTAAGGGACAATTTAGCATGGCCCATCCACCGAACCTACACATCTTTGGACACTAAGGGGCAATTTAGCATGGCCAATCCGCCTAACCTGCACATCTTTGGACACTAAGGGGCAATTTAGCATGGCCAATCCGCCTAACCTACACATCTTTGGACACTAAGGGACAATTTAGCATGGCCAATCCACCTAACCTACACATCTTCGGAATGTGGAAGGAAACTGGAGCACCCGGAGGAAACCCACAGAGACACAGCGGAAAGTATGCAAACTCCGCACAGTCATCTGTGAGGCAGTATACTAACCACCGTGCCACCCATAATGCAAAGGCTGATTCTTCACATCAATCTCTGACAGGCAGACAGCAATGAGTAACTGAACGGGGCCCTGGATTAGCTCAGCAGTTAAGCGTGAAAATGACCTTTGTGGTAATTGAGCAATATGAGGACGAGTGGCGACATATCACAGAGATACTTCCTCCTATCGAGTACACCAAACATTGTCAAATACACCCACTGGCTAAACGGGATGTATGGTTCCCAACCCTTTCACCAGGGGCTGGTATGAAATTCTGCATCGATTTATCAAGTTGTCAACACACACACACACACACACACACACACACACACACACACACTCGCTCACACACACACACACATATACTCATTCTCACACTCACTCTCACACACACACTCGCTCACACACACACTCGCTCACACACACACACACACATATACTCATTCTCACACTCACTCAGACACACACACTCGCTCACACACACACACACACATATACTCATTCTCACACTCACTCAGACACACACACTCGCTCACACACACACTCGCTCACACACACACACACATATACTCATTCTCACACTCACTCTCACACACACACTCGCTCACACACACACACACATATACTCATTCTCACACTCACTCTCACACACACACTCGCTCACACACACACTCGCTCACACACACAGACTCTCACACACTTTCACACTCGCTCATACACACACTTTTACACTCGCTCACACACTTTCACACTCGCTCACACACTTTCACACTATCTTACACACACTTTTACACTCGCTCACAGACACACACACACTTTCACACTCGCTCATACACACACTTTCACACTCGCTCACACACACACTTTCACACTCGCTCACACACACACTTTCACACTCGCTCACACACACACACTCGCTCACACACACACACTCGCTCACACACACACACTCGCTCACAGACACACATACTCGCTCACACACTTTCACACTCGCTCACACACACACTCTCACACACTTTCACACTCACTCACAAACACACTTTTACACTCGCTCACAGACACACACACACTTTCACACTCGCTCACACACACACTTTCACATTCGCTCACACACACACTTTCACACTCGCTCATACACACACTTTCACACTCGCTCACACACACACTTTCACACTCGCTCACACACACACTTTCACACTCGCTCACACACACACTTTCACACTCGCTCACACACACACACTCGCTCACACACACACACTCGCTCACACACACACACTCGCTCACACACACACTCGCTCACACACACACATACTCGCTCACACACTTTCACACTCGCTCACACACACACTCTCACACACTTTCACACTCACTCACAAACACACACTCGCTCACTCACTTTTACACTCGCTCAGAGACACACACACACTTTCATACTCGCTCACACACACACTTTCACACTCGCTCACACACACACTTTCACATTCGCTCACACACACACTTTCACACTCACTCACAGACACACACACTTTCACACTCGCTCACAGACACACACACACTTTCACACTCGCTCACAGACACACACACACTTTCACACTCGCTCACAGACACACACACACTTTCACACTTGCTCACAGACACACACACACTTTCACACTCGCTCACAGACACACACACACTTTCACACTTGCTCACAGACACACACACACTTTCACACTCGCTCACACACACGCACACACTCACACGCTTTCACATTCACTCACACATTCACGCTCTCACTCTCACACTATTCCTTTTTGGGACATGGGCATCGCTGGCTGGGCCAGTATTTATTACCCATCCCTAATTGCCCCTTGGAGTTGAGAGTCAACCACATTGCTGTGGCTCTGGAGTCACATGTAGGCCAGACCGGGGTAAAGACGGGAGATTTCCTTCCCTAAAGGGAACCAGAGGGGTTTTTCCGACAATGGATCATCAGCAGATTCTTAATTCCAGGTTTTTTTTACTGAATTCAGATTCCACCATCTGCTGTGGTGGGATTCGAACCCCCGGGTCCCCAGAACATGAGCTGAGTTTCTGGATTAATAGTCTAGCAATAATACCACTAGGCCATCGCCATCACTTTTGTGACAAGGGATATGATTCCGAAGTAAAATTGCAGTTTGCAAACTCGCCATCTGATTGCCGGTTCATAGCAAACCCATAGCACAGAAATAGGCCATTCAGCCCATCGAGTATGCACTGACCACAATCCCACCCAGCTGCTATCCCCATAATCCCATGCATTAACCTTAATGAGATCCCCTGACACTAAGGGACAATTTAGCATGGCCAATCCACCTAACCCACACATCTTTGGAAACTAAGGGACAATTTAGCATGGCCAATCCCCCTAACCTGCACATCTTTGGACACTAAGGGGCAATTTAGCATGGCCAATCCCCCTAACCTGCACATCTTTGGACACTAAGGGGCAATTTAGCATGGCCAATCCCCCTAACCTGCACATCTTTGGACACTAAGGGGCAATTTAGCATGGCCAATCCCCCTAACCTACACATCTTTGGACACTAAGGGACAATTTAGCATGGCCAATCCACCCTAACCTACACATCTTTGGAATGTGGGAGGAAACCGGAGCACCCGGAGGAAACCCACGCAGACATGGGGAAAATGTGCAGACTCCACACAGACAGTGACCCGAGGCTGGAATCGAACCCAGGTCCCTGGCGCTGTGAGGCAGCAGTGCTAACCCACTGTGCCACCCAGTGCGAACATTGGCGCTTTGCGTTTGCAAGCAGTGGGCACTCACCACTGGACATGGCACATGCTTTGCGCTAGGCATGACCCTTGACTGGTTGTACCAGCACCTGTGTGTGTGTGCCCACTCCCTCCAAGAGCAGGCCATGGCAGGGCCCCACCCTCTTTCCAGGTTGGTAACCCCAAAGCTGGGTACAGATCAATCAGGGTATAGATTACAAAAGGAGGGAGGTTGGGTTGGAGTTTGTGTAGAACTTTAGTGAGGCCACAGCTGGAGTACTGTGTGCAGTTCTGGTCACCACATTATAGGAAGGATGTGATCGCACTGGAGGGGGTGCAGAGGAGATTCACCAGTGGTCCATTTTGGCAGGATCAATGGGATGAAGGAGAACAATATCAAGGGTAGGACTCTTGGCAGTGTTGAGGAGCAGGAGGACCTTGGGGTCCGGGTCCACAGGACTCTTAAATCGGCCTCGCAGGTGGAGGAGGTGGTCAAGAAGGCGTATGGTGTACTGGCCTTCATTAATCGAGGGATTGAGTTTAGGAGTCGGGAGGTAATGCTGCAACTTTACAGGACCCTCGTCAGGCCTCATTTGGAGTACTGTGCGCAGTTCTGGTCGCCTCACTATAGGAAAGACGTAGAAGCTATTGAAAGGGTGCAGAGGAGATTTACAAGGATGTTGCTTGGATTGGGAGGCATGCCTTATGAAGATAGGTTGAGGGAGCTGGGACTCTTTTCCCTGGAGAGGCGAAGGTTGAGAGGTGACCTGATAGAGGTTTATAAAATGTTGAGAGGTATAGATAGGGTGGACTCTCAGAGGCTATTTCCCCGGGTTGAAATGGTCACTACGAGAGGACACAGGTTTAAGGTGCTGGGTTGTAGGTACAGAGGAGATGTCAGGGGTAAGTTTTTCACTCAGAGGGTGGTGAGTGAGTGGAATCGGCTGCCATCGGTGGTGGTAGAGACGAACTCGCTGGGGTCTTTAAAAAGACTTCTGGATGAGTACATGGGATTTAATGGGATTGGGAGTTATAGATAGTTCTATGGCCTGGTAGGTATGGATATGATCGGCGCAACTTGTGGGCCAAAGGGCCTGTTTGTGCTGTAGTGTTCTATGTTCTATGCTGCCTGGGATGGAACATTTAAGTTATAGAGAGATTGGGTAGGCTTGGGTTGTTTCCACTGGGGCAGATAAGACTGAGGGGGCGACCTGATCGAGATGTACAAGATTAGAACATAGAACATTACAGCACAAACAGGCCCTTCGGCCCTCGAGTTGCGCCGATCGCATCAACCCCACCAATCTATAGACCTATCTATAACCCCCAATCCCATTAAACCCCATATACTCATCCAGAAGTCTTTTAAAAGACCCCAGCGAGTTCGCCTCCACCACCGACGACGGCAGCCGATTCCAATCACTCACCACCCTCTGAGTGAAAAACTTACCCCTAACATCACCTCTGTACTTCCCTCCCCGCACCTTAAATCTGTGTCCTCTCGTAGCGACCATTTCAACCCGGGGAAATAGCCTCTGAGAGTCCACCCTATCTATTCCTCTCAACATTTTATAAACTTCTATCAGGTCGCTTCTCAACCTTCGCCTCTCCAGGGAAAAGAGTCCCAGCTCCCTCAACCTATCTTCATAAGGCATGCCTCCCAGTCCAGGCAACATCCTTGTAAATCTCCTCTGCACCCTTTCAATAGCTTCTACGTCTTTCCTATAGTGAGGCGACCAGAACTGCGCACAGTACTCCAAATGAGGCCTGACGAGGGTCCTGTAAAGTTGCAGCATTACCTCCCGACTCCTAAACTCAATCCCTCGATTAATGAAGGCCAGTACACCATACGCCTTCTTGACCACCTCCTCCACCTGCGAGGCCGATTTAAGAGTCCTGTGAACCCGGACCCCGAGATCCTTCTGCTCTTCAACGCTACTAAGACCCCTGCCCTTAATAGTGTACTCGTTCATCCCGTTGGTTCTGCCGAAATGGACTACTACACATTTATCCGCGTTGAAGTCCATCTGCCACTTCTCCGCCCATTCCTGCATCCTATCTATGTCCTGCTGCAACTTTTGACATCCTTCCAGACCATCCACAACACCGCCGACCTTCGTGTCATCAGCGAACATGAGGGACAGAGTGGATAGGGAGCAGCTGTTCCCCCTCAGTTGAAGGGTCAGTTCCGAGGAGATATAGGTTCAAGGTGAGGGAAGGGAGGTTGCGAGAGGATTAACCAGAATGGAACCCATAGGAAATTACAGCCCACAAACAGGCCTTTCGGCCCTCCTTGTCTGTGCTGAACCATTTTCTGCCTAGACCCACTGACCTGGACCATATCCCTCCACACCCCTCTCATCCATGAACCAGTTTCTTAAATGTTAAAATTACCACTTTATCCGGCAGCTCATTCCACCCTCTCTGTGTGAAGAATCCTCCCCCCCCCCCCCCACTAATATTCCCTTTAAACTTTTCTCCTTTCACCCTTACCCTCTGGTTTTTTTCTCCCCTAGCCTCAGTGGAAAAAGCCTGCTTGCGTTCACTCTATCTATACCCATCTCACCTTATGCACATCTATCAAATCTCCCCTCATTCTCCTGCTTGTGTTCACTCTATCTATACCCATCTCACCTTATGCACATCTATCAAATCTCCCCTCATTCTCCTGCTTGTGTTCACTCTATCTATACCCATCTCACCTTATGCACATCTATCAAATCTCCCCTCATTCTCCTGCTTGTGTTCACTCTATCTATACCCATCTCACCTTATGCACATCTATCAAATCTCCCCTCATTCTCCTGCTTGTGTTCACTCTATCTATACCCATCTCACCTTATGCACATCTATCAAATCTCCACCTCATTCTCCTGCTTGTGTTCACTCTATCTATACCCATCTCACCTTATGCACATCTATCAAATCTCCCCTCATTCTCCTGCTTGTGTTCACTCTATCTATACCCATCTCACCTTATGCACATCTATCAAATCTCCACCTTATTCTCCTGCTTGTGTTCACTCTATCTATACCCATCTCACCTTATGCACATCTATCAAATCTCCCCTCATTCTCCTGCTTGTGTTCACTCTATGTATACCCATCTCACCTTATGCACATCTATCAAATCTCCCCTCATTCTCCTGCTTGTGTTCACTCTATACCCATCTCACCTTATGCACATCTATCAAATCTCCACCTCATTCTCCTGCTTGTGTTCACTCTATCTATACCCATCTCACCTTATGCACATCTATCAAATCTCCCCTTTTGGGGCGGCACGGTAGCACAGTGGTTAGCACTGCTGCTTCACAGCTCCAGGGTCCTGGGTTCGATTCCCGGCTCGGGTCACTGCCTGTGTGGAGTTTGCACATTCTCCTCGTGTCTGCGTGGGTTTTCTCCGGGTGCTCCGGTTTCCTCCCACAGTCCAAAGATGTGCGGGTTAGGTTCATTGGCTATGCTAAAATTGCCCCTTAGTATCCTGGGATGTGTAGGTTAGAGGGATTAGCAGGTAAAATGTATGGGGATAGGGTCTGGGTGGGATTGTGTTCGGTGCAGACTCGATGGGCCGAAGGGCCTGTTTCTGCACTGTAGGGTTCTATGGTTCTATGGTTCTATGGTCATTCTCCTGCTTGTGTTCACTCTATCTATACCCATCTCACCTTATGCACATCTATCAAATCTCCCCTCATTCTCCTGCTTGTGTTCACTCTATCTATACCCATCTCACCTTATGCACATCTATCAAATCTCCCCTCATTCTCCTGCTTGTGTTCACTCTATCTATACCCATCTCACCTTATGCACATCTATCAAATCTCCACCTCATTCTCATGTTTGCGTTCACTCTATCTATACCCATCTCACCTTATGCACATCTATCAAATCTCCACCTCATTCTCCTGTTTGCGTTCACTCTATCTATACCCATCTCACCTTATGCACATCTATCAAATCTCCCCTCATTCTCCTGCTTGTGTTCACTCTATCTATACCCATCTCACCTTATGCACATCTATCAAATCTCCCCTCATTCTCCTCCTTGTGTTCACTCTATCTATACCCATCTCACCTTATGCACAAGTATCAAATCTCCCCTCATTCTCCTGCTTGTGTTCACTCTATCTATACCCATCTCACCTTATGCTGCTCTATCAAATCTCCCCTCATTCTCCTGCTTGTGTTCACTCTATCTATACCCATCTCACCTTATGCACATCTATCAAATCTCCCCTCATTCTCCTGCTTGTGTTCACTCTATCTATACCCATCTCACCTTATGCACATCTATCAAATCTCCCTTCATTCTCCTACGCTCCAAGTCCTAACCTATTTAGTCTCTCTCTGTAACTCAGCTTCTCAAGCCCAGGCAACATCCTCGTGAACCTTCTCTGCACTCTTTCAACCTTATTTACATCCTTCCTGTAACGAGGTGACCAAAACCGTACACAATACTCTAAATTCGGCCTCACCAATACCTTATACAACCTTAACACTCCAACTTTCATACTTGATACTCCGATTTATAAAGGCCAATGTACCAAAACGTACTAATTCACTTAGATAAATTCTGTGGTCACATGGGGAAGGTTAGAGGCCACTTCTGCAGCGAGTAACTCACCTCCTGACTCCCCCAAAACCCCACACATGGCAAAAATTGAGCGTGCTGGAATATTGTCCTTTCCGGATGTATCACAGCTTGGTATGGGCTCCTGCTCTGCCCAAGACCACAAGAAACTGCAAAGGGTCATGAATGTAGCCCAGTCCTTCATACAAACCAGCCTCCCGTCCATTGACTCTGTCTACACTTCCCGCTGCCTCGGGAAAAGCAGCCAGTATAATCAAGGACCCCACACACCCCGGACATTCTCTCTTCTTGGGGCAGTGTTCCTGCAGTGTAGTGGTTATCACATACACCTAACACGCAAAAGGCTCGTAAGCAGACGGAAAGAGTTGTACGTGCATTTTGGGTGCCTCAGTAGCACGGTAGTTAGCACTGCTGCCTCACAGCGCCGGGGAACCGGCATCTATTCCGGCCTGTTGGAGTTTGCACATTCTCCCCGTGTCTGCGTGGGTTTCCTCCAGGTGCTCCTGCTTCCTCCCACAGTCCAAAGATGTGTCGATCAGATGGATTGGCCGTGCTGAATTGTCCCTTTGTGACAGGGGGATTAACAGGGTAAATATAAGAGGTTACGGGACTAGGGGCTAGGTGGGATGCAGACTCGATGGGCTGAATGGCCTCCTTCTGCACTGTAGGGTTTCTCGGTTTTGAGTCTATGACGGAGTGGATAGGGAGCAGCTGTTCCCCTTAGTTGGAGGGTCAGAGACGAGGGGATATGGGATCAAGTTGGACAGAGTGGATAGGGAGCAGCTGTTCCCCTTAGTTGGAGAGTCAGAGACGAGGGGATATGGGATCAAGTTGGACAGAGTGGATAGGGAGCAGCTGTTCCCCTTAGTTGGAGGGTCAGTCACGAGGGGATATAGGTTTAAGGTGAGGGGTGGGAGGTTTTGGGGGGATGTGAGGAAGAACTTCCTTACCCAGAGGGTAGTGAGGGTCTGGAATGTGCTGCCTGGGAGGGTGGTGGAGGCGGGATGCCCCACATCCTTTAAAAAGTACCTGGATGAGCACTTGGCACGTCGTAACACTCAGGGCTACGGGCCCAGTGCTGGCAAGTGGGGTGAGGCGGGAGTTCAGGTGTTTCCCCTTTGTGGGTGGGGACTCATAGAACATAGAACATAGAACATAGAACATAGAACATTACAGCACAAACAGGCCCTTCGGCCCTCGAGTTGCGCCGATCGCATCAACCCCACCAATCTATAGACCTATCTATAACCCCAAATCCCATTAAACCCCATATACTCATCCAGAAGTCTTTTAAAAGACCCCAGCGAGTTCGCCTCCACCACCGACGACGGCAGCCGATTCCAATCACTCACTACCCTCTGAGTGAAAAACTTACCCCTAACATCACCTCTGTACTTCCCTCCCCGCACCTTAAATCTGTGTCCTCTCGTAGCGACCATTTCAACCCGGGGAAATAGCCTCTGAGAGTCCACCCTATCTATTCCTCTCAACATTTTATAAACTTCTATCAGGTCGCCTCTCAACCTTCGCCTCTCCAGGGAAAAGAGTCCCAGCTCCCTCAACCTATCTTCATAAGGCATGCCTCCCAGTCCAGGCAACATCCTTGTAAATCTCCTCTGCACCCTTTCAATAGCTTCTACGTCTTTCCTATAGTGAGGCGACCAGAACTGCGCACAGTACTCCAAATGAGGCCTGACGAGGGTCCTGTAAAGTTGCAGCATTACCTCCCGACTCCTAAACTCAATCCCTCGATTAATGAAGGCCAGTACACCATACGCCTTCTTGACCACCTCCTCCACCTGCGAGGCCGATTTAAGAGTCCTGTGAACCCGGACCCCGAGATCCTTCTGCTCTTCAACGCTACTAAGACCCCTGCCCTTAATAGTGTACTCGTTCATCCCGTTGGTTCTGCCGAAATGGACTACTACACATTTATCCGCGTTGAAGTCCATCTGCCACTTCTCCGCCCATTTCTGCATCCTATCTATGTCCTGCTGCAACTTTTGACATCCTTCCAGACCATCCACAACACCGCCGACCTTCGTGTCATCAGCGAATGGGCTGAAGGGCCTCTTCTGCGCTGTGTGATTCTATGTTCTCCAACAAGCTCAGAAGCAAGACTGGAGCGCCAACTAAGGATGGCGCCAAGTTAGAGTCGCAACCCCGGTCCTTACCAGGTTTGTACCGGCCTCAATGCCAACCAAACCTCTTCCTTTATGTGTGAGCAGAAGGAGGGGGGAGCCAGAATACACCATCCAGGGCAAAGCAGCCCATCCACCATCTCGGATCTCCAGTCCCTCCGCCACCGACACATGGTGAAAAAGTTCTTCCTCACATCCTCCCTAAACTTCCCAATCCACACCTTGATCCCATATCCCCTCGTCTCTGACCCTCCAACTAAGGGGAACAGCTGATCCCTATCCACTCTGTCCAACTTGATCCTATATCCCCTCGTCTCTGACTCTCCAACTAAGGGGAACAGCTGATCCCTATCCACTCTGTCCATGTCCCTCTTGTAATCAGGTTGCCCCTCGGTCTTCTCTGCTCCAATGGTAACAACCCAAGCCTATCCCACCTCTCTTCATAACTGAAATGTTCCATCTCAGGCAGCATCCTGGTGAATCTCCTCTGCATCCCCTCCAGTGCGATCACATCCTTCCTATAATGTGGCAACCAGAATTGCTCACAGTACTCCCGCTGTGGTCTCACCAAATTCTATACAATCCCAACATGAATTCCCCTGTTTTTGTAATCTATACCCCGATTGATAAAGACAAGTGTCCCCTGTGTCTTTTTCACACCTTGCCCTTCCACCTGAGATTGAGAACTCATACCACTGAAAGCTGGAACTGCGTGGAACCTATCCAAGCTTGTTTATTTATTAGTGTCGCAATAGGTTTACATTAACACTGCAATGAAGTTACTGTGAAAATCCCCCAGTTGCCACCCTCCTGTTTGGGTTACGCTAAGCGAGAATTTAGCACCTAACCAGCACGTCTTTTGGACTGTGGGAGGAAACCGGAGCACCCGGAGGAAACCCACACAGACACGGGGAGAATGTGCAGACTCCACACAGACAGTGACCCGAGCCGGGAATCGAACCCGGGTCCCTGGCACGGTGAGACACTGTGCCACTGAGCTATCCTGAACTCTGCACAGTGACCCAAGGCAGGGAACCGAACCCGGGTCCCTGGCACGGTGAGGCAGCAGTGCTAACCACTGTGCCACTGAACCACCCTGAACTGCACACGGACAGTGACCCAAGGCAGGGAACCGAACCCGGGTCCCTGGCACGGTGAGACACTGTGCCACTGAGCTATCCTGAACTCTGCACAGTGACCCAAGGCAGGGAACCGAACCCGGGTCCCTGGCATGGTGAGGCAGCAGTGCTAACCCACTGTGCCACTGAACCACCCTGAACTCCACACAGACAGTGACCCAAGCCGGGAATTGAACCCAGGTCCCTGGCGCCATGAGATGGCAGTGCTAACCACCGTGTCACTGAACCACCCTGAACTCCACACGGACAGTGAACCAAGCCGGGAATCGAACCCGGGTCCCTGGCACGGTGAGACACTGTGCCACTGAGCTATCCTGAACTCTGCACAGTGACCCAAGGCAGGAACCGAACCCGGGTCCCTGGCACGGTGAGACACTGTGCCACTGAGCTATCCTGAACTCTGCACAGTGACCCAAGGCAGGAACCGAACCCGGGTCCCTGGCACGGTGAGACACTGTGCCACTGAGCTATCCTGAACTCTGCACAGTGACCCAAGGCAGGAACCGAACCCGGGTCCCTGGCACGGTGAGGCAGCAGTGCTAACCCACTGTGCCACTGAACCACCCTGAACTGCACACGGACAGTGACCCAAGCCGGGAACCGAACCCGGGTCCCTGGCACTGTGAGACACTGTGCCACTGAGCTATCCTGAACTCTGCACAGTGACCCAAGGCAGGAACCGAACCCGGGTCCCTGGCACGGTGAGGCAGCAGTGCTAATCACTGTGCCACTGAACCACCCTGAACTGCACACGGACAGTGACCCAAGGCAGGGAATCGAACCCGGGTCCCTGGCACTGTGAGACACTGTGCCACTGAGCTATCTTGAACTCTGCACAGTGACCCAAGCCGGGAATTGAACCCAGGTCCCTGGCACGGTGAGGCAGCAGTGCTAACCCACTGTGCCACTGAACCACCCTGAACTGCACACGGACAGTGACCCAAGGCAGGGAATCGAACCCGGGTCCCTGGCACGGTGAGGCAGCAGTGC
The DNA here is from genome assembly GCA_037974335.1 of Prionace glauca. Lineage (NCBI taxonomy): Eukaryota > Metazoa > Chordata > Chondrichthyes > Carcharhiniformes > Carcharhinidae > Prionace > Prionace glauca. The sequence continues at coordinate 19,684,397 of CM075751.1, read as the reverse complement.
TAACCCACTGTGCCACTGAACCACCCTGAACTGCACACGGACAGTGACCCAAGGCAGGGAATCGAACCCGGGTCCCTGGCACGGTGAGGCAGCAGTGCTAACCCACTGTGCCACTGAACCACCCTGAACTCCACACAGACAGAGACCCAAGGCAGGGAACCGAACCCGGGTCCCTGGCGCGGTGAGACACTGTGCCACTGAGCTATCTTGAACTCTGCACAGTGACCCAAGCCGGGAATTGAACCCAGGTCCCTGGCACTGTGAGACACTGTGCCACTGAGCTATCCTGAACTCTGCACAGTGACCCAAGGCAGGGAACCGAACCCGGGTCCCTGGCACGGTGAGACACTGTGCCACTGAGCTATCCTGAACTCTGCACAGTGACCCAAGGCAGGAACCGAACCCGGGTCTCTGGCATGGTGAGGCAGCAGTGCTAATCACTGTGCCACTGAACCACCCTGAACTGCACACGGACAGTGACCCAAGGCAGGGAACTGAACCCGGGTCCCTGGCACGGTGAGGCAGCAGTGCTAACCCACTGTGCCACTGAACCACCCTGAACTCCACACAGACAGAGACCCAAGGCAGGGAACCGAACCCGGGTCCCTGGCGCGGTGAGACACTGTGCCACTGAGCTATCTTGAACTCTGCACAGTGACCCAAGCCGGGAATTGAACCCAGGTCCCTGGCACTGTGAGACACTGTGCCACTGAGCTATCCTGAACTCTGCACAGTGACCCAAGGCAGGGAACCGAACCCGGGTCCCTGGCACGGTGAGACACTGTGCCACTGAGCTATCCTGAACTCTGCACAGTGACCCAAGGCAGGGAACCGAACCCGGGTCCCTGGCACGGTGAGACACTGTGCCACTGAGCTATCCTGAACTCTGCACAGTGACCCAAGGCAGGAACCGAACCCGGGTCCCTGGCACGGTGAGGCAGCAGTGCTAACCCACTGTGCCACTGAACCACCCTGAACTGCACACGGACAGTGACCCAAGGCAGGGAATCGAACCCGGGTCCCTGGCATGGTGAGGCAGCAGCGCTGACACCTGTGCCATTTGCCACCCAAGCGGGTGAGGTTAGGGGGATGGGGTTGAGGGACAGTGGTCACCTGTGCGCTATGGGGAAATCCCAGTTAAAGCTGGATTAACCTGATCCCCAGTCCTTTCTTGCTGTCGCTCGCGAAACCAGATTAACAGCAATCCTGTTCCAAGCTCTGACAATGGCACCAACTGTACTCAGGGTCACAAACTCTGACCCGCTCACTCGCGCCTCTCACTGGGGCGGCCGTTTGCTACAGGAATCTTTACGACAACTCCATACTGGGGCTGTTCTCATGTGGGGCTGACCAGCTGTAGGCCCCACACAAAAGGTGCTTTGTTTCCTCAACCGTCACTGAATCCAAACCGTGCCAGATAATCTCAGCTCAGAAAAAAAACCATCGCTATTTTCACTAAAGCATGCCCTGTGGGGACTGTTCTCTTTAACACACCACCTTAAACAAAGGTAAACAGTCCCAAGAGGATTGCTGTTAAAGAAACATTGACTACAAGACTAATGTCTAAAGAGATAGGGAGGCATACCATCCCTGCAGTTCAGAAGAAGGACATTCAGCCCATCAAGTCTGCGCCGACTCGCTCTCTCTTAACCAGGCCCTCACCCCCTGCATTATCCCTGTAACGCCAGCATTTACCCGGCTAATCCCCCTAACCTGCACATCTTTGGACACTAAGGGACAATTTAGCATGGCCAATCCACCTAACCTACACATCTTTGGACACTAAGGGGCAATTTAGCATGGCCAATCCACCTAACCTACACATCTTTGGACACTAAGGGGCAATTTAGCATGGCCAATCCACCGAACCTACACATCTTTGGACACTAAGGGGCAATTTAGCATGACCAATCCACCTAACCGGCACATCTTTGGACAGTAAGGGACAATTTAGCATGGCCGATCCACCTAACCTACACATCTTTGGACACTAAGGGGCAATTTAGCATGGCCAATCCACCTAACCTACACATCTTTGGACACTAAGGGGCAATTTAGCATGGCCAATCCACCTAACCTACACATCTTTGGACACTAAGGGCCAATTTAGCATGGCCAATCCCCCTAACCTACACATCTTTGGACACTAAGGGGCAATTTAGCATGACCAATCCACCTAACCTACACATCTTTGGACACTAAGGGACAATTTAGCATGGCCGATCCACCTAACCTACACATCTTTGGACACTAAGGGACAATTTAGCATGGCCAATCCACCTAACCTACACATCTTTGGACACTAAGGGGCAATTTAGCATGACCAATCCACCTAACCTACACATCTTTGGACACTAAGGGACAATTTAGCATGGCCAATCCACCTAACCTACACATCTTTGGACACTAAGGGACAATTTAGCATGGCCAATCCACCTAACCTACACATCTTTGGATACCAATTGAAAATTTAGCATGGCCAAACCATGGGTAGACTGGCAATGCTCGATTGCCCTTCAGTTTCCCAAGAGATGCAGGTTGGGGAGATTAGGGGGGTAAAAACATGGAGTTACATGGATAGGACCTGGGCTGGGATGGTCTGTTGGAGAGGAGGTGCAGACTCAATGGCCTCTTCCTGTAGTGTGAGGGATCTATAATTCGAAACACTTCCTTCAAATTATTTTTCCAAATGGTAATCAGCCCCGATTGTTCGAGTCTGTCTTTGTATCTGACTCACCACACACCAGGTAGAAATGCATCTGTGCTTTCCGGTTGTCACCTCCACATCCTTCTTACGATGTGCAGGCCAGAACTGTGCACGGTAATGTGGTTTTGCTTTGATGCAAATCCACTCGCTATCTTAATGTTTAATCGCACTTCATTTCCTGTGACTCTGTTCCCTCATTAGACCTCTGACTGACTCACAATGTCACAGCCGTTAAAACTATCCGGAAGGAAAGATTTGGAGAGTCAGGGAAGGGGTTAGAAATTTGCCAAAGAGATGTTGCGGCAGATTCACGAAAATTGGTGAAATCGGCGAACGTGAGTCAGCGTGCCTCCCGAAAAATATATACACTTCAACTGCCAGGCAATAAGAGACACTCTAACCACCGCCCTTTGACATTCATAGATGGCACGGTAGCTCAGTGGTTAGCACTGCTGCCTCACAGTGCCAGGAACCCGGGTTTGATCACTATCTGTGCAGAGTCTGCACATTCTCCCTGTGTCTGCGTGGGTTTCCTCGTGCTCCAGTTTCCTCTCACAGTCAAAGATGTGCAGATTAGGGTAGATTGACCTTGCTAAATTGCCCCTTAGTATTCAAAAATGTATAGGTTAGGTGGATTGGCCATGCTAAATTGCCCCTTAGTGTCCAAAGATGTGTAGGTTAGGTGGATTGGCCATGCTAAATTGCCCCTTAGTGTCCAAAGATGTGAAGGTTAGGGGGATTGGCCATGCTAAATTGCCCCATAGTGTCCAAAGATGTGTAGGTTAGGTGGATTGGCCATGCTAAATTGTCCCTTAGTGTCCAAAGATGTGTAGGTTAGGTGGATTGGCCATGCTAAATTGTCCCTTAGTGTCCAAAGATGTGCGGGTTAGGTGGATTGGCCATGCTAAATTGTCCCTTAGTGTCCAAAGATGTGTAGGTTAGGTGGATTGGCCATGCTAAATTGCTCCTTAGTGTCAGGGGGACTATCTAGGGTAAATGCATGGGGTTATGATGATAGGGCTTGGATGGGATTGTGGTCAGTGCAGACTCGGGGGTCGCATGCCCTCCTTCTGCACTGTATGATTTTTTTGACAGACAATGGGGTAACCATCACTGAATCCCCCCACTCACAACACCCTTGGGGTTACCATTAGCCAGAAACCCAACTGGGCTCAACACATTAATTCTGGCTACAAGAAATGTGAGAGGCTCGGATTACTGCATCTCCTGACTGCCCCCAAAGCCTGTCCCCCATCTACAAGGCACAAGTCAGGAGTGTGATGGAATACTCCCCACTTGCCTGGATGGGTGCAGCTCCCAACAACACTCAATAAGCTCGACACCATCCAGGACAAAGCAGCCCTGCTTGATTGGCCCCCCATCCACAAACATTCACTCCCTCCACCACCGACACTCAGTAGCAGCAGTGTATACCATCGACAAGATGCACTGCAGCAACTCATCCTTAGACAACACCTTCCAAACCCACAACCTCTTCCATCTAGAAGGACAAGGGCAGCAGACACATGGGGAACACCACCACCTGCAAGTTCCCCTCCGAGCCACTCACTTGGAAATATATCGGCCAATCCTCCATTGTCGCTGGGTTAAAATCCTGGAATTCCCTCCCTAACGGCATTGTGGGTCAATCCCACAGCATGTGGGCTGCGGCAATTCAAGATGGCGGCTCACCACCACCTTCTCAAGGGGCAACTAGGGATGGGCAATGGACCCAGCCAGCGACACCCGTTTCCCAGGAATGACTTTAAAAAAATCAAACCCGCTTTGTTAGAAAAAAAAGTTTACCGTTTTTTTGAATGATAATCAAATTTTGAACATCCCCTCAAACTCTTGATTCTCCAAAAACCATCTATTGGCCAATAAGGCAGGAGACAAAGAAGATAGGAGCAGGAGGAGGCCATTTGGCCCTTCGAGCCTGCTCCACCATTCATCACCATCATGGCGGATCGTCCAACTCAATCCTGCTTTCTCCCTTTGATCCCATTCGCCCCATATCCAGCTGCCTCTTGAATACATCCAACATTTTGGCATCAACTACTTCCTGAATTCCACAGGCTCACCGGTTGAAGAAATGTCCCCTCATCTCCGTCCTAAATGGCCTACCCCCAATCCTCAGACCTGGTTCTGGACTCCCCCACCCCCTCACCATCAGGAACATCCTCCCTGCCTAGTCCTGTTAGAATTTTATAAATCTCCATGAAACTCCCCCTCATTTGGAAAGTAATGAGTTGATTAGAGATAGTCAGCATGGTTTTGTAGCGGGTAGGTCGTGCCTTACTAACCTTATCGAGTTCTTTGAGAAAGTGACCAAAGAGGTGGATAGGGGTAAGGCAGTTGATGTGGTGTATATGGATTTTAGCAAGGCGTTTGATAAGGTTCACCATGGTAGGCTTCTGCAGAAAATGCAGATGTATGGGATTGGGGGTGATCTAGGTAATTGGATCAGGAATTGGCTAGCAGATAGGAGACAGAGGGTGGTGGCTGATGGGAAATATTCGTCATGGAGTTCGGTTACAAGTGGTGTGCCTCAGGGATCTGTTTTGGGGCCACTGCTGTTTGTAATTTTTATTAATGATCTGGATGAGGGTATAGTTGGGTGGATTAGTTTGCTGATGACACCAAAGTCGGAGGTGTGGTAGATTGTGAGGAAGGGTGTCATAGTTTGCAGGATGACTTAGAAAGGTTGCAGAGCTGGGCTGAGAGGTGGCGAATGGAGTTTAATGTGGAGAAGTGTGAGGTAATTCATTTCGGTAGGAATAACAGATGTGTTGAGTATAGGGCTAACGGGAGGACTTTGAATAGTGTGGAGGAGCAGAGGGATCTAGGTGTATGTGTACATAGATCCCTGAAAGTTGGGAATCAAGTAGATAAGGTCGTTAAGAAGGCATACGGAGTCTTGGCGTTTATTGGTAGGGGGATTGAATTTAGGAGTCGCAGCGTCATGATGCAACTGTACACAACTCTGGTGCGGCCGCACTTGGAGTTTTGTGTGCAGTTCTGGTCCCCACATTATAGGAAGGATGTAGAGGCTTTGGAGAGGGTGCAGAGGAGGTTTACCAGGATGTTGCCTGGTATGGAGGGGAGATCCTATGAGGAGAGACTGAGAGATTTGGGGTTGTTTTCGCTGGAAAGAAGGCGGCTAAGAGGGGATCTCATTGAAACATATAAGATGATTAGAGGTTTAGACAGGGTAGATAGTGATAGCCTTTTTCCTAGGATGGAGAAAGCTAGCACGAGGGGGCACGACTTTAAATTAAGGGGGGGTAGTTATAGGACAGATGTCAGGGGTAGGTTCTTTACCCAGAGGGTGGTGAGGGACTGGAATGCCCTGCCAGCTGCAGTTGTAAATGCGCCTAGTTTGGGGGCGTTTAAGAGATCTGTGGATAGGTTTATGGATGAAAAGGGATTGGTTTAGGCTAGTGGGTCATTGTTTTGTAACTGGTCGGCGCAACATCGTGGGCCGAAGGGCCTGTTCTGCGCTGTAATGTTCTATGTTCTATGTTAAAACCCCATCGCCATCACCAAAGCAGCAAGCTAAGTCTGTCACCGTCTCTGTCCCTGACCTGGGGGTGTTGGACAACTCTACACGTCTCCCTTCCACCCAGGATGCAGAGTCCAATCAATGCCACTCAGAGGTGGCAAGGCTCCGTCTTGAAAAGGAACCCCCTTACCTCTGCCTCTGCCACCTCGTTGTCCCACACCACCAGCTCCTTGTGCACCGAGGAAATGTACGAGGGCAGCGTAGATGTAACTTCCTGCGTCGTTGGCTGGCTGGGAGTTTCCGCCTCAGCCTCCCCGTCGGCTGGGTGGCAGTCCATGGGCTCCGCCGCCACTTTTCCCGGGTCCCCCTCGCCCTGGGTGGCGGGCGTCGGCCCAGTGGGTATGGGGACAAAGGCCTGGTTCTGGTGCCACACGTCATTCTGCAGGAAGGCCACGTCGGTGGGGTCCATGATTACCTCGTCGGGGCTCACGGCGCAGTCGGAGAGCTGGGCCGAGTCCGCTGACTTGTCCTTCAAGGGTTCTTCGTCCGTCTCCTCCCCGCAAGAGGGCGTCAAGGGTTCCGGCGTGCTGGGGCTCTCGGCTGAAACCCTGTCCGAACCGCTAACTGGCGCCTCTGTCCTTTCGCTGGCGCGGGTCCCTGTTTCCTTGGCGCCCTTGGTGACGAGCACGGCTTGCGCCCAGGGGGTGTAGCCGTCGCTTTCCAACGAACTGGAGCTATCCGAGCGAGGGGGCGTTCCAAATTTATCCCCCGCGGCCTCCGGGCTGTTTGGGGGATCACCGGCACCCGGCCCAAACGGGGTCTGACTCTGATAAAAGGCGTCTTCCGAACCGGCTGGGATCTCCTCCACGGGAAAGCTGAGCTCGTCCACTTCTCCAGCGGGATCTTTGAGGACCCCTGGCTCCGGCTGCGGATCGGATGGGGCCGGCAAAGGGTCCGGTTCCAAAACGGGATGGCCATCCTTGGCATCATCCTCCATCCGTTCTAACAAGCCAGAGATGTCAGTGTTATCAGGGGCCCCCTCTTGTATGAAGAGGACCTTGCCATCTTCCTCTCTGTCCGGGTCTCCCGGGGAGGATTCCTCAACCTTGCCTCCCAGGAAGTCAAAATAATCCATCTCCGAAGGTCAGAGGGTCACTGCACCAAAGCGGAGGGGACGATGGCTGGATTCCCGCAACCCCTCGCCCTCACGATCTGTCGAAACACAATCAGAGGGAACATCCGATCAGTGTCCACGCAAAACTTATCGACAAACTCAACTACTTACAACAACTTTCAGAATTGAGGTTTTAACAGACAACTCGACATAAGGGTCACCGTACAAAATCTCCCGGAGAACCACGAGGAGGCCATTCAGCCCATCTCCAGAATGCATCTCCCACCCCATAACCCTGTGCATATTGCCATAGATACTCTCCCTAACCTCCACATCTTTGGACACTAAGGGACAATTTAGCATGGCCAATCCACCTAACCTCCACATCTTTGGACACTAAGGGACAATTTAGCATGGCCAATCCACCTAACCTACACATCTTTGGACAGTAAGGGACAATTTATCATGGCCAATCCACCTAACCTGCACATCTTTGGACAGTAAGGGACAATTTAGCATGGCCAATCCACCTAACCTACACATCTTTGGACACTAAGGGGCAATTTAGCATGGCCAATCCACCTAACCCGCACATCTTTGGACACTAAGGGACAATTTAGCTTGGCCAATCCACCTAACCTGCACATCTTTGGACACTAAGGGACAATTTAGCATGGCCAATCCACCTAACCTACACACCTTTAGACACTAAGGGGCAATTTAGCATGGCCAATCCACCTAACCTGCACATCTTTGGACACTAAGGGACAATTTAGCATGGCCAATCCATCTCACCTACACATTTTTGGACACTAAGGGGCAATTTAGCATGGCCAATCCACCTAACCTACACACCTTTGGACACTAAGGGGCAATTTAGCATGGCCAATCCACCTAACCTGCACATCTTTGGACACTAAGGGGCAATTTAGCATGGCCAATCCACCTAACCTGCACATCTTTGGACACTAAGGGGCAATTTAGCATGGCCAATCCACCTAACCTGCACATCTTTGGACACTAAGGGGCAATTTAGCATGGCCAATCCACCTAACCTGCACATCTTTGGACACTAAGGGGCAATTTAGCATGGCCAATCCACCTAACCTGCACATCTTTGGACACTAAGGGGCAATTTAGCATGGCCAATCCACCTAACCTGCACATCTTTGGACACTAAGGGGCAATTTAGCATGGCCAATACACCTAACCTACACATCTTTGGAGGAAACCAGAACACCCTCAAGAAACCCACGCAGACGTAGGGGGAAAATTCAAACTCTAAATAGACAGTCACTCAAAGCTGGAATCGAACCCGGGGCCCTGGTGGTGTGAGGCAGCAGTGCTAACCACTGTGCCCACCCTATTTAGCATAGATCAAGTTTCGAATTCTGCCTCACGGGGAATAATATGATTCCCTACTGAAGACAGTAAACTCTTTTTTTGATACATATCTCTGTTTGATCTCAAGAAAATGCCTCCAGGAAACCAGTGACCTATTTCATTTCCCCTTGCCTTTTACGCAATCTCAAAGATGTGACTGGTTTTCTCACATGAAGGAGGCTCATGGTGATCTGAGTGCCTTCACCACAGCCAAGGCATGTTGACCTCTTTCCAAGTTAGTTCAAGATAAAGAGACAGGTGAAATAAACCCTCTGATCGTTTACAGTAAATGATGGAAGGTGGAAGAGCATTTCCTGAGTTTCGGGGTGTGACATCTCGCTGTGCTGACAGGGTGTCACAAACAACCTGCCAACGAGGGGCACCTCGACCTGAGATCCCTTCTGCATCTTCTCCCCGGGCAGGATTTTATCCTTCGCCCGAGGCAGACGGACGTGTCTGTTCTCCGCCCCTCGCCCACTCCGATTCCATGGAGGGGTGGGGCAGTAGAATTCCAGTGTCTGCGTGGGTTTCCTCCGGGTGCTCCAGTTTCCTCCCACAGTCCGAAAAACATTTAGGTGGATGCTAAATTGCCCCTCAATGTCCAAAGATGTGCAGGTTAGGTGGATTGGCCGTGCTAAATTGTCCCTTAGTGTCCAAAGATGTGTAGGTTAGGTGGATTGGCCATGCTAAATTGTCCCTTAGTGTCCAAAGATGTGCAGGTTAGGTGGATTGGCCATGTTAAATTGTCCCTTAGTGTCCAAAGATGTGTAGGTTAGGTGGATTGGCCATGTTAAATTGTCCCTTAGTGTCCAAAGATGTGTCGGTTAGGTGGATTGGCCGTGCTAAATTGTCCCTTAGTGTCCAAAGATGTGCAGGTTAGGTGGATTGGCCATGCTAAATTGTCCCTTAGTGTCCAAAGATGTGTAGGTTAGGTGGATTGGCCATGTTAAATTGTCCCTTAGTGTCCAAAGATGTGTAGGTTAGGGTGGATTGGCCATGCTAAATTGTCCCTTAGTGCCCAAAGATGTATAGGTTAGGTGGATTGGCCGTGCTAAATTGCCCCTCAGTGTCCAAAGATGTGTAGGTTAGGTGGATTGGCCATGCTAAATTGTCCCTTAGTGTCCAAAGATGTGTAGGTTAGGGGGATTGGCCATGCTAAATTGCCCCTTAGTGTCCAAAGATGTGTAGGTTAGGTGGATTGGCCATGCTAAATTGCCCCTTAGTGTCCAAAGATGTGTAGGTTAGGTGGATTGGCCATGCTAAATTGTCCCTTAGTGTCCAAAGATGTGTAGGTTAGGTGGATTGGCCATGCTAAATTGCCCCTTAGTGTCCAAAGATGTGTAGGTTAGGTGGATTGGCCATGCTAAATTGTCCCTTAGTGTCCAAAGATGTGCAGGTTAGGTGGATTGGCCATGCTAAATTGTCCCTTAGTGTCCAAAGATGTGCAGGTTAGGTGGATTGGCCATGCTAAATATGTACAGTAATAGGGATTGGACTTGGATAAGATCCTCAGTTGGCGAGTTGGTGTAGACGCAATGGGCTGAATGGCCACTTTCTTCCTCTAACTGTAGGGATTCTATGATTCAGGTTAGGATGTTTGGCCATGGAAGGTTTTGACAAGGTTTATAGAACCTTGGCTAGGCCGCATTGGAACATAGTGTTCAAATTTGGTTGCCACGCTACCAGTAGGATGTGGGGGCTCTGGACCAGGATTTGGCCTGTATGGAGGGCATGAGGAGAGGTTGGAGGAACTTGGTATGTTCTCGCTGGAACGGTGGAGGTTGAGGAGTGACCTGATAGAAGTCTACAAGATTATGAGGCAATGGACAGAGTAGATAGTCAGAAGCTTTTTCCCAGGGTGGAAGAGTCAATTACTAGGGGGCATCGGTTTAAGGTGTGAGGGGCAAGGTTTAAAGGAGATGTACGAGGCAGATTTTTCACACAGAGGGTGGTGGGTGTCTGGAACTCATTGCCGGGGGAGGGAGTGGAAGTGGATACGGTGTGACTTTTAAGAGGCATCTGGGCAAACACGTGAATAGGATGGGAATAGAGAGATGTGGTCCCCGGAGAGTAGGGGGTTTTAGTTCAGTCAGGCAGCATGGTTGGTACAGGCTTGGAGGGGCCGAAGGGCCTGTTCCTGTGCTGTCATTTTCTTTGTTTTGTTGTCCTTTGTAAATTGCCCCTCCCTGTCCCAAGATGCGTTGGTTAGTGGATAAATGTGTCGGTTACGGGGATGGGGCCTGGGGAAGTTGCTCTGACAGGGAGTCAGTGCAAATTCGATGGGCCAAATGGCCTCCTTCTGCACTGTGGTGATTCTATGATTTGTTTAAATGCTGAGTGAAGATATTCCAGCACGCAATCACAGACAGGAGAAGGCAGGATGTCTCTCGAGCTGTTGGCACTGTTACGTGACCCAGTTAAGATGATCAAGAGAGAAAATGCAACTCTTCGTAAGTATAAAATTTCTTCTTGAGCATGGAGGTGTGAGGCTCCAGAATATCTACTGTAACAATTACAGCAGCGATACAAATCCACCCCCCCTCACTGCAGAGCGAAAACAAGGCATAACATCCAGAATGTCCACACCTATATAAAAGGGACCCAAGTTCGATTCCCAGCTCGGGTCACTGTCTGTGTGGAGTCTGCACATTCTCCCCGTGTCTGTGTGGGTTTCCTCCGGGAGCTCTCATTTCCCTTCACAGTCTGAAAGACGTGCTGGTTAGATGCTAAATTCTCCCTCAGTGTAACCCGGACAGGAGTGTGGTGACTAGGGGATTTTCACAGTAACTTCATTGTAGTGTTAATGTCAGCCCACTTGTTATACTAATAAAGAAACTCTAAAGTTGAACTTTAAAATTTAAAACTTGAAAAGGATGTTCCGATAGAACGAGACCTTTGGAATTACTGCATTTAAATACTAATTGTTTGACCTTCATTTAGAATTCCCGAATTGTCATGATTTCAACAAGGCCAATGAGGTGGGACTCTTGGAGTATGAGATCCCTGATAGAGGTACTGATTGCCTTCCCAATTTGAGAGTCACTCCTTGATAAATATATCCCATCCATTGACTCTGTCTACAATTCCTGCTGCCTCAGGGAAAAGCAGCCAGTATAATTAAGGATCCCACACACCCCGGACACTCTCTCTTCCACCTCCTTCTGTTGGGAAAAAGATACAAAACTCTGAGGTCCCGTACCGACCGACTCAAGAACAGCTTCTTCCCTGCTGCTGTCAGACTTTTGAATGGACCTACTTTGCATTAAGTTGATCTTTCTCTACACCCTCACTGTGACTGTAACACTACATTCTGCACTCTCTCATTTCCTTCTCTATGAATGGTATGTTTTATCTGTATAGCGTATAAGAAACAATACTTTTCACTGTATCTCAGTACATGTGACAATAATAAATCAAACAATACTTTTCACTGTATCCCAGTACACGTGACAATAATAAATCAAACAATACTTTTCACTGTATCCCAGTACACGTGACAATAATAAATCAAACAATACTTTTCACTGTATCCCAGTACATGTGACAATAATAAATCAAACAATACTTTTCACTGTATCCCAGTACACGTGACAATAATAAATCAAACAATACTTTTCACTGTATCCCAGTACATGTGACAATAATAAATCAAACAATACTTTTCACTGTATCCCAGTACATGGGACAATAATAAATCAAACAATACTTTTCACTGTATCACAATACACGTGACAATAATAAATCAAACAATACTTTTCACTGTATCCCAGTACATGGGACAATAATAAATCAAACAATACTTTTCACTGTATCACAATACATGTGACAATAATAAACCAAACAATACTTTTCACTGTATCTCAGTACTGTGAAATGCAGGCCTTTATAGCGAGGGGGATAGAATATAAAAGCGGGGAGGTCTTGCTGCGACTGTACAGGGCACTGGTGAGGCCATAGCTGGAGTACTGTGTGCAGTTTTGGGCGCCGCACTTGTGGAAGGATATTTTGGCCCTGGAGGGAGTGCAGAGGAGGTTCACTAGGCTGATACTGGAGATGAGGGGGTTGGATTATGAAGAGAGACTGAATAGACTGGGTCTGTACTCGTTAGAGTTTAGAAGAATGAGGGGAGATCTTATAGAGACGTATAAGATAATGAAGGGGATGGACAGGGTAGAGGTAGAGAGATTCTTCCCGCTTAGAAAGGATCGCAGGACTAGAGGGCACAGCCTCAAGATAAAGGGGGGGCAGTTTCGATTGGAGTTGAGGAGGAACTTCTTCACTCAAAGGGTGGTGAATCTCTGGAATTCTCTGCCCGTTGAAGTGGTGGAGGCTGCCTCGCTAAATATTTTTAAGAAACGGGTTGATGGGTTTTTGATAAGAGAAGGGATTAAGGGTTATGGGGAGAGGGCGGGAAGGTGGAGCTGAGTCACGACAGATCAGCCATGATCTTATTGAATGGCGGGGCAGGCTCGAAGGGCCAGATGGCCTACTCCTGCTCCTATTTCTTATGTTCTTATGTTCTTAAATCAAATCAAATCAAATCCAAATATATATTGCGGAGTATCAGAGTGATTATATTCTGACTGTGTACCTGAAACACCCTTTGGTGTAAAGGTAAGTCTATAAATAGAGGGGATGTGATGAAGGGACAACATTGCTGAGCATCTCTAACCTTGTCCCATTCCTCTGGCCTTTCACATTGTCACTCTACATGTTTCACTTTTGAATATTTATTTAACATTTGTTTGCGTGATGTTATTCTCTGTGCCTGAATGGTCCCGTTACAGTGAAGTATCCTGTGTTCTCCCTAAACTTTCCTCCTTTTGTTAATCCACTGGTGGCTCAGAATCCTCTTACATAGAAACTCAAAGCAGGAAGAGGCCATTTGGCCCCTTCAAACCTGCTCCACCATTTATATTGATCATTGGCTGATCATCAAATCCAATATCCTGATCCCTCCCCATATCCCTCGATCCCTTTAGCCCCAAGAGTGAAATCTCATTTCTTTTCAAAATCACTCATTTTGGCCTCAACTACTTTCTGTGGGAGTGAACTCCACACATTCACCACCCTCTGGGTGAAGAAATGTCAGTTCTAAAAGGTTTACCCCTTATCCTCAAACTATGACCCCCTAGTTCTGGACTCCCCCCACCATCGGGAACATTCTTTCTGAATCTACCCTGTCGAACCCTGTTAGAATTTTATAAGTTTCTATGAGATCCCCTCTCACTCTTCTAAACTCCTGTGAATATAATCCTAACCGACTTAGTCTCTCCTCATATGACAGACCTGCCATCCCAGGAATCAGCCTGGTAAACTTTCACTGTACTCCCTCTGTAACAAGGACATCCTTCCTCAGATAAGGAGACCAAAACTGCACACAATACTCCAGGTCTGGCCTCACCATAGCCCTATACAATTTATTATTTATTGCTCTTGTTCTTTACTCATTAACCCATGGGAACAGCATCCTGATCTGGATGAAACTAAGAATAGTAAAGCACAAGAACAGGCCCTTTGGTCCTCCATGCCTGTGTCAATCATGATACTCCAACTAAACTAAAAAAAAACTTCTTCCTTCACTCGGTCCCTATCCCTCTATTCCCTCCCTATTCCTGTACCCATCCAGGTGCCTCCTAAATGTTACTAATGTGCCTGCTTCCACCCCCTCCTCTGGCACCACGTTCCAGGCACCCACTCACTCTTTGTGTAAGAAACCTCCCCCGGCACATCTCCCTTAAACCTTTCCCCTCTCACCTTCAACCTGTGCCCCCTCATAATTGACCCTTCCACCCTGGGGAGAAAGCCTCTGACTATCCACCCTCTGTGCCCCTCATCATTTTGTAGACCTCTATCAGGTCTCCCCTCCGTCTTTCCGGAGAAAACAATCCCAGTTTATCTGACCTCTCCTCATAGCTGACATCTCTGAGACCAGGCAACATTCTGGCGAACCTTCTTGGCACTCTTCCCAAAGCTTCCACGTCCTTCTGATAGTGTAGCGCCCAGAACATAAGAAATAGGAGCAGGAGTAGGCCATCTAGCCCTTCGAGCCTGCCCCGCCATTCAACTGATCTGAAGTGGATCAGTTCCACTTTCTTGCTCTCTCTCCCCTTGTCTATCAGAAACCTATCTGCCCGTGACTTAAAAATATTTAGCGAGGCAGCCTCCACCACTTCAACGGGCAGAGAATTCCAGAGATTCACCACCCTTTGAGTGAAGAAGTTCCTCCTCAACTCCAATCTAAACTGCACCCCCCTTATCTTGAGGCTGTGCCCTCTAGTCCTGCTATCCTTTCTAAGCGGGAAGAATCTCTCCACCTCTACCCTATCCATCCCCTTCATTATCTTATACGTCTCTATAAGATCTCCTAAACTCCAATGAGTCTCCAAAGAACAACAGGCAATATTCCAAATGTGGCCTAACTAAAGTTTTAGACACTTGGAACATAACTTGCCAACTTTTATACCCGATATCCGAGTTTTCCAGTGAAAACAATCCTAGTTTATTCAACCTCTCTTCATAGCCAAAGCCTCTGGGGCGCCCTGTTCTCCCCGTGCCTGCGTGGGTTTCCTCCGGGTGCTCCCGTTTCGTCCCACAGCCCAAAGATGTGGGGGGGGGGGGGTCGGTTAATTGACCGTGCTAAATTGACCCTCAGTGTCATGGTATTAGTTGGGGGGGGGGGTGATACAGGAATAGGGCCTGGGTGGGATTGTGGTCGGTGCAGACTCGATGGGCCGAATGGCCTCCTTCTGCACTGGAGGGATTCTATGATTCTGTAAGATCAGCCAACATCCTGGCGAACTTGCTATGCACACTCTCCAAACTGTCCACTCCACCTGGTAGTGTGGTGAGCAGAACTGCACGCAGTGCTCCAAATGCGGCCTAGCCTTACATCATTCTTGGTAACCACGAACCTATCCAAAAATATGCAACTTAACGCACAGTCCGATCCCGTTCCCCTCTCGCCTCACTCACTCTCTTTCTGTTCGCTCACCTGCACTGACTCCCAGTCGAACAATATCTTGATCTAAGAGTATGTAACCCCTCCCTCCCTATCTCAGACACCTCCTCCAGCCCCTGACCCTCCGAGATATCTCTCCTCCTCCGATTCGAATCGCTCCGCTCTGCGTTGAACACAAGCTCTGGAATTCCCTCCCTCGCTTTCCCACTTTAACTCACTCCTTAAAAATCAACCTTCTCAGAACTAAGCCTCACATCTCTTTGTCTGGCTGCTGGTCACATTTTGTTCCCTACAAAGAGCCTCAGGATGTTTCATTACATTCACGGCCCAATTTAAGGGTGGCACAGTGGTTAGCACTGCTGCCTCACCGCTCCAGGGCCCTGAGTTCAACTCCCAGCTTGGGTCACTGTGTGTATGGAGTTTGCATGATCTCCCTGGGTCTGGGTGGGTTTCCTCCGGGGGCTCCGGTTTCCTCCCACAGTCCAAAGATGTGTAGGTTAGGTGGATTGGCCATGTTAAATTGCCCCTTAGTGTCCAAAGATGTGTAGGTTAGGGGGATTGGCCATGCTAAATTGCCCCTTAGTGTCCAAAGATGTGTAGGTTAGGGGGATTGGCCATGCTAAATTGCCCCTTAGTGTCCAAAGATGTGTAGGTTAGGTGGATTGGCCATGCTAAATTGCCCCTTAGTGTCCAAAGATGTGTAGGTTAGGGGGATTGGCCATGCTAAATTGCCCCTTAGTGTCCAAAGATGTGCAGGTTAGGTGGATTGGCCGTGCTAAATTGCCCCTTAGTGTCCAAAGATGTGTAGGTTAGGGGGATTGGCCATGCTAAATTGCCCCTTAGTGTCCAAAGATGTGCAGACTAGGTGGATTGGCCATGCTAAATTGCCCCTTAGTGTCCAAAGATGTGCAGACTAGGTGGATTGGCCGTGCTAAATTGTCCCTTAGTGTCCAAAGATGTGTAGGTTAGGTGGATTGGCCATGCTAAATTGCCCCTTAGTGTCCAAAGATGTGTAGGTTAGGTGGATTGGTCCTGCTAAATTGCCCCTTACTGTCCAAAGATGTGCAGGTTAGGTGGATTGGCCATGCTAAATTGTCCCTTAGTGTCCCAAGATGTGCAGGTTAGGTGGATTGGCCATGCTAAATTGTCCCTTAGTGTCCCAAGATGTGCAGGTTAGGTGGATTGGCCATGCTAAATTGCCCCTTGGTGTCCAAAGATGTGCAGGTTAGGTGGATTGGCCATGCTAAATTGTCCCTTAGTGTCCAAAGATGTGTAGGTTAGCGTGGATTGGCCATGCTAAATTGTCCCTTAGTGTCCCAAGATGTGTAGGTTAGGTGGATTGGCCATGCTAAATTGTCCCTTGGTGTCCAAAGATGTGCAGGTTAGGTGGATTGGCCATGCTAAATTGCCCCTTAGTGTCCAAAGATGTGTAGGTTAGGTGGATTGGCCATGCTAAATTGCCCCTTAGTGTCCAAAGATGTGTAGATTAGGTGGATTGGCCATGCTAAATTGCCCCTTAGTGTCCAAAGATGTGTAGGTTAGGTGGATTGCATGCTAAATTGCCCCTTAGTGTCCAAAGATGTGTAGGTTAGGTGGATTGGCCATGCTAAATTGCCCCTTAGTGTCCAAAGATGTGTAGGTTAGGTGGATTGGCCATGCTAAATTGCCCCTTAGTGTCCAAAGATGTGTAGATGAGGTGGATTGGCCATGCTAAATTGCCCCTTAGTGTCCAAAGATGTGTAGGTTAGGTGGATTGGCCATGCTAAATTGTCCCTTAGTGTCCAAAGATGTGTAGGTTAGGTGGATTGGCCATGCTAAATTGCCCCTTAGTGTCCAAAGATGTGTAGGTTAGGTGGATTGGCCATGCTAAATTGCCCCTTAGTGTCCAAAGATGTGTAGGTTAGGTGGATTGGCCATGCTAAATTGCCCCTTAGTGTCCAAAGATGTGTAGATGAGGTGGATTGGCCATGCTAAATTGCCCCTTAGTGTCCAAAGATGTGTAGGTTAGGTGGATTGGCCATGCTAAATTGTCCCTTAGTGTCCAAAGATGTGTAGGTTAGGTGGATTGGCCATGCTAAATTGCCCCTTAGTGTGTAGATGAGGTGTTTTGTGTTGCAGGGGCGGGATTCACAGGGCTGGTACAGACTCAATGAGCCGGATGGCCTCCTTGTGCCCCGTCTCGTGTCGATGACCGAATGGGGCAGCTTTTTTAAATTCCTCCAGGAGTAATTAAGGGGGCAGGATTTACTTTAGTGCAGAGCTGTAGAGGCACTTTGTGAAGTCGCCTGTACCTGAGAGGGCCTCGCTTCTTTTTGGTGTGCGGCAGTGTGTGTGTGTGTGTGTGTGTGTGTGTGTGTGAGTGAGTGCCTTTGGCTCAAAGCCACACATTGACTAGTGACTGAATTGGAATTGGCGAACTTACCCATCAGGCTGCTTTCTCGGTCATCTCATCCCTTGACCAAAGGCAGGCAGAGGGGGGCCCGGCCTGCGCGGGGCTGCTGTTATTGACGGAGTTCCCAGCTCGGAAGTTTTTGCTCTGGGCCTCGCTCCTGCTTCCTTGCCCGTTCGATCTATCAGAAG
Source organism: Prionace glauca (assembly GCA_037974335.1). Taxonomy (NCBI): domain Eukaryota; kingdom Metazoa; phylum Chordata; class Chondrichthyes; order Carcharhiniformes; family Carcharhinidae; genus Prionace; species Prionace glauca. The sequence goes on along the minus strand of CM075751.1, from coordinate 19,666,150 downwards.
TCTCTCCCTTGCAGTTGACACATGCTCACTTCCTTCCGCAACCCTTGACAGAGAGAGAGAGAGAGAGAGATGTCTGAGTGGGCGGAACCACAGCGGAGACGGAGGTCAACTTAACCTCTTGTCGCTCTGGGGGGAGCGGCACTGGGGAGGGGCTGCAGGGGGGGGGGGGGCGGGGGGGAGATATTCAGAAGGGGCTGTACACAGCCGCTCAGCACATAGTTGTGCTGTGCCGTCAAGTGCGGCCTGAGGCTTGTCCACTCTCGGGATCACTCCCCTGTCTTTCAAAGTGGTTGCTCCCAGAACTGACAGCTCCAGAAACTTCCGTTGTCTTGAAGCAAGAGGGAGAAAAGTGGTGTTCCTCCCTCTCACCGTCAGTCCCCCAATCAGTAGCAATTTCCTTCAATCAGCCCGCATCCTTAAGCCGTAATTTATTTATTTTTTTACTCAGCCTGTTAACTCTTCCAAAGCCGGTTGTCAAACGCGGTGTAGTTAACGATCAAAGCTTGTAAGAAGTAGACCTTTGACCTCACAGCCTGTCCACAGTTCCAATCAACTGCTAGTGAAAAGCTTAAAAGCGTAGGTGGTTAGCACTGCTGCCTCACAGCGCTAGGGACCTGGGTTCAATTTCCGGCATGCGGTCACTATCTGTGCAGAGACTGCATGTTCTCCCCGTATCTGCGTGGGTTTCCCCACAGAGTCCAAAGATGTGTAGGTTAGGTGGATTGGCCATGCTAAATTGTCCCTTAGTGTCCAAAGATGTGTAGGTTAGGTGGATTGGCCATGCTAAATTGTCCCTTAGTGTCCAAAGATGTGCAGGTTCGGTGGATTGGCCATGCTAAATTGCCCCTTAGTGTCCAAAGATGTGCAGGTTAGGTGGATTGGCCATGCTAAATTGCCCCTTAGTGTCCAAAGATGTGTGGGTTAGGTGAATTGGGCATGCTAAATTGCCCCTTAATGTCAGGGGGCACTAACTGGGGTAAAGGCATGGTGTTATGGAGATAGGGCCTGGGTTGGATTCTGGTCAGTGCAGGCTCGATGGGCCAAATGGCCTCCTTCTGCACTATAGAACCCAAAATATTCCCAAAAAATATTTTTGATTAGTGTCACAAGTAGGCTTACATTAACATCGCAATGAAGTTACTGTGAAAATCCCCTCGTCGCCATATTCCGGCCCCTGTTCAGGTTACACTGAGGGAGAATTTAGCACCTAGCCAGCACGTCTTTCGGAGTGAGGGAGGAAACCCACAGTGGCACAGTGGTTAGCACCCATGGGCAACACCAGTGGTACAGTGGGTTAGCACTGCTGCCTCACAGCGCCAGGGCTCTGGGTTCAACTCCGGCCTTGAGTAACTGTGGAGTTTGCATGCTCTCCCCGTATCTGTATGGGTTTTCTCCGGGTGCTCCGGTTTCCTCCCACAGTCCAAAGATGTGCGGGTTAGGTTCATTGGCTATGCTAAAATTGCCCCTTAGTGTCCTGGGATGTGTAGGTTAGAGGGATTAGCAGGTAAATGTGTAGGGATATGGGGATAGGGTCTGGGTGGGATTGTGTTCGGTGCAGACTCGATGGGCCGAAGGGCCTGTTTCTGCACTGTAGGGTTCTATGTTCTATGATAGTATCATGGCATTAGCAGGGTACACATGTGGGGTTAGGGGAGTAGGATCTGGATGGGATTGAGGTCAGTGCAGACTTGATGGGCTGAACGGCCTCCTTTTGCACTGTAGGGATTCTACGAGACGCAGAGGGGACAACGTGCAGGCTCCACACAGACAGTGACATCAACCAGGAATCGATCCCAGGTCCCTGGTGCTGGTTTAACCACTGCGCTTCCTGACATTCCACATTCCACACATTCCTCTTGGGATTTTTTTATCTCTCTTTAATTGGCTTGCGAGAAATCTGGGACTGTAAGTCACACCATGTCTACAGGCAGGCAGTGGCCTCGTGGTATTAACACTGGACTGTTAATCCAGAAACTCAGCTAATGTTCCGGGGACCCGGGTTCGAATCCCAACACGGCAGATGGTGGAATTTGAATTCAATACAAAAATATCTGGAATTAAGAATCTACTGATGAAAACATTGTCGGAAAAACCCATCTGGTTCCCTTTAGGGAAGGAAATCTGCTGTCCTTACCCCGGTCTGGCCTACATGTGACTCCAGAGCCACAGCAATGTGGTTGACTCTCAACTGCCCTCCAATGGCAACTAGGGATGGGCAATAAATACTGGCCCAGCCAGGAATACCCATGTCCCACTAATGAACAAAAACAAAACAGGGCCAGCACGCTGACACAGTGGGTTAGCACTGCTGCCTCACAGTGCCAGGGTCCCAGGTTCGATTCCCGGCTTGGGTCACTGTCTGTGTGGAGTCTGCACATTCTCCCCGTGTCTGCGTGGGTTTCCTCCGGGTGCTCCGGTTTCCTTCCACAGTCCAAAGATGTGTAGGTTAGGTGGATTGGCCATGCTAAATTGCTCCTTAGTGTCCAAAGATGTGTAGGTTAGGTGGATTGGCCATGCTAAATTGTCCCTTAGTGTCCAAAGATGTGTAGGTTAGGTGGATTGGCCATGCTAAATTGTCCCTTAGTGTCCAAAGATGTGTAGGTTAGGTGGATTGGCCATGCTAAATTGTCCCTTAGTGTCCAAAGATGTGCAGGTTAGGTGGATTGGCCATGCTAAATTGTCCCTTTGTGTCCAAAGATGTGCAGGTTAGGTGGATTGGCCATGCTAAATTGTCCCTTAGTGTCCAAAGATGTGCAGGTTAGGTGGATCAGCCAGGTTAAATTGTCCTTTAGTGTCCAAAGATGTGCAGGTTAGGTGGATTGGCCATGCTAAATTGTCCCTTTGTGTCCAAAGATGTGCAGGTTAGGGTGGATTGGCCATGCTAAATTGTCCCTTAGTGTCCAAAGATGTGCAGGTTAGGTGGATCAGCCAGGTTAAATTGTCCTTTAGTGTCCCAAGACATGTAGTTTATGGGGATTAGTCGGATAAGGATGGAACCTGTGGGATGCTCTTTTGGAGAGTTAGTGTAGACTCGATGGGCCGAATGGCCTCCTTTTGCACCGCTGGGTTTTGTGATTCTGTGACTCTTTATTTGTAACTCATTAAGCTAACTCCACGTTACCTTTGTCCTGTGGTCTAAGGGGCAGAAAGAAACACAAGGCTAGAACAGTTAAATAGCGAGGTGTTTATTGAAGGTGTGCACTCTTTCAGAGTCAGGTCTGAGAACCACCCCCCCCCCTCAAGTGGGTGGAAGTAATAGGGTCACCTGACCTGTACTCTTAAAGGGCCAGTCCACTTTTCATCATCTATTGGCAATTCTGTGCCAGCTGCCTAAATCCCGCACCACTGTTTACTTCCAATTTTCGAGGGTGTGATCACCAGTACAAACATCTCCCTCTTTCAACCCAACCTTCACAGAGACTTTTTGCTAAGTTAAAGGCACGTTGCAAATGTAAGTTGATTGTTGTCAGCAGAGGGATCTGGGTGTCTGAGGGCATGGATTACAGAAGGTTAATCTGCCGGTACAGCTACCAGAATGTGCCTGGGTCAGTGCCAGGCTGTGCATTCCAGATTCCCACCACCCTCTGAGTGATTTCTTTTCTCAAATCCATTCTGAATCTGCGGCCCCTCACCCTAAAACTCTGACCCCCTCGTGACTGGCCCCTCAATGGGAACAGCTGCTCCCTGTCCATAGGCCTCATAATCTTATACACCTCAATCATGTCCCCCCCCCCCCCCTCCTCAGCCTTCCACGGTCCATTAAAAAGATAATGGCGTCGTGCTATTATTGCTAAATTATTAATCCAGAAACTCTAACACTCCGGGGGACCCGGGTTCGAATCCCGCCACGGCAGATGGTGGAATTTGAATTCAATAAAAAATGTCTGGAATTAAGAATCTACTGATGAAACCATTGTTGGAAAAACCCATCTGGTTCCCTTTAGGGAAGGAAATCTGCTGTTCTTACCCCGGTCTGGTCTACATGTGACTCCAGAGCTACAGCAATGTGGGTGACACTTAAAGCACACCCTCTGAATTTTTTTAAATATTCATGGGCATCGCTGTCTGGACAACATTTATTGGGCTGTACGGTGGCACAGTGGGTTAGCACTGCTGCCTCACCGCTCCAGAGGCCCGGGTTCGATTCCGGCCTTGCCTCAATGTCTGTGTGGAGTCTGCACATTCTCCCCATAGCTGCGTGGGTTTCCTCCGGGTACTCCTGTTTCCTCCAACAGTCCAAAGATGTGTGGGTTAGGTGCATTGGGTGTGCTGAATTGCTCCTTAATGTCCCAGGATCTGTAGGTTGGAGGGATTAGTGGGGTAAATATGTGGGGTTACAGGGATAGGGGCTGGGTAGGATAAGAACATAAGAACATAAGAAATAGGAGCAGGAGTAGGCCATCTGGCCCTTCGAGCCTGCCCCGCCATTCAATAAGATCATGGCTGATCTGTCGTGACTCAGCTCCACCTTCCTGCCCTCTCCCCATAACCCTTAATCCCTTCTCTTATCAAAAACCCATCAACCCGTTTCTTAAAAATATTTAGCGAGGCAGCCTCCACCACTTCAACGGGCAGAGAATTCCAGAGATTCACCACCCTTTGAGTGAAGAAGTTCCTCCTCAACTCCGATCTAAACCTCGCCCCCTTTATCTTGAGGCTGTGCCCCCTAGTCCTACTGTCTTTTTTGAGCGGGAAGAGTCTCTCCACCTCTATCCTATCCATCCCATTCATCATCTTATACGTCTCAATGAGATCTCCCCTCATTCTTCTAAACTCTAACGAGTACAAGCCTAGTTTATTCAGCCTCTCCTCATAGCTCAATCCCCTCAACTCCGGTATCAGCCGAGTAAACCTCCTCTGCACTCCCTCCAGGGCCAAAACATCCTTGCGCAGGTGCGGCGCCCAAAACTGCACACAGTACTCCAGCTGCGGCCTCACCAATGCCCTATACAGCTGCAGCAAGACCTCCCTACTTTTATATTCAATCCCCTTCGCTATGAAGGCCAGCATCCCATTCGCCTTCCTGACCACCTGCTGCACCTGCAAGCTGGGTTTTTGCGACTCATGCACAAGGACCCCGAGGTCCCTCTGCACCGTCGCCTGCTGCAGTTTTTCGCCCCGTAAGTAATAGTCCTTCCTACCATTCCTCCTACCAAAGTGGACCACCTCACACTTGCCAACATTAAATTCCATTTGCCATTTCCTGGCCCATTCGCCCAGCCTATCTAGATCCTTCTGCAGACTCTCCACACCCTCCGCACAATTTGCCTTTCCCCCAATCTTGGTGTCATCAGCAAATTTCGACACCCTGCACTCGGTTCCCTCCTCCAGATCATCTATATAAATGGTAAATAGCTGAGGCCCCAGCACCGACCCCTGGGGCACCCCACTAGTCACCAACCGCCAATCCGAATAGCATCCATTGACCCCCACTCTCTGCCTCCTATTTGACAACCAATCCTCTATCCACGCTAACACCCTACCCCCAACTCCATGTCCCCTGACCTTCTGCAATAACCTCTTGTGAGGTACCTTGTCAAACGCCTTCTGAAAATCCAGAAAGACCACATCCACCGGCTCTCCTCCATCCACTGCCCTAGACACATCCTCATAGAACTCCAGTAAATTTGTCAGACACGACTTCCCTTTAATGAAACCGTGTTGCGTCCGCCCTATCAAGCAATGATGTTGTCAGTGTAGACTCGATGGGCCGAATGGCCTCGTTCTGCACTGTAGGGATTCTATGATCGATGATTTTATGATTCCCTAGTTGCCCTTGAAGGGTCGAGCGAGCCAATCAGTTAACTGCACCACCTTCTCAAGGGGCAACTAGGGATGGGCAATAAATGCTAGCCAGCCAGCGACACCCATGTTTCAGGAATGAATTTAAAAAAGCCCTAACGCTAAACTTGGGGTGCTAATTCCAAGTTATGACGATACACAGTCTCTGAGCTGCGACAATCTCACACCTATTCACTTTCCCATAAAGGGTAGTGTGAAACCAGGATGACAAAGAGTGTGCCTTGGGCCTGGAGCATATTCTAAATGTTCAGAGAGCATTCAACCCTCCAGAAAGGTTTTTAACTGGATGTAGAGAAGATAAGGTGGTTATAGAGAGTTGTTTTTCAAACTGGAGGCCTGTGACCAGCGGTGTGCCTCAGGGATCAGTGCTGGGCCCACTGTTATTTATCATTTATATTAATGATTTGGATGAGAATGACATGGTTAGTAGATGACGTCAACATTAGTGGTACAGTGGACAGTGAAGAGGATTATCTAGAATTGCAAAGTGATCTTGATCAATTGGGCCAGTGGGCTAACGAGTGGCAGATGGAGTTTAATTTAGATAAATGTGAGGTGATGCATTTGGGTAGATTGAACCAGGGGAGGACTTACTCAGTTAATGGTAGGGCATCGGGGAGAGTTACAGAACAAAGAGATCTCGGGATACAGGTTCATAGCTCCTTGAAAGTGGAGTCACAGGTGGACAGAGTGGTGAAGAAGGCATTCGGTATGCTTGGTTTCATTGGTCAGAACATTGAGTACAGGAGCTGGGATGTCTTGTTGAAGTTGTACAAGACATTGGTAAGGCCACACTTGGAATACTGTGTACAGTTCTGGTCACCCGATTATAGAAAGGATATTATTAAACTAGAAAGACTGCAGAACAGATTTACTAGGATGCTACTGGACTTGATGGTTTGAGTTATAAGGAGAGGCTGGATAGACTGGGACTGTTTACCCTGGAGCGTAGGAGGCTGAGGGATGATTTTATAGAGATCTATAAAATAATGAGGGGCACAGATCAGCTAGATAGTCAATATCTTTTCCCAAAGGTAGGGGAGTCTAAAACTAGAGGGCAGAGGTTTAAAGTGAGAGGGGAGAGATACAAAACAGTCCGGGGGGCAATTATTTCACACAGAGGGTGATGAGTGTCTGGAACGAGCTGCCAGAGGTAGTAATAGAGGCGGGTACAATTTTGTCTTTTGAAAAGCATTTAGATATTTACATGGGTAAGATGGGTATTTGCCCCATAATCCCTCTATGGGGCAAATGTGGGCAATTCGGGCTGGCTTAGGGGTTTAAAAAAGGGGACAGCATGGACAAGTTGGGCCAAAGGGCCTGTTTCCATGCTGTAAACCTCTATGACTCTGTGACTCGATGAGAGAAGTCTAAATGTGCAGGCACAGAACTCCCTTCTCAAAAGGGGTATCCAAGTTGCCACTAGGAGGCGACCAAGTACCATGAAGCTGTTTACTAACCGACAGCAACTAGACTGAGGAAGGAGGACAAGAACTCTGTTAAATACTCACAGAATTTTGTCACAGAAACTTGCAAAGCACAAAACAAAATCAGAAGGGAATGAAAGTTGTATTGAACTTTGGTGAGGTCACAGCCATTTTTGATTTGACTTATTATTGTCACATTTACTGGGATACAGTGAAAAGTATTGTTTGATTTATTATTGTCACATTTACTGGGATACAGTGAAAAGTATTGTTTGATTTATTATTGTTACGTGTACTGGGATACAGTGAAAAGTATTGTTTGATTTATTATTGTCACGTGTACTGGGATACAGTGAAAAGTATTGTTTGATTTATTATTGTCACGTGTACTGGGATACAGTGAAAAGTATTGTTTGATTTATTATTGTCACGTGTACTGGGATACAGTGAAAAGTATTGTTTGATTTATTATTGTCACGTGTACTGGGATACAGTGAAAAGTATTGTTTGATTTATTATTGTCACGTGTATTGGGATAGAGTGAAAAGTATTGTTTGATTTATTATTGTTACGTGTACTGGGATACAGTGAAAAGTATTGTTTGATTTATTATTGTCATGTGTACTGGGATACAGTGAAAAGTATTGTTTGATTTATTATTGTCACGTGTACTGGGATACAGTGAAAAGTATTGTTTGATTTATTATTGTCACGTGTACTGGGATACAGTGAAAAGTATTGTTTGATTTATTATTGTTACGTGTACTGGGATACAGTGAAAAGTATTGTTTGATTTATTATTGTCACGTGTATTGGGATACAGTGAAAAGTATTGTTTGATTTATTATTGTCACGTGTACTGGGATACAGTGAAAAGTATTGTTTGATTTATTATTGTCACGTGTACTGGGATACAGTGAAAAGTATTGTTTGATTTATTATTGTCACGTGTATTGGGATACAGTGAAAAGTATTGTTTGATTTATTATTGTCACGTGTACTGGGATACAGTGAAAAGTATTGTTTGATTTATTATTGTCACGTGTACTGGGATACAGTGAAAAGTATTGTTTGATTTATTATTGTCACGTGTATTGGGATACAGTGAAAAGTATTGTTTGATTTATTATTGTCACGTGTACTGGGATACAGTGAAAAGTATTGTTTGATTTATTATTGTCACGTGTACTGGGATACAGTGAAAAGTATTGTTTGATTTATTATTGTCACGTGTATTGGGATACAGTGAAAAGTATTGTTTGATTTATTATTGTCACGTGTACTGGGATACAGTGAAAAGTATTGTTTGATTTATTATTGTCACGTGTACTGGGATACAGTGAAAAGTATTGTTTGATTTATTATTGTCACGTGTACTGGGATACAGTGAAAAGTATTGTTTGATTTATTATTGTCACGTGTACTGGGATACAGTGAAAAGTATTGTTTGATTTATTATTGTCACATGTACTGGGATACAGTGAAAAGTATTGTTTGATTTATTATTGTCACATGTACTGGGATACAGTGAAAAGTATTGTTTGATTTATTATTGTCACGTGTGTTGGGATACAGTGAAAAGTATTGTTTGATTTATTATTGTCACATGTACTGGGATACAGTGAAAAGTATTGTTTGATTTATTATTGTCACATGTATTGGGATACAGTGAAAAGTATTGTTTGATTTATTATTGTCACGTGTATTGGGATACAGTGAAAAGTATTGTTTGATTTATTATTGTCACGTGTACTGGGATACAGTGAAAAGTATTGTTTGATTTATTATTGTCACATGTACTGGGATACAGTGAAAAGTATTGTTTGATTTATTATTGTCACATGTACTGGGATACAGTGAAAAGTATTGTTTGATTTATTATTGTCACGTGTGTTGGGATACAGTGAAAAGTATTGTTTGATTTATTATTGTCACATGTACTGGGATACAGTGAAAAGTATTGTTTGATTTATTATTGTCACATGTATTGGGATACAGTGAAAAGTATTGTTTGATTTATTATTGTCACGTGTATTGGGATACAGTGAAAAGTATTGTTTGATTTATTATTGTCACGTGTACTGGGATACAGTGAAAAGTATTGTTTGATTTATTATTGTCACGTGTACTGGGATACAGTGAAAAGTATTGTTTGATTTATTATTGTCACGTGTACTGGGATACAGTGAAAAGTATTGTTTGATTTATTATTGTCACATGTACTGGGATACAATGAAAAGTATTGTTTGATTTATTATTGTCACGTGTATTGGGATACAGTGAAAAGTATTGTTTGATTTATTATTGTCACGTGTACTGGGATTCAGTGAAAAGTATTGTTTGATTTATTATTGTCACCTGTACTGGGATACAATGAAAAGTATTGTTTGATTTATTATTGTCACATGTACTGGGATACTGTGAAAAGTATTGTTTGATTTATTATTGTCACGTGTACTGGGATACAGTGAAAAGTATTGTTTGATTTATTATTGTCACATGTACTGGGATACAGTGAAAAGTATTGTTTGATTTATTATTGTCACGTGTACTGGGATACAGTGAAAAGTATTGTTTGATTTATTATTGTCACGTGTACTGGGATACAGTGAAAAGTATTGTTTGATTTATTATTGTCACGTGTACTGGGATACAGTGAAAAGTATTGTTTGATTTATTATTGTCACGTGTATTGGGATACAGTGAAAAGTATTGTTTGATTTATTATTGTCACGTGTACTGGGATACAGTGAAAAGTATTGTTTGATTTATTATTGTCACGTGTACTGGGATACAGTGAAAAGTATTGTTTGATTTATTATTGTCACGTGTACTGGGATACAGTGAAAAGTATTGTTTGATTTATTATTGTCACGTGTACTGGGATACAGTGAAAAGTATTGTTTGATTTATAGTTAATGCCCTCCGTACCAGGCAACATCCTGATAAATCTTTTCTGTGCTCCCTCCAAAGCCTCCACGTCCTTCTGGTAGAGGGGTGACCAGAACTGCACACAGTATTCCAAATGTGACCATATTCAATAAGGGAGGGAGGCAGGGAATAGAAAACTATATATCAGTTGGTTTAACATCTGCTGTTGGGAAATAGGTCAAGTCCATTCCTATGGAAGCAGTCAGAGCCAAAACGCAATCAAAGTCATTGTGGTTTTGACTAATTTCTTAGAGTTCTTTGAAGATGTGGCAAGCCAAGGGTAGGTGATGGCCAAATGGTATTATTGCTCGACTATTAAGCCAGGGAACTCAGCTAATGTTCTGGGTTCGAATCCCGCCACAGCAGATGGTGGAATTTGAATTTGATTCAACTAAGATTAAGAATCTACCGATGAAACCATTGTCAGAAAAAAACCCTTCTGGTTCACTAATGTCCTCTAGGGAAGGAAATCTGCCGTCCTTACCCGGTCTGGCCTACATGTGATTCCAGAGCCACAGCAATGTGGTTGACTCTTAACTACCCTCAGCGACTAAGGATGGGCATTAAATACTGGCCCAGACAGCGACACCCATGTCCCATGGATGAATAAAATAAAAATGGATCAAAGCAAGTTACTGCAGGTGCTGGAATCGGAAACCAAAATGCTGGAAGATTCTGTATTTTCTCAAAATAGAAGTGAATAGTCTGGAACATGTAGATGTTTGACAAGGTGCCACACGGAAGGTTAATAATCACAAGGGGTTAAGGAGCGGCACAGTGGTTAGCACTGCTGCCTCACAGCGCCAGGGACCCGGCCTCGGGTCACTGTGTGGAGACTGCACATTGTCCCCATGTCTGCGTGGGTTTCCTCCGGGTGCTCCGGTTTCCTCCCACAGTCCCAAGATGTGCAGGTTAGGTGGACTGGCCGTGCTAAATTGACTCTTAATGTCAGGGGGATTAGCAGGGTAAATATGTGGGGTTAGGGGAAGAGGGCCTGGGTGGGATTGTGGTTGGTGCAGACTCAACGGGCCAAATGGCCTGCTTCTGCATTAGGGATTCTACGATTAGCTTGGATAGAGGACTGGTGAGATGGCAGAAAGTTGGAGTAAATGGGTCTTTTTCTGGATGGCAAGACGCAACTAGTGGGAGGGGCCGCAGGGGTCAGTCCTTGCACCCCCAACTATTTACAATCTACGTTAATGAATTGGAGCCAGGGATAGCAGGTTCAATAGCCAAACGGCACTAACATAGTAAAGTTGCAATGAGGAATTAAGAAGTTGAAAACACATTGAAATGAGCTGGCCAATTTGTGGATAACACGGCTAAGCGTGAGGTTACCCATTTTGGTTGGAAACGTGGAAAGGTAATTTATATCTCAATGGAGAGAGACTTTGGTGCGTCTCAGTGCAGAGGGATCTGGGTGTCCTTGTGGATGAGTCGCAGGTAACTACTGTGCAGGGACAAAGAAAGCAAATGGACTTTTTGGCATTTATAGCGAGTATGAAAGTAAGGAAGTGTTGCTGCAGTTATATAAGGCATTGGTGAGGCCGCACCTGGAGTATTGTGCAGAATTTTAGTCCCCCTATTTGAGGAAGGATGACGTGAAATTAGAGACAGTTCAGAGGAGGTTCACTAGATTGAGTTTATTTATTAGTGTCACAATTAGGTTTGCAACAAAGCTACTGTGAAAATCCCCTAGTCGTCACACTCCTGTTCGGGTTACGCTGAGCGAGAATTTAGTACCTAATCAGCACATCTTTCGGACTGTGGGAGGAAACCGGAGCACCCGGAGGAAACCCACGCAGACACAGGGAGAACATGCAGACTTTGCACAGACAGTGACCAAAGCCACGGCCAATGCATCTAACCTGTACGTCTTTGGAGTGTGGGAGGAAACTGGAGCACCCGGAGGAAACCCAGGAGAACATGGAGGCTCCACACAGACAAGCTGGGAATCGAACCCGGGTCCCTGGCACGCTGAGACAGCAGTGCTAACCCACTGTGCTACTGTGATGCTCCACTCGTTCCAGGGATTAAGAATTGTCTTGTAAAAGAGACTGAGCAGTTTAGGCATCCACTCTCTAGAGTTCAGAGGAATGAGGGGAGAGGAACAAGAGAATAAGGATGGCACGGTGGCACAGTGGTTAGCACTGCTGCCTCACAGTGCCAGGGATGTGGGTTCGATCCCTGGCTTGGCTCACTATCTGTGCAGATTTTGCACATTCTCCCTGTGTCTGTGTGGGTTTCCTCCCATATTTCAAAGATGTGTAGGTTAGGTGGATTGCCCATGCTAAATTACACCTTAGAGTCCAAAGATGTGTAGGTTAGTTGGATTGGCCATGCTAAATTGCCCCTTAGTGTCCAAATATGTATGGGTTTGGTGGATTGGCCATGCTAAATTTCCCCTTAGTGAACAAAGATGTGCAGGTTAGGTGGATTGGCCATGCTAAATTACCCCTTAGTGTCCAAAGATGTGTAGGTTAGGTGGATTGGCCATGCTAAATTGTCCCTTAGTGTCCAAAGATGTGTAGGTTAGGTGGATTAGCCATGCTAAATTGTCCCTTAGTGTCCAAAGATGTGTAGGTTAGGGGGATTAGCCATGCTAAAGTACCTCTTAGTGTCCAAAGATGTACAGGTTAGGTGTACAGAGACCTGGGGGTGCAGGTACACAAGACCCTGAAGGTGTCGGTGCAGGTGCAGAATGTGATGAGGAAAGCGTATGGCATGTTAGCCTTCATAGGAAGGGGTATAGAATATAAGAGTAGGAGTCTGATGTTGCAGTTGTATAGAACGTTGGTTAGGCCTCACCTGGAGTACTGCGTCCAGTTCTGGTCGCCGTACTACCGGAAGGATGTAGAGATCCTGGAGAGAGTGCAGAGGAGATTTACCAGGATGTTGCCTGGTATGGAAGGGCTGTCTTACGAGGAAAGATTGAACGCACTTGGGCTGTTTTCCCTTGAGAGACGTTGGCTGAGGGGGGATCTAATAGAGGTTTATAAGATTATGAAGGGGACAGATAGAGTAGATGGTGATAAGCTTTTTCCGCTATTAGAAATGGATAGAATGAGGGGTCACGGGCTTAGGGTGAGGGGGGCTAGGTATAAGACTAATATTAGAGGGCAGTTTTTCACACAAAGGGTAGTGGGGATGTGGAATGCACTGCCGAGTAAGGTGGTGGAAGCAGGCACGCTAGGGTTGTTCAAGAGTCACTTGGACAGCCACATGAGCGGTCTACATATAGGGGGATATAGCAGGCCTTACTAAGCATTGTAGGCTTGGGGTCAGTTTTAGCCTCAGGGATATAGAGTCTTTAATAATGAAATTTTTATCCACAGGCACTTACCATCTCGAGGGCATCATGACAGCTCAGAGACTATCTCTGTTGCTGTGCGGACACATGGATTTGGGCCTGTGTCCGTGGGAGTTTGCGCGTTCTCCCCGTGGTTGCGTGGGTTTCCTCCGGGTGCTCCGGTTTCCTCCCACATCCCAAAAATGTGCTTTTAGGCTGATTGATTGGGTAACAAATTGTCCCTATATTGGACCTCCCTGATCCTCGCACATTAGGCATAGACTAGAGTCATGAATAGGTCACTGACCATGGGACGGCGGCGCGGGCTCGTTGGGCCGAAGGGCCTGTTTCCCGTGCTGTTTTGTTCTTTGTTCTAGGTGGATTGGCCATGCTAAATTGCCCCTTAGTGTCAGGTGGGCTAGCTCAGGTAAATGCCTGGGGTTACAGGAATAGGGCCTGGATGGGATTGTGGTCAGTGTAAGCTCGATGGGCCTCCTTCTGCACTATAGGAATCTATGGTGTAATTGAGATGTACAGGATGCTAAGCGGGGTGGTGCGGGAGGAGGAGGGGGGGGGGTGGTTGATAAAGTAGATGTGAAGAGGATGTTTCCTCTTGTAGGGAAATTTAAAACAAGAGGTTCTAGTTTTGGGATAAGGGGAATGGAGATTTGGAACAGACATGAGGAGAAGTTATTTTTCCCAAAGGGTTATGAGTCTCACCCAAAGTGCGCTGGATGGTGGGACACTGGGGAGGGGATAGATCGATTTTGGGATGAAGGGTTCTGTGGAAAGTGGAGTTGGAGCCTGGATGGGATCAGCCATGCTTGGGGTGAGCGGTGGAGCAGGCCTAAGGGGCCAAATGGCCTCCTCCTGTTCCCCCCCAACCCCCAGTAGGCGCTGCGGTGTGGTTAGATTTTCCCCTGGAGCAGTGCGTTTGAACATTGCCTGTGTGTACTTGTGCGAGTCTGCAAAGAGGAAACATCTCAGATCATGCAGCCTGTCACAGTTCTCCACATCCTGTCGCCCTCGGCAGTGACGGGACTCGCAAGGCAGAGGAATCACGGTTATCCCAAAATAACTGAGTGAGTCAGACAGTGGAGAGGAAGTTTAGAAATCCATTGCAAAGCAAGCCCAGGATATTGAAATAAAGTGAATTCCTTGTAGAGTTGTGAATTTCCATGAATTTATTCGTAAGGATGATAAAGCCATTTTGCAACATTTGGGAGTGACTTCACACATCACGCACGTGGTATCCATTTCAAATATTCAATCTCTTATTTTCTGTTAGATTGTCTGTTCAACACCAGTCATGCGCAGGTTTTCATCACATTATCAAATCCCTACAATGCAGAACGAGGCCATTTGGCCCATCAAACCTGTGCTGACAACAGTCCCAACCAGGCTCTCTCCGCGTAGTCCCACTAATTACCCTCCCAATCTCCCTGATTTAGGAGCAATTTAGCATGGCTGATCTACCTAACCTGCACATCTTTGGACACTAAGGGGCAACTTATCATGGCCAATCCACCTAACCTGCACATCTTTGGACACTAAGGAGCAATTTAGCATGGCTAATCCACCTAACCTGCACATCTTTGGACACTAAGGGGTAATTTAGCATGGCCAATCCACCTAACCAGCACATCTTTGGACACTAAGGATAATTTAACATGGCCAATCCACCTTAGCCAAGCATCTTTGGACACTAAGGGGCAATTTAGCATGGCCAATCCACCCTAACCTACACATCTTTGGGACACTAAGGGACAATTTAGCATGGCTAATCCATCTAACCTGCACATCTTTGGACACTAAGGGGCAATTTAGCATGGCTAATCCACCTAACCTGCACATCTTGGGACACTAAGGGGCAATTTAGCATGGCTAATCCACCTAACCTGCACATCTTTGGACACTAAGGGGCAATTTAGCATGGCCAATCCTCCTAACCTACACATCTTTGGACACTAAGGGGCAATTTAGCACGGCCAATCCACCTAACCTGCACATCTTGGGACACTAAGGGGCAATTTAGCATGGTCAATCCACCTAACCTGCACATCTTTGGACACTAAGGAGCAATTTAGCATGGCTAATCCACCTAACCTGCACATCTTTGGACACTAAGGGGTAATTTAGCATGGCCAATCCACCTAACCAGCACATCTTTGGACACTAAGGATAATTTAACATGGCCAATCCACCTTAGCCAAGCATCTTTGGACACTAAGGGGCAATTTAGCATGGCCAATCCACCCTAACCTACACATCTTTGGGACACTAAGGGACAATTTAGCATGGCTAATCCATCTAACCTGCACATCTTTGGGACACTAAGGGACAATTTAGCATGGCTAATCCATCTAACCTGCACATCTTTGGACACTAAGGGGCAATTTAGCATGGCTAATCCACCTAACCTGCACATCTTGGGACACTAAGGGGCAATTTAGCATGGCTAATCCACCTAACCTGCACATCTTTGGACACTAAGGGGCAATTTAGCATGGCCAATCCTCCTAACCTACACATCTTTGGACACTAAGGGGCAATTTAGCACGGCCAATCCACCTAACCTGCACATCTTGGGACACTAAGGGGCAATTTAGCATGGCTAATCCACCTAACCTGCACATCTTGGGACACTAAGGGGCAATTTAGCATGGCTAATCCACCTAACCTGCATATCTTTGGACTGTGGGAGGAAACCGGAGCAGACACGGGGCAGAACGCGCAGACTCCCACAGAAAGCGACCCATGGCTGAAATGGAACCTGGGTCTTGGTGCTGTGAGTGCTAACCACTGTGCCACTGTGCTACCCAGGTAATCTCAATTTTATTTCAATTTTAGTTGTAAAAAAGGCAATATTTATCCTGTGAATCTTGTTCTGACCAAGACAACAAAGGGTTGTGAATGTAGCCCAGTCCATCATGCAAACCAGCCTCCCATCCATTGACTCCGTCTACACTTCCCGCTGCCTCGGGGAAAAGCAGCCAGTATAATTAAGGACCCCACACGCCCCGGACATTCTCTCTTCCACCTTCTTCTGTCAGGAAAAAGATACAGAAATCTGAAAACATATATCATCCGACTCAAGAACAGCTTCTTCCCTGCTGCCACCGGACTTTTGAATGGACTTACCTCGCATTAAGTTGATCTTTCTCGACACGCTAGCTATGACTGTAACATTACATTCTGCACCCTCTCCTCTCCTTCTCTCCTATGAATGGTATGCTTTGTCAGCATAGCACGCAAGAAACAACACTTTTCACTGTATCCCAGTACACGTGACAATAATAAATCAAACAATACTTTTCACTGTATCCCAATACATATGACAATAATAAATCAAACAATACTTTTCACTGTATCCCAGTACACGTGACAATAATAAATCAAACAATACTTTTCACTGTATCCCAGTACACGTGACAATAATAAATCAAACAATACTTTTCACTGTATCCCAATACATATGACAATAATAAATCAAACAATACTTTTCACTGTATCCCAGTACACGAGACAATAATAAATCAAACAATACTTTTCACTGTATCCCAGTACACGAGACAATAATAAATCAAACAATACTTTTCATTGTATCCCAGTACATGTGACAATAATAAATCAAACAATACTTTTCACTGTATCCCAGTACACAAGACAATAATAAATCAAACAATACTTTTCACTGTATCCCAGTACACGAGACAATAATAAATCAAACAATACTTTTCACTGTATCCCAACACACGTGACAATAATAAATCAAACAATACTTTTCACTGTATCCCAGTACACGAGACAATAATAAATCAAACAATACTTTTCACTGTATCCCAACACACGTGACAATAATAAATCAAACAATACTTTTCACTGTATCCCAGTACACGTGACAATAGTAAATCAAACAATACTTTTCACTGTATCCCAGTACACGTGACAATAATAAATCAAACAATATTTTTCACTGTATCCCAGTACACGTGACAAAAATAAATCAAACAATACTTTTCACTGTATCTCAACACACGTGACAATAATAAATCAAACAATACTTTTCACTGTATCCCAGTACACGTGACAAAAATAAATCAAACAATACTTTTCACTGTATCCCATTACACGTGACAATAATAAATCAAATCAAAATCAAAGCAGGAACTGTGTGCTGGCACTGGAGGGGGTGCAGAGGAGACTTACCAGGATGCTGCCTGGGATGGAGTGTTTAAATTATGAGAGGTTGGGTAGGTTTGGGTTGTTTCCATTGGAGCAGAGAAGACTGAGGGGGTGAGCTGATTATAAGATAATGAGGGATATGGACAGAGTGGATAGGGAGCAGCTGTTCCCCTCAGTTGAAGGGTCAGTCACGAGGGCACAGAGGTTTAGGGAGGGATTTGAGGAAGAACTTTTTTACCCAGAGGGTGGTGAGTTTCTGGAATGCGCTGCCTGGGAGGGTGATGGAGGCCACACATCCTTTAAAAAGTACCTGGATGAGCACTTGGCAAATCGTAACACTCAGGGCAATGGGCCCAGTGCTGGCAAATGGGATTTGGTGGGAGTTCAGGTATTTCCCATGTGTCAGTACAGACTTGATGGGTTGAAGACAAGAAAGTCATTTCTTGTCAAGCGTAAACCTAACATTTAAACAACTGGTAAGGAGTGAGTGATGCAGAGGATCAGGAAATGGCTCTTGGTCTGTGCAATCCAGGTTTAACTCCAGCAGTTTACCTGCTCGTTGCTAAGATTCTGTGGGCAGGATTAAATGGCCTCGTTTGACCAAAAACCGTTAAACATCGTCCGAGGTCAACAGCGCTTCCTATTGTCCGCCCCTCACCCTCTCCCATTCCCCTATCGGGCAGGACAGTTAAAGTCCAACTTCCAAGATGGTTGGATTTTCCTTTCTTTAAGTTACTGTTAGGGGCCGGATCAGAAACTCCGAGGAACTTTCTTTGATTTCAGCATTGGTGTGAGTGCAAAGTTATCCCTCACTTACCGAACACTGTCTTATTCTGGCTCTTTGTCATAGTTGTGAGTATCCAGTTCTCCTTTCCACTGTACCACTGTGGGTGGCATGGTGGGGCAGTGGTCAGCACGCTGCCTCTCAGCTCCAGGGATCCAGGTTCGATTCCTGGCCTCGGGTCACTATCTGTGTGGAGTCTGCACATCCTTCCCGTGTCTGCGTGGGTTTCCTCCGGGTGCTCCAGGTTCCTCCCACATTCCAAAAGACGCACTGGTTAGGTGCTAAATTCTCCCTCGGTGTACCCAAACAGGCACCAGAGTGTGGCAATGGGGGGGATGTTCACAGTAACTTCATTGCAGTGTTAATGTAAGCCAACTTGCGCCACTAATAAGTAAAATAAATATTTTATTCCAGGACTTTTCCTCTCAACTGAATGGCCTTGCTGATTTTGCTTTTTGAAAAAAATAGAGAAGTGGTTAGCACTGCTGCCTCACAGCACCAGGGACCCAGGTTCAATTCTAGCTTTGAGTCACTGTGTGTGTGGAGTTTGCACATTTTCCCCATGTCTGCATGGGTTTCTTCCGGCGCTCCGGTTTCCTGCCACAGTCCAAAGATGTGCAGGTTAGGTGGATTGGCCATGCTAAATTGCCCCTTAGCATCCAAAGATGTGTAGGTTAGGTGGTTTGGCCATGCTAAATTGTCCCTTAGTGTCCAAAGATGTGTAGGTTAGGTGGATTGGCCATGCTAAATTGCCCCTTAGCGTCCAAAGATGTGTAGGTTAGGTGGATTGGCCATGCTAAATTGCCCCTTAGTGTCCAAAGATGTGTAGGTTAGGTGGATTGGCCATGCTAAATTGTCCCTTAGTGTCCAAAGATGTGCTGGTTAGGTGGATTGGCCATGCTAAATTGTCCCTTAGTGTCCAAAGATGTGCAGGTTAGGTGGATTGGCCATGCTAAATTGTCCCTTAGTGTCCAAAGATGTGCTGGTTAGGTGGATTGGCCATGCTAAATTGCCCCTTAGCGTCCAAAGATGTACGTGTTAGGTTGATTGGCCATGCTAAATTGCCCCTAAGTGTCCAAAGATGCATAAATTAGGTGGATTGGCCATGCTAAATTGTCCCTTAGTGTCCAAAGATGTGTAGGTTAGGTGGATTGGCCATGCTAAATTGTCCCTTAGTGTCCAAAGATGTGTAGGTTAGGTGGATTGGCCGTGCTAAATTGTCCCTTAGTGTCCAAAGATGTGTAGGTTAGGTGGATTGGCCATGCTAAATTGTCCCTTAGTGTCCAAAGATGTGTAGGTTAGGTGGATTGGCCATGCTAAATTGTCCCTTAGTGTCAGTGGGATTAGCAGGATAAATATTTTGGGTTTGGGGAATAGGGTCTGGGTGGGATTGTGGTCAGGGCAGGCTCATGGGCTGAATGGCCTCTTTTTGCACTGTGGGGATTCTTTGATTTACCGATCCCAATTTAGCATGGGTGTACTCTGCCTGCAGGGGCTGAAGCTGCTGTCACCAAATTGAAAGAATGGATGAAACCAAACAACAAAAAAGGTTTAATCTCTCATTGTTCAGAGAGGGTAAATCACCCCCCTCCTTCCAAAGTTCCCTGTACTCCATTTTTATTTTTCTCACTCTTGAAGGGAGTTATAAAGGGACAACATATTGTTAATTTGTCCTTCATTGCTAGAGGGATGGAGTTTAAAAACAGGGAGGTTATGTTGCAGCTGTATAAGGTGCTGGTGAGGCCACACCTGGAGTTACTGTGTACAGTTTAGATCTCCTTACTTGAGAAAGGATATACTGGCACTGGAGGGGGTGCAGAGGAGATTCACTAGGTTGATTCCGGAGTTGAGAGGGTTGGCTTATGAGGAGAGACTGAGTAGACTGGGGCTATACTCATTGGAATTCAGAAGAATGAGGGGAGACCTTATAGAAACAGAAAAGATTATGAAGGGGATAGATAAGATAGAAGCAGGGAAGTTGTTTCCACTGTGGGTGAAACTAGAATTAGGGGGCATGGCCTCAAAATAAGGGGGAGCAGAATTAGGACTGAGTTGAGGAGGAACTTCTTCACCCAAAGGGTTGTGAGTCTGTGGAATTCCCTGCCCAGTTGAGGCTCCCTCATTGAGGCAAGAATTACATAGATTTTTGAACAGTAAAGGAATTAAGGGTTATGGTGAGTGGGCGGGTAAGAAGAGCTGAGTCCACGAAAAGCTCAGCCATGATCTTATTGAATAGTGGAGCAGGCTCGAGGGGACAGATGGCCGACTCCTGCTCCTAGTTCTTATATTCTCACAAGATTATTTCAACAGACTCTTTCAAAGAGAAAGGGATCAAGTAACCTTGGCTTTGAGACTGGAACTCACGCTTCCTGTGGGAACTGCACAGGTTGGGGAGAGAGGTGGAGAGTATTGGTTACAGGCCTGACTTACAGGAAGCTTAACACAAGTATCATCTGTGAATGAACTGGCAAGATGAGCTTCTGCGACGTCAAGACAAGTATCAGATTTCAGCGGGTGAGAACAAGTGCCTTGGCCCAGAGCTCCATTCCAAACACAGTAAATGACAGAACGAAGAACACCGGTGATCCATACTTTTCCCGCTCATGAGGCAGTTTTCCCTGAGATCAGAGAATCACAGAATCATCCAGTGCAGGGAGAAGTATTTCGGAGTCTGAACTGCCCACAATCCCACCCAAGCCGTATCACTATTACCCCATACTTTTATCCTAGCTAGTCCCCCTGACACTGAGGGTCAATTTAATGTGGCCAATCCACCTAACCTACACATCTTTGGACACTAAGGGGCAATTTAGCCTGGCCAATCCACCTAACCTGCACATCTTTGGATGCTAAGAGAGCAATTTAGCGTGGCCAATCCACCTAACCTGCACATCTTTGGATGCTAAGGAGCAATTTAGCATGGCCAATCCACCTAACGTACACATCTTTGGACACTAAGGGACAATTTAGCATGGCCAATCCACCTAACCTACACATCTTTGGACACTAAGGGACAATTTAGCATGGCCAATCCACCTAACCTGCACATCTTTGGATGCTAAGGAGCAATTTAGCATGGCCAATCCACCTAACCTACACATCTTTGGACACTAAGGGGCAATTTAGCATGGCCAATCCACCTAACCTACACATCTTTGGACACTAAGGGACAATTTAACATGGCCAATCCACCTAACCTACACATCTTTGGACACTAAGGGGCAATTTAGCATGGCCAATCCACCTAACCCGCACATCTTTGGACACTAAGGGACAATTTAGCATGGCCAATCCACCTAACCTACACATCTTTGGATGCTAAGGAGCAATTTAGCATGGCCAATCCACCTAATCTACACATCTTTGGACACTAAGGGACAATTTAACATGGCCAATCCACCTAACCTGCACACCTTTTGACAATATAGGGCAATTTAGCATGGCCAATCCACCTAACCTGCACACCTTTTGACAATATAGGGACAATTTAACATGGCCAATCCACCTAACCTGCACACTTTTTGACAATATAGGGACAATTTAACATGGCCAATCCACCTAACTTGCACATCTTTCAGTCAGTGGGAGGACACTGGAGCACCAGAGGAAATCCACGCAGGCAACGTTCAAACTCCAGAAAAATCAGTGACTCAAGACCGGAATTGAAGTTGGCACCTTGGGCTCTGTGAGGCAGCAATGCTAACCACAGTACCACCGTGCCCCCTGGATATGTAGCTAGCTGAATAAGTTGCAGAATCAAGAAATTTAAACGGGGAGGGCTCGGGTTAAATTCCAACCTTGCTGTCTTCCCCTAGTTATTTATACATTTCGAAGAAATGGGTACTAATGTTGAGAAATATTTAAAATTGTCAGATTGCCGATAACACTAAAAATAAACAGTGAAAGTTCAGCCCCAAAGACTTCCAGTTCATGAATATAATGGATTAGGAAGTAAAACAAAGCAATTTTACAATGATGCTATTTCATATAAAGATGTGTAGGTTAGGTGGATTGGCCATGCTAAATTGTCCCTGAGTGTCCAAAGATGTGTGGGTTAGGTGGATTGGCCATGCTAAATTGTCCCTTAGTGTCCAAAGATGTGCAGGTTAGGTGGATTGGCCATGCTAAATTGCCCCTTAGTGTCCAAAGATGTGCAGGTTTGGTGGATTGGCCATGCTAAATTGCTCCTTAATGTCCAAAGATGTGCAGGTTAGGTGGATTGGCCATGCTAAATTGCCCCTTAGTGTCCAAAGATGTGCAGGTTAGGTGGATTGGCCATGATAAATTGTCCCTGAGTGTCCAAAGATGTGTGGGTTAGGTGGATTGGCCATGCTAAATTGTCCCTTAGTGTCCAAAGATGTGTAGGTTAGGTGGATTGGCCATGCTAAATTGTCCCTTAGTGTCCAAAGATGTGCAGGTTTGGTGGATTGGCCATGCTAAATTGCTCCTTAATGTCCAAAGATGTGCAGGTTAGGTGGATTGGCCATGCTAAATTGCCCCTTAGTGTCCAAAGATGTGCAGGTTAGGTGGATTGGCCATGATAAATTGCCCCTTAGTGTCCAAAGATGTGTAGGTTAGGTGGATTGGCCATGCTAAATTGCCCCTTAGTGTCCAAAGATGTGTAGGTTAGGTGGATTGGCCATGCTAAATTGTCCCTTAGTGTCAGGGGGATTGGGGAGTAAACTACGAGGTTACGAGACTAGGACCTGAGTGGGATTGTGATCAGTGCAGGCATGATGAGACAAATGGCCTCCTTCTGCACTGTGGATTGGATTATTCTAACTCTGTGGATGCCGGGTCATTGAGTATAATGAAGATGGAGATAGATAGGTATTGGATTGGTAAGCGGATCAAAGATTACAGGGAGAAGGCGAGAGAACGGGGAGAAATTTATCAGCCATGATCAAACGGTGGAGCAGACTCGATGGGCTAAATGGCCTAATTCCACTCCCATATCTTCCTTCCGGGCAAATCTAAAATGAAGGGTCACTGTTTAAAAATAGACTAGAGGGCAGAGGTTTAAGGTGAGAGGGGAGATACAAAAGTGTCCAGGGGGGTAATTCTTTCACACAGAGGGTGGTGAGTGTCTGGAACGAGCTGCCAGAGGTAGTAGTAGAGGCGGGTGCAATTTTGTCTTTTAAAAAGCGTTTAGACAGAACCATGGGTAAGATGTATTTAAGACAGAGGTAGATAGATCGGTAAGGGGATCAAAGGTTACGGGGAAAAGGCAGGGGAATGGGGTTGAGAAACATTACAGATGTGGTGGAGCAGATGGGCCTCATGGCCTCATCCTTTCTCCTATATCTTCTGGACACTGCTGAGATTGAGGACAGGATATAGAGAATGGTATTGGGTAGGACTAATCCATCGGGAATTATATACTCCCAGCACTTTTTCAACCAGTAACCCTAACGTGGGGGTAGCACGGTAGCACAGTGGGTTAGCACTGCTGCTTCACAGCTCCAGGGTTCGATTCCCGGCTCGGGTCACTGTCTGTGTGGGAGTCTGCACATTCTCCTCGTGTCTGCGTGGGTTTCCTCCGGGTGCTCCGGTTTCCTCCCACAGTCCGAAAGATGTGCTGATTGGCCGTGCTAAAATTGCTCCTTAGTGTCCTGAGATGTGTCGGTTAGAGGGGTTAGTGGGTTAGGGTTAGGGTTAGGAATGTAAGGATATGGGGCCTGGGGGAGATTGTGGTCGGAGCAGACTCGATGGGCTGAAGGGCCTCTGTAGCGTGTCTATGATCTCAGGCAAATGCAGGAAATCATGGGAGTGTCAGTGAGATTCGTGCCAACAGTGCGGTAAGATGGAACCTTGAAAACTCAACTTCCCCTTTGCCCATATCTGGAATTTTATCTCTAACTAGACCAGTCTGTACATTCATACCATTTCCACCAGGTTGGTGGTTATCTTTAAACTATCTCGCACGCAAGATCCCCTGTCTGCTGAGGTTGGCACATGTGTTCCTTGCCTTGGCAATGTGCCCAGCTGGCACTGTAAAAAACAGTCCATGTAATGAAGCCATTCGCCTTCAGGAACTGAGAGTTGTTCTGCCACATCGCCCACCTAAGGGGGTGGCACAGTGGTTAGCTCACAGCGCCAGAGACCGGGGTTCGATTCCCGACCTCAGCCCACTGTCCATGTGTACGTTCTCCTCCCCCACGTCTGCATGGGTTTTGTCCGGGTGCTCCGGTTTCCTCCCGCAGTCCAAAACACGGGGATTAAAATCTGTTAGTCACAAATAAGGCTCGCATTAACACTGCAACAAAGTTACTGCGAATCACCACACTCTGGCGCCTGTTCGGGTCAATCCACCTAACCAACACATCTTTCGGACTGTGGGAGGAAACCCGAGCACCCGGAGGAAACCCATGCAGACATGGGGAGAATGTGCAGACTCCGCACAGACAGTGAGCCAAAGCAGGATTTGAACCTGGGTCCCTGACGCTGTGAAGCAGCAGTGCTAACCACTGTGCTACTGCATGGGGGTAGGTTGATTAGCCCTGCTAAAGTGTCCTTTATTAGTCAGGGGGACTAGCTAGAGTAAATGCATGGGGTTATGAGAAGAGAGCCTGGATGGGCTGCAGGCTCGATGGGCTGAATGGCCTCCTTCTGCGCTGTAGGATTCTATGATAACTAGTATCACTGAGCTGGTTTTGCCACTGCGTTTCTCTAAATTCCTACATCTCTCGTCTCTATCCACTCACCCACCCGACGGAGGAACAGCGTTTCCGAAAGCTTGTGGGTTTACTATCAAATAAACCTGTTGGACTTTAACCTGGTGTCGTGAGACTTCTTACCGTTCTTCGATTGCCGGAGCTCCTTGATTCCTCAGAGCCGACAACCAGACTTTGGCTGTTGGGAGTTCTTCGCCCTACTCCTGGCTCTGTAGAAACTGATTGCCCACTTCCAGGACGCAATCCTGATCTGGAGACCTATCAAGGCACTCCCCGAGGGTCCCACTAGCTGGAGCAAACGCAACACATTTTGGAGCATGAGTTGTGGACCTTCCAACATATTTTCTGGCTCACTTGTTTCACTTGGGGATTCCCTTGAATGTGTGCATAAGGATGTGGATGATATTGATGTTTTTCTCTTTTAATCCACAGGAGATCGGTCCGCCTTGTTATCCAACGAGGGGCACACACACGGTGGGTCGTACAAGGGCTGCTCTCGGATGTTTCGAGAGTTGCCTAGTGCTTCACGTTGTTAGTGTGTGCTTAAACTGGACCAGATGCTGGGCGACGCGACAGCTCAGTGACTATCACTGCTTGCTGTGCAGATACATGGATTTGGGCCGGTGTCTGTGGGAGTTTGCGCATTCTCCCCGTGCTTGCGTGGGTTTTCTCCAGGTGCTCCAGTTTCCTCCCACACCCCAGAGATGTGCTGTTAGGCTGATTGGTGTAACAAATCATCCCTAAATTAGTCTTCCCTCAATGTGGAATGCCATAAGCATAGACACGGTATAGGCGGCACGGTAGCACAGTGGTTAGCACTGCTGCTTCACAGCTCCAGGGTCCTGGGTTCGATTCCCGGCTCGGGTCACTGCCTGTGTGGAGTTTGCACATTCTCCTCGTGTCTGCGTGGGTTTCCTCCGGGTGCTCCGGTTTCCTCCCACAGTCCAAAGATGTGCGGGTTAGGTTCATTGGCTATGCTAAAATTGCCCCTTAGTGTCCTGGGTTGTGTAGGTTAGAGGGATTAGCAGGTAAATGTGTAGGGATATGGGGATAGGGTCTGGGTGGGATTGTGTTCGGTGCAGACTCGATGGGCCGAAGGGCCTGTTTCTGCACTGTAGGGTTCTATGCTGGTTCTATATGCAGGGTAGAATAGGTGTGGGGTGATGTGGCGGCGCGGGCTCGTTGGGCCGAAGGGCCTGTTTCCCGTGCTGGGTTGTTCTTTGTTCTCTTTGTTTACAAGGGGCATGGGTGGAGAGGGGGGACTGGTAATGTTAAAATGACGGCCAAAGGGAATGTTTCCCGGGCTGTTTTGTTCTTTGTTCTTGAGTGTTATCATCACCACCCCAGCTACGCAAAAGTTCAAGAGATTGCGTCTTTTGGTTCTTATTTCCGTCTGTCGGAGAGGTGAAGGAATCGGAAGGTCTGGCCATGCTGACTGCTGCTGTCTCTATCCAAGAAAGGCTCCAACAAGACGACATTTTATACTTGAGTTCTGTGTTTCTGATCAGGAATTCTGCTTTTGCCTGTATAGGGCACTGGTGAGGCCGCAGCTGGAGAACTGTGTGCAGTTTTGGTCGCCGCACTTGCGGAAGGATATATTGGCCTTGGAGGGAGTGCAGAGGAGGTTCACTCGGCTGATACCAGAGATGAGGGGGTTGAGCTATGAAGAGAGACTAAATAGACTGGGTCTGTACTCGTTGGAGTTTAGAAGGATGAGGGGGGATCTTATAGAGACGTATAAGATAATGAAGGGAATGGATAGGGTAGAGGGAGAGAGATTCTTCCCACTTAGAAAGGACAGCAGGACTAGAGGGCACAGCCTCAAGATGGGAGGGGGGGGCAGTTTCGATCGGAGATGAGGAGGAACTTCTTCACTCAAAGGGTGGTGAATCTCTGGAATTCTCTGCCCATTGAAGTGGTGGAGGCTGCCTCGCTGTATATTTAAGTCATGGGTAGATAGGTTTCTGATCAATAAGGGAATTAAGGGTTATGGGGAGAGGGCGGGGAACTGGAACTGATCCACGACAGATCAGCCATGATCTTATTGAATGGTGGGGCAGGCTCGAAGGGCTAGATGGCCTACTCCTGCTCCTATTTCTTATGTTCTTATTGCTCTCTTTTCAGTGTTCTCTGCTCTGCGTGTGCTGTTTTATAATATGAACTGGCATGTTAGCCACACTGGAACGATATGCCCCACGTGCTGTGAAATTCCTTGATTCCAACAGGTAATATGGAAATGTATTGCAGTGCCAAAGGTGTGTCGATAACAGCAATTGGGTAATTCGGTTGTTAAATCTGAATGTACTCCCAGGCACAGTTGACAAAACAGAAAGACTTGGTGTTTATCAGTCCATCGATAAGGAGCGTTCAGATCTCAGGAAGTTCTTGCCTGAAGGGAAAGATTTACAGATCGTAATTCCACACGCTGTTCCTTCGTGGGAGGTTCCACACACCTGAAGAAGGAACAGCATTTCCCAAAACTTGTGGGTTTACTATCATATAAATTGGTTGGACTTTAATCCTGGCATTGTGAGACTTCTTACTGTGTTTACCCCAGTCCAACGCCGGCATCTCTACATGAATGTTCCACAGAACATTCCAGCGCAGTACAGGCCCTTCGGCCCTCGATGTTGCGCCGACCAGTGGAACCAATCTAATGACCCTCTAACCTAAACTATTCCAATGTTATCCATATGCCTATCCACTGACCATTTGAACGCCCTTAAAGTTGGTGAGTCCACAACTGCTGCAGACAGGGCATTCCACACCCTTACTACCCTCTGAGTAAAGAACCTACCTCTGACATCCGTCCTATAATTACCACCCCTTAATTTAAAGCTATGTCCTCTCGTGTTAGACATCACCATCCGAGGTAAAAGGCTCTCACTGTCCACCCTATCTAACCCTCTGATCATCTTGTATGCCTCAATTAGGTCACCTCTTAACCTTCTTCTCTCTAATGAAAGTAACCTCAAGTCCCTCAGCCTTTCCTCATAAGACCTTCCCACCATACCAGGTAACATCCTGGTAAACCTCCTCTGCACCCTTTCCAATGCCTCCACATCTTTCTTATAACGCGGCGACCAGAACTGTACGCAATACTCCAAGTGCGGCCGCACCAGAGTTTTGTACAGTTGTAACATGACCTCACAGCTCCGAAATTCAATCCCTCTACCAATAAAAGCTAACACACCGTACGCCTTCTTAACAACCTCATCAAGCTGGGTGCCAACTTTCAGGGAGAACACAGTTTCAGAACACAGTGCCACTTCTCTATGTTCAATAAAACACTGCATCCACTGTTTGTAGGATCCCTACAGTGCAGAAGGAGGCCCATCGAGTCTGCACCAACCACCCAAGCCCCATCCCTGCAACCCCACATGTTTGAAATGAAACTCGCTGGCGTTTCGAAGAATGAGTGATGCCCTCATTATAAACAAGGAAACCAGAAGCAGGAGGAGGCCATTCTGCCCTTTGAGCCTGCTCTCCACCATTCGTTATGATCACGGCTGATCATCAAATTCAACATCCTGATCCCCCCTTCCCCCATATCCCTCAATCCCTTTAACCCCAAGAGCATGTGATCCTCCTCTGTCTGATCCTGCCACTGCTTTCTAAATGGTCTTCCAAAAATTCCTTGATATTGAAATCGAGAATTCTCCCCACTACTGATGTTAAGCTTACTGGTCTATAATTCCTTCTTTGCTCTCTACTTCCCTTTTTGGATATTGGAGCAACATTTGTACCCTCCCATCTGCAGGGACTGTTCCCGAGTCTCCAGAATCCTGGAAGATGACCAAGAATGCATCCAGTATTTGTAGAGACCCTTCCTCTAATTCTCTGGGATGTAGATTATCAGGCCCTGGGGGTTTATCCGCCTTCAATCCCATCAATTTTCCCTGCACCATTTCTCTACTAATATAGATCTCCCTCAGTTCTTCGCTCTCACTAAATCTTGCATTCTCCCTTTCGCCCCAAGATTTCTTCTTGAAATCACACAACATTTTGGCTTCAACTACTTTCTGTGGGAGTGAATTCCACACATTCACCACCCTCTGGGTGAAGGAATTTCTCCCCACCTCAATCCTAAAAAGGTTCACCCCTTATCCTCAAACTATGACCCCTAGTTCTGGACTAGAATACAAAGGTGAGGAAGTATTGTTGCAATTGTACAAGGCACTGGGGAGGCCGCACCTGGAGTATTGGTCCCTGTATTAGAGGAAAGATGTAGTGGCATTGGAGGCAGTTCAGAGGAGGTTCATTAGATTGATTCCAGAGGTGAGGGGATTGTTGTATGAAGAGAGATTGAACAGTTTAGGCTGATACTTTCTGGAATTTAAAAGAATGAGGGGAGATCAAATTGAGATGATAAAAGGTGTGGATAAAGAGTGGATTCTTCCTCTTGTGGGACATTCTAGGAAGACAGGTCACAGTCTCAGGATAGGGGGCAGCAAATTTAAAACAGAGTTGAGGAGAAGCTATTTTTCCAAAAGGGTAGTGAATAGAACATAGAACACTCCAGCACAAACAGGCCATTCGGCCCACACGTTGTGCCGATCAACCTACCAGGCCATAGAACTATCTGTAACTCCCAATCCCGTTAAATCCCATGTACTCATCCAGAAGTTGTTTAAAAGACCCCAGCGAGTTCGCCTCTACCTCACCAAGGGCAGCCGATTCCACTCACTCACCACCCTCTGAGTGAAAAACTTACCCCTAACATCACCTCTGTACCTGCTCCCCAGCACCTTAAATCTGTGTCCTCTCGTAGCGACCATTTCAGCCCTGGGAAATAGCCTCTGAGAGTCCACCCCATCTATTCCTCTCAACATCTTACAATCTGTGGAATTCGTTCCCCCAAAGTGCTGGACAGTGAGCATGTTGGAGGAGCAGTTAGATTTTTAATTGGTAATGGGTTGCTATTATTGCTACCAATGTGGATAATCTCACATTCATCCACATTATAGCACATCTGTCAGGCATGTACCCCCCACAGTCAGTCTGGAAACTGGAGCACCCAGTGGAAAGCCATGCAGACACGGGGAGAATGTCAGCTCCATAGTTCAGTGGTTAGATCACTGGCCTTGTAAATCGTGGGTCAAAAGTTCAATTCTCCCTGGAGGCCGTGCTTAAAATGTAGTCAGCACTGTGGTTAGCACGGCTGCCTCACAGCGTCAAGGGCTCCATTCCTGGCTTGGGTCACTGTTTGTGTGGAGTCTGCACGTTCTCCCCCTGCGTGGGTTTCCTGCAGTTCCTCCCAGAGTCCAAAAGACGTGCTAAGTTCTCCCTCAGTGTCTCCAAACAGGCGCCGGAGTATGGTGACTAGGGGATTTTCGCACTAATTTCATTGCCATGTTAATGTGAGCCTACTTGTGACACTAATAAATAAACTTAAATTGCATAGCTTTAGCAAGACTTTCCTATTTTTAGACTCCATTCTCTTTGAAATAAAGGCCAACATTCCATCAGCTTTCCCTATTAGCTGCTGAATTTGCATGCTAGCTTTTTGTGATTGATACACGGGGACCCCCAAATCCCTCTGAGCTGCAAATGCCTGCAGCCTCTCTCTACTATAGTTAAGAAAGCCCCGTTATCACTTCTACTTTCTCAGGAGACTAAGAAAATTTACAGATGCCCCATAGAAAGCATTCTTTCAGGTTGTATCACAGCTTCTGACTACACTTCCCACTGGAAAAGCAGCAGCATAATTAAGGACCCCCACACACCCCGGACATTCTCTCTTCCACCTTCTTCCGTCGGGAAAAAGATACAGAAGTCTGAGGTCACGTACCGACCGACTCAAGAACAGCTTCTTCCCTGCTGCTGTCAGACTTTTGAATGGACCAACCTTATATTAAGTTGATCTTTCTCTACATCCTAGCAATGACTGTAACACCACATTCTGCACTCTCTCCTTTCCTTCTCTATAAATGGTATGTTTTGTCTGTTGCGTACTTTTCACTGTATCCCAGTACACGGGACAATAATAAATCAAACAATACTTTTCACTGTATCCCAGTACACGTGACAATAATAAATCAAACAATACATTTCACTGTATCCCAGTACACGTGACAATAATAAATCAAACAATACATTTCACTGTATCCCAGTACACGTGACAATAATAAATCAAACAATACTTTTCACTGTATCCCAATACACGTGACAATAATAAATCAAACAATATTTTTCACTGTATCCCAATACATGTGACAATAATAAATCAAACAATACTTTTCACTGTATCCCAGTACACGGGAGAATAATAAATCAAACAATACTTTTCACTGTATCCCAGTACACGTGACAATAATAAATCAAACAATACTTTTCACTGTATCCCAATACATGTGACAATAATAAATCAAACAATACTTTTCACTGTATCCCAATACATGTGACAATAATAAATCAAACAATACTTTTCACTGTATCCCAATACACGTGACAATAATAAATCAAACAATACTTTTCACTGTATCCCAATACATGTGACAATAATAAATCAAACAATACTTTTCACTGTATCCCAATACATGTGACAATAATAAATCAAACAATACTTTTCACTGTATCCCAATACGTGACAATAATAAATCAAACAATACTTTTCACTGTATCCCAATACACGTGACAATAATAAATCAAACAATACTTTTCACTGTATCCCAATACATGTGACAATAATAAATCAAACAATACTTTTCATATTTTATTGTCTTTACTGCTAGTTTAGAACCGAGTTGTGGACGAAGCTGCTTTAATTTAAATTAATTATCAGGGCCACACGGTGAAGCCTTTCACTGTTTGCTGAAGCAGAGAGAGAGAGCTAAGAATTTACCTGTTAAAAACCTGTTTAAAATAAGTTTAAAGCACTTTGTTCTTTGTAGAACTGTTTAAAGCATTTATTTTATTGTCTTTACTGCTAGTTTAGAACCGAGTTGTGGACGAAGCTGCTTTAATTTAAATTAATTATCAGGGCCACACGGTGAAGCCTTTCACTGTTTGCTGAAGCAGAGAGAGAGAGAGCTAAGAATTTACCTGTTAAAAACCTGTTTAAAATAAGTTTAAAGCACTTTGTTCTTTGTAGAACTGTTTAAAGCATTTATTTTATTGTATTTACTGCTAGTTTAGAACCGAGTTGTGGATGAGCCTGCTTCAAATCAGCGCCAGGTTTAAAAGGAGGCCTGGTGTAGACAGCGGGCAGCGGTGTGAGAGGGAAGCAGAGTGAGAGGGAAGCAGAGTGAGCTAATAGGGCTTAATATCAAAAAGGGCTGGAGGGAAAAAAGGACAGATGAGTTCGTTTGAAAAATAACAAGGAAAAAAAAAAAATTTTTTTTCAATACTACTACAGCAAGAAACAAGGAAAAATTTTTTCACATAAAAAATTACAGTGAATAATGGAGGGGCATGTGATGTGTGGTTTCTGTATGATGTGGGAACTGGTGGACCCCAGGGTCCTTCCCAGTGACCATGTCTGCAGTAAGTGCAGGTTGCTGGAGGAGCTCCAGCTCAAGGTGGATGAGCTGGCCTCTGAGCTACAGACACTGAGGCTCATCAGGGGGAGAGAGGGTGCCCCTAGACTGGCTAAATCTAAGGGTCAGGGACAAAAGGGAGCTGCTGGGAGGAGGAAGGGGGGTGAGGAGCGGAGGCCTCAGCCTCTTAACCTGCATAACAGGTTTGAGGTTCTTGCTTCCAGTCTGGAAGAGGACGAGGCAAGAGAGGTTGGTGAGCAAACTGCACACGGTACAGTGATGCAGCAGGACATAGGCAAAGAGAAGGGGAAAAGGAACGTAGTAGTGATTGGGGATAGTGGGGTGAAGGGTATTGACACTGTCCTTTGTCACAATGACAAAGTGCACAGAAGGGTGTGTTGTCTGCCTGGTGCTCGGGTACAGGATGTCGCAGCTGGGCTGCAGAGGAATCTGGAGTGGGAGGGTGAGAACCCAGTCGTTGTAGTACATGTGGGTGCCGGCGACGTAGGCAAAATGCGGACTGAGGATCTGGGAAGGGAGTATGAGAAGCTGGGAATGGAATTAAAAAGTAGAACCGACAAGGTGGTTATCTCTGGGCTACTGCCTGAACCGAGGGCAGACGGGCGTAGGGTTGATAGGATAAAGGAAGTAAATGGGTGGCTCAGGGATTGGTGTGGGAGGAATGGGTTCGAATTTATGGGGCATTGGCACCAGTATTGGGGTAGGTGGGACCTGTTCGGGCAGGATGGGGTTGGTCTGAATCATGCTGGGACCAGAGTGCTGGCGAATCGAGTAAAGAGGACTGTAGACAGGGCTTTAAACTAATTAGGGGGGGAGGAGGGTGCGAGGGTAGGTGACGCTATGAGGTCTAAAGTTAAGGATAGGGTACAGGTAAGGGAAGAGGCCAAGGATGTCCCAATTGGTGGCGTTACGGCAAGTAGGGTCCAGGTGAAGGCTGGGATGAAAGCGCTTTATCTGAATGCACGAAGCATTCGGAATAAAGTGGATGAGCTGATGGCGCAGATCGACACAAATGGATACGATCTGGTGGCCATTACAGAGACGTGGCTGCAAGGTGACAGGGACTGGGAGATGAATGTACAGGGTTATCAAGTGTTCAGGAAGGATAGGCAGGAGGAAAGAGGGGGTGGCGTAGCTCTGCTGATTAAGGATAGTATCAAGGTGGTAGCAAGGGATGATATCGGAGCCAAGGAGCAGAAAGTGGAATCGTTGTGGGTGGAGATTAGGAACAGAAAAGGGAGGAAGACGCTAGTGGGTGTCGTCTATAGGCCCCCGAATAATGATCTGGAGGTGGGGCGGGCTGTTAACGCGCAAATAAGTGCAGCGTGCAGGAATGGGACGGCAGTAGTTATGGGAGATTTCAATCTACATATTGATTGGTCGACCCATGTTGGACGAGGTGGGCTCGAGGAGGAGTTCTTGGAATGCTGCAGGGATAATTTCCTTGAACAGTGTGTGTTGGAGCCGACGAGGGAGCGAGCTATCTTGGATCTGGTGCTGTGTAATGAGGCGGGTAGAATTAGGGACCTTGCGGTGAAGGATCCTCTTGGAGAGAGTGATCATTGTATGGTGGAGTTTCTGGTGCAGATGGAGGAGGCGAAAGTGGGTTCCCAGACACGCGTCCTTTGTTTGAATAGAGGGGAGTACGGTAGGATGAGAGAAGAATTGGCGAATGTGGACTGGGGGAACGCGTTGGAGGGAGGGTCTGCTGAGGAGCAGTGGAGGATCTTTAAGGAGATCTTTCTTGGTGCTCAGCAGAAATTTATTCCGATGGTTAAAAAGGACAGTAGGAGGAGAGGTAATAAGCCGTGGATAACGAAGGAGGTGAAGGAAAGTGTTAAATTAAAAGCGGAGGAGTTTAGAGTAGCTAAGAGCAGTGGGCGAGAAGAGGATTGGGAAAGGTTTAAATGTCAACAAAGATTGACAAAGAAATTGATAAAGGAGGGTAGGAGAAGCTATGAGGCTGGGCTAGCACTTAATATAAAAAAGGATAGCAAGAGTTTTTATAAATATATAAAAAGGAAGAGGCTGGCTAGGGTAAACGTTGGTCCTTTAGAGGATGAGAAAGGGGAGCTAGTGGTAGGGGATAGGAATATGGCTAAGGTCTTGAATAACTTCTTTGTTTCTGTCTTCACGGAGGAGGACGTGAATAATTTGCCGGGTGTTAGCGATGGAAAGGTGGTAGGAATGGAGGGTCTTAATGACATTACTGTTACTAGAGAGGTGGTGCTCGACAGACTGGAGGGGCTGATTGTGGACAAGTCCCCAGGACCGGATGGAATGCATCCGAGGGTTCTGAAAGAAATGGCGGAGGTGATAGTGGATGCCTTGGTGGTTATTTTCCAGACGTCGCTGGATTCCGGGGAAGTGCCGGAAGATTGGAAAACGGCTAATGTTACGCCGTTGTTTAAGAAGGGTGCCAGGCAAAAGGCGGGGAATTATAGGCCGGTTAGTTTAACGTCTGTGGTAGGTAAAATGTTAGAAACCGTCATTAAGGAGGAAATAGCGAGGCATCTTGAGGGGAATTGCTTGATAGGGCGGACGCAACACGGTTTCATTAAAGGGAAGTCGTGTCTGACAAATTTACTGGAGTTCTATGAGGATGTGTCTAGGGCAGTGGATGGAGGAGAGCCGGTGGATGTGGTCTTTCTGGATTTTCAGAAGGCGTTTGACAAGGTACCTCACAAGAGGTTATTGCAGAAGGTCAGGGGACATGGAGTTGGGGGTAGGGTGTTAGCGTGGATAGAGGATTGGTTGTCAAATAGGAGGCAGAGAGTGGGGGTCAATGGATGCTATTCGGATTGGCGGTTGGTGACTAGTGGGGTGCCCCAGGGGTCGGTGCTGGGGCCTCAGCTATTTACCATTTATATAGATGATCTGGAGGAGGGAACCGAGTGCAGGGTGTCGAAATTTGCTGATGACACCAAGATTGGGGGAAAGGCAAATTGTGCGGAGGGTGTGGAGAGTCTGCAGAAGGATCTAGATAGGCTGGGCGAATAGGCCAGGAAATGGCAAATGGAATTTAATGTTGGCAAGTGTGAGGTGGTCCACTTTGGTAGGAGGAATGGTAGGAAGGACTATTACTTACGGGGCGAAAAACTGCAGCAGGCGACGGTGCAGAGGGACCTCGGGGTCCTTGTGCATGAGTCGCAAAAACCCAGCTTGCAGGTGCAGCAGGTGGTCAGGAAGGCGAATGGGATGCTGGCCTTCATAGCGAGGGGGATTGAATATAAAAGTAGGGAGGTCTTGCTGCAGCTGTATAGGGCATTGGTGAGGCCGCAGCTGGAGTACTGTGTGCAGTTTTGGGCGCCGCACCTGCGCAAGGATATTTTGGCCCTGGAGGGAGTGCAGAGGAGGTTTACTCGGCTGATACCGGAGTTGAGGGGATTGAGCTATGAGGAGAGGCTGAATAAACTAGGCTTGTACTCGTTAGAGTTTAGAAGAATGAGGGGAGATCTCATTGAGACGTATAAGATGATGAATGGGATGGATAGGATAGAGGTGGAGAGACTGTTCCCGCTCAAAAAAGACAGTAGGACTAGGGGGCACAGCCTCAAGATAAAGGGGGGGCGGTTTAGAACAGAGTTGAGGAGGAACTTCTTCACTCAAAGGGTGGTGAATCTCTGGAATTCTCTGCCCGTTGAAGTGGTGGAGGCTGCCTCGCTAAATATTTTTAAGAAACGGGTTGATGGGTTTTTGATAAGAGAAGGGATTAAGGGTTATGGGGAGAGGGCGGGAAGGTGGAGCTGAGTCACGACAGATCAGCCATGATCTTATTGAATGGCGGGGCAGGCTCGAGGGGCCAGATGGCCTACTCCTGCTCCTATTTCTTATGTTCTTAATACTTTTCACTGTATCCCAGTACATGTGACAATAATAAATCAAACAATACTTTTCACTGTATCCCAATACATGTGACAATAATAAATCAAACAATACTTTTCACTGTATCCCAATACGTGACAATAATAAATCAAACAATACTTTTCACTGTATCCCAATACGTGACAATAATAAATCAAACAATACTTTTCACTGTATCCCAGTACATGTGACAATAATACATCAAACAATAATTTTCACTGTATCCCAGTACACGTGACAATAATAAATCAAATCAAATTAAGTAATATTCAGTTCCTTTATTCTTCCTCCCAAAGTGAGTAACCCAAAATCCCTCGGAACTGCAGCTTTCTGCAATCTCTCCCTATTTGAATATTATTCAGCTCTGTTATTGAGTGGGTAATAGTGGAATAACATCCTCTTAGTCATCCCTCACTTCCAGTGACTTCAGCTATGACCCACTTCACTGGGTCCATGGAATGTCCTCTGAATCCACACAAGGTAAACGGAAAGCCCAATATTGTGGTGCACAGGCCAATACTCCAAAGTACTTTCCAGCTTCTGATTCACTCAGTCAGTTCCACCCAAGCATTTATCAGCAGTGCGTCTGATTAAAGATTGTGTGTTGTCTACTATCCATGAGAAACTTTATTCCTGATAGGTTCAGGGGTGCATTGAAACCTTTGAAATCAGAAAGATCAGTACAGAACACTAACAGATATTGTTAAACTAGAAAGAATGCAGAGAAGATTTACTAGGATGCTACTTAATGGATTGAGTTATAAGGAGATTTCGTTCTCTGGAGTGTAGAAGGTTGAGGGGTGATCTTATAGAGGTCTATAAAATAATGAGGGGCACAGATCAGCTAGATAGTCAATGTCTTTTCCCAAAGGTAGGGGAGTCTAAAACTAGAGGGCATAGGTTTAAGGTGAGAGGGGAGAGATACAAAATGGTCCAGAGGGGCAATTGTTCACACAGAGGGTGGTGAGTGTCTGGAATGAGCTGCCAGAGGTAGTAGTAGAGGTGGGTACAATTTTATTTTTTTTAAAGTATTGGACATGAGTGCGATGGGTATAGAGGGAGATGGGCCAAATGCGGGCAATTGGGACAAGCTGAGTGGTAAAAACAGGGCGGCATGGATAAGTTGGGCTTGTTTCCCTGCTGTGAAGCTCTTTGCTAGTTAACTAGATTCACTGAGGGTGCCTCTGTCAGCGCCCCCCCCCCGCCCCGAGTTTCACCCAACCCCAGCTTAAACCAGCGATATATGGGCTTCCTCTGAGCCCTTTTCGATTGCTAGGTCTTCCCTTTGTTGGTTCCTCAGAGATAACAACAGTGCTTTGGCTGCAAAAAGGTTCTTCGCCCTGCTCCTGGCTCCCTGGAAAATAACCAACTGCTTCCAGGAGGGCTGTTCTTAACCTGATCTGGCGACTGATCAGAATGCCCTCAGAGAGTCCTGTCTTGCTACTGGGGTGGAACAGATGTAACAAACATTGCATACCTCGAATGGTACTCAGCCACACAAAAGAGCTTGACGATACTTATTTTTTTCCTACGCTGGGAGGGTTTTAGACTGTGCCTTTTGAACGTCTGCGTTAGCTGCCCCTCAGCATGTTATCCTTGAACGTGGAATGTGCCCGTCTCCTGCAGTCTGTGCGCCCCTAAACCGAGACCATCGCCAATCCCATGGTTGGCAACCCTTAGGAAATAAACAAACCTAGGAAGGTCCAGCTCTCCCTCAACATTGTCTGTTCAAGAAGTCAACTCAAGCCCATTAGCCAGTCTGTGTAAGGAGCCCAGCCCTGTGTAAGACATCCCAACAATAATCTCTCCCTCAATGTCAGTAAAACGAAGGAGATTGTCATCGACTTCAGGAAGTGTAAAGGAGAACATGTCCCTGTCTCCATCAATGGGGATGAAGTAGAAAGGGTTAAGAGCTTCAGGTTTCTGGATGTCCAGATCACCAACAACCTCTCCTGGTCCCCCCATGCTGATACTATAGTTAAGAAAGCCCACCAACGCCTCTACTTTCTCAGGGGGCTAAGGAAATTTGGCATGTCCGCTATGGCTCTCACCAATTTTTACAGATGCACCATAGAAAGCATTCTTTCTAGATGTATCATAGCTTGATATGGGCTCCTGCGCTGCCCAAGACCGCAAGGAACTATAAAGAGTTGTGAACGTAGCCCAGTCCATCACTCAAACCAACCTCCCATCCATTGACTCGGGAAAGGCACAGTAAGAAGTCTCGCTACATCAGGTTAAAGTCCAACTAGTTTATTTGATAGTAAACGCACAAACTTTCAGGGTTTGCCCCTTCATCAGGTGAGTGGAGAGTTCTGGCCTCAAACAGAGCATATAAAAGGCACACACAGTTTACAGAATACGGGAAAAGCAGCCAGCATAATTAACACACCCCGGACATTCTCTCTTCCACCTTCTTCCATCGGGAAAATGATACAAAAGTCTGAGGTCACGTACCAACTGACTCAAGAACAGCTTCTTCCCTGCTGCTGTCAGACTTTTGAATGGACCTACCTCTAAGTTGATCTTTCTCTACACCCTAGCAATGACTGTAACACGACATTCTGCACTCTCTCCTTTCCTTCGCCCTAAGTACTCTATGAACAGTATGATTTATTTGTATAGCGCCCAAAAAACAATATTTTTTTGCTGTAGTCCAATACATGTGACAATAATAAACCTTAGAATTACCATACAGGCAGCAGGCAGGTAGTTGAAGAGAGCATTGTGTGTGTGGAATCCGCAAAGTTCAAAGTTTATTTCTTAGTGTCACAAGTAGGCTTACATTAACGCTGCAACAAAGTTACTGTGAAAATCCCCTAGTAACTCCTGTTCGGGTTACACTGAGGGAGAATTTAGCACCTAACCAGCACGTCTTTCGGACTGTGGGAGGAAACCCACTCAGACACGGGGAGAACATGCGGACTCTGCACAGACAGTGACCCAAGCCGGGAATCGAACCTGGGTCCCTGGAGCTGTGAGGCAGCAATTCTCATGAATCATAGAATCAAATCAAATCAAATCAAAGCCACACAAGGCCAGCCATCCATTAGAATCGCTGCCCCACAATGCCAGGGACCCGGGTTTGATTCCCGGTTTGTGTCGCTGTCTGTGCAAAATCTGCACATTCTCCCCATGTCTGCGTGGGTTTCCTCCGAGTGCTCCGGTTTCCTCCCACAGCCCGAAAGACGTGCTGGTTAGGTGCTAAATTCTCCCTCAGGAGTGTGGCGACTAGGGGATTTTCACAGTAACTTCATTGCAGCGTTAATGTAAGCCTCTTGTGACAGTAAAAAATAAACTTTCAACTTTGCCCTCTTCAACTACCTGCCTGCTGCCTATACTGTCTCTTTCTCTCTCTCTCTGTTCTTCTCTGTTTCTCTCTCTCTCTCTGTCTCTCTCTGTCTCCTTCTCCCTCTCTCTGTCTCCTTCTCCCTCTCTCTCTGCCTCCTTCTCCCTCTCTCTGTCTCTCTGTCTCCTTTTCCCTCTCTCTCTGTCTCCTTCTGCCTCTCTCTGTCTCCCTCTCTCTGTCTCTCTCTGTCTCCTTCTCCCTCTCTCTCTGTTTCCTTCTCCCTCTCTCTGTCTCTGTCTCCTTCTCCCTCTCTCTGTCTCTCTCTGTCTCCTTCTCCCTCTCTCTGTCTCTCTGTCTCCTTCTCCCTCTCTCTCTGCCTCCTTCTCCCTCTCTCTGTCTCTCTGTCTTCTTCTCCCTCTCTCTCTGCCTCCTTCTCCCTCTCTCTGTCTCTCTGTCTCCTTCTCCCTCTCTCTCTGTCTCCTTCTGCCTCTCTCTGTCTCCCTCTCTCTGTCTCTCTCTGTCTCCTTCTCCCTCTCTCTCTGTCTCCTTCTCCCTCTCTCTCTGTTTCCTTCTCCCTCTCTCTGTCTCTGTCTCCTTCTCCCTCTCTCTGTCTCCCTCTGTCTCCTTCTTCCTCTCTCTGTCTCTCTCCCTCTCTCTCTCCCATACACGCGCCAAAATGCTGATCAAAGAAATTACTGAAGGGAGAATTTTTTGGCAGGGAGCCAGAGCAGCTGGGTGGTTAACGCACAATTTCCAGCGGATGTGAGAAAGCAGGATATGGAATTAACGCTACACAACAAAAGATAGGGGAGTCCCACCTATTGCACAAGTCTGCTACTGTTCCAGCACCACACCCAAGGACAATTCAGAAGTGATACTTCAATCATAAATATTTGCCAATTTCCACTCCTTTTGATGGCTGTTGGGACCAATTCTACAATTGCCATACAGTTTCGTTGACACAATTCTCTCAGTCAAGCCAGGCATGGGGATAAAGTAATTACATCTCCATTCAAATCACAATAAATATCTCAAACATCAAGATATGGTTCCTTTAAGTATGATCGGTGACAAAATATAAAATCCCCACAGCGCAGAAAGAGGCCATTCAGCCCATCAAACCTGCACCGACCACCGTAATCCCTGCTAGTCACCCCGACACTAAGGGGCAATTTAGCATGGCCAATCCACCTAACCTACACATCTTTGGACACTAAGGGACAATTTAGCATGGCTAATCCACCTAACCTACACATCTTTGGACACTAAGGGGCAATTTAGCATGGCCAATCCCCCTAACCTACACATCTTTGGACACTAAGGGACAATTTAGCATGGCTAATCCACCTAACCTGCACATCTTTGGACACTAAGGGACAATTTAGCATGGCCAATCCACCTAACCTACATATCTTTGGACACTAAAGGGCAATTTAGCATGGCTAATCCACCTAACCTACACATCTTTGGACACTAAGGGACAATTTAGCATGGCCAATCCACCTAACCTACATATCTTTGGACACTAAAGGGCAATTTAGCATGGCTAATCCACCTAACCTACACATCTTTGGACACTAAGGGGCAATTTAGCATGGCTAATCCACCTAACCTGCACATCTTTGGACACTAAGGGACAATTTAGCATGGCCAATCCACCTAACCTACATATCTTTGGACACTAAAGGGCAATTTAGCATGGCTAATCCACCTAACCTACACATCTTTGGACACTAAGGGGCAATTTAGCATGGCTAATCCACCTAACCTGCACATCTTTGGACACTAAGGGACAATTTAGCATGGCCAATCCACCTAACCTACACATCTTTGGACAGTAAGGAGAAATTTGGCATGGCCAATTCACCTAACCTGCACATCTTTGGACACTAAGGGGCAATTTAGCATGGCCAATCCACCTAACCTGCACATCTTTGGACACTAAGGAGCAATTTAGCATGGCCAATCCACCTAACCTTCGCATCATTGTTTGAGATCCGTCCCACTACAGTGGTGTCATCAGCAAACTTGAAAATCAAGTTGGAGGGGAATTTGGCCACGCAGATGACATTTTGCTGACTACACTGTGGATTATTGTATGGTCGAGTACGAACACGTGTACAATGTACGACATACAGAACTGGAAGTGAGGTAACAAGCAGGCAATGAACATGGAGACAGGCAAGAACCAGGGCAATGGAGATAAATCTCTGCAGCTGCTGTAGTAAGCACATTAACTTCCTCCGCAATCCTGGAACTGAAACTGTTACTAGGACAGTGCAGAAACATGAAATTGGTTTGATGTTAGCCTGAGGTGCATTGCATTACTGTATCTGTAAGGGGAGTCATAGAATCATACAATCCCTACGGGGCAGGAGGAGGCCATTTGGCCCATCGAGTCTGCACCGACTCAGCTTAACAAAGCCCTACCTCCCATAGAAGGGGATATTTCGTCAACAAACCCACACATCTATGGACACTATGGGACAATTTAACATGGCCAATCCACCTAACCTGCACATCTTTGGACACTAAGGGACAATTTAGCATGGCCAATCCACCTCACCTGCACATTTTTGGACATTAAGGGACAATTTAGCATGGTCAATCCACCTAACCACCACATTTTGGAGTGTGGGAGGAAACCGGAGCACCCAGAGGAAACCCACGCAGACACAGGGAGAACGCGTAAACTTCACACAGACAGTGACCCAAGCCGGGAATCGAAACCGGGTTCCTGGCGATGTGAGGCACCAGTGTTAAACAGTGCCACCATGTCACCCCAAGGGTAGGGTAGAGTTGAACATGTCCCAAATAATCAGATTGAACAAAGTTGTAGATATAATCCAAGTTAATTAATAGTTCACAAATCTGTGGTTATGTAACTGATTAGCTGTGGTAACATTACATGGAAGATTGTGGGTGGCACGGTGACACAGTGGTTAGCACTGGTGCCTCACAGCGCCAGGGACCGGGGTTCAATTCCCAGCGTTGAGTCACAGGCTGTGTGGAGTTTGCACATTCTCCCCGTGTCTGTGTGGGGTTTTTTCCCCACAGTCTGAAAGATGTGCTGGTTCAGTGCTAAACTCTCCCTCAGTGTAACCCAAACAGGCACTGGAGTGTGGTAACTGGGCAATTTTCACAGTAACTTCAATGCAGTGTTACTTGTGACACAAATGAATAAACTTCAAACTCAATGTGTGACCACACTGGATTTCAGCTGTGTTTAATTTGATTTATTATTGTCACACATATTGGGATACAGTGAAAAGTATTGTTTGATTTATTATTGTCACGTGTATTGGGATACAGTGAAAAGTATTGTTTGATTTATTATTGTCACGTGTACTGGGATACAGTGAAAAGTATTGTTTGATTTATTATTGTCACGTGTACTGGGATACAGTGAAAAGTATTGTTTGATTTATTATTGTCACGTGTACTGGGATACAGTGAAAAGTATTGTTTGATTTATTATTGTCACGTGTACTGGGATACAGTGAAAAGTATTGTTTGATTTATTATTGTCACATGTATCAGGATACAGTGAAAAGTATTGTTTGATTTATTATTGTCACGTGTATTGGGATACAATGAAAAGTATTGTTTGATTTATTATTGTCACATGAATTGGGATACATAAGAACATAAGAAATAGGAGCAGGAGTAGGCCATCTGGCCCTTCGAGCCTGCTCCGCCATTCAATAAGATCATGGCTGATCTGTCGTGGCTCAGTTCCACCTTCCCGCCCTCTCCCCATAACCCTTAATCCCTTCTCTTATCAAAAACCCATCAACCCGTTTCTTAAAAATATTTAGCGAGGCAGCCTCCACCACTTCAACGGGCAGAGAATTCCAGAGATTCACCACCCTTTGAGTGAAGAAGTTCCTCCTCAACTCCGTTCTAAACCGCCTCCCCTTTATCTTGAGGCTGTGCCCCCTAGTCCTGCTGTCCTTTCTAAGCGGGAAGAATCTCTCTCCCTCTACCCTATCCATCCCATTCATTATCTTATATGTCTCTATAAGATCCCCCCTCATTCTTCTAAACTCCAGCGAGTACAGACCCAGTCTATTTAGTCTCTCTTCATAGTCCAACCCCCTCATCTCCAGTATCAGCCGAGTGAACCTCCTCTGCACTCCCT
This sequence comes from Prionace glauca, assembly GCA_037974335.1. NCBI lineage: Eukaryota > Metazoa > Chordata > Chondrichthyes > Carcharhiniformes > Carcharhinidae > Prionace > Prionace glauca. The sequence goes on along the minus strand of CM075751.1, from coordinate 19,622,265 downwards.
CCAAGGCCAAAATATCCTTGCGCAGGTGCGGCGCCCAAAACTGCACACAGTACTCCAGCTGCGGCCTCACCAATGCCCTATACAGCTGCAGCAAGACCTCCCTACTTTTATATTCAATCCCCCTCGCTATGAAGGCCAGCATCCCATTCGCCTTCCTGACCACCTGCTGCACCTGCAAACTGGGTTTTTGCGACTCATGCACAAGGACCCCGAGGTCCCTCTGCATCGTCGTCTGCTGCAGTTTTTCGCCACGTAAGTAATAGTCCTTCCTACCATTCCTCCTACCAAAGTGGACTACCACTTTGTGAAAAGTGAATACAGTGAAAAGTATTGTTTTTTGCGCGCTATATGGACAAAGCATTCTGTTCATACAGAAGGAAAGGAGAGAGTGCAGAACGTAGTGATTAGTCATAGCTAGGGTGTAGAGAAAGAGTAACTTAATGTAAGGTAGGTCCATTTAAAAGTCTGACAGTAGCAGCTGTTCTTGAGTCAGTTGGTACGTGATCTCAGACTTTTGTATCTTTTTCCCGAGGTGGAAGAGAGAATGTCCGGGGTGCGTGGGGTCCTTGATTATGCTGGCTGCTTTTCCCGAGGCAGTGGGAAGTGTAGACAGAGTCAGTGGATGGGAGGCTGGTTTGTGTGATGGCCTGGGCTACATTAACAAACTTTTGTAGTTTCTCATGGTCTTGGTCAGAGCAGGAGCCCATACCAAGGTGTGACACTATAAGAAAGAATGCTTTCTATGGTGCATCTAATCTCCTCAGTCTTCTGAGAAAGCAGAGGCATTGTTGGACTTTCTTAACTGTGGTGTTGGCTGGTGGGATTAGGCCAGGTGGGTGTCTGGAACGAGCTGCTAGAGATAGTAGTAGAGGCGGGCACAATTTTGTCTTTTAAAAAGCATTTAGACAGTTACATGGGTAGGATGGACATAGAGAGATATGGGCCAAATGTGGGCATATGGGACTAGCTTAGTGGTTGAAAAAAATGGCAGCATGGACAAGTTGGGCCAAAGGGCCTGCTTCCATGCTGTAAACCTCTACGACTCTATCTGCACACCTCAAACTAGAAGCTCTCGACCATTTCTACTTTGTCCCCGTTGATGTAGACAGGGGCATGCTTCCTGAAGTCAATGACAATCTCCTTCATTTTGAGGGAGAGATTATTGTTCCGCACCAGTTCACCAGATTCTCTATCACACTCCTGTACTCTGTCTCATCATTGCTTGAGATCCGTCCCACTACAGTGGTGTCATCAGCAAACTTGAAAGTTGAGTTGGAGGGGAATTTGGCCACACAAGATGACATTTTGCTGACTACACTGTGGATTATTATATGGTCATGATATGGGGTTAGCCCCGAAACCTTGTGAGTATATTATCAAATAAATAGGTTGGACTAAAACCTGGTGTTGTCAGACTTTTTACTGTTATTATATGGTCGACATGCAGATTATTATAATGTACCACATACAGAACTGGAAGTGAGGTAACAAGCAGGCAATGAACATGGAGACAGGCAAGAACCAGGGCAATGGAGATAAATCTCTGCTGCTGCTGTAGTAAGCACATTAACTTCCTCCGCAATCCTGGAACTGAAACTGTTATGTGGACAGTGCAGAAACATGAAATTGGTTTGATGTTAGCCTGAGGTGCATTGCATTACTGTATCTGTAAGGGGAGGCATAGAATCATACAATCCCTACGGGGCAGGAGGAGGCCATTTGGCCCATCGAGTTTGCACCAACTCATCTTAACAAAGCCCTACCTCCCATAGCAGGAGATATTTCGTCAACAAACCCACACATCTTTGGACACTAAGGGGCAGTTTAGCATGGCCAATCTACCTAACCTACACATCTTTGGACACTAAGGGGCAATTTAGCATGGCCAATCCACCTAGCCTACACATCTTTGGACACTAAGGGGCAATTTAGCATGGCCAATCCACCTAACCTACACATCTTTGGACACTAAGGGGCAATTTAGCATGGCCAATCCACCTAACCTGCATATCTTTGGACACTAAGGGCAATTTAGCATGGCCAATCCACCTAACCTGCACATCTTTGGACACTAAGGGACAATTTAGCATGGCCAATCCACCTAACCTACACATCTTTGGACACTAAGGGGCAATTTAGCATGGCCAATCCACCTAACCTACACATCTTTGGACACTAAGGGACAATTTAGCATGGCCAATCCACCTAACCTGCATATCTTTGGACACTAAGGGCAATTTAGCATGGCCAATCCACCTAACCTGCACATCTTTGGACACTAAGGGACAATTTAGCATGGCCAATCCACCTAACCTACACATCTTTGGACACTAAGGGGCAATTTAGCATGGCCAATCCACCTAACCTACACATCTTTGGACACTAAGGGACAATTTAGCATGGCCAATACACCTAACCTACACATCTTTGGACACTAAGGGACAATTTAGCATGGCCCATCCACCTAACCTACACATCTTTGGACACTAAGGGGCAATTTAGCATGGCCAATACACCTAACCTACACATCTTTGGACACTAAGGGACAATTTAGCATGGCCAATACACCTAACCTACACATCTTTGGACACTAAGGGACAATTTAGCATGGCCCATCCACCTAACCTACACATCTTTGGACACTAAGGGGCAATTTAGCATGGCCAATACACCTAACCTACACATCTTTGGACACTAAGGGACAATTTAGCATGGCCAATCCACCCAACCTACACACCTTTGGACACTAAGGGGCAATTTAGCATGGCCAATACACCTAACCTACACATCTTTGGACACTAAGGGACAATTTAGCATGGCCAATACACCTAACCTACACATCTTTGGACCCTAAGGGGCAATTTAGCATGGCCAATACACCTAACCTACACATCTTTGGACACTAAGGGGCAATTTAGCATGGCCAATCCACCTAACCTGCACATCTTTGGACACTAAGGGACAATTTAGCATGGCCAATCCACCTAACCCACACATCTTTGGACACTAAGGGACAATTTAGCATGGCCAATCCACATAACCTACACATCTTTGGACACAAAGGGGCAATTTAGCATGGCCAATACACCTAACCTACACATCTTTGGACACTAAGGGACAATTTAGCATGGCCAATCCACCCAACCTACACATCTTTGGACCCTAAGGGGCAATTTAGCATGGCCAATCTACCTAACCTGCACATCTTTGGACACTAAAGGGCAATTTAGCATGGCCAATCCACCTAACCTGCACATCTTTGGACACTAAGGGACAATTTAGCATGGCCAATCCACCTAACCTACACATCTTTGGACACTAAGGGGCAATTTAGCATGGCCAATCCACCTAACCTACACATCTTTGGACACTAAGGGGCAATTTAGCATGGCCAATACACCTAATCTACACATCTTTGGACACTAAGGGACAATTTAGCATGGCCAATACACCTAACCTACACATCTTTGGACACTAAGGGGCAATTTAGCATGGCCAATACACCTAACCTGCACATCTTTGGACACTAAGGGGCAATTTAGCATGGCCAATCCACCTAACCTGCACATCTTTGAACACTAAGGGGCAATTTAGCATGGCCAATCCACCTAACCTACACATCTTTGAACACTAAGTGGCAATTTAGCATGGCCAATCCACCAAACCTGCACATCTTTAGACACTAAGGGACAATTTAACATGGCCAATCCACCTAACCTACACATCTTTGGACACTAAGTGGCAATTTAGCATGGCCAATCCACCAAACCTACACATCTTTGGACTCTAAGGGACAATTTAGCATGGCCAATCCACCCAACCTACACATCTTTGGACCCTAAGGGGCAATTTAGCATGGCCAATCTACCTAACCTGCACATCTTTGGACACTAAAGGGCAATTTAGCATGGCCAATCCACCTAACCTGCACATCTTTGGACACTAAGGGACAATTTAGCATGGCCAATCCACCTAACCTACACATCTTTGGACACTAAGGGGCAATTTAGCATGGCCAATCCACCTAACCTACACATCTTTGGACACTAAGGGGCAATTTAGCATGGCCAATACACCTAACCTACACATCTTTGGACACTAAGGGACAATTTAGCATGGCCAATACACCTAACCTACACATCTTTGGACACTAAGGGGCAATTTAGCATGGCCAATACACCTAACCTGCACATCTTTGGACACTAAGGGGCAATTTAGCATGGCCAATCCACCTAACCTGCACATCTTTGAACACTAAGTGGCAATTTAGCATGGCCAATCCACCTAACCAACACATCTTTGAACACTAAGTGGCAATTTAGCATGGCCAATCCACCTAACCAACACATCTTTGAACACTAAGTGGCAATTTAGCATGGCCAATCCACCTAACCTACACATCTTTGGACACTAAGTGGCAATTTAGCATGGCCAATCCACCAAACCTACACATCTTTGGACACTAAGGGACAATTTAGCATGGCCAATCCACCAAACCTGCACATCTTTAGACACTAAGGGACAATTTAACATGGCCAATCCACCTAACCTACACATCTTTGGACTGTGGGAGGAAACTAGGACACCCAGAGAAAACCCACGCTGACACAGGGGAGAATGTGCAGACTCCACGCAGACAGTGACCCAAAGTTGGTGAGAATCATAGCAGACATGCCAAATTTCCTAAGCCTCCTGAGAAAATAGAGACGTTGGTGGGGCTTTTTTAACTATAATGTCAGCATGGAGGAACCAGGACAGGTTGTTGGTGATCTGGATGCCTAGAAACCTGAAGCTAAATTTCCACTTCATTCCTGTTGATGTAGACAGGGACATGTTCGCCTTTAGGCTTCCTGAAGTCGATGACAAACTCCTTCATTTTGTTGATATTGAGGGAGAGATTATTGTTGCTGCACCAGTTCACCAGATTCTCTATCTCACTCCTGTACTCTGTACCGTCATTGTTTGAGATCCGACCCAATACGGTGGCGTCATCAACAAACTTGAAAATGGAGTTGGAGGGGAATTTGGCCACACAGTCATGGGAATATAGAACATAGAACATTACAGCGCAGAACAGGCCCTTCGGCCCACGATGTTGCGCCGACCAGTTACAAAAACAATGACCCACTAGCCTATACCAATCCCTTTTCATCCATAAACCTATCCACAGATCTCTTAAACACCCCCAAACTAGGCGCATTTACAACTGCAGCAGGCAGGGCATTCCAATCCCTCACCACCCTCTGGGTAAAGAAACTACCCCTAACATCCGTCCTATAACTACCCCCCCTTAATTTAAAGCCATGCCCCCTCATGCTAGCTTTCTCCATCCGAGGAAAAAGGCTATCACTATCCACCCTATCTAAACCTCTAATCATCTTATATGTTTCAATAAGATCCCCTCTTAGCCGCCTTCTTTCCAGCGAAAACAACCCCAAATCCCTCAGCCTCTCCTCATAGGACCTCCCCACCATACCGAAGTGAATTACCTCACACTTCTCCGCATTAAATTTCATCCGCCACCTCTCGGCCCAGCTCTGCAACCTATCTAAGTCTCCCTGCAGACTATGAGACTATATTACTATATTACTATAGTAAGGGTCTAAGGACACAAGCCTTCATAAGAGCATAAAGAGGAGCAGAGTAGGCCATTTGGCCCCTTGAGCTTAGTATGATGGTTAACATCCTGAATTCCCATTCCACTTTCCCACCTGATCCGTACATCCCTTGGAGCCTAAATATCCAATCGTAATCTAGAACATAGGCCATGCAGAACAGAATTCCAAAGATTCACAATTCCTCCGCCCTCAGTCCAAAATGGCCGATCCCTTAACCCGAGACTGGGCCGGAGTTTTAGGCTCCCCAATCCGAGAAAACATTATCTATCCGGTCAGGATCTTACGACGGGGTAATTCAGTTGCAATGGTGGCACACTGGGGCACCTCATAAGATTCCCATAGAACATTACAGCGCAGAACAGGCCCTTCGGCCCACGATGTTGCGCCGACCAGTTACAAAACAATGACCCACTAGCCTAAACCAATCCCTTTTCATCCATAAACCTATCCACAGATCTTTTAAACGCCCCCAAACTAGGTGCATTTACAACTGCAGCTGGCAGGGCATTCCAGTCCCTCACCACCCTCTGGGTAAAGAACCTACCCCTGACATCTGTCCTATAACTACCCCCCCTTAATTTAAAATCGTGCCCCCTCGTGTTAGCTTTCTCCATCCTAGGAAAAAGGCTATCACTATCTACCCTGTCTAAACCTCTAATCATCTTATATGTTTCAATGAGATCCCCTCTTAGCCGCCTTCTTTCCAGCGAAAACAACCCCAAATCACTCAATCTCTCCTCATAGGATCTCCCCTCCATACCAGGCAACATCCTGGTAAACCTCCTCTGCACCCTCTCCAAAGCCTCTACATCCTTCTTGTAATGTGGGGACCAGAACTGCACACAAAACTCCAAGTGCGGCCGCACCAGAGATGTGTACAGTTGCATCATGACGCTACGACTCCTAAATTCAATCCCCCTACCAATAAACGCCAAAACTCCGTATGCCTTCTTAACAACTTTATCTACTTGATTCCCAACTTTCAGGGATCTATGTACACATACACCTAGATCCCTCTGCTCCTCCACACTATTCAAAGTCCTCCCGTTAGCCCTATACTCAACACATCTGTTATTCCTACCGAAATGAATTACCTCACACTTCTCCACATTAAACTCCATTCGCCACCTCTCAGCCCAGCTCTGCAACCTTTCTAAGTCATCCTGCAAACTATGACACCCTTCCTCACAATCTACCACACCTCCGACTTTGGTGTCATCAGCAAACTTACTAATCCACCCAACTATACCCTCATCCAGATCATTAATAAAAATTACAAACAGCAGTGGCCCCAAAACAGATCCCTGAGGCACACCACTTGTAACCGAACTCCATGACGAATATTTCCCATCAACCACCACTCTCTGTCTCCTATCTGCTAGCCAATTCCTGATCCAATTACCTAGATCACCCCCAATCCCATACATCTGCATTTTCTGCAGAAGCCTACCATGGTGAACCTTATCAAACGCCTTGCTAAAATCCATATACACCACATCAACTGCCTTACCCCTATCCCATGGCTCAGGCGTGGGCACACACTTGACACAACAGCAAACCATCTGCTGCAGGATTTCACAGCGTCCACCTTTTCCCAATGCCACAGCCTTGACCCACTCAAGCCCCTGTATGACTCATCACCTACAGACCCCCATGCTCCTGTGCCAACCTATTAGCCACTCCTGCCAGACCAAATGGTGGTACACTGTAGCTCTCTCTCTCTGCCCGGAATGCCCACGGTACGATGGGTGGCACCTCTCGCGTGTCTGAGAACAAGAACTCAGAAGGGGAAGGATTCTGTGAGGAATGGGAAGTGTGAGGTCCTGTGTGACAACACCAACAATTTCCTCATCAGGTCCCAATAGCAGGAAGAGAACTGGCAGGTGAGATCCAAAGGTGTGTAGGTTTGGGGGATTGGCCATGCTAAATTGCCCCTCAATGTTCAAAGATGTGCAGGTTAGGTGGATTGGCCATGCTAAGTTGCCCCTTAGTGTCCAAAGATGTGCGGGTTAGGTGGATTGGCCATGCTAAATTGTCCCTTAGTGTCCAAAGATGTGCAGGTTAGGTGGATTGGCCATGCTAAGTTGCCCCTTAGTGTCCAAAGATGTGCGGGTTAGATGGATTGGCCATGCTAAATTGCCCCTTAGTGTCCAAAGATGTGTAGGTTTGGGTGTTAGTAGGGGAAATACTTTGGGTTAGCACCTGGGTAAGATGAACTTTCCAAGAATTGGTGCAGGCTCGCTGGGCCAAATGGCATCTTCTGCACTGCAGGAATTCTCTGATTGTATTCTATGAGTCCATGAGAGGACTGGAATATGTATCAGTATGAGGGTGTAATTTGGGCTGTCCAGATTTTATTCTTCCAGCCTGATAGTTAGGGAATATTGGGTGAGTGACGGGGATGAGATGCTCTGTGAAAGTTTGGCTGAATGGTCAGTAAGATGTGTGACCATGTAAGGTCATTAGACTGCTTCCAGACTCCAGAATTTGCTAGCTACCCAGCCCTGCTCCCCTCTGAGGGCACGCTGGTTTCAGACCAAACCAACTCCTGTGTACCTCCTCCACTCAGACCTCCAGCGTCCCACTCCTGAACCTTCCCTCTGCTACGCTGTTCCCTTTACCATGGATTGTGTTGTAGCTTAAAGAACAACACAGCCCAGGAAACAGGCCCTTCGGCCCTACAAGCCCGTGCCGCCCCTTTTAACACTCAGTGAGTGCCTCACTCCAATCCTCCTTCTATCTAAGACTTTTGTCTACATCTCTTGGACTCCACAACAAAGGGTGTGCAAATTTAGGGAATTATATATGCGCCAGATTAAGGGAGGTCTAATTTAGGGACAATTTGTTTACACCAATCAGCCTAAAAGCACGTTTTTGGGGTGTGAGAGGAAACTGGAGAAAACCCACACAAGCACAGGGAGAATGTGCATTATTTTTTAAAACAGAAAGAACCTCTTTATTGTACTTCTTCATGAACCCTGCTAGCAGGGGTAGATTGCCAGGTCTAAGCATGCCCTACATCCTGCGATATATTCCATATTCTTCAGGAGCCTGCCTTTAAGAGCTTCTGCATGAAGTTATTTGGTCCCCCCAGTGAGCTTAGGCAGCCAGTAGCACAGCAAAGAAGACCCTGCTCAACCAGACATGGCACTCACGGGCATGAGGTGGGCACACCAAGGTTGCTTGATGCACATTTCCATCTGAGCAGAGACTGCTGTGCCCATAACCCAGGGCACATCTATTCATACACCTATAATCATAGAATCCCTACAGTGCAGAAGGAGTAAGAAGTCTCACAACACCACGTTAAAGTCCAACAAGTTTATTTGGTAGTGTTTTTTTGCTTTTTTGTTTTTGTTTTTTTTGGGTTTTTTTGTTTTTTGTTTTTTTTTTGTTTTTTGGTTTTTTGGTTTTGTAGCGGGTAGGTCGTGCCTTACTAAACTTATTGAGTTTTTGACAAGGTGACCAAAGAGGTGGATGGGGGCAAGGCAGTTGATGTGGTGTATATGGATTCGATAAGGTTCACCATGGTAGGCTTCTGCAGAAAATGCAGATGTATGGGATTGGGGGTGATCTAGGTAATTGGATCAGGAATTGGCTAGCAGATAGGAGACAGAGGGTGGTGGTTGATGGTAAATATTCATCATGGAGTTCGGTTACAAGTGGGGTGCCTCAGAGATCTGTTTTGGGACCACTGCTGTTTGTAATTTTTATTAATGATCTGGATGAGGGTATAGTTGGGTGGATTAGTAAGTTTGCTGATGACACCAAAGTCGGAGGTGTGGTAGATTGTGAGGAAGGGTGTCATAGTTTGCAGGGAGACTTAGATAGGTTGCAGAGCTGGGCCGAGAGGTGGCGGATGGAGTTTAATGCGGAGAAGTGTGAGGTAATTCACTTCGATAGGAGCAACAGATGTGTCGAGTATAGGGCTAACGGGAGGACTTTGAATAGTGTGGAGGAGCAGAGGGATCTAGGTGTATGTGTACATAGATCCCTGAAAGTTGGGAATCAAATAGATAAGGTTGTTAAGAAGGCGTACGGTGTCTTGGCGTTTATTGGTAGGGGGATTGAATTTAAGAGTCGCAGCGTCATGTTGCAACTGTACACAACTCTGGTGCGGCCACACTTGGAGTACTGTGTGCAGTTCTGGTCCCCACATTACAGGAAGGATGTGGAGGCTTTGGAGAGGGTGCAGAGGAGGTTTACTAGGATGTTGCCTGGTATGGTGGGGAGGTCCTATGAGGAGAGACTGAGGGATTTGGGGTTGTTTTCGTTGGAAAGAAGGCGGCTAAGAGGGGATCTTATTGAAACATATAAGATGATTAGAGGTTCAGATAGGGTGGACAGTGATAGCCTTTTTCCTCGGATGGAGAAAGCTAGCACGAGGGGGCATGGCTTTAAATTAAAGGGGGGTAGTTATAGGACTGATGTCAGGGGTAGGTTCTTTACCCAGCGAGTGGTGAGGGATTGGAATGCCCTGCCAGCTGCAGTTGTAAATGTGTCTAGTTTGGGTGCGTTTAAGAGATCTATAGATAGGTTTATGGACGAAAAGGGATTGGTTTAGGTTAGTGGGTCATTGTTTTGTAACTGGTCGGCGCAACATCGTGGGCCGAAGGGCCTGTTCTGCGTTGTAATGTTCTATGTTCTATGAAAGCTTTCAGGAGTTCGGGTTGAGTGGGAGTTCTATTCACAAACAGGCCATATAGAGACACAAACTCAATTTACAAAATAATGGTTGGAATGTGAGACTTTACAGGTAATCAAGTCTTAAACGTACAGACACTGAGAGTGGAGAGAGCATTAAGCACAGGTTAAAGAGATGTGTATTGTCTCCAGATAGGACAGTTAGATTTTGCAAGCCCAGGCAAGTCATGGGGGGCTACTGATAGCGTGACATGACCCCAGTAGAGACCGTCCTCATGTGTGCGGAACTTGGCTTAGTCTTAGTGAGCTACAGACTCACATTGTCTGTACCTTTAAGGCTTGATTACCTGTAAAGACTCGCATCCCAACCATTATTTTGTAAATTGAGTTTGTGTCTTTACATGCCCTGTTTCTGAACAGAATTCCCACTCACCTGACGAAGAAGCAGCGCTCCGAAAGCTAGTGGCTTTTACTACCAAATAAACCCGTTGGACTGTAACCTGGTGTAGAGACTTCTTACTGTTTACCCAAGTCCAACGCCGGCATCACCATATCGTGCAGGAGGCCATTCAGTCCATCGCTCCTGCACTGACAATAATCCCACACAGTACCTAACCCTGCAACCCAAGATATTTTTTTTTTAGAATCCTACAGTGCAGAAACAGGCCCTTCGGCCCAACGAGTCTGCACCGAACACAATCCCACCCAGACCCTATCCCCATATCCCTACACATTTTACCTGCTAATCCCTCTAACCTACACATCCCAGGACACTAAGGGGCAATTTTAGCATAGCCAATGAACCTAACCCGCACATCTTTGGACTGTGGGAGGAAACCGGAGCACCCGGAGAAAACCCACGCAGACACGAGGAGAATGTGCAAACTCCACACAGGCAGTGACCCGAGCCGGGAATCGAACCCAGGACACTGGAGCTGTGAAGCAGCAGTGCTAACCACTGTGCTACCGGGCCGCTTTACTCTGCTAATCCCCCTGAAACTAAGAGACAATTTATCATGGCCAATCCACCTAACCTACACATCTTTGGACACTAAGGGGCAATTTAGCATGGCCAATCCACCTAACTGCACATCTTTGGACACTAAGGGGCAATTTAGCATGGCCAATCCACTGAACTAGTACATCTTTGGACACTAAGGGGCAATTTAGTAAGGCCAATCCACCTAACCTGCACACCTTTGGACACTAAGGGACAATTTAGCATGGCCAATCCACCAAATCTGCACATCTTTAGACACTAAAGGGCAATTTAGCATGGCCAATCCACCTAACCTACACATCTTTGGACACTAAGGGGCAATTTAGCATGGCCAATCCACCGGACCTGCACAGGGTTACCAGAAGAGGGTTACCAGAGATTGTAGTCGGTGCCGTCTCGATGGGCTGAGTGGCCTCCTTCAGCACTGTAGCTAGCTGTTAACGCACTCAAGAGAACAGTGATCGACTCGAGTCAGGTGGACATTGATTCCTTACGAAAGCAGCCTTGATGGATCACTTCCCTCTGAGGATGTGAGCACACGGAGGACAGGGAAAGGTTGCGTGTGCTGTCTGCGGTTGAAGTCAGAGGAAATCGGTACGGTGTTGGCCGCGCTCTGAGGGGCTTCCTGTTCTCAAGGGAGGAAGCCAGTCACCTCTTCCCCATTTCAGATGGTTCAGCGTGTGTTCTTGTGAGACACCGGTTCCGTGGGGCACAGCAGAACGCCAAATTCACACCACCCATGCCACCCTGGAAAGAACACAGAACAGCACGGCATGGGAACAGGCCCTTTGGCCCAGCAAGTTGGGCTGAAGGTAACACCAAATTCAACTCATTCCTTCGACCTACCCTTGCTCCACATCCTTCTACTGCTTGCATATTCGTAGAATCATGAGACAGAATCATGGGCTTCCTCCCTTGAGAACAGGAAGCCCCTCAGAGCGCGGGGCCAACACCGTACCGATTTCCTCTGACTTCAACCGCAGACAGCACACGCAACCTTTCCCTGTCCTCCGTGAGCTCACATCCTCAGAGGGAAGTGATCCATCAAGGCTGCTTTCGTAAGGAATCAATGTCCACCTGACTCGAGTCGATCACTGTTCTCTTGACTGCGTTAACTGCTAGCTACAGTGTAGAAGGAGGCCACTCAGCCCATCGAGTCGGCACCGACTACAATCCCACCCAGGTCCTCTTCTGGTAACCCTCGTTGACCCTGCTGACCCCTTGACTCCAAAAGGCAATTTAGCACAGCCAATCGACCTAACCAGCACGTCTTTCAGACTGTGGGAGGAAACCGGAGCACCCGGAGGGACGTACAGTAGCACAGTGGGTTAGCACTGCTGCTTCACAGCTCCAGGGTCCTGGGTTCGATTCCCAGCTCGAGTCACTGCCTGTGTGGAGTTTGTACATTCTCCCCGTGTCTGTATGGGTTTCCTCCGGGTGCTCCGGTTTCCTCCCACAGTCCAAAGATGTGCGGGTTAGGTTGATTGGCCGTGCTAAAAAAATTTCCCCTAGTGTCCTGGGATGTGTAGATTAGAGGGGATTAGTGGGTATAATATGTAGGGATATGGGGGTAGGGCCTGGGTGGGATTGTGTTCGGTGCAGACCCGATGGGCCAAAGGGCCTCTTTCTGCACTGCAGGATTCTAGGAAACCCACACAGACACGGGGAGAATGTGCAGACACCACACAGTGACCCGAGGCTGTCTGTGCAAAGTCTGCACATTCTCCTTGTGTCTGCATGGGTTTCCTCCCACAGTCCGAAAAACGTTGCCGGTTAGGTGCTGAATTCTCCCACAGCGTACCCGAACAGGTGCCAAAGTGTGGTGACTAAAGGACACCCAGGTCTCTCTGCACAGCAGCACGCTGAAATATTTTATGATTTAAAAAGAAAGCGAGGGGGCATGGGATCCAAGGGGACGTTGCCTTGTGGATCCAGAACTGGCTTGCCTGCAGAAGGCAGAGAGTGGTTGTGGATGGGTCTTTTTCGGAATGGAGGTCAGTCACCAGTGGGGTGCCCCAGGGATCTGTTCTGGGACCCTTACTCTTTGTGATTTTTATAAATGACCTGGATGAGGAAGTGGAGGGATGGATTGGTAAGTTTGCCGATGACACGAAGTTTGGCGGTGTTGTGGATGGTCTGGAAGGATGTCTATGTTCTATGTATACTAAAAGGTCAGACTGAAGTATCTATGCGACTGAACAACTCTCCTCCCAGGCTCTAACTGCAGGGCTTTCCTCGACCCTGGGTAGTACCCTCTTCCTGATTGTCAAAGCTGGAAGCTGAACCAATCCAGAGGGTCCATCCTGATTGCATGGCCCTCAGGTAACAGTCTTAAAGGGCCATGCTACCACACAATATAACACTGATACCTGGGCCACTCAATATAAAAGTCCAGACTAATGTTGTCCGATCATTCCTAATTTTTGTCCTCTCTGCCACATAATTGAGACAAAGTTTGACATTTTTCTAGATGAAATTCATGTGATGGGTTAGGGTATTGCGATCCTTGCTGAAATATTAACAACTAGGATAAAAGCACATTACTCTGGATACTTTTTCTTAAGTTTATTTATTAGTGTCACACATAGGCTTAGCACTGCAATGAAGTTATTGTGAAGGTCCCCTAGTTGCCACACTTAGGCAGACTGCAGACTTCGGACATACAGTGACCCGGGCCGGGACTGGAGCCCGGGTCCCTGGTGCTGTGGGGCAGCAATGCTAACCACTGAGCCACCATAATTCCCCGATTAGGGCCTTTGGCCTTGTGGATCCAGAACTGGCTTGCCTGCAGAAGGCAGAGAGTGGTTGTGGATGGGTCTTTTTCGGAATGGAGGTCAGTCACCAGTGGGGTGCCCCAGGGATCTGTTCTGGGACCCTTGTTGTTTGTCATTTTCATAAATGACCTGGATGAGGAAGTGGAGGGATGGGTTAGCAAATTCGCTGATGACACGAAGGTCGGCGGTGTTGTGGATGGTCTGGAAGGATGTCAAATGTTGCAGCAGGACATAGATAGGATGCAGGAATGGGCGGAGAAGTGGCAGATGGACTTCAACGCGGATAAATGTGTAGTAGTCCATTTCGGCAGAACCAACGGGATGAACGAGTACACTATTAAGGGCAGGGGTCTTAGTAGCGTTGAAGAGCAGAAGGATCTCGGGGTCCGGGTTCACAGGACTCTTAAATCGGCCTCGCAGGTGGAGGAGGTGGTCAAGAAGGCGTATGGTGTACTGGCCTTCATTAATCGAGGGATTGAGTTTAGGAGTCGGGAGGTAATGCTGCAACTTTACAGGACCCTCGTCAGGCCTCATTTGGAGTACTGTGCGCAGTTCTGGTCGCCTCACTATAGGAAAGACGTAGAAGCTATTGAAAGGGTGCAGAGGAGATTTACAAGGATGTTGCCTGGACTGGGAGGCATGCCTTATGAAGATAGGTTGAGGGAGCTGGGACTCTTTTCCCTGGAGAGGCGAAGGTTGAGAGGCGACCTGATAGAAGTTTATAAAATGTTGAGAGGAATAGATAGGGTGGACTCTCAGAGGCTATTTCCCCGGGTTGAAATGGTCGCTACGAGAGGACACAGATTTAAGGTGCGGGGAGGGAAGTACAGAGGTGATGTTAGGGGTAAGTTTTTCACTCAGAGGATAGTGAGTGATTGGAATCGGCTGCCGTCGTCGGTGGTGGAGGCGAACTCGCTGGGGTCTTTTAAAAGACTTCTGGATGAGTATATGGGGTTTAATGGGATTGGGGGTTATAGATAGGTCTATAGATTGGTGGGGTTGATGCGATCGGCGCAACTCGAGGGCCGAAGGGCCTGTTTGTGCTGTAATGTTCTATGTTCTATGTTCTATGTTCTATGTCAAAAGTTGCAGCGAGACATAGACAGGATGCAGGAATGGGCGGAGAAGTGGAAGATGGACTTCATCCCAGATAAGTGTGTGCGGTGGCTCATTTTGGCAGGTCAAATAGGATGGTAGAATATAATATTAAGGGAGTGTGGAAGATCAGAAGGATCTTGGGGTCCGAGTTCATAGGACGCTCAAATCAGCTTCGCAGGTGGAGGATGTGGTTTGTTTTCACTGGAAGTTGAAGGGTGAGCTGAGAGAAGATTATGAGAGGCATGGACAGAGTGGACAGTCAGGAGTTTTTTCCTAGGGAAGAACAGTCAAGTACAAGGGGATATAGCTTTAAGGTGTGTGGGGAAAAGTTTAGCGGAGATGTGCGAGGCAAGTGTATTTTTACACAGAGAGTAGTGGGTGCCTGGAACTTGCTGTCCGGAGAGATGGTGGGAGCAGGTACGATAGGGACATTTAAGAGGCAATTAGATACATGAATAGGGTTGGAATGGAAGGATACGGACTCCGTGAGTGCAAAATATTCTAGTGTAGGCAGGCATCAGGATTGGAGGGCCGAAGGGCCTGATCCTGTGCTGTTCTTTGTTCCTTATGGGGCATGTTTCTGTCCATTGGTGGGTGGGGAGTTCAGTCAGCACCCAGGGGTGAGAGGGAGCTGGCATCATCAGGGGTGGGGAGGAAGTAAAAACTTGTCGCGTTTCCTCACTCCCTTTAGCCTCCCACCAGGCGGAA
The DNA here is from genome assembly GCA_037974335.1 of Prionace glauca. NCBI lineage: Eukaryota > Metazoa > Chordata > Chondrichthyes > Carcharhiniformes > Carcharhinidae > Prionace > Prionace glauca. The sequence goes on along the minus strand of CM075751.1, from coordinate 19,606,423 downwards.
CCAAAGTTGTCTTCTGTGTGACAAGCAGAGAAAGGACCTTAAATTTTTACCCGTGGGGCGGGCACACCGGGCGCGAGTCGCAAGCAAGCGCGGAAGACGCTTCGGGCAGCAGTCAGCCAAAGCCCAAACGTGATTTCACACTGGCTGGACAATTAACAGGCAGATAAAATGCCCTCTTAATGGGCCTAGTGGCCTGTTGGATTGTCAATGGGCATGCTCTTAACTCTCCCAGTAACCAGGCAACAAGGCCCCCCTGGAGACATTCAAGTTCCAAGGAGTGTTGGATCTAAGCGTTGCCTCAGCGTGACTCCCTCACCATCGTTTGCGACAGACACTATCTGGGAGGTAAGGGTGGACAAAGGAGGGCTGGTTCGGGCCTAACGTCACTGAGATACGACCTGCCCAAGGTGGCCACCCTCACTGTGTGTCAGAGAGAGGGAGAAATAACACCAGCATCCCTGGGAAAAGTAACAAGGAATCGAGTCCCTCAGCAAGAAAAAAAACTCAGAGTTAGGGGGGTACTCATCACCGACTCCAATAGAGTGGGAGAGCGGGCTGGATAACTATCCGGGGAAATGGGGCAGTCCCACTCCAAGGAGTAGAAGGCTCACACACACACACCCTCACACACACCCTCACACACACTCACACACACACCCTCACACACACCCTCACTCACACACACCCTCACACACACACACCCTCACACACACACACACCCTCACACACACCCTCACACACACTCACACCCTCACAAACACACACCCTCACACACACACACACACACACCCTCACACACACCCTCACACACACTCACACACACACCCCCACACACACCCTCACACACACACACACCCCCACACACACCATCACTCTCACACACACACCTCTTCACACACACCCTCACACACACCCTCACACACACTCACACACACACCCTCACACACACCCTCACACACACTCACACACACACCCTCACACACACCCTCACACACACTCACACCATCACTCTCACACACACACACCCTCACACACACTCACACACACACCCCCACACACACCATCACTCTCACACACACACCCCTTCACACACCCTCACACACACCCTCACACACACCCCCACACACACCATCACTCTCACACACACACCCCTTCACACACCCCCTCACACACACCCTCACACACACACACCCTCACACACACTCACACACACACACCCCCTCACACACCCTCACAACACACCCTCACACACACTCACACACACACCCTCACACACACCCTCACACACACCCTCACACACACTCACACACACACCCCCACACACACCATCACTCTCACACACACACCCCTTCACACACCCCCTCACACACACCCTCACTCACACACACCCTCACTCACACACACACTCACACACACCCCCACACACACCATCACTCTCACACACACACCCCTTCACACACCCCCTCACACACCCTCACAACACACCCTCACTCACACACACATACACATACCCTCACACACACACACACACACACACACCCTCACACACACCCTCACACACACTCACACACACACCCTCACACACACTCACACACACACCCTCACACACACACCCTCACACACACCCTCACACACACACACCCTCACACTCACTCACACACACACCCCCACACACACCATCACTCTCACACACACACCCCTTCACACACCCCCTCACACACACCCTCACTCACACACACCCTCACACACACTCACACACACACCCTCACACACACCCTCACTCACACACACCCTCACACACACCCTCACACTCACTCACACACACACCCCCACACACACCATCACTCTCACACACACACCCCTTCACACACCCCCTCACACACACCCTCACTCACACACACCCTCACTCACACACACCCTCACACTCACTCATACCATCACTCTCACACACACACACCCTCACTCACACACACCCTCACACTCACACACACCATCACTCTCACACACACACCCCTTCACACACCCCCTCACACACACCCTCACTCACACACACCCTCACACACACTCACACACACACACACCCCCTCACACACCCTCACAACACACCCTCACTCACACACACATACACACACCCTCACAGACACACCATCACTCTCACACACACACCCCTTCACACACCCCCTCACACACACCCTCACTCACACACACCCTCACACACACCCTCACACACACTCACACACACACACCCCCTCACACACCCTCACAACACACCCTCACTCACACACACACATACACATACCCTCACAGACACACCATCACTCACACACACCCTTACACACACCCTCACTCACACACACACACACATACCCTCACAGACACACCATCACTCTCACACACACCCCTTCACACACCTCCTCACACACATAGAACATAGAACATAGAACATAGAACATTACAGCGCAGAACAGGCCCTTCGGCCCACGATGTTGCGCCGACCAGTTACAAAACAATGACCCACTAGCCTAAACCAATCCCTTTTCATCCATAAACCTATCCACAGATCTCTTAAACGCCCCCAAACTAGGCGCATTTACAACTGCAGCTGGCAGGGCATTCCAGTCCCTCACCACCCTCTGGGTAAAGAACCTACCCCTGACATCTGTCCTATAACTACCCCCCCTTAATTTAAAATCGTGCCCCCTCGTGCTAGCTTTCTCCATCCTAGGAAAAAGGCTATCACTATCTACCCTGTCTAAACCTCTAATCATCTTATATGTTTCAATGAGATCCCCTCTTAGCCGCCTTCTTTCCAGCGAAAACAACCCCAAATCTCTCAATCTCTCCTCATAGGATCTCCCCTCCATACCAGGCAACATCCTGGTAAACCTCCTCTGCACCCTCTCCAAAGCCTCCACATCCTTCCTGTAATGTGGGGACCAGAACTGCACACAAAACTCCAAGTGCGGCCGCACCAGAGATGTGTACAGTTGCATCATGACGCTGCAACTCCTAAATTCAATCCCCCTACCAATACATCCCTCACACTCACACACACACACCCCACACACACACACTCACACGCTCACACACACATACACACACATACACACACTCACACACACACACACACACCCTCACACACACCCTCACTCACACACACACACACACACATACCCTCACACACACACCCCTCACACTCACACACACTCACCCCTCACACACACACACACACATACACATAGCCTCACAGACACACCCTCACTCACACACACACACACACACCCTCACACACATACCCTCACTCACACACACACACACCCTCACTCACACACACACACACACCCTCACTCACACACACCCTCACAACACACCATCACTCTCACACACACACACACACACACACCCTCACTCACACACACACACACACACACATACCCTCACAGACACACCATCACTCACACACACACAAACCCCTTCACACACCCCCTCACACACACACACACACACACCCTCACTCACACACACACATACCCTCACAGACACACCATCACTCTCACATACACACAAACCCCTTCACACACCCCCTCACACACACACACACACACCTTCACTCAAACACACACATACACATACCCTCACAGACGCACCATCACTCTCACACACACACACCCCTTCACACACACACACACACACACACACACACACACATCCCTTCACACACCCCCTCACACACACACACACACACACACTCTCACACACACCCTCACACACACACACACACACACACATACCCTCACAGACACACCATCACTCTCACACACACACACCCCTTCACACACCCCCTCACACACACACCCCTTCACACACACCCTCACACACACACACACACACACACACACACACCCTCACACACACCCTCACTCACACACACATACACATACCCTCACAGACACACCATCACTCTCACACACACACACCCCTTCACACACCCCCTCACACACACACCCCTTCACACACACACCCCTTCACACACACCCTCACACACACACACACACACATACACACACACCCTCACACACACCCTCACTCACACACATACATACACATACCCTCACAGACACACCATCACTCTCACACACACACCCCTTCACACACCCCCTCACACACACACCCCTTCACACACACACTCACACACACACCCCTCACACTCACACACACACACACACCCCTTCACACACACACACACTCACACACACCCCTCACACTCACACACACACACACACACACACACCCATCACACTCACACACACACACACACACCCCTTCACACACACACACACTCACACACACCCCTCACACACCCCTTCACACACACACACACTCACACACACCCCTCACACTCACACACACACACACACCCCTTCACACACACACACACACACCCACCCCTCACACACACACGTACCCCTTCACACACACACACACACACACACACTCACACACACACCCTCACACTCACATATACACACACACACACACCCCTTCACACACACACACACTCACACACACCCCTCACACTCACACACACCCATCACACTCACACACACACACACACACCCCTTCACACACACACACACACACACACACACCCCTTCACACACACACACCCCTTCACACACACACACACTCACACACACACCCCTCACACTCACACACACACACCCCTCACACTCACACACACACCCCTCACACTCACACACCCCTTCACCCTCACACACACTCACATACATACTCTCCCCACCCCACCACACCACATTTTAGTAAAGCATTTGACAAGGTCCCTCATGACAGGCTGGTGCAAAAAGTTAAATCTCACAGGATGAAAGGGGAGCTAGCTCGATGGGTGGAGAACTGGCTTGGCCACAGAAGACAGAGGGTAGCAGTGGAGGGGTCTTTTTCTGATTGGAGGTCTGTGACTAGTGGTGTTCCACAGGGCTCTGTACTGGGACCTCTGCTGTTTGTGATATATATGAATGATTTGGAAGAAGGTGTAACTGGTGTGATCAGTAAGTTTGCGGATGACACGAAGATTGCTAGAGTTGCGGATAGTGATGAACATTGTCAGAGAATACAGCAGGATATAGACAGGCTGGAAAACTGGGCGGAGAAATGACAGATGGAATTTAATCCAGATAAATGCAAGGTGATGCATTTGGGTAGATCTAATGTAGGGAGAGTTATACAATAAAAGGCAGAACCATCAAAAGTATAGGCACACAGAGGGACCTGGGTGTGCAGGTCCACAGATCCTTAAAGGTGGCAGCACAGGTGGAGAAGAGGGCATATGGCATGCTTGCCTTTATTGGATGGGGCATAGAGTATAAAAGTTGGCATGTAATGTTACAGCTGTATAGAACGTTGGTTAGACCACATTTGGAGAACTGTGTCCTGTTCTGGTCGCCACACTACCAGAAGGACGTGGAGACTTTGGAGAGAGTTGCAGAGAAGGTTTACCAGGATGTTGCCTGGTATGGAGGGTCTTAACTACAAGGAGAGATTAGGTAAACGGGGGTGGTTCTCCCTGGAAAGACAGAGAATGGGGGGGAGACCTAATAGAGGTGTATAAAATTATGAAGGGCATAGATAGGGTAAACAGTGGGAAGCTTTTTCCCAGGTCGGAGGTGACAAACACAAGGGGTCAAGGTGAGGGGGGCAGGTTCAACACAGATATCAGAGGGACAGAGGGTGGTGGGGGCCAGGAACGCACTGCCAAGCAGGGTGATTGAGGCGGACACACTGGGATCGTTTAAGACTCTCTCTCTCTCTTCCCTGACCCCTCACACACATTCTCTTTCTCTTCCCCGACCCCTCACACACATTCTCTCTCTCTTCCCCGACCCCTCACACACATTCTCTCTCTCTTCCCCGACCCCTCACACACATTCTCTCTCTCTTCCCCGACCCCTCACACACATTCTCTCTCTCTTCCCCGACCCCTCACACACATTCTCTCTCTCTTCCCTGACCCCTCACACTCTCTCTCTCTTCCCCGACCCCTCACACACATTCTCTCTCACTTCCCTGACCCCTCACACTCTCTCTCTCTCTTCTCTGACCCCTCACACTCTCTCTCACTTCCCTGACCCCTCACACACATTCTCTCTCACTTCCCTGACCCTTCACACACATTCTCTCTCTCTTCCCTGACCCCTCACACACATTCTCTCTCTCTTCCCTGACCCCTCACACTCTCTCTCTCTCTGGATAGTCAGACTGGGAATGGAGAGATAAAAACAAATGGTCTAGTTGGACCAATGAGCAATGCAGGCTTGGAGGGCCGAAGGGCCTGTTTCCTGTGCTGTACTGTTCTTTGTTCACCCTTCTCTCTCTCTCATACACACACACACACCCCTCACACTCACACACACTCTCTCTCTCTCCCCCACTCCTCACACACTCTCTTCCCCGACCCCTCACACACATTCTCTCTCTCTTTCCCGACCCCTCACACACACTCTCTCTCTCTTCCCCGACCCCTCACACACTCTCTCTCTCCTCCCTGACCCCTCACACACTCTCTCTCTCCTCCCTGACCCCTCACACACTCTCTCTCTCACTTCCCTGACCCTTCACACACTCTCTCTCCCTTTCTTCCCTGAATGCTCACACTCTCTATCTCTCTCTTCCCCGATCCCTCACACACACTCTCTCTCTCTTCCCTGACCCCTCACACACTCTCTCTCTCCTCCCTGACCCCTCACACACTCTCTCTCTCCTCCCTGACCCCTCACACACTCTCTCTCTCACTTCCCTGACCCTTCACACACTCTCTCTCGCTCTCTTCCCTGAATGCTCACACTCTCTCTCTCTTCCCCGACCCCTCACACACACTCTCTCCTCCCTGACCCCTCACACACTCTCTCTCTCCTTTTGACCCTTCACACACTCTCTCTCTCACTTCCCTGACCCTTCACACACTCTATCTCGCTCTCTTCCCTGAATGCTCACACTCTCTATCTCTCTCTTCCCCGACCCCTCACACACACTCTCTCTCTCTCCTCCCTGACCCCTCACACACTCTCTCTCTCCTCCCTGACCCTTCACACACTCTCTCTCTCAGTTCCCTGACCCTTCACACTCTCTATCTCGCTCTCTTCCCTGAATGCTCACACTCTCTATCTCTCTCTCTTCCCCGACCCCTCACAGACACTCTCTCTCTCTCTTCCCCGACCCCTCACACACACTGTCATTATTAAGGGCAGTGTGTTGACACATTATTTCTCAATATTCGATTGCATTATTTTCCTGCGTGTTCAGTTCCAGACGTCAGTACCTGTGCGATTTCTAAGCAAAAAATATTTGGCACTCGTTCAAACAACGAATATTGATTCATTACACAATTATTATGTAACTCAAGCACGTTAAAACAGGAATTCTAGAAATTCACCAACAGGATTTGAAACAAAAGTGGGTAAATTATTATACAGATCAGGCCACATCATGGTACATCGAGATCAGTTACTCAATGCTTCAAACAAAGTTAAGGCCATTTATGCATTTAGATCCAAGGGGTCACAATCTACAGAATTTATACCGACCATCTTCAATGGTGAAAATAAACACAGAACATAAATGGCGGAATTTTCCAGCCTCGCTCGCCCCAAAATTGTAAAATTCTGCCCGAGTTCAACAGACATTACTATTGTCCACCCTTGTCCGATTCCTGTACTAGGCAGAGTCCACCCAGAGCACGGTACGGTGGTTAGCACTGCTGCCTCACAGTGCCAGGGACCCGGGTTCGATTCCCATCTTGGGTCACTGTCTGTGTGGAAGTTTGCACATTTTCCTCATGTCTGCATGGGTTTCCCCCCCGGGTGTTCCGTTTTCCTTCCACACTCCAAAGATGTGCAGGTTAGGTGGATTGGCCATGCTAAATTGTCCCTTGAACATAGAACATAGAACATAGAACATTACAGCACAAACAGGCCCTTCGGCCCTCGAGTTGCGCCGATCGCATCAACCCCACCAATCTATAGACCTATCTATAACCCCCAATCCCATTAAACCCCATATACTCATCCAGAAGTCTTTTAAAAGACCCCAGCGAGTTCGCCTCCACCACCGACGACGGCAGCCGATTCCATTCACTCACCACCCTCTGAGTGAAAAACTTACCCCTAACATCACCTCTGTACTTCCCTCCCCGCACCTTAAATCTGTGTCCTCTCGTAGTGACCATTTCAACCCGGAGAAATAGCCTCTGAGAGTCCACCCTATCTATTCCTCTCAACATTTTATAAACTTCTATCAAGTCGCCTCTCAACCTTCGCCTCTCCAGGGAAAAGAGTCCCAGCTCCCTCAACCTATCTTCATAAGGCATGCCTCCCAGTCCAGGCAACATCCTTGTAAATCTCCTCTGCACCCTTTCAATAGCTTCTACGTCTTTGGTGTCCAAAGATTTGTGAGAAAGGTGGATTGACCATGCTAAATTGCCCCAAGTGTCCAAAGATGTGCAGCTTAGAGGGATTGGCCATGTTAAATTGTCCTTTAGTGTCCAAAGGTGAGAAATTAGATGGATTGCCATGCTAAATTGCCCCTTAGTGTCCAAAGATGTGCAGGTTAGGTGCATTGGCCATGCTAAATTGCCCCTTAGTGTCCAACGATGTGTAGGTTAGGTGGATTGGCCATGCTAAATTGCCCCTTAGTGTCCAAAGATGTGCAGGTTAGGTGGATTGGCCATGCTAAATTGCCCCTTAGTGTCCAAAGATGTACAAGTTAGGTGGATTGGCCATGCTAAATTGCCCCTTAGTGTCCAAAGATGTGCAGGTTAGGGTGGATTGGCCATGCTAAATTGCCCCTTAGTGTCCAAAGATGTACAAGTTAGGTGCATTGGCCATGCTAAATTGCATTCTTTCCAGATGTATCACAGCTTGGTTTGGCTCCTGCTCTGCCCAGGACCTCAAGAAACTGCAAAGAGTCGTGAACGAAGCCCAGTCCATCAAACAAACCAGCCTCCCATCCATTGACTCTGTCCATATTAACCACTGCACTGGAAAAAGCAACCAGCGTAAGGGCCCCATGCAACCCAGACATTCTATCTTCTTCCGTCAGGAAAAAAATACAAAAATCTGAGGTCACGTATCAAACAATTCAAGAACAGCTTCTTCCCTGCTGCCGTCAGACTTCTGAATGGACTTACCTTGTATTAAGTTGATCTTTCTCTACACCCTCGCTGTGACACTGTAACACTACATGCTGCACTCTCTTGGTTCCTTCTCTGTGAAAGAAACAATATTTTTCATTGTACTCCAATACAAACCAAACCCTAGCTATGACTTAACAGTAGATTCTGCACCGTCTCCTTTCCTTTGCCCTTGTGCATTTTATGAAGAGTATACTTTGTCTATATAGCGCATAAGAAACAATACTTTTCACTGTATCCCAGTACATGTGACAATAATAAATCAAACAATACTTTTCACTGTATCCCAGTACACGTGACAATAATAAATCAAACAATACTTTTCACTGTATCCCAGTACACGTGACAATAATAAATCAAACAATACTTTTCACTGTATCCCAGTACATGGGACAATAATAAATCAAACAATACTTTTCACTGTATCCCGATACATGTGACAATAATAAATCAAACAATACTTTTCACTGTATCCCAGTACATGGGACAATAATAAATCAAACAATACTTTTCACTGTATCCCAGTACACGTGACAATAATAAATCAAACAATACTTTTCACTGTATCCCAGTACACGTGACAATAATAAATCAAACAATACTTTTCACTGTATCCCAGTACATGGGACAATAATAAGTCAAATCAAATCAGGTCAAATCAAAGAAAGACTTGGTAAGCGAGGGTGAGTGAACGGGGAAAGTTTACAGCAGCATTCACAATGAAATCATGAACCGCAATTAGTGGGGAAGTTGCGAGGAAATTGGGAAGAGGTTTGTGTGGCAACATGAGGGCTTGATGTGAGCTGTACAGCCACAGCAGCTGCAGCTCAGCTTGGGGTGAGCTTCCCTCTGTAAAGGGATACGGTGGTCTCAACTTTCCACACAATCACAACCACTCGCCAACACAAAAAACTCCCTGCTCCGATCTGATCTGAAACTGGGTCACTCAGAGAAGCCGCAACCCTCCGAGCTGGTTTTGGACAGCAGGGTGACACAGTGGGTTAGCACTGCTGCCTCACAGCGCCAGGGACCTGGGTTTAATTCCAGCCTCGGGTCACTGTCTGTGCGGAGTCAGCACATTCTCTCCATGTCGCTATGAGTTTCCTCCAAGCATTCCGGTTTCCCCTCTCAGTGCGAGAAAGGTGCTGGTTAAATGCTAAATTCACCCTTGAACAGGAGTGTGGCAACTAGGGTGATTTTGACAGTAACTTCATCGCAATGTTAATATAAGCCTACTTGTGACAAATAAATAAACTTTAAACTTTCTTCCCCACTTTGTGTGATTTCAAAAAGGAATTATATGTAGCTCTTGGGGCCAAATGAATCGAAGGATATGGGGGGGAAGATGGGTTCAAGACTTTGCTGTAATTTCCCCAGGGGTTGCTATGATGTCATTACAAATGCTTGGCTGAGTTTCAAAAATGAAAATTATCTCACCATGGCTTGCTTGGCCATTTCAGAGGGTAGTTCACAATAAAACCACATTGTTGTGGCTCTGGATTCTTATGTAGGCCAGACCAGGGTAAGAAGGACAAATTTCCTTCCCTAAAGGACATTAGTGAACCAGATGGGTTTTATGATGATCCATTAGTCCTTCACTATTATTATATCTTATTCCGGATTTATCAATTACTTCAATTTAAATTCCCCACCTATTTTGAACTCAAATCCCCAAAGCATTCATCCATGGCCTCTGATTTGGGAGAGGCAATAGCCTCATGTTGTTATCGCTAGACTATTAATTAAACACGGCTAATGTTCTGAGGACCTGGATTCGATTCACACCACAGCAGATGGTGGAACTTGAATTCAATTAAAAAAAGCCTGGAGTTAAGAATCTACTGATGACCATGAAACCACTGTCGATTGTCAGAAAAACCCATCTTGTTCACTAATGTCCTTCAGGGAAGGAAATCTGCCATCCTCACCTGGTCTGGTCTACGTGTGACTCCAGAGCAATGTGGTTGACTCTCAACTGCCCTTTGATGTGGCCTTGCAAGTCACTCAGTTAGAGATAGAACATAGAACATTACAGCGCAGAACAGGCCCTTCGGCCCACGATGGGGAACAAATCTCTATGAATTGAGGTGGCACAGTGGTTAGCACTGCTACCTCTCAGCGCCAGGGACCCGGGTTCAATTCCCGGCTTTGGGTCATTGTCTGTGTGGAGTCTGCGCATTCTCCCCGTGTCTGCGTGGGCTTCCTCTGCTTTTCTCCCACAGTCCAAAAGATAAGCAGGCTGGATTGATTGCCTGTGCTAATTTGACCCTAGTTTCATGGGGCAATGGGGATTAGTAAGTAAATTTGCGGGGTTACAGGGATAGGGGCTGGGTGCGATAGTATTGGTACAGGCTCAATGGTCCAAATGGCCTCCTTCTACACGGTACAGATTCTATGATTTTATGATTCATCTGGGTGAGTTATCATTTCTCTTCTGACTGTTAATTCTGTCAGTGTCTGTATTCTGTCCAAAATAAGGGGAATCTAAAATAATCGCTGCGGCTAACAGCCAGAAGGTACGAATGGCCTCACAACAATAATCTCTCCCTCAATGTCAGTAAAACGAAGGAGATTGTTATCGACTTCAGGAAGCGTAAAGGAGAACATGCCCCTGTCTACATCAATGGGGACAAAGTACAAATGGTCGAAAGCTTCAGGTTTTTAGGTGTCCACATCACCAAACTGTCCTGGTCCCTCCATGTTGACACTATAGTGAAGAAAGCTCACCAACGCCTGTACTTTCTCAGAAGACTAAGGAAATTTGGCATGTCAGCTACAACTCGCAGCAATTTTTACAGATGCACCATAGAAAGCATTCCTTCTGTTTGCATCACAGCTTGGTATGGGCTCCTGCTCTGCCCAAGATAGCAAGAAACTACAAAACGTCATGAACGTAGCCCAATCCATGACACAAACCAGCCTCCCATCCATTGGCTCTGTCTATATTTCCCGCTGCCTCAGGAAAAGCAGCCAGCATAATTAAAGGCCCCACACACTCCGGAAATTCTCTCTTCCACCTTCTTCCATCAGGAAAAAGATACAAAAGTTTGAAGTCACATACCAAGAACAGCTTCCTCCCTGCTGCTGTCAGACTTTTGAATGGACATACCTTATATTAAGCTGATCTTTCTCTACACCCTAGCTATGACTGTAACATTACACTCTGTACTCTCTCCTTTCCTTCTCCCCTCTGTACTCAATGAGCGATATGCTTTGATTGTATAGTGTGCAAGAACTTTTCACTGTATCCCAGTACACGTGACAATCATAAATCAAACAATACTTTTCACTGTATCCCAGTACATGTGACAATAATAAATCAAACTATACTTTTCACTGTATCCCAGTACACGTGACAATCATAAACGTAGACACGTAGACTCTTAAATCGGCCTCGCAGGTGGAGGAGGTGGTCAAGAAGGCGTATGGTGTACTGGCCTTCATTAATCGAGGGATTGAGTTTACAGGACCCTCGTCAGGCCTCATTTGGAGTACTGTGCGCAGTTCTGGTCGCCTCACTATAGGAAAGACGTAGAAGCTATTGAAAGGGTGCAGAGGAGATTTACAAGGATGTTGCCTGGACTGGGAGGCATGCCTTATGAAGATAGGTTGAGGGAGCTGGGACTCTTTTCCCTGGAGAGGCGAAGGTTGAGAGGCGACCTGATAGAAGTTTATAAAATGTTGAGAGGAATAGATAGGGTGGACTCTCAGAGGCTATTTCCCCGGGTTGAAATGGTCGCTACGAGAGGACACAGATTTAAGGTGCGGGGAGGGAAGTACAGAGGTGATGTTAGGGGTAAGTTTTTCACTCAGAGGGTAGTGAGTGATTGGAATCGGCTGCCGTCATCGGTGGTGGAGGCGAACTCGCTGGGGTCTTTTAAAAGACTTCTGGATGAGTATATGGGGTTTAATGGGATTGGGGGTTATAGATAGGTCTATAGATTGGTGGGGTTGATGCGATCGGCGCAACTCGAGGGCCGAAGGGCCTGTTTGTGCTGTAATGTTCTATGTTCTATGTTCTAAACAATACTTTTCACTGTATCCCAGTACACGTGACAATAATAAATCAAACAATACTTTTCACTGTATCCCAGTACACGTGACAATAATAAATCAAACAATACTTTTCACTGTATCCCAATACACGTGACAATAATAAATTCAATCAAAACCAAATCAAAGGAGAACGTGATTCATCCAGAGGGTGAAACACAAGGGCTGGAACAGTTGAAACTCTCAACCAAGAGAGGAGCAGGTTTCGGAGCAGTGTGATCATCACATTGGGATGCAGAACGAGGTCTGTGAACACAGAGTGAGAAGTTTCAATGGCACGTTAAAATCCAACAGGTTTATCTAGTACTAAACACCAAACGTAAATGGCTCGTGCTACCAAATAAACCGGTTGGACTTTAACCTGGCATTGTGAGACTTCTTACTGTGTTTACCCCAGTCCAACACCGGCATCTCCACATCAACACAGAGTGAAGCAGGACGGTCATTAACTCTTTCACACTGCTGACCCACATTTGAACTAGTAACGCATGAGTTGGGCCAATCACAGAGGTTCAAGTTCCACTCCCGGACCCAGGGCACAGTCAGACATGCAGCACTAATAGACTGCCGCACTATCACAATTACCACAGAATCGCTACAGTGCACAAGGAGGCCCCTTTGTGCAGGTTAGGTGGATTGGCCATGCTAAATTGTCCCTTAGTGTCCAAAGATGTGCGGGTTAGGTGGATTGGCCATGTTAAATTGTCCCTTAGTGCCCAAAGATGTGCAGGTTAGGTGGATTGGCCATGTTAAATTGCCCCTCAGTGCCCAAAGATGTGCAGGTTAGGTGGATTGGCCATGTTAAATTGCCCCTCAGTGCCCAAAGATGTGCAGGTTAGGTGGATTGGCCATGCTAAATTGCCCCTCAGTGCCCAAAGATGTGCAGGTTAGGTGGATTGGCCATGCTAAATTGCCCCTCAGTGCCCAAAGATGTGTAGGTTAGGTGGATTGGCCATGCTAAATTGTCCCTTAGTGTCCAAAGATGTGTAGGTTAGGTGCATTAGCCATGCTAAATTGTCCCTTAGTGTCCAAAGACCTGTCAGTTAGGTGGATTGGCCATGCTAAATTGTCCCTTAGTGTCCAAAGATGTGCAGGTTAGGTGGATTGGCCATGCTAAATTGCCCCTTAGTGTCCAAAGATGTGCGGGTTTGGGGGCATTAGTGGCAAATTTGTGGGGCTACAGGATAGGGCATGGGTGGGACGCTGTGTCGGAAGGTCGGTACAGATTTGATGGGCTGAATGGCCTCCCTCTATTCTGTAGGGATTCTGTGATTTAATGTCACATCAGTCTCCTCTTACACGCTGGGCCCAGTTTTCAATTCAAAGAACCTCTTTTAGCAAACGGATTCCAACGTGAGCCTCTGTAATGTTCATTAAAACCCCAACTCCCCCGGAAAAGTGTGGTGCAAAATTCCACAGTGCTAGCTGAGAACATTAGTTTTGTGTGAGATTGCTGAGTTCATAGGAAGTAGCGTGCCCACAGATTCCCCCACCCCCGGGGCGCAGTGAAAGGAAGTTGAGACGCTGAATGCTTTGTGCACAGTTGAAACTAGAGCTCATTCAGCGATACTGGGCTACATAGTTCTGGGTTAGATGGCTGAATTGTTCGCATGTTTCAAAAGAACATCACTGTGTGTGCGAGAAACACATTTCCAGGCCTGTGTCATCCCAAATTGAGGCTTCAGGGAATGTTGTCTTAAATAAGCCCCTCCGCTCACAGAATAGAATCCCTACAGTGCAGAAGGAGGCCATTCAGCCCATCAAGTCTCCACCTACCACAAATCACCCAGATCCTATCCCCATAAGCCCATGTATTCACCATAGCTAGACTCCCTGCCACTCAGGGGCAATTTAGCACAGCCAATCCTCCTAACCTGCACATCTTTGGGCACTAACGGGCAATCTAACATGGCCAATTCACCTAACTTGCACATCTGTCATGAAACCGGGGCACCCGGAGGAAACCCACGCAGACACGGGGAGAATGTGCTGTGACCCGCACAGACAGTGACCCGAGGCTGGAATTGAACCCAACTCCAGTGAGGCAGCGGTGCTAACCACTGTGCCACCATGCTGCCCTTTCGTCAGTCTGTACAACTGTTCCTCTTTGTGTCTCCCACTTTTTGGCTTTAGAACATAGAACATAGAACATTACAGCGCAGAACAGGCCCTTCGGCCCACGATGTTGCGCCGACCAGTTACAAAAACAATGACCCACTAGCCTAAACCAATCCCTTTTCGTCCATAAACCTATCCACAGATCTCTTAAACGCCCCCAAACTAGGCGCATTTACAACTGCAGCTGGCAGGGCATTCCAGTCCCTCACCACCCTCTGGGTAAAGAACCTACCCCTGACATCAGTCCTATAACTACCCCCCCTTAATTTAAAGCCATGCCCCCTCGTGCTAGCTTTCTCCATCCGAGGAAAAAGGCTATCACTGTCCACCCTATCTAAACCTCTAATCATCTTATATGTTTAGTTTATTTAGGTTTAGTTTATTAACTAAAAAAAAAGCAGAAATGCACACAACATCGATGGAGGCATGTGTGTCATTGCAAAAGGGATTAAATTCACCCCACTCCTTCCCTCTAACCGTAATCACTTTGCCTTTTTAAATCCTGATCCAATTGCCTTTTGAAAGATATTATTGGATCAGCTGCCATAAATCTAACAGGCAAAAATTGTCAGACAACAACTCGCTGTGTATATATAGCAAATCTCCTGACCCTGCCTCAGGTTGTGTTACTGATTATCTGACATCTCTGCCTTCTCTCACTCCTACCAAGGCACAGTCTCTGAGACTATCTAAATTGGGTCAGCAAGATGGCACAGTGGTTGGCATTGCTGCCTCACAGCGCCAAAGATCCGGGTTAGATTCCCGGCTTGGGTCAATGGGTGTAGTCTGCAGGTTCTCCCCGTGTCTGCGTGGGTTTCCTCTGGGTGCTCCGGTTTCCTCCCACGCTCTGAAAATGTGCTAACCTAAGGATTTGGCTGTGCTAAATTGCCAATCCTTAGGTTAACAGGATTGTCGAGTGAGCCTGGGGAATAGGTGATGCAAATGGACCGAATGGCCTCCTTCTGCACTGTAGGGATTCAGTGATTCTTAACACTCGGAAAGCGACATATTACAAATGGAAATGTGTGAACTGATTTGTCGAAAGACAAGCTGTGCAGATTTCAGCGGGTGAACGAGAGGGACAGGGAGTGTAGGTGTTGGATTAGTTAGTTTCACAGGATTGTCTTGTGATCCTCAAATCATTACATTAGATGTTAAAATGGCAGCCAGAGATCAGCAATGACAAGAATGCTTTTTTTTTTAAATCGTTTTAGTGCTTTTTTAAACTTTTATTTATTTATTAGTGTCACAACTAGGCTGACATTAACATCGCAATGAAGTGACTGTGAAATTCCCCTAGTCGCCACACTCCTGTTCCGGTTACACCGAGGGAGAATTTGGCACCGAACCAGCATTTCTTTTGGACTGTGGGAGGAAACCGGAGCACCCGGAGGAAACCCGCGCAGACACGGGGAGAATGTGCAGACTCCGCACAGGCAGTGACCCGAGGCCGGGAATCGAACCTGGGTCCCTGGCTCTGTCAGGCAGCAGTGCTGACACCTGTGCTACCGTGCCCAGCAGACAGAGGGTTAATTTTGGAGTGCTCCACGAAGTGGAACTTCTCATTACTCATCACGCAATCATAAAATTTCCAAACACAAAGGAAGCAGCCAGCCCAGTGGGGTGGAGGAGGAGCTTGTGGAAAGACATAAAAAGAGGGTTTGAGGACTGGTTGTACAGAGCGACACAGCGATACAACAGCAAACTACTGAGAACTTCCTAATCACTGTACACATACCAGATATGAGGACTGAGGGTGGAGTTGTGACCATTCCAATGGTTGAGAATGAACCTCGCAGGTAATATCATCATCTCACTTAACCTTAAACCCTGAACTCAGTGATCTCTCTGTCTCTGTCTCTCTACCTCTACCTCTCTCATTATATCTCTCTATCTCCCTCACTCTCTCTCTGTGTCTCTCGATCTCTCGCTCTCTCACACTTTCTCTCCCCCTCTCTCTCTCTGACCCTATATCACTCTCTCACCCCATGTCTCTCTCGTTCCCTCTGTAACTCTCTCACTCCCTCTCTGCGCCTATATATCTCTTCCTCTCCCTTTGGGTCTCCATATGTCTCTCTCTCTTTCTCTCCCAGTTTCCCTCAGTCTTTCTCTCTCTGTCTCTCTTTCTCTCCATCAGTCTCTCAATCTATAAAATGTTGAGAGGAATAGATAGGGTGGACTCTCAGAGGCTATTTCCCCGGGTTGAAATGGTCGCTACGAGAGGACACAGATTTAAGGTGCGGGGAGGGAAGTACAGAGGTGATGTTAGGGGTAAGTTTTTCACTCAGAGGGTGGTGAGTGAATGGAATCGGCTGCCGTCGTCGGTGGTGGAGGCGAACTCGCTGGGGTCTTTTAAAAGACCTCTGGATGAGTATATGGGGTTTACAAAGAATAAAGAACAAAACAGCACGGGAAACAGGCCCTTCGGCCCAACGAGCCGCCGTCCCATGGTCAGTGACCTATTCATGACTCTAGTCTATGCCTAATGTGTGAGGATCAGGGAGGTCCAATATAGGGACAATTTGTTACCCAATCAATCAGCCTAAAAGCACATTTTTGGGATGTGGGAGGAAACCGGAGCACCCGGAGGAAACCCACGCAACCACGGGGAGAACGCGCAAACTCCCACGGACACAGGCCCAACTCCATGTGTCCGCACAGCAACAGAGATAGCCTCTGTGCTGCCATGATGCCCTCAAGATGGTAAGTGCCTGTGGATAAAAATTTCATTATTAAAGACTCTATATCCCTGAGACTAAACTGACCCCAAGCCTACAATGCTTAATAAGGCCTGCTATATCCCCCTATATGTAAACTGCTCATGTGGCTGGGGGTTATAGATAGGTCTATAGATTGGTGGGGTTGATGTGATCGGCGCAACTCGAGGGCCGAAGGGCCTGTTTGTGCTGTAATGTTCTATGTTAATCTCTGTCCCCCCCCTCAGTCTCTCTCTCTCTCTCTCTCTCTCAAGACCACTTCAGTTCTTTCCTACAAACTGATTGTGATTATTGCTCTCTCCGCAGGACCTTCAGTGTCAAACATAAAAAGGATTCTGGTCTCACCTCCCCGACTGACAGCCCCCACAGTAAGGTAAGCCTTTCTCCTCCCTGGATACACCGCGGGCTGAGATTGAGAAGAGGGAGCAATGTGGTTTTGGGGCAAAGTCAACTTCTGATCACAGAACCCAAAAGTGCAGAAGCAGACCATTCAGCCCATCGAGTCCGTACTGGCTCACTCCGATAGAACATCTTATCCACATCCTATCCCCATATCCTGCACGTAATTACCCCACTAATCCCCCCAACCCTTACAACCTGGCACACTAAGAGGCAATTTACCATGGCCAATCCCCCTAACGCGCACACCTTTGGAGTGTGGGAGGAAACCGGAGCACCCGGAGGAAACCCACGCAGACACGGGGAGAATGTGCAAACTTCGCACAGACAGTAACCCAAGTTGGGAATCGAACCCGGGTCCCTGGTGCTGTGAGGCAGCAGTGCTAACCCCACTGTGCTACCGTGTAGCCCACATGTCCTTTAGGGAAGGAAATCTGCCGTCCTTACCCCGGTCTGGCCTACACGTGACTCCAGAGCCACAGCAATGTGGTTGACTCTTAAATGGCCCCTCTGGAAATTGCCAAGTGAGACACTCAGTTCAGGTCCAATTAGGGATGGGTAATGAACGCTGGCCCACAACGTTCCACTCGTGAATATTTAACAATGAGGCAAAAAGGGGATTGGGGAGCTTTGTCCTTCCGCAGTCCGGCTGTAATCTGACTCTGTTCTCTCCTTTCCACAGAGCTCCCAGATCTTCAACCCCAACCCAACGCAGGTGGACCTCGGCAGGTGCCAGGCCGAGCGAGGGAGCTACCAGCTCAAAATCTCCGGCACCTCCTCGGCCATCAGCGCGGTGGGCAGCGCCAGCCTCTCGCTGGAGCGCGCCATCATGCTGGTCTTGGCGGTGGAGAAGTTCAAGGGCAAACTGAGGCACCCCTCCAGCGAGGGCTGGGAGTACGATGGCGCCCCTTTCGCCGACACTGACTTGCTGGGGAACTTTGACGCTGTCCTGGAAGGTAAGAAGTCTCACCCTTTTCTCTCTTCCTTCGCACCGATGGGCAAATCGCTAGGTTTGGGGATGAGGGGGGGGGGGGAGTTGCGCAGGAGGGTGGGGTGGGTGGTGGGTATAACTCCGGTTGACCAATGTGCCGTCTGGCAGCACCACTGCTCCTTGCCGGCGGTGTCCCTGAGCTCCGGGGGGGAAGTAACCTGCAGACTGGGCACCGAACCCAACCATCGCCAACCCATCCCAGCGGCAGATCTTAAAGGGAAAGCGACGCTCCGAGATCTAATCTTATGTTCGAACAAAGAAAATTACAGCACAGGAACAGGTCCTTCAGCCCTCCAAGTCTACCCTGACCATGCTGTCCCACTAAATCTCCCTACCCTTCCAGGGACCATATCCCTCTATTCCCATCCTATTCATGTATTCGTCTGGACGCCCCTTAAAAGTCACTATCGTATCCGCTTCCTCCCCCGACAGCTAATTCCAGGCACCCACCACCCTCTGTGTAAAAAAACTTGCCTTGTACATCTCCTTTAAACCTTGCCCCTCACACCTTAAACCTGTGCCCCCGAGTAATTGACTCTTCCACCCCGGGAAAAAGTTTCTGTCTATCCACTCTGTCCGTGCCCCTCATAATCTTCTAGACTTCTATCAGGTCTCCCCCTCAACCTCCGTCACTCCAGTGAGAACAAACCAAGTTTCTCCAGCCTCTCCTTGTGGCTAATGCCCTCCACACCAGACAACATCCTGGTAAATCTTTTCTGTACCCTCTCCACATCCTTCTGGTAGTGTGGCGACCAGAATTGAACACTATATTCCAAGTGCGGCCTCACTAAGGTTCTATAAAGCTGCAACATGACTTGCCAATTTTTAAACTCAGTGCCCTAGTCGATGAAGGCAAGCATTGCCGTTTGCTTTCTTGACTACCTTCTCCACCTGCGTTGCCACTTTCAGTGACCTGTGTATCTGTACGCCCGGATCTCTCTGCCTATCAATACTCTTAAGGGTTCTGCCATTTACGGTACATTTCCCATTTGTGTTACACCTTCCAAAATGCATTACCTCACATTTGTCCAGATGATTAACCTTCTTCCTCGGGGACAGTGAGTAAACAGTCTGGGTTTTTTGCCCACAGAATCTGTCACCTGCATCAGCTACGATGATGTGAAAAGAGTTGCCTGTACTTACCGCCTCATGGCCAGCGAACGCCAACAGATGAAAGACGATCGCGACCGATCCCTGATTGTCTCGGAGAAGCTCCAACTCCTGGCCATGTCTTTGCAACAACCGAAGGATGCAGGTGGGTACGCCAAACCTAATGGGTGGGTGTCAGGATCGAGAGCACGACTGGTGTCCTTGGCACAGCTGAGGCTAATTCTACTGTCCCTGCCAGTTACCTTGAACCATCTGGTCTGCACGGAGCGGGCGTGATGGCACAGTGGTCAGCACTGCTGCCTCACAGCGCTAGCAACCCGGGTTCAATTCCACACTCGGACCACTGTCTGTGTGGAGCCTGCACGTTCTCCCCATATCTGCATGGGTTTCCTCCGGGTGCTCCGGTTTCCTCCCATACTCCAAGCGTGTGCAGGGTTGGTGGATTGGCCATGCGAAATTGCCCCTTAGTGTCCAAAGATGTGTAGGTTAGGTGGATTGGCCATGCTAAATTGCCCCTTTAGTGTCCAAAGATGTGAAATTAGGAGGATTGGCCATGCTAAATTGCCCCTTTAGTGTCCAAAGATGTGAAATTAGGTGGATTGGCCATGCTAAATTGCCCCTTTAGTGTCCAAAGATGTGAAATTAGGTGGATTGGCCATGCTAAATTGCCCCTTAGTGTCCAAAGATGTGAAATTAGGTGGATTGGCCATGCTAAATTGCCCTTTAGTGTCCAAAGATGTGAAATTAGGTGGATTGGCCATGCTAAATTGCCCTTTAGTGTCCAAAGATGTGAAATTAGGTGGATTGGCCATGCTAAATTGCCCCTTTAGTGTCCAAAGATGTGAAATTAGGAGGATTGGCCATGCTAAATTGCCCCTTTAGTGTCCAAAGATGTGAAATTAGGAGGATTGGCCATGCTAAATTGCCCCTTAGTGTCAGGGGGTCATGGGGGATTGGGCGGTTTTGTTGTTGGTGCAGGTTCGATGGGCCAAATGGCCTCTTTCAGCAGGGATTCTATGATCTGATAGCTGGAAAGCACTGGCCCAGTTGACATCCAGGTAGCCACATTGCGTCTCTTCACTTTGCTGCCTATGGGCATTGCCTGCTGTTCTAACATGATGCTGCTTTGATTTACAGTCCAGTTGGAGGTGAGGTACTACAAGACAACTCCAAGCAATGAGGACAATCTGCCCGTCGTGTTTTCAATCAGCAGCCAGAATCTCTTCCTGTCTTGCGTGGGGCCAGAAGACAGACCCAAGGTGCATTTGGAGGTGAGGGTTCACTCGGTTAACTTCAGGGTTGATGGCGCGCGGCACAGTGGTTAGCACTGCTGTCTCACAGTGCCAGGAACCCGGGTTCGATTCCCATCCTGGGTCACTCTATGTGGGGTCTGCACATTCTCCCCGTGTCTGCGTGGGTTTCCTCCGGGTGCTCTGGTTTCCTCCCACAGTCCGAAAGACGTGCTGGTTCGGTGCTAACTTCTCCCTCAGTATAACCAGAACAGGAGTGTGGCGACTAGGGGATAATTGCATAAGAACATAAGAAATAGGAGCAGGAGTAGGCCATCTAGCCCCTCGAGCCTGCCCCGCCATTCAATAAGATCATGGCTGATCTGTCGTGGCTCAGTTCCACTTTCCCGCCCTCTCCCCATAACCCTTAATCCCCTCTCTTATCAAAAACCCATCAACCCGCTTCTTAAAAATATTTAGCGAGGCAGCCTCCACCACTTCAACGGGCAGAGAATTCCAGAGATTCACCACCCTTTGAGTGAAGAAGTTCCTTCTCAACTCTGTTCTAAACCGCCCCCCCCCCTTTATCTTGAGGCTGTGCCCCCTAGTCCTACTGTCTTTTTTGAGCGGGAAGAGTCTCTCCACCTCTATCCTATCCATCCCATTCATCATCTTATACGTCTCAATGAGATCTCCCCTCATTCTTCTAAACTCTAATGAGTACAAGCCTAGTTTATTCAGCCTCTCCTCATAGCTCAACCCCCTCAACTCCGGTATCAGCCTAGTGATTGCGGTGTTAATGGCAGCCTTGCTTGCCACGCGAATCAATGAACTCGAAACTAAAAACACGTTCTTTGCTCTCATTCACAGAAGTGGGACAGAAAGTTGCAGAACATCAGCAGCACCACCGATTTGCTGCGTTTTGTGTTCTTTAAGAAAGCCTCCGGCGCTGGGGGCCATTTTGAGCTGGAATCGGCCATGTACCGGGGCTGGTACCTCAGTACCTCCAGGATGAACAGACAGCCTGTCGAACTGGATGTGAAGGAGAACCACCAAAGGATCACCATCTTTACCTCCGACTGAGAGCCTCTCAGTCCCGGAGCCATTCACAACCCAAATCACAAAGAGTTGGTTTAGAGAGAGTGTGTGTATGTACTAAGTACAGTATTCCAGACCCATTTGAGTCAAATGGGAGCAAATCAAATTGTTATGTGATCACAGATCAACTGAAAATAATTTACGGAACAAAACAAACTCAGTGGCAATATTTGCAACTGTTTTATTTTGACATTATTTTATTTTGAGTATAATGTGTCTTTTGAGAAGTAATTATTTAATATTTTAAATATTTATTATTATTTTATTTGAATGTAACTGTTATGTTTTGAGAAGTGATTATTTAATATTTTAAGTATTTATTATTATTTTATTTGAATGTAACTGTTATGTTTTGAGAAGTGATTATTTAATATTTTAAGTATTTATTATTATTTTATTTGAATGTAACTGTTATGTTTTGAGAAGTGATTATTTAGTATTTTAAGTATTTATTATTTATCTCCCTCATTAATTTATTGCTGTATTGGGGGATACAATCAATCTTTTTTTCATTAAATTAAGTTCTTTGTCAAACACGTTGGTTCCAACTTGATTTTTTTCACACAAAAGGGACACTCGCGATGTGGATACAATATTGCCTGAATTACAGGGCCCAGAGAGGGACGGTCAAATGATAGCTTTTGGGTGAGAGGAAGGTTTATTTTAGTTTGTTTATTTGCATCAAACTCGGCTTACATTAACGCTGCAATGAAGTTACTGAGAAAATTCCCTAGTTGCCACACTCCGGCACCTGTTCAGGTACACTGAGGGAGACTTTAGGATCTAACCGGCATGTCTTTTGGACTGTGGGATGAAACAGGAGCACCTAGAGGAAACCCATGCAGACATGTGGAGAATGTGCAAACTCCACACAGACAGTGAGCCAAGCCGGGAATCGAACCCGGGTCCCTGGCACCGTGAGGCAGCAGAGCTAATCTGTAACAGGATTAGGATTGAGCCAATTAACCCTTTCACTCTCCACTTGCACAATGATTCTGAGTGGCAGTGGTTACATTTTTGTTAAACGGCACAGCGGTTAGCACTGCTGCCTCACAGCACCAGTGACCCAGGTTTGATTCAAACCTCGTGTTACCTCTGTAAAGTCAACCCTCATCCTCCTACGCTCCAGGGACAAAAAAAACCCACATCACCCAGCCTCTCCCTACAATTCAAAGATTCCAACAGCAGTACCATCCTTGTAAATCTTTTTTGCACCCTTTCCAGTTTAATAACATCCTTCCTATAGTAGGGCGACCAGAATTGTACATAGTTCTCCAAATGTGGCCTGACTAATGTTTTGTAGAGTTATAGAGTCATAAAGGTTTACAGCATGGAAACAGGCCATTCAACCCAACTTGCCCATGCTGCTCAGTTTTTACCACTAAGCTGGTCCCAGTTGCCTGCATTTGGCCCATATCCCTCCGTATCCATCTTACCCACGTAACTGTCTAAATGCTTTTTAAAAGACAAAATTATACTCACCTCTACTATAACCTCTGGCAGCTCATTCTAAGCACTCACTACTCTCTGTGAAAAAATTGCCCCTCTGGACACTTCTGTATCTCTCCCCTCTCACCTTAAACCTATGCCCTCTAGTTTTAGACTCCCCTATCTTTGGGAGAAGATATTGACTATCTCGTTGATCTGTGCCCCTGATTATTTTATAGACCTCTATAAGATCATCCCTCAGCCTCCTACACTCCAGGGAAAAAAGTCCCAGTCTATCCCAGCCTCTCCTTATAACTCAAACCATCAAATCCCATTCACACCCGAGTGAATCTTGTTGTAACGTAATGACCCAACTCCTGTACCCAATGCTCTGACGCATGAAGGTAAGTGGGCCAAATGCCTTCTTCACCACCCTGTCTACGTGTGACGTAACTTTCAAGGAACGATGTATCTGCACCCCCAGATCCCTCTATTCAGGGTCCCACCATTAACTGTGTCCTACCATGGTTTATTTTACCAAAATACAACTGCTCATAGTTGTCATGTACTATCAGCTATTGACAATGCAGTGGGAATCTCCCAGAATAATTACTCACTGATGCATTTCCCTCTCACTCTCTTTTTTGCCTAACAAAGTAGCCGAACTACAGGAAGTGAGGGGCTGACATTGTAAGGTGCTGGGGAAAACTATAGAACAAAGAGATCTCAGGGTACAGGTTCAGAGCTCCTTGAAAGTGGAGTCACAAGTGGACAGAGTGGGGAATGAGGCATTCAGCATGGTTGGTTTCATTGGCCAGAACATTGAATGAAAACTAGAGGGCATGGGTTAAGGTGAGAGGGGGAGCAGACAACAGGGTCCAGAGAGGCAGAGGGTGGTGAGTGTCTGGAACAAGCTGCCAGAGGCAGTAGTATAGGCGGGTACAATTTTGTCTTTTAAGAAGCATTTAGACAGTTATGTGGGTAAGATGAAGGATATGGGCCAAACACGGGCAATTGGAACTAACTTAGTGGTTAAAAAAGGGGCAGCATGGATGAGTTGGGCCGAAGGGCCTGTTCTCATGCTGTAAACCTCTATGACTCTGTGACTCTATTGCTGCACATCCTATTGAGGAGACAGATCCTACCATCACTGAATTGGTCACGACAACACAGCAGTGAACCATTGAAGATGATGGTATTTTCTCCACAATCTTTGTTTTAAATTCTTTCAATGGGATGCAGGAGCCACGGGCCAGGCCCAGTATTTATTACCCAGCACTAACTGCCCCTTGGGAAGGTGATGGTGAGCTGCCGTCTTGAATAGCTGTGGTCTCTGAGGCGTAGGCACACCCACAGCGCTGTTAGGGAAGGAGTTCCAGGATTTTGACTCAGCGACAGTGAAGGAATATTTCCAAGTCGGGATGGTGAGGGGCTCAGAGGGGAACTTGCAGAGGGTGGTGTTCCCCATGTGTCAGCTGACCTTGTCCTTCAAGATGGAAGTGGTTGTGGGTTTGGAAGGTGCTGTCTAAGGATGCAGTGCATCTTAGTAGATGGTACACACTGCTGCTACTGAGTGTCGGTGGTGGAGGGAGTGAATGTTTGTGGATGAACAGAGAACATAGAACATTACAGCGCAGAACAGGCCCTTCGGCCCACGATGTTGCGCCGACCAGTTACAAAAACAATGACCCACTAGCCTAAACCAATCCCTTTTCGTCCATAAACCTATCCACGGATCTCTTAAATGCCCCCAAACTAGGCGCATTTACAACTGCAGCAGGCAGGGCATTCCAATCCCTCACCACCCTCTGGGTAAAGAACCTACCCCTGACATCAGTCCTATAACTACCCCCCCTTAATTTAAAGTCGTGCCCCCTCGTGCTAGCTTTCTCCATCCTAGGAAAAAGGCTATCACTATCTACCCTTTCTAAACCTCTAATCATCTTATATGTTTCAATAAGGTCCCCTCTTAGCCGCCTTCTTTCCAGCGAAAACAACCCCAAATCTCTCAGTCTCTCCTCATAGGATCTCCCCTCCATACCAGGCAACATCCTGGTAAACCTCCTCTGCACCCTCTCCAAAGCCTCCACATCTTTCCTGTAATGGGGGGGCCAATCAAGCGGGGCTGCTTTGTCCTGGATGGTGTCGAGCTTCTTGAGTGTTGTTGGGAGCCGCACCCATCCAGGCAAGTGGGGAGTATTCCATCACACTCCTGACTTGTAGATGGTAGACAGGCTTTGGGGGGAGTCAGGAGGTGAGTTACGCGCCACAGGATTCCTAATGTCTGACCTACTCTGGCAGTCGCTGTGTTTATACGGTCCAGTTCAGTAATGGGAAGGCCTAGTGGTAGTATCACTGGACTATGAATCCAGAAACTCAGCTAATGTTCTAGGAACCTGGGTTCGAATCCCGCCACGGCAGATGTTGGAACTTGAATTCAGTATAAGAAATGTCTCAAATTAAGAATCCACAGATGACCATGAAACCATTGTTGGAAAAACCTATCTGATTCCCTTTAGGGAAGGAAATCTGCCGTCCTTACCCTGGTCTGGCCTACATCTGACTCCAGAACCACAGCAATGTGGTTGACTCTCAACTGCCCTCCAAGGGCAACTAGGGATGGGCAATAAATACTGGCCCAGCCAGCAACACCCATGTCCCATGGATGATGTCAGCAATAAGTACAAATAAATAAAATATAAATAAAAAGTTAATTATAGGACGGATGTCAGAGGTAGGTTCTTTACTCAGAGGGTAGTAAGGGCGTGGAATGCCCTGCCTGCAGCAGTTGTGGACTCGCCAACTTTAAGGGCGTTCAAATGGTCAGTGGATAGGCATATGGGTAACATTGGAATAGTTTAGGTTAGAGGGTCATTAGATTGGTTCCACTGGTCGGCGCAACATCGAGGGCCGAAGGGCCTGTACTGCGCTGGAATGTTCTATGTTCTATAATACCCTCACTAGGCCGTCACCTCCTTCACTGTTCTGTTTGGCTCTGCCTCACCAACTCATTGGTCAGTTAACAATCCCCCCCACATTTCAGCCCTATAATCAGATGACCTTTTTCCCTTTTTCTAGGTCATGAAGCTAAACTGGCACTAAATATAAAAAAGGACAGTAAGAGTTTTTACAAAAATATAAAGAGGAGGAGGCTGGCTAGAGTGAATGTTGGACCCTTAGAGGATGAGAGGGGGGATTCAACAGTGGGAGATGAGGAAATGGCTGAGGCTTTAAATAAGTTTTTTTCCTCGGTCTTCACAGAGGAGGACGCAAATAATTTGCCGGATATTAAAGACAGAAGGATGGTAGGGGTTGAGGGCCTGAATGCGATTACTGTCACTAGAGAGGTAGTGCTTGATAGACTAATGGGACTGAAGGTGGACAAGTCCCCCGGACCGGATGGAATGCATCCCAGGGTTCTGAAAGAAAAGGCAGAGGTGATAGTAGATGCCTCAGTGATTATTTACCAAAATTCACTGGATTCTGGGGAAGTGCCAGAAGATTGGAAAACGGCTAATGTTACGCTGCTGTTTAAAAAAGGTAGCAGGCAAAAGGCAGGGAATTACAGGCCGATTAGTTTAACGTCTGTAGTTGGAAAAATGCTTGAATCTGTCATCAGAGAAGAAATAGCGAGGTACCTGGAAAGGAACGGTTTGATCAAGCAGACAGATTTGTTAAGGGGAAATCATGTTTGACGAATTTATTGGATTTCTATGAGGATGTGACGAGTGCGGTAGACAGAGGGGAACTGATGGATGTGGTGTTTCTAGATTTTCAAAAGGCGTTTGATAAGATGCCTCACAAAAGGTTGCTTCAGAAGGTTAGGATGCATGGCGTTGGGGGTAAGGTATTAGCGTGGATAGAGGATTGGTTGTCTAATAGGAGGCAGAGAGATGGTATCAATGGGTGCTATTCGGATTGGCGGTTGGTGACTAGTGGAGTGCCGCAGGGATCGGTGCTGGGGCCTCAGCTATTTACCATTTATATAAATGAACTGGAGGAGGGGGCTGAGTGTAGGGTGATGAAATTTGCTGATGACACGAAGATGAGTGGAAAAGCAAATTGCGCGGAGGGTGTGGAAAATCTGCAGAGGGATCTGGATAGGCTGAGCGAGTGGGCGAGGACCTGGCAGATGGAGTATAATGTTAGCAAGTGTGAGGTTATCCACTTTGGCAGGAGTAATAGTAGGAAGGATTATTATTTAAAGGGTGAAAAGCTGCAGCATGCTACGGTGCAGAGGGACCTGGGGATCCTTGTGCACGAGTCGCAAAAACCCAGCTTGCAGGTGCAGCAGGTGGTCAGGAAGGCGAATGGGATGCTGGCCTTCATAGCGAAGGGGATTGAATATAAAAGTAGGGAGGTCTTGCTGCAGCTGTATAGGGCATTGGTGAGGCCGCAGCTGGAGTACTGTGTGCAGTTTTGGTCGCCGCACCTGCGCAAAGATATTTTGGCCTTGGAGGGAGTGCAGAGGAGGTTTACTAGGCTGATATTGGAGATGAGGGGATTGGACAATGAAGAGAGACTAAATAGACTGGGTCTGTACTCATTGGAGTTTAGAAGGATGAGGGGGGATCTTATAGAGACATATAAGTTAATGAAAGGGATGGGTAGGGTAGAGGGAGAGAGATTATTCCCACTCAGAAAGGACAGTAGGACTAGAGGGCACAGCCTCAAGATAAGGGGGGGGCAGTTTCGATCAGAGTTGAGGAGGAACTTCTTCACTCAAAGGGTGGTGAATCTCTGGAATTCTCTGCCCGTTGAAGTGGTGGGGGCTGCCTCGCTAAATATATTTAAATCACGGGTAGAAAAGTTTCTAATAGACAAGGGGAGAGAGAGCGGGAAAGTGGAACTGAGCCACGACAGATCAGCCATGATCTTATTGAATGGTGGGGCAGGCTCGAAGGGCCAGATGGCCTACTTCTGCTCCTGTTTCTTATGTTCTCTTCACATGCTGCTCCTGTTCCGCTAGTTTAAAATCTATTACATCTCTCCTTTCCCGCAAGTTAGCTGACCCGAAACCAGGGCTTTGGTAGAAAGCTAGCACGAGGGGGCACGATTTTAAATTAAGGGGGGGTAGTTATAGGACAGATGTCAGGGGTAGGTTCTTTACCCAGAGGGTGGTGAGGGACTGGAATGCCCTGCCAGCTGCAGTTGTAAATGCACCTAGTTTGGGGGCGTTTAAGAGATCTGTGGATAGGTTTATGGATGAAAAGGGATTGGTTTAGGCTAGTGGGTCATTGTTTTGTAACTGGTCGGCGCAACATCGTGGGCCGAAGGGCCTGTTCTGCGCTGTAATGTTCTATGTTCTAAATGTATGAGAGAGCAGGACGTTTCCGCATAGTTCAAATGGGAGGTTGGATAAATACTGAAAGTCGGAAAGAAACTGTGCGACCCTGAGGTGAGGGGAGGTAGGACAAACTAGATTTCTCCCTTAAGGAGCTGTCACAAACTCAATGGGCTGAATGGTCTCCTCCCACTCTGTAAACCTTGGATTAAAGTGTGCAGTGCCACCTGGTGGCCACAGCCTGACAGCGCAAGATTGATTTTTGATTTGATTTATTATTGTCACGTGTATTGGGATACAGTGAAAAGTATTGTTTGATTTATTATTGTCACATGTATTGGGATACAGTGAAAAGTATTGTTGATTTATTATTGTCATGTGTACTGGGATACAGTGAAAAGTATTGTTTGATTTATTATTGTCACGTGTACTGGGATACAGTGAAAAGTATTGTTTGATTTATTATTGTCACGTGTACTGGGATACAGTGAAAAGTATTGTTTGATTTATTATTGTCACGTGTACTGGGATACAGTGAAAAGTATTGTTTGATTTATTATTGTCACGTGTACTGGGATACAGTGAAAAGTATTGTTTGATTTATTATTGTCCCGTGTACTGAGATACAGTGAAAAGTATTGTTTGATTTATGATTGTCACATGTACTGGGATACAGTGAAAAGTATTGTTTGATTTATTATTGTCACGTGTACTGGGATACAGTGAAAAGTATTGTTTGATTTATTATTGTCACATGTATCAGGATACAGTGAAAAGTATTGTTTGATTTATTATTCTCCCGTGTACTGGGATACAGTGAAAAGTATTGTTTGATTTATTATTGTCACGTGTACTGGGATACAGTGAAAAGTATTGTTTGATTTATTATTGTCACGTGTACTGGGATACAGTGAAAAGTATTGTTTGATTTATTATTGTCCCGTGTACTGAGATACAGTGAAAAGTATTGTTTGATTTATGATTGTCACATGTACTGGGATACAGTGAAAAGTATTGTTTGATTTATTATTGTCACGTGTACTGGGATACAGTGAAAAGTATTGTTTGATTTCTCATTTTCTCATGGGAATTGGGCACCACTGGCTAGGCCCATCATTTATTGCCCATCACTAATTGCCCCTTGATAAGGTGCTGACAAGCCGCCTTCTTGAATCGCTGCAGTCCCTGAGGTGTAGATACATCATGATGTGGAGATGTCGGCGTTGGACTGGGGTAAGTTTTGGGCGCCGCACCTGCGCAAGGATATTTTGGCCCTGGAGGGAGTGCAGAGGAGGTTTACTAGGCTGATACCGGAGTTGAGGGGATTGAGCTATGAGGAGAGGCTGAATAAACTAGGCTTGTACTCGTTAGAGTTTAGAAGAATGAGGGGAGATCTCATTGAGATGTATAAGATGATGAATGGGATGGATAGGATAGAGGTGGAGAGACTCTTCCCGCTCAGAAAGGACAGTAGGACTAGGGGGCACAGCCTCAAGATAAAGGGGGGGCGGTTTAGAACGGAGTTGAGGAGGAACTTCTTCACTCAAAGGGTGGTGAATCTCTGGAATTCTCTGCCCGTTGAAGTGGTGGAGGCTGCCTCGCTAAATATTTTTAAGAAACGGGTTGATGGGTTTTTGATAAGAGAGGGGATTAAGGGTTATGGGGAGAGGGCAGGAAGGTGGAACTGAGCCACGATAGATCAGCCATGATCTTATTGAATGGCGGGGCAGGCTCGAAGGGCCAGATGGCCTACTCCTGCTCCTATTTCTTATGTTCTTATGACTGTAACACTCTGCATTCTGCACTCTCTCCTTTCCTTCTCCTCTCTGTACTCAATGACTGATTTACCATGGGGATTAGGGGAATTTCACAGTAGCTTCACTGCAGTGTTAATGTAAGCCTTACTTGTGACTAATAAATAACTTTTTTACTTTTTATGAACAGTATGCTTTGTTTGTACAGTATTCTCGAAGCAATATTTTTCACTGTATCCCAATTCCTGTGACAACAATAAAGCAAATCAAATCAGTAAACATGCCCCCCCCGCCCCAAATTCAGACACAAACAGTGGCAAATTCCAATCAGGTAACACTGACGGTGAAGTGTTTCCACATCTTATTAGTCAGGCTGGTGTCATATGGACATTAATTATTGATTTAATGAATTATTTAATTGATCTTAATTAGTAAGTGTTTATTCACTCACCTTGCTGGGCAACAGTTTATGATAAAAGTTGTGATGGATCATTTATTGAGATCTTCGATCTGACGGTGAAACGTCTCTGGACCTCCTGAGTCAGGATGGTGTCATTTACACGTTAATTATGGATTTAATTATTTTAAGTAATCTAAATTAATTAACATACGGGTGGCACAGTGGTTAGCACTGCTTCCTCTCAGCGCCAGGGATCTGGGTTCGATTCCCGGCTTGGGTCGCTGTCTGTGTGGAGTTTGCACATTCTCCTCGTGTCTGCGTGGGTTTCCTCCGGGTCTTTCCTCCCACACTCCAAAAGGCGTGCTGGTTAGGTGGATTGGCCATGCTAAATTGCCCCTTAGTGTACAAAGGTGTACAAGTTAGGTGGATTGGCCATGCTAAATTGCCCCTTAGTGTACAAAGGTGTACAAGTTAGGTGGATTGGCCATGCTAAATTGCCCCTTAGTGTACAAAGGTGTACAAGTTAGGTGGATTGGACATGCTAAATTGTCCCTTCGTGTCCAAAGATGATTTCAAAATGTATTTATTAGTGCTTACTAATAAATAAGTCAGCTTACATTAACATTGCAATGAAGTTAGTGTGAAAAAATACAGGGCAGAGTGATTTACAGGGTAAGTACATGGGGTAATGGATATGGGGTGGGACTAGCAGAGTTGGTGCAGACACGATGGGCTGAAAGGCCACTTTCTCCACTGTAGGAAGTCTCCTCCATCCCTGTTATTGAGGAGTCTCATCCCAGGGACTTTTCACAACACCAGGTTAAAGTCCAACAGGTTTATTTGGTAGCAAAAGTCCCTAGCTTTCGGAGCGCTGCTCCTTCATCAGGTGAGTGGGAGTTCTGGTCACAAACAAGACATATAAAGACACAAACTCAATTTACAAAATAGTGGTTGGAATGCAAGTCTTTACAGGTAATCAAGTCTTAAAGGTACAGACAATCTGAGTGGAGAGAGCATTAAGCACAGGTTAAAGAGAGATGTGTATTGTCTCCAAACTGGACAGTTAGTGAGATTTTGCGAGCCCAGGCAAGTTGTGGAGGTTACAGATAGCGTGACATGAACTCAGGATCACGGTTGAGGCCGTCCTCGTGTGTGCAAGGAGGATCGCAACAGACACCTCCAGACACTGAAAGATGCCCTCACAAGAACAGGATATGGCGCTCGACTCACCGATCGACGGTTCTGAAGTGCCATAGCGAAAAAAAAACCACACTAACCTCCTCAGAAGATAAACATGGGACATTGCAGACAGAGTACCCATCATTGGGACATTGTCCCATGTCCCAATGTCTCCCCGGAGCGGAGAAGCTACGACATCTTCTCCGGAGCCTTCCACACGTCATTGATAAAGACGAACATCTCGCCAGGGCCATCCCTACACCCCCACTTCTTGCCTTCAAACAACCGCACAACCTCAAACATTGTCCGCAGCAAACTACCCAGCCTTCAGGAGAACAGTGACCGCAATACCACACAACCCTGCCACAGCAACCTCTGCAAGACATGCCGGATCATCGACACGTGTGCCATCATCTCATGTGAGAATACCATCCACCGGGTACACGATACACACTCTTGCAACTCAGCCAATGTTGCCTACCTGATACACTGCAGGAAAGGATGTCCCGAAGCATGGTACATTGGGGAGACCATGCAGACGCTACGACAACGGATGAATGAACACCGCTCGACAGTCACCAGGCAAGACTGTTCCCTTCCTGTTGGCGAACACTTCAGCGGTCACGGGCATTCAGCCTCTGACCTTCGGGTAAGCATTCTCCAAGGCGGCCTTCATGACACACGACAGCGCAGAGTCGCTGAGCAGAGAGTGAATGTCTGCACCTCATGTGTGCAGAACTTGACTACGTGAGTGGAGACAGCCCTAAGCACAGGTTAAAGAGACGTGTATCGTCTCCGGATGGACAGCGAGCGAAATTTTGCAAGGTGTTGCGAGCAGTGCGGGATTTAAGCACGAGCTAAACAAGCTACAGCTTAGCAATCCGCAGGGGGGCACACAAAATTTCAGAATTTATTTTTAATTAGTTAAATTTTAATTAATTCAATTTAGTTAAAACTAAATCGAATTAATTAAAATTACACGTGTGCAATTTTAAAATGGCTAAATGATAAATGTGTAATCAGCAAATGCATTCATTTGAAAATAATTTGTATTTTTCACTTTTTAAATACCTTGCTATTAAACAATATTACATATTAAACAATTAAATATTACATATTAAGTAATAATTAAATGCTTAATTAATTAAATATGAAATAAAAGGCATTATTATGTTTTAATGTTCTGTGTGATGACCCAGGGTCTTGTTTTTGGTACACAGCTTCTGGTGTAGCTTTTTAACAAGAAGGCTTCCAAGTTTTATACAGCTCAGGGCCTGAACAAGTCTAAATACAGCACTAACTGATCTGGATGAGGGTATAGTTGGGTGGATTAGTAAATTTAGTAAATTAATAAAATTAGTAAATTTGCTGATAACACCAAAGTCGGAGGTGTGGTAGATTGTGAGGAAGGGTGTCATAGTTTGCAGGAAGATTTAGACAGGTTGCAGAGCTGGGCTGAGAGGTGGCGGATGGAGTTTAATGCGGAGAAGTGTGCGGTAATTCACTTCGGTAGGAATAACAGATGTGTCGAGTATAGGGCTAACGGGAGGACTTTGAATAGTGTGGAGGAGCAGAGGGATCTAGGTGTATGTGTACATAGATCCCTGAAAGTTGGGAATCAAGTAGATAAGGTTGTTAAGAAGGCGTACGGAGTCTTGGCATTTATTGGTAGGGGGATTGAATTTAGGAGTCGCAGCGTCATGTTGCAACTGTACACAACTCTGGTGCGGCCACACTTGGAGTACTGCGTGCAGTTCTTTCATAGAACCCTACAGTGCAGAAACAGGCCCTTCAGCCCATCGAGTCTGCACCGAACACAATCCCACCCAGACCCTATCCCCATATCCCTACACATTTACCTGCTAATCCCTCTAACCTACACATCCCAGGACACTAAGGGGCAATTTTAGCATAGCCAATGAACCTAACCCGCACATCTTTGGACTGTGGGAGGAAACCGGAGCACCCGGAGAAAACCCACGCAGACACGAGGAGAATGTGCAAACTCCACACAGGCAGTGACCCGAGCCGGGAATCAAACCCAAGACCCTGGAGCTGTGAAGCAGCAGTGCTAACCACTGTGCTACCGTGGTCCCCACATTACAGGAAGGATGTGGAGGCTTTGGAGAGGGTGCAGAGGAGGTTTACCAGGATGTTGCCTGGTATGGAGAGGAGATCCTATGAGGAGAGACTGAGAGATTTGGGGTTGTTTTCGCTGGAAAGAAGGCGGCTAAGAGGGGACCTCATTGAAACATATAAGATGATTAGAGGTTTAGACAGGGTAGATAGTGATAGCCTTTTTCCTAGGATGGAGAAAGCTAGCACAAGGGGGCACGATTTTAAATTAAGGGGGGGTAGTTATAGGACAGATGTCAGGGGTAGGTTCTTTACCCAGAGGGTGGTGAGGGACTGGAATGCCCTGCCAGCCGCAGTTGTAAATGCACCTAGTTTGGGGGCGTTTAAAAGATCTGTGGATAGGTTTATGGATGAAAAGGGATTGGTTTAGGCTAGTGGGTCATTGTTTTGTAACTGGTCGGCGCAACATCGTGGGCCGAAGGGCCTGTTCTGCGCTGTAATGTTCTATGTTCTATGTTCTATGTAATGTTCTATGTCACTGTCTTACTGTGCTTACCCCAGCCCAACTCCACTTTATACATGAAGTGGGTACAAAGGCCCAGCCTGAGGAGGGGGACTGCTGGCTGCACTGGAGAGTTAGGCCCGTGTTGCTATGGGAGCCATTGAAGGGACTGCCGCTGATTGACAGCTCAGCCTCGGGGGGGGGGAGGGGCGGGGCTACAGGAAGGGCGGGGTCAGGACATCGACAAGAGGGAGGCGGAGCAGTTGAGTATAACAGGAGGGGGGGCGGATCCAGGGAACGGAGGGGCGTGGCAATAGGAAGGACGGAGTCTGGGGGGGGAGGGGGCGGCACTCCGATAAGGGCGAAGAGCGGGCGAGTGGAGTGGTTGGACGGTGGGCGGAGCCAGGGGCCGGGGAGGGCGGCCCTGGCAGGAGGCGGAGGCGGGGAGACGGCGGAGCCAGGGGGTGGGCCTACGTGTGGGGCGGGGTCGGCGGCTCCGCGTGGCTGTGTGGGCGGATCCAGGCTCCCTCCGCCGCTCTGATTGGTGCGTTTTGAAGAGCGTCAGCAGGGCGGCGGCCAATGGGGCGCGGCGGCGGTTGAGTTTGAAGGTGACGGTTGGCGGCGGTGCAATGGCGGCTGTGGGCGCGAGGAGCGGCCGGGCCCGGCTCCAGCAATCAGGTAGATAGGGGATTATATACACACTGTGTGGGTATTACTGTATATAATATACACACACTATATACTGTATATAATATACACACACACTGTATATGTATGTAGTACTGCTACACAAGAACTGTTCATATATGTACTGTGTGTGTGTGTGCTGTATGTATACAGTGTGTGTGTGTGCTGTATGTATACAGTGTGTGTGTGTGCTGTATGTATACAGTGTGTGTGTGTGCTGTATGTATACAGTGTGTGTGTGTGCTGTATGTATACAGTGTGTGTGTGTGCTGTATGTATACAGTGTGTGTGTGTGCTGTATGTATACAGTGTGTGTGTGTGCTGTATGTATACAGTGTGTGTGTGCTGTATGTATACAGTGTGTGTGCTGTATGTACAGTGTGTGTGTGCTGTATGTATACAGTGTGTGTGTGCTGTATGTATACAGTGTGTGTGTGTGCTGTATGTATACAGTGTGTGTGTGTGCTGTATGTATACAGTGTGTGTGTGTGCTGTATGTATACAGTGTGTGTGTGTGCTGTATGTATACAGTGTGTGTGTGTGCTGTATGTATACAGTGTGTGTGTGTGCTGTATGTATACAGTGTGTGTGTGTGCTGTATGTATACAGTGTGTGTGTGTGCTGTATGTATACAGTGTGTGTGTGTGCTGTATGTATACAGTGTGTGTGCTGTATGTACAGTGTGTGTGTGCTGTATGTATACAGTGTGTGTGTGCTGTATGTATACAGTGTGTGTGTGCTGTATGTATACAGTGTGTGTGTGTGTGCTGTATGTATACAGTGTGTGTGTGTGCTGTATGTATACAGTGTGTGTGTGTGCTGTATGTATACAGTGTGTGTGTGTGCTGTATGTATACAGTGTGTGTGTGTGCTGTATGTATACAGTGTGTGTGTGTGCTGTATGTATACAGTGTGTGTGTGTGCTGTATGTATACAGTGTGTGTGTGTGCTGTATGTATACAGTGTGTGTGTGTGCTGTATGTATACAGTGTGTGTGTGTGCTGTATGTATACAGTGTGTGTGTGTGCTGTATGTATACAGTGTGTGTGTGCTGTATGTATACAGTGTGTGTGCTGTATGTACAGTGTGTGTGTGCTGTATGTATACAGTGTGTGTGTGCTGTATGTATACAGTGTGTGTGTGCTGTATGTATACAGTGTGTGTGTGCTGTATGTATACAGTGTGTGTGCTGTATGTACAGTGTGTGTGTGCTGTATGTATACAGTGTGTGTGTGCTGTATGTATACAGTGTGTGTGTGCTGTATGTATACAGTGTGTGTGTGCTGTATGTATACAGTGTGTGTGTGTGCTGTATGTATACAGTGTGTGTGTGTGCTGTATGTATACAGTGTGTGTGTGCTGTATGTATACAGTGTGTGTGTGCTGTATGTATACAGTGTGTGTGTGTGCTGTATGTATACAGTGTGTGTGTGCTGTATGTATACAGTGTGTGTGTGCTGTATGTATACAGTGTGTGTGTGTGCTGTATGTATACAGTGTGTGTGTGCTGTATGTATACAGTGTGTGTGTGCTGTATGTATACAGTGTGTGTGTGTGCTGTATGTATACAGTGTGTGTGTGCTGTATGTATACAGTGTGTGTGTGCTGTATGTACAGTGTGTGTGTGTGCTGTATGTACAGTGTGTGTGTGTGCTGTATGTACAGTGTGTGTGTGTGCTGTATGTATACAGTGTGTGTGCTGTATGTACAGTGTGTGTGTGTGTGCTGTATGTACAGTGTGTGTGTGTGCTGTATGTACAGTGTGTGTGTGTGTGCTGTATGTACAGTGTGTATACACACTGTACATACAGTGTGTATACACACTGTACGGTGTGTGCGCACGCTGTACGTACGGTGCGTCTGTATAGTGCGCAGGCGCACGCTGTATGTACAGTGCGTCTGTATAGTGCGCAGGCGCACGCTGAATGTACAGTGCGTCTGTATAGTGCGCAGGCGCACGCTGAATGTACAGTGCGGCTGTATAGTGTGCAGGCGCACGCTGTATGTACACGATGTACAGCCTGTGTGATATAATCTGTGGCATGGCGTATGTGAGTGGGTGCTGGGTGTCCACATACGGCGCACGTCTGCGTCAAAGTTTTTCAGCGTCACCAGCTCTGCGACCGGAAACCAGCGCAGATTTCACTGTTATAATCCACAATTCAATTCCATCCACCACTGGGAGCATTGCACCTCTACGGCGTTTACAACAGCTCCCCAGCAGGGGGAGTCGGTGGAAGAGAGGACATGGAGGCCCTATCCAGGAGGTCGGGGATAAGAGGGGCTGCCCCATGAGCAGTGCCAGCCCACAGGGCAATCTGGCACTGCCAAGGGAGTGAGGCCAGAGAGGTGGGGCCTATTGGGCGTGGAGATGTCCTGTTGTCACTCTGCAATTGGGATTGTAGACAGAGGGAGGGAGGACATCTGAGTGGGTGGGTGGTATCGGGGCTGCCCAGAGGTTCGGGCAGTGAGTGAGGATATTGGGGTGATCCGGGAGGTCAGCGATCGGGGTGGGGAGGAAATGAGGGGCAGGGTTGTGAGGCTGGCCAGTGATCGGGAGGCTGGCAGTGCATACACTGATCTCCTCTCTAACAGGTCAGTGTGTGCACAGTGGCCCCTCAGTGCTCCGCTACCATCCTCACCAGTGGGGATCGACCCCTCTCCCTTTATTTCAACGTGAATCTCTCTCTGGCACTCTGCAGTGCTAACTGTCAGAGGTTCAATCTGAAAATCCTTCTTAAAAAAAACCAGCGCGAGTTACTCCTGTTTTCAGGCCAATTGGGGACTTAGAATGTTTTTGGGAGAATACCAGCCATCATGTGTGTGCTTAATGTTCAGTGTGTGTGTAATATGCACACTATATGCAGTGTGCAGGGCAGCAGAGACATGGGGAACACCACTACCTACCCGTTCCCTTCTCAGCCACTCACCATCCCAACTTGGAAATATGTCAGCCGTTCCTTCACTGTCACTGGGTCAAAATCCTGGAACTCCCTGTCTAACAGCACAATGGATGTATCTACACAGTAAGAAGTCTCACAACACCAGGTTAAAGTCCAACAAGTGGGACTTCTTACTGTGTTTACATAAGAACATAAGAAATAGGAGCAGGAGTAGGCCATCTAGCCCTTCGAGCCTGCCCCGCCATTCAATAAGATCATGGCTGATCTGTCGTGGCTCAGTTCCACTTTCCCGCCCTCTCCCCATAACCCTTAATCCCTTCTCTTATCAAAAACATAAGAACATAAGAAATAGGTGCAGGAGCAGGCCATCTGGCCCTTCGAGCCTGCCCCGCCATTCAATAAGATCATGGCTGATCTGTCGTGACTCAGCTCCACCTTCCTGCCCTCTCCCCATAACCCTTAATCCCTTCTCTTATCAAAAACCCATCAACCCGCGTCTTAAAAATATTTAGCGAGGCAGCCTCCACCACTTCAACGGGCAGAGAATTCCAGAGATTCACCACCCTTTGAGTGAAGAAGTTCCTCCTCAACTCTGTTCTAAACCGCCCCCCCTTTATCTTGAGGCTGTGCCCCCTAGTCCTACTGTCCTTTCTGAGCGGGAAGAGTCTCTCCACCTCTATCCTATCCATCCCATTCATCATCTTATACGTCTCAATGAGATCTCCCCTCATTCTTCTAAACTCTAACGAATACAAGCCTAGTTTATTCAGCCTCTCCTCATAGCTCAATCCCCTCAACTCCGGTATCAGCCGAGTAAACCTCCTCTGCACTCCCTCCAGGGCCAAAATATCCTTGCGCAGGTGCGGCGCCCAAAACTTACCCCAGTCCAACGCCGACATCTCCACATCATGATGTATCTGCACCTCAGGGACTGCAGCGATTCAAGAAGGCGGCTTGTCAGCACCTTATCAAGGGGCAATTAGTGATGGGCAATAAATGATGGGCCTAGCCAGTGGTGCCCAATTCCCATGAGAAAATAGAACGATAGATCACAGAACCCCTACAGTGCAGAAGGAGGCCATTCAGCCCATCGAGTCTGCGCCCACCACAATCCCATCCTGGCCTGATCACTGTAAGCCCATGCATTTACCCTAGCTAGTCCTCCAACACCAAGGGTCCATTTCAGTATGGCCAATCCACCTAACCTGCACATCTTTGGACTCTGGGAGGAAACCGGAGCACCCGGAGGAAACTCACGCAGACTCCAGCAGATTCCGCACTGTGACCCGAGGCCAGGAATCAAATCTGGGTCCCTGGTGCTGTGAGGCAGCATTACTAACCACTGTGCCATGTGCTGCCCCCCTCTGAGGCTGAGATTTTGCTAACCCTGTGGCGAATCCAGGTTTGCCCTAGGGGGGTGGCAGCACACCTCTCGAGTGTGACATGAGGACAAATGTTTCTCTCTAACTAATGCAGCATGATTAACTGCCCCTTATTTTCTGCTGAAGTTTTCCCAAACGATTGAAATGTATAAGTTGGAGATGAAAAGTGAGAGCACGAGGAATAAATCTCCAAGCTGGAGAAAATCCAATTAAGATGCAGCCAAAGCTTCACCTTCTCCATCTGACAGTTTGCAGTTTTATTTTGTATGAACGAGCTTACTCAACAGTACCAGCTTGTCTCTCAGCTTTTTATCGAGCGTGGGTTTGGTACATTTTTGCCATGATTTTAAATGCTGTATTCTGACTTTGATCGCTTCTCTCTGAAACAGAATTACGGAGACAGCAACTTGAAGCTTATCTCTCCCAAAAGGGTAAATTGAAGGTTCCAGGTCCCAATGTCAGGTATGTCTTTCACATCAGTTATAACAGCAGGCTTGTTCGAACTTCAGTGACGGACTGCAGTTTGCAGATGATAGGTGGAGGGCCAGGTAGTTATTGAGGTGACATATTGGTTAGTGCTGCTGCCTCATCCAGGTTCAGTTCCCAGCTTGGGACACTGTCTGTGCAGAATACACCTCTCCGGACACTAAGGGAGAATTTAGTATGGCCAATCCAACTAACCTGTATGTCTTTCAGACTGTGGGAGGAAACCCACGCAGACACGGGGAGATTGTGCAAACTTCACACAGACAGTGACCCAAGCTGGGATTCGAACCCAGCTCCCCAGTGCTGCGAGGTAGCAGTGCTAACTACTGTGCTGTGATTTGATTTGTTATTGTCACATGTATTAGCATACAATGAAAAGTATTGTTTCTTGCATACTGTACAGAGCATACTGTTCATAAAGAAGGAAACAAGAGAGTGCAGAATGTAGTGTTACAGTCGTAGCTAGCATGCAGAGAAAGATCAATTTCACCCAAGGTGGGTCCATTCAACATCTGATGGCAACAGGAAAGAAGCTGTTCTTGAGTCGGTTGGTACGTGACCTCAGGCTTTGGTATGTTTTTCCCAACGGAAGAAGGTGAAAGAGAGAACCGGGGTGCATGGGATCCTCAATTATGCTGGCTGCGTTTCCCGAGGCAGTGGAAGGTGTAGACAGAGTCAATGGATAGGAGGCTGGTTTGCGTGATGGATTGGGCTATGTTCACAACCTTTTGTAGTTTCTTGCGGTCTTGAGCAGAGCAGAAGCCATACCAAGCTCTGATACAACCAGAAAGAATGCTTTCTATAAAAGTTGGTGGGAGTCGTAGCTGACATGCCAAATTTCCTTCGCCTTCTGAGAGAGTAGAGATGTTGGTGAGCTTTCTTAACTATAGTGTCGGCGTGGAGGGACCAAAATTTAAAGGTCTTGACTCTTTCTATTTCGTCCCCGTTGATGTAGACAGGGGCAAGCTCTCTACTACGTTTCCTGAAGTTGATGACAATCTCCTTCGTTTTGTTGACATTGAGGCGAATTGCACCAGTTCACCAGATTCTCTATCTCATTCCTGTACTCTGTCTTGACATTGTTTGAGATCTGACCCACTACGGTGGTGTCATCAGCAAACTTGAAAATCGATTGGAGGGGAATTTGTCAGTCATAGGTATATAAGGAGTACAGTAGGAGACTGAGAACGCAATCTTGCTCTCCGGAGCAGTGTACCTGTCTATATGGATTTCAGTAAGGCGTTTGACAAAGTCCCTCACAGTAGGTTGGCAGAAAAGGTTAAGGCTCATGGGATACAGGGACAGGTATCTAGATGGATTGAAAACTGGCTGGGCAACAGGAGACAGAGAGTGGAAGGGTCCTTTTCTGGCTGGAGGTCTGTCACCAGTGGTGTACTGCAGGGCTCAGTACTGGGACCTCTTCTCTTCGTAATATATATAAATGACTTGGAAGAGGGCATACCTGGTGTGATCAGCAAGTTTGCAGATGACACAAAGATGGCAGGATTGGCGGATAGTGAGGAGGATTGTCAGGCTACACAGCAGGATATAGACAGGCTGGTATATTGGGCAGATAAATGGCAGATGGAATTTAATCCTGATAAATGTGAGGTGATGCATTTTGGAAGGAATAATGCAGGGAGGAGTTACATGATAAAGGGTAAACCTATTAAGAGTATAGAAATGCAGAGGGACCTGGGAGTGCAAGTGCACAAGTCTCTGAAGGTGGCAACCCAGGTGGAGAAGGTTGCGAAGAAAGCTTATGGAATGCTAGCCTTTATAGGAAGGGGTATAGAGTACAAGAGCTGGCGTCTAATGCTACAGTTGTACAGAACGTTGGTTAGACTGCATTTGGAGTACTGCATCCAGTTCTGGATGCAGTACTCCACCGGAGTACCTTACTACCTTATACCTTATACCTTACCTTACTACCGGAAGGACGTGGAGACTCTGGAGAGAGTGCAGAGGAGGTTTACCAGGATGCTGCCTGGTATGGAAGGACTGGGTTATGAGGAAAGATTGGGTAAACTGGGGCTCTTTTCCTTAGAAAGATGGAGATCAAGGGGGGATCTGATAGAGTTGTATAAAATAATGAAGGATACAGATAGAGTCAACAGTGGCAGGCTTTTTCCTAAATTGGAGACAAATATCACGAGGGGTCACGAGCTTAGGGTGAGGGGGGAGAAGTATAATTTGGATACTAGAGAGAGGTTTTTCACACAGGGGGTCGTGGGGGTATGGAATGCACTACCAAGCAAGGTGGTGGAGGCAGGCACACTGGACTTGTTTCGGGTTTACTTAGATAGGCACGAGTGAAACAGGGATGGAGGGTTATAGGAGGCATTTTAAAAAGGGTCAGAGCCTCGGGACGATACTGGAAATCTAATGCTACATGTGTTGATGTTTTGTCTCTTTTAATCCACAGGTGCGTCGGTCCAC
This sequence comes from Prionace glauca, assembly GCA_037974335.1. Taxonomy (NCBI): domain Eukaryota; kingdom Metazoa; phylum Chordata; class Chondrichthyes; order Carcharhiniformes; family Carcharhinidae; genus Prionace; species Prionace glauca. Next base: position 19,562,986 of record CM075751.1, on the reverse strand, counting down.
CTTGTTGTCTAATGAGGGGCATGCACACGGTGGGTCGTGTGTGGGCTGCTCTTGGATGTTTCAAGAGTGGCCTAGTACTTCGCGTCGTTTGTGTGTGCTTAAAACTGGACCAGCAGATGGGCACCGCAACAGCTCAGTGACTATCACTGCTGGCTGTGCAGATACATGGATTTGGGCCTGTGTCTGTGGGAGTTTGCGCATTCTCCCTGTGGTTGCGTGGGTTTCCTCCGGGTGTTCCGGTTTCCTCCCACACCCCAAAGATGTGCTCTTAGGCTGATTGATATAACAAATTGCCCCTAAATTATTCTCCCCTTAATCTGGTTTCCAATGGGGGTACCATAAGCATAGACACGGGTCAAGGGTGGAGTAGGAAAAACACATTGTTGAGATGGCGGCATGGGCTCGTTGGGCCAAAGGGCCTGTTTCCTGTGCTGTGTTGTTCTTTGTGGGGCACCGGTGTTGAGGGTGGTCGTGGAGGAGATGTTGTTGCCTATCCTGACTGATTGTGGTCTATGGGTTAGAAAGTCTAGGTTCCAGTCACAGAGGGAAGCGTTGAGCTCCAGGTCATGGAGTTTGGAGATGAGTTTTGTGAGAATAATAGTGTTGAAGGCTGAGCTGTCGTCAATAAATAGGAATCTGACATAGGAGGCCTTGTTATCTAGGTGATCCAGGGTTGAGTGCAGGGCCAGGGAGATGGTGTCTGATGTGGACCTGTTGCGGCGATAGGCAAACTGTAACGGATCCAGGCATCCGGGAGGCTGGAATTGATTCGTGCCATAACTAACCTTTCAAGGCACTTCATAATGATGGATGTCAGAGCCATCAGACAATAGTGCTGCCCGTGCTAACCACTAGGCTGTACAACTTTCTTTCCAATTGGTTACTGGTTACTGCTCTGCAATTTATTCGATTCTGTGCCCCTTCCATTCATATAGAAATCCATGTCTCCATCTGACATTAACATCAGAACTCACCGAATTTGAAGTATTTTAAGACTCCTAGACTGAATGTTAAACTAGCCGATGGCTTTTTGTTTTGTTGTGAAGCAGATTTGTGAAATGGACCCAAGTGGTTCAAATCGGGTATTGTTTAAAAGTCCCATTTGACATCGTATCAAACCCTTGGAGAACACAGTTTAACCCAATCTAGAGTGACACTTCATAAGGAGGATTGATATTTTCCTTTGTTTTCTCATATTAAAAGTTATGGCCACTGAGGGAGTGGGGGACATGTGTGATGTGATTTGAAACCCTGTGTCCTTTATTTTGAAACCTTTTCTGTGGTGAAAAATGTTCTCTCTCCTCAGGTACTACTTGGGGGACAAGACAAATCGAAGAATACAGCCCCCAACTGCTCCCTTCAAAGTTGGCTTGGTAAGTCAGAACATCTTCAGACTATCGTCCGCAAACTGTCACAGGTCAAGCTTAAGTCACTTCTATTCTGTACACAGAATTAGTCTCGTCAGCAGGGAATATTCATTGATTTGGAGTTGGGTAAATGTTCCTTCTCCCCAGAAATCTACTTTCTGACAGTTTGCCTTGGACCTCTGTGCCACATGTGAATGGAGATCTCCATGTAGTATATTGTCTGATTTCTCATGGTGACACAGACTCTCAGCTTCAGGGGACCCAGGTTCGATTCCAGCCTTGGTGACTGTCTGTGTGGAGTTTGCATGTTCTCCACGTGACTGTGTGGGTTTCCTCCCATACTCCAAAGATGTGCAGGTTAGGTGGATTGACCGTGCTAAATTGTTCCTTCGTGTCCAAAGATGTGCTTAGGTGGATTGGCCATGCTAAATTGCACCTTAGCATCCAAAGATGTGCCGGTCAGCAAGATTAGTGCAGTAAATATGTTGGGTTACAGGGTTGGGACCTGAGGATGATGCTCTGTCGGACAGTCGGAGTAGAATCAATGGGCCAAATGGCCTCCTTTTGCTCTATAGGGATTCTACGATGGGAGTTCTCAGTCCAGATTTTAAACCGAACATGTTGCTGGAAAGGGAAAGTTTAGCAAGGACCAGGGTGAGGGGAGAGCTGAACCTAACAGCAGGGGAAATGCTGTGGATTGTTGAATCTTTGCAGATATGAATTCAAGTGGCATAAGGTGAGAGCAACAAATTGGATTGGAGGGATGGACACTGAAGGTGCTGAACTGCCTAAGTGAGCCAGTAGCTAAGAATGTGCAAGGCAATGTGGAAAGGGATTGGTATGGTTTATTGTGACAAAGATACTGGCTTCCATCTTCATAATGTTAGATTGGTAGTCAGTCTGGTGGCAAAGGGACTGTAAGGGATAGAAGTAGCTACCTGGGGTCTGTGGCCATTCTCTGGTCATCTCACTGTAGGAATAGTATGCTGAGGCATAGCTATTGTGACATTAGTGTTCCTTTAAGTGATTTTGTTTTTAAAGTCATGATCTCTGCAGCTCACACCCTTCAGTGATGTCTCTGGGAGGAAGAGAAATAGATAAAAAACACTGCCAGTCAAGTGATGAGGGCTGTCTTTAGTTTTGTTTTGGCTGCAGTATTCGAGGCATAACTGAAAGTCTCTCTCTCTGTTTATTTTGGAAGTTTTACCAGTTAGCTAAAAGCACATCTTGTTTGCCATCCTGCAGTAAGGAATCTATGTTTTGAGGTTTTGAAGACTACAAGCTGCTCTGAGTTTTCAAGATCATTTGAGATCAGTATTCAACACAGGGCACTGAATTCCAGTATCATGTGAGATTTAGCCCATGTGGTGATACATCTGTTTAAAGGGTTTTGTTTATTAGAACATAGAACATTACAGCGCAGAACAGGCCCTTCGGCCCACGATGTTGCGCCGACCAGTTACAAAACAATGACCCACTAACCTAAACCAATCCCTTTTCATCCATAAACCTATCCACAGATCTCTTAAACGCCCCCAAACTAGGTGCATTTACAACTGCAGCTGGCAGGGCATTCCAGTCCCTCACCACCCTCTGGGTAAAGAACCTACCCCTGACATCAGTCCTATAACTACCCCCCCTTAATTTAAAATCGTGCCCCCTCGTGTTAGCTTTCTCCATCCTAGGAAAAAGGCTATCACTATCTACCCTGTCTAAACCTCTAATCATCTTATATGTTTCAATGAGATCCCCTCTTAGCCGCCTTCTTTCCAGCGAAAACAACCCCAAATCTCTCAATCTCTCCTCATAGGATCTCCCCTCCATACCAGGCAACATCCTGGTAAACCTCCTCTGCACCCTCTCCAAAGCCTCTACATCCTTCTTGTAATGTGGGGACCAGAACTGCACACAAAACTCCAAGTGCGGCCGCACCAGAGATGTGTACAGTTGCATCATGACGCTACGACTCCTAAATTCAATCCCCCTACCAATATTGGATTTTGGTTTTAATAGGAACAGAGTTGAGGAGGAACTTCTTCACTCAAAGGGTGGTGAATCCCTGGAATTCTCTGCCCGTTGAAGTGGTGGAGGCTACCTCGCTGAATATATTTAAGACGCAGGTTGATGGGTTTTTGATAAGAGAGGGGATTAAGGGTTATGGGGAGAGGGCGGGAAGGTGGAACTGAGACACGACAGATCAGCCATGATCTCGTTGAATGGCGGGGCAGGCTCGAAGGGCCGGATGGCCTACTCCTGCTCCTATTTCTAATGTTCTTATGTTCACATTAGAGATATTCATTAAGAGTTATAATTTACACTGGTTGTTTTGCTTCTTGTTTGTAATTGATAAAAGTTCTTGCTAATTTTCTTATACATGTTAACTGTATTCTTAAATAAACTTTGATAAAAGCTCCCTAGTCAGTCACTTGAATCAGACCTGAAGTGAAACATCTCAAGCTTATCCTAGCCAAATTCAAGATGCAGAACTTCTGATTCAGGCAGACTCCATAAAATACTTTGGAATTTCTGACCTGAACCATAACCCAAGGAAAGGATTCTATAGGTGATGAGGAAAGAGGGGGTTGAGCAGTCTAAAGAGGTTAGAACAAAGCTATGGGGGAGAAGGCTTGTTGAAATTATACAAGACAGTGGTAAGGCCACATTTAGAATACTGTGTACAGTTCTGCTCACCCTATTATAGAAAGGATATTATTAAATTAGAAAGTGCAGAAAAGCTTTACTGGCCGTTACTGGGACTTCAGTTATAAGGACAGGCTGGATAGACTGGGACTTTTTTCTCTGGAGCATAGAAGGCTGAGCATTGATCTTACAGAGGTCTATAAAATAACGAGGGGTATAAATCAGACACTTTTTCCCAAAGGGAGGGGAGTCTAAAACTAGAGGGCACAGGTTTAAGGTGAGAGGGGAGAGATACAAAAGGGTCCAGAGGGGCAATGTTTTCACACAGAGGGTGGTGAGTGTCTGGAACAAGCTGCCAGAAGTAGTAGTAAAGGTGGGTACAATTTTATCTGTTAAAGAGCATTTAGACAGTTACATGGGTAAGATGGGTGTAGAGGGATGTGGGCCAAACATGGACAAGTGGGACTAGCTTAGTGGTTAAAAACTGAGCGGCACGGACCAGTTACAATGCATGGACAAGTGTTAGGGCAATGAAAAATTGACTTGCACTCATGCCTGCATGAGCTTTTCCTCATTTTGTTTCAGGGAGGAGGTGGTGGTCCCGCTAAACCAGGAGGCAGAGACAGGTTAACATCGACTAACCGCACCAAAGTGGTGGCTGCCAACTCCAAAACTCGAAGCAACACGAAACCCTCTGAGACTCTGTCCAAAGCTGCTCCCACCTTGCCCCAGGCAAGGATCGGCGTCTATAGGAAAACACCCACTTTCTTCGCAGTGACATCAAAGACAACAGAGAATGAGCTGATTGAGCAACAATTGTTTCAATCGGGACAGTATGGCGGCAGTTTTAACCCTCCTACCGCCCACACTGCAGGTCTCTGTCAATTAGATAATCAGAAGAACAGGCAGGCGGTAGAAGCAGCTCCAAACACTGGGCACTGTGCCAGCATAGCTCTCATTAAACCCTTTGCAAATCCAGCAACTAAAACACAAGCTGGCAAAAAGAACGCTATTTCAAATAATCGGTTACAGGCTGTTGGCAGAACAACCAAAGCTTTCCCTGCTGCAGCTAAGTGGGCAGGTACAGCAAAGACAGCTCCCGGTGCTGCCAAATCTATCGGCACTGCCAGGGCGGCACCTGGTGCGGCAAAGCCTGTCGGCACTGCCAGGGCGGCAAAGCCTGTCGGCACTGCCGGGGCGGCACCTGGTGCGGCAAAGCCTGTCGGCACTGCCAGGGCGGCAAAGCCTGTCGGCACTGCCAGGGCGGCACCTGGTGCGGCAAAGCCTGTCGGCACTGCCAGGGCGGCACCTGGTGCGGCAAAGCCTGTCGGCACTGCCGGGGCGGCACCTGGTGCGGCAAAGCCTGTCGGCACTGCCAGGGCGGCACCTGGTGCGGCAAAGCCTGTCGGCACTGCCAGGGCGGCACCTGGTGCGGCAAAGCCTGTCGGCACTGCCGGGGCGGCACCTGGTGCGGCAAAGCCTGTCGGCACTGCCGGGGCGGCACCTGGTGCGGCAAAGCCTGTCGGCACTGCCGGGGCGGCACCTGGTGCGGCAAAGCCTGTCGGCACTGCCAGGGCGGCACCTGGTGCGGCAAAGCCTGTCGGCACTGCCGGGGCGGCACCTGGTGCGGCAAAGCCTGTCGGCACTGCCGGGGCAGCTGCTAAACCTGTTGGAATGGTGCCGGTTTCACCACAGTTCACCGACACAGATAGAGATCAGAGCGATGGCTACCAGAGACCGAGGAACTCAACACAACAGCTGACAGGTCACAAAACCAAGCCCGCTTCTGGCTTACTGCCACCGATCACCACTGATTCCACTGCAAATAAGCCAGTGACAATCTGGCAGCCTTTCACAAGGTCTGCTCAAAGACTGCACCCAATTTGGTGGTCTGCCCCTCGGAGCACAAAGGCAAGTAAAGGAGTGGTGCATATCGCAAGCAAGTCAACCGTGTCAGCACTCGACACTGGCCAAGATGGAAGCACGGTGCGCAAGACCGTCAAAGGACAAGATGAACGGAGGTAAGAGGAAATAGTTTGTAACTGCCGCAAAATGATTTGGTTCTGTTTGAACCCACATGCTTGTCCGAGAATGGTTTCTCTGTCGAGAAGATGTTTGTGAAAGGATTTTTCTGACCATCTGAAATCCAGGGTACAATCTGCTTGAATCGATATCCCTGCTCTGTCTGTCATGCATTTCACTCGGGCTGTGGCAGAGAGGATGTGTGCACTGTCTGGAAACTGGGCTCAGGTGTAACCCTTATGCTTTGTATCTTTCTATCCTTGTAAATGTCAGGGCAGGCAATCAGCCAAGCTCCTACACAATGTAGGTTTATATTTTGGATGGAAACCTCTGTGGTAGACAGTTATTATGATTTTGTTTCATTCAAAAGTTGCTGGGTGTCGCTGGCTAGGCCAGCATTTTATTGCCCGTTCCCCTTGCAAAGGCGGTGATGAGCTGCCGCCTTGGACCATTGGTGGGGTAGGTACATCCACGGTGCTGTTAGGGAGGGAGTTCCAGAACTTTGGCCCAGCGACAGTGAAGGAACAGTGATATATTACCAAGTCTGGATGGCAGGTGACTTGGTTGGGAATCTCCAGGTGGCGGTGTCCTTGTCCTTTGGGGGTTTGGAAAGTACAGTCCAAGGGATCTCAGTGAGTCGCTGCAGTGCATCTTCTAGATGGTACACACTGCTGCTACCGAGTGTCATTGGTGGAGAAAGTGGATGTTTGTTGAGCAATCAAGTGAGCTGCTTTATCCTAGATGTGTTGTATTGTTGTAGCTGCACCCATCCAGGCAAGTGGGGAGTATTCCATCACACTCCTGACTTGTGCCTTGTGGACAGGCTTTGGGGGGAGTCAGGAGGTGAGTTACTCTCCACAGGATTCCTAGCCTCTAACCTGCTCTGGTAACCACAGTATTGATATGGCTGGGTCCAGCTCAGTTTCAGGTCAATGTCATTGAATACCAAGAGGCAATGCTGAGATCACTTCTTGTTGGAGATGGTCATTCATGCCATTGTATGGTGCGAATGTTACTTGCCACTTGTCAGCCCAAACCTGGATATTGTCCAGGTCTTGCTGCTTCAGTATCTGAGTCCTCACCAATGATACTGTACATTAATTCCAAACAGTGGAGAGTTTTCCCCCATTTTCTCATTGACTCCAGTTTCTGGTCAGCATTAACCCCCAAGATGATAGTGCAGGATTCAGTGATGGCAATGCCATTGAATGTCAAGGGGCGATGGTGGTGTCCCTTATCCATCCAAGCCTGGATATTGTCCAGGTCTTGTTGCATTCAAGGTGGGCTACTGGTATTATCACTAGACTATTAATCCAGAAACTCAGCTAATGTTCTAGGGACCCGGTTCGAATCCCACCACGGCAGATAGTGAAATTTGAATTCAGTTTTAAAAGATCTTGAATTAAGAATCTACTGATGACCATGAAACCATTGTCGGAAAAACCCAGCTGGTTCAGTAATGTCCTTTAGGGAAGGAAATCTGCCGTCCTTACCCAGTCAGGCCTACATTGACTTCAGAGCCTCAGCAATGTGACTCTCAACTGCCCTCAGAAATGGCCCAGCAAATCATTCAGTTCAAGGACAATAGGAATGACAACATTCAATCAACTGCTGCCTTGTCAAGGACAGTCTCTCTCTCTCTCTGTTATAATAGGGAATTGAAGTTCACTGAAGAGCCAGTGTATAAATATAAACCCTGTACCTATATCCTCGCAATGTAACCGGAGATATAGGCAGATAATATTCCACTTTCTTTACTAGTAAGATCCTTAGTTAACCAATGCACCAACTTGAATCGAAGCAAACAGTTTAGCCATTTTGTTTCATCTCCTCGATAAAGTTGAAATTTATTTCTAAAAGCATGGTTTCAATATCACCATTTTTTTTTAAAAGTGACTCTGTGCTGATCCACACAGAAGAAAGTGGAACAGTTCTTACTCTGCATGTGAGAGTGGCCTGTGCTGAATTGCTTTTCCCAGTTCCAATTGCAAATGGATTTGTCTTAAAGTTCTGTAGCTTGCTTAGATTCTCATTAGCTGGATTGTATTCGCTAGGTTGGCACTGTTGCCCCACAGCACCAGGGACTCGGGTTCGATTCTGGCTTGGGTCACTGTCTGTGCAGTGTGTGAACTCTCTACAAGATGCACTGCAGCAACTTGCCAATGTTCCTTAAGCAGCAGCTTCCAAACCCATGACCACTTCCATGACCACGTCCTAGACCACTTCCATCTAGGACAAGGGCAGCAGAACGCCACTACCTGCTAGTTCCCCTCCAAGCGGCACGGTGGTTAGCACTGCTGCTTCACAGCGCCAGGGACCAAGGTTCAATTCCTGGCTTGGGTCACTTAAATAGAACATAGAACATTACAGCGCAGAACAGGCCCTTCGGCCCACGATGTTGCGCCGACCAGTTACAAAACAATGACCTACTAACCTAAACCAATCCCTTTTCGTCCATAAACCTATCCACAGATCTCTTAAACGCCCCCAAACTAGGCGCATTTACAACTGCAGCTGGCAGGGCATTCCAGTCCCTCACCACCCTCTGGGTAAAGAACCTACCCCTGACATCAGTCCTATAACTACCCCCCCTTAATTTAAAGCCATGCCCCCTCGTGCTAGCTTTCTCCATCCTAGGAAAAAGGCTATCACTATCTACCCTATCTAAACCTCTAATCATCTTATATGTTTCAATAAGATCCCCTCTTAGCCGCCTTCTTTCCAGCGAAAACATACTTGACTGTGTGGAGTCTGCACGTTCTCCCCATGTCTGCGCGGGTTTCCTCCCACAGTCTGAAAGACTGTGAGAGTGGCCTGTGCTGAATTGCTTTTCAGATGCTAGTCAGATGCTAAGTTCTCCCTCAGCAACTAAGGGATTTTCACAGCACTTCCACTGAAGTGTTAATTGTAAGCCTACTTGTGACACAAATAAATACTGAGTTCTTCTGTGGTTAGTTTAATTGGACAGATTTGGTGTTGAGCCCAGTACTCATTAGATTAGGACAATCTCTATTATTCCCAGAATTTTCCCAGAAAATAAACAAGACTTGAAGTAAAGCTTGCAAAGAAACATAATTGTGAGCCTGCAGTGCTTTGCAGTTGCTAGGGTTCATCCAGAGTACACATGCTCACAGAAACCCATTCAGCGATCCCTGGCTCTTTCCCCACCTGAATTTGCTGATACGTTTGACCTCTAAGGTGGGAAAAGCAACAAAAGATCACTGACTTCTGGTGAAGAGTTGTTGGCCTGAAACATTAACTCTTTATCTCTCTCCACAAATGGTGTCAGACTCGCTGAGTATTCGCAGCACTGTGTTTGTTCTTAATTTGTACAGTAAAATCCTTAAGAGTGCAGAATTACTGATGATCGCGTCTGCACCGAACTCACATCCTATCCCTGTAAGTCCACGTGTTTACCTTGTTAAATCAGGAGGCTGACAGTAACCCCACCCAGACCCTATGCCTGTAACCTTATTTACCCTGCTACTTCCCCCAACACTAAGTGCCAATTTAACATGGCCAATCAACCTAACCTGCACATCTTTGGAGTTTAGGAGGAAACCGGAACGCCCAGGGGAAACCCATGCAGACACGAGGAGAATGTGCAGACTCCACACAGGACACTGGTGTTGTGAGGCAGCAGTGCTAACCACTGTGCCCCATGCTACCCCACTGTTAATAACATACTTAAACAGTTTTCTTAAGTTATGAAGTTTTTTTTAAACTTTGCTCAATACTGTTGATGAATAACAGTACTGAACAATAATTTTATAAACTTACATTTGGAAGAGAGGGAAAAGAGGAAAAGAAGGAGGAGAACAAGAAAAGGAAAAAGCTAAAGACACCCTCTTTAGTCCCAAAAATATCAATGATAAAATCAACAGCAATCATAAGAGGGGATATAATTTCACGGAACAGCTGGAAGCTAATTAGGGTCAGTTATAGAAAAGCAGAGAGTGGAAGTTTGTCAAAACAACTTGGACAATGTTTCCAAGTTATGTAAAATCCATCAGTGGAGCCTCTTTATTGTGTATTTTCCTTAAGTTTAAAAGTTCATTTATTGTGTGTCACAAGTAGGCTTATGTTAACATTACAACAAAGTTACTGTGAAAATCCCCTTGTTGCCACACTCTGGCATCTGTTCAGATACACTCAGGGAGAATTTAGTATGGGCAATACACTGAACTGGTACTTGTTTTGGAAACCAGAGCAAATGGAGGAAACCCACGTAGACGCAGGACAACCTACACATCTTTGGTCACTAAGGGAGAATTGAGCATGGCCAATAAACCGAAACAGCACATCTTTCTGACTGTGGAATGGAAACCCTTGCAGACACAAGCAGAATGTGCAAACTCCACACAGACAGTGACCCAAGCTGGCAATGGAACCCAGGTGCTGTGAGGCATCAGTGCTCACCACTGTGTCACCGTAAGAATCTGCATAAGCTCTCGTATCCCATTGTTAAAAAGAAGGCGAGGCGGATTGCTTCCGATTTAATGGAATAATGCAATAATTTGAAAAGGTGAATACATCAGTCTGGAATCTTATAGGAGGCATGCTAATTGATTCCAAAGAGTGCTGTAATGGGAGAAGATTCAATGCTATTACTTAAAATATGTGAAAGCAATGTTTTTAAAAAAAAAGTGTTTGTCCAATTTAGAATACAGCCAGGTGTGTGTGTGCGTCAGAGAGGCTGGGACACTATAGTGTTTGGATAAATCTTGGCTCATTTCTCTTTGGCTAGGCGGATATGATGTAAGATTTTAAAATTATAGCAACCCGTGTCTTGCACAAATAGTTGAGGAATGTACTTGAGAGAGAATGGACTCCCAGTTACCCTCCAAGACCAATTCAAAATCTTGCTCCCTTAGAATTTTCGCCATGCTAAATTTCCCCAGAGTATCTCTCCTGCATAGTCGTTAGCACTGCTGCCTCATAGCACCAGCGACCTGGGTTTGATTCCCATGTCCCTGTCTGTGTGGAGTCTGCAAGTTCTCCCTGTGTTTGCGTGGGTTTCCTCCAGGTGCTCCGGTTTCCTCCCACAGAAGTAAAGATGTGCTGGTTAGCTGCTAAACTCTCCCTCAGTGTACCTGAACAGGAGCCAGAGAGTGGCGACTAGGGGATTTTCATAGTGACTTCATTGCGATATTAACATAGGTCTACTTGTGACACAAATAAATAAACATTAAAAACTTTAAGATGGGTAGGTTAGAAGGAATAGCAGGGTAAATATGTGGAGTAACAGGACTAGGGCCTGGGTATAGAACATAGAACATTACAGCACAAACAGGCCCTTCGGCCCTCGAGTTGCGCCGATCGCATCAACCCCACCAATCTATAGACCTATCTATAACCCCCAATCCCATTAAACCCCATATACTCATCCAGAAGTCTTTTAAAAGACCCCAGCGAGTTCGCCTCCACCACCGATGACGGCAGCCGATTCCATTCACTCACCACCCTCTGAGTGAAAAACTTACCCCTAACATCACCTCTGTACTTCCCTCCCCGCACCTTAAATCTGTGTCCTCTCGTAGCGACCATTTCAACCCAGGGAAATAGCCTCTGAGAGTCCACCCTATCTATTCCTCTCAACATTTTATAAACCTCTATCAGGTCGCCTCTCAACCTTCGCCTCTCCAGGGAAAAGAGTCCCAGCTCCCTCAACCTATCTTCATAAGGCATGCCTCCCAGTCCAGGCAACATCCTTGTAAATCTCCTCTGCACCCTTTCAATAGCTTCTACGTCTTTCCTATAGTGAGGCGACCAGAACTGCGCACAGTACTCCAAATGAGGCCTGACAAGGGTCCTGTAAAGTTGCAGCATTACCTCCCGACTCCTAAACTCAATCCCTCGATTGCAGACTCTTGCAGACTCGATGGGCTAAATGTCTTCCTGCACTTGAGGGATTTTATGATTCTTAATACAATTTGTAAATGAGCCCCCCGACGAGAGGGTTTAGTTCTGGTAGAATATCGATTGGTGATTTTGGTGATCGATTGGGGATGTTTCTTTTCTTGGATATGTAACGGTTTTCTTGGATATGTAACGGTTCAACTCCTCCTTTGCTCCAGGAAACGCCTTGAAGAATGGCTGCTATCTAAGGGGAAGACCTACAAGCGTCCTCCCATGCCAACCCCTTTCAAGCAATCGGTGCAGTCCGTTAAAAAGAATTTGGAGTTCTCCTTCCAGGAGGTGATCGAGGAGGAGGAAGAGCAGAGGAGCCTGACCAGCAGGGTGATCCACATGCTGGATGACTGCATGAGGCTACTGGAGAAGGTGCCCAAGGCAATATCAGTGCGAGTGAGAAGTATAGTGACAGACCTCAAAGGGACTCTGATTATCCCATAAAAGAATAAAATCAATTAAAAAAAAATCTTTTGCCTGGGGATGGTTGCAAATGCTGTGCTGGACTTCCTCCCCCACTTGATTGGACTCACCACCATTCCCAACTGGAATGTGGCAGGAACTTGGATATGATCTGTGGATGCATGGGGTGGGTTCAGGGGTGTGTGGGGGTTCGAGGGGGGGGGGGGGGTGCAGGGTGTCTGTGTGGGTTTGCCCGCGCACGCCTGTGGGTTCATCCATGCGATTAATGCACCCAACAGCTTGTAATTAAACACAAAAGTGCTCAACAGGGCGGGCAGCACCTGTGGAGAGAGAATCGGAGTTACCGTTTCAGAACCATGAACTCACATCGTTCACTTGCTTAGGGCAGCAGAGTGGTACAGTGCTTAGCACTGCTGCCTCATAACGCCAGGGAATCGGCTTCGATCCCCAGCCTTGAGTCACTGTGTGGAATCTGCACATTCTCCCCATGTCTGCATGGGTTTCCTCCCACAGTCCGAAAGATGTGCAGGTTCGGTGCTAAATTCTCCCTCAGTGTACCCCGAACAGGAGTGTGGCAACTAGGGGGTTTTCACAGTGACTTCATTGCAGTGTTAATGTAAGCCTACTTGTGACATTAAACTTTAACCCCCTTGTTCTCCACTGATGGTGGATCTGTTTGTGTTAAGCTGGGAAGATTTTATCCGTTGCTTTCTGTCCCTTCAGGGTTCCCTACCGGAGCAGGTGTCTGCCACACTGCAGAATGTTCCAGAAGGTGAAAAGTTTGCCAAGTACTGGATCTGCCGGGCCCGTCTTCTGGAGTTAACTGGCCCAATGGAGGCTGTAATTTCGCTGTTTGAGCAGGCAGTTCACAGTGGCGCAGAGGTATGGCAACTCTGAATTCTTAAAATGTAGCTTTACCTGGGCACCCAGAAATATCCATGGCTTCCACTTCCACACGATTTGAACAAATGGTGACTAAACTGCAGTTAGGAGGTGTGAGCACCCTGCTGTCGGTACCCTTCCAAACCCAGACAGAACATCTGAGTTTTGCACGAGCCTAGGTTAACACACACATCTTGAGGTTGCTGTTTCTGTCACCGACCAGCACAGGCTGAAATCAGGAGGATATTTCTGATGGTGACGGGGGGGTCACAGTCTGAGGATTCAGGGTAAACCATTTAGGAGAGAGGTAAGGAGACATTTCTTCACCCAAAGAGTGGTGAGCCTGTGGAATTCATTCCCACAGGAAGTAGTTGATGCTAAAACACTGAATGTATTCAAGAGGCAGCTGGATATAGGACTCGGGGCAAATGGGATCAGAGGTTATGGGGAGAAAGCAGGATTAGGCTGTTGAGTTAGGTGATCAGCCGTGATGGTGATGAATGGCAGAGCAGGCTCGAAGGGCTGAACGGCCTCCTCCTGTCTTCTATGTTGCTGTGAACTTTCCCTTCTCTAGTCTTGAGGTGTCATTGAAAGTGTTAGGAACACTAAAATTTGAGTCTTAGGCAACAGCAAGGTGATGGTAGACAGTGGCCTAGTGGTATTATCGCTAGACTATTAATCCAGAAACTCAGCTAATGTTCTGGAGGACCCAGGTTCGAATCCCACCATGGCAGACGGTGGAATTTGAATTCACTTTAAAAAAATATCTGGAATTAAGAATCTACTGATGACCATGAAACCATTGTCAACTGTTGGAAAAACCCATCTGATTCAGTAATGACCTTCAGGGCAGGAAATCTGCTGACACGTGACTCAGCAATTTGGTTGACTCTCAACTGCCTTCAGGCAATAAGTGCTGGCCAGTCAGTGATGCCCATGTCCCACAAATCACTAAATAAAGTCCAACTTCAATTTTAATGGAGACGGGAGAGGTTCCGGAAGATTGGAGGATTGCGGATGTAGTCCCTATTTTCAAGAAAGGGAACAGAGATAGCCCGGGAATTTACCGCCCGGTGAGTCTGACCTCAGTGGTTGGTAAGCTGATGGAAAGGCTTCTGAGGGACAAGATTTACGAGCATTTGGAGAGGTTTGACATGATCAGGAATAGTCAGCATGGATTTGTCAAGGGCAGGTCGTGCCTTACGAGCCTAGTTGAGTTCTTCGATAATGTGACTGAACACATTGACGAAGGTAGTGTACATGGACTTCAGCAAGGCTTTTGATAAGGTCCCCCATGCAAGACTTCTTGAGAAGGTGAGAGGGCATGGGATCCAAGGGCCTTTGGCCTTGTGGATCCAGAACTGGCTTGCCTGCAGAAGGCAGAGAGTGGTTGTGGATGGGTCTTTTTCAGAATGGAGGTCAGTCACCAGTGGGGTGCCCCAGGGATCTGTTCTGGGACCCTTGCTGTTTGTCATTTTCATAAATGACCTGGATGAGGAAGTGGAGGGATGGGTTAGCAAGTTCGCTGATGACACGAAGGTCGGCGGTGTTGTGGATGGTCTGGAAGGATGTCAAAAGTTGCAGCAGGACATAGATAGGATGCAGGAATGGGCGGAGAAGTGGCAGATGGACTTCAACGCGGATAAATGTGTAGTCGTCCATTTCGGCAGAACCAACGGGATGAACGAGTACACTATCAAGGGCAGGAGTCTTAGTAGCGTTGAAGAGCAGAAGGATCTCGGGGTCCGGGTTCACAGGACTCTTAAATCGGCCTCGCAGGTGGAGGAGGTGGTCAAGAAGGCGTATGGTGTACTGGCCTTCATTAATCGAGGGATTGAGTTTAGGAGTCGGGAGGTAATGCTGCAACTTTACAGTACCCTCGTCAGGCCTCATTTGGAGTACTGTGCGCAGTTCTGGTCGCCTCACTATAGGAAAGACGTAGAAGCTATTGAAAGGGTGCAGAGGAGATTTACAAGGATGTTGCCTGGACTGGGAGGCATGCCTTATGAAGATAGGTTGAGGGAGCTGGGACTCTTTTCCCTGGAGAGGCGAAGGTTGAGAGGCGACCTGATAGAAGTTTATAAAATGTTGAGAGGAATAGATAGGGTGGACTCTCAGAGGCTATTTCCCCGGGTTGAAATGGTCGCTACGAGAGGACACAGATTTAAGGTGCGGGGAGGGAAGTACAGAGGTGATGTTAGGCACAACTCAAGGGCCGAAGGGCCTGTTTGTGCTGTAATGTTCTATGTTCTAAATGTTTTAATAGATTTTTTGAGTTTGTTCATAATATTTCAGCTTTCTATCTTAGCCTAATATATAAGACCTCATCTGTTTAAATAAAGTGATTAGAGTTGTTTGCACTTTCCTTTTCCTGGTTGGCTGTGAGAATTCTTTAATGTGATTGACTGTTTGGGCAGCTTGATGGCCATCACCACAGGGCAAGGCCTGGGAATCCCTATTAAAACAATACTTCCATTGGAGAGAGGACAAGTTCTCGCCACAGCAATCTCAGCATCTCTTAGCTTGTGTGCCCTTCTGACTGCAAAATCTGGCCCAATATATCAAGACCATAAGATATAGGAGCAAAATTAGGCCATTTGGCCCATCGAGTCTGCTCCACTATTCAATCATAGCTGATAAGTTTCTGAACCCTACTTTTCCCCATAACCTTTGACCCCCTTACCAATCAAGACCCTATCTCTGTCTTAAATACACTGAGTGACCCGGCCTCCTCTGTGGCAACGAATTCCACAGATTCCCCAAACCCTCTGGCCGAAGAAATTCTTCTTTTTCTATGATATTCTGAGGCAGATTTTCAGCGTCTTGGCGTGTGGTGGGGATACAGGAAATCGGATCTTTATGTAGAAAATGCTGAGTATCTTCCCACTTCTCCTTTAATTGCCGAAATGCCTCCTTGCCCTGTGTGCCAAATTGCAATAACAGATTCTAAATTTTCCAGCCTGTTGAAGAATTACGATCAGCGCTTGTAGAAACCATCATGAGGAATGCCAACTCTCAACCAGCTTTGCCAGGTAAATTCCTAACTTGTGGTGAGGGTCAGCCTAGACTACATTGAATTTGGATGAGTATAAGGTTTGATTCAAGTGACCCCCTAGGGAGATTTAATCAAAGTTTATTTCATAACAGTTACAGGGGAGGCGATGGCCGAGTGAGATTATTGCTAAACTATTAGTCCAGAAACTCAGCTAATGTTCTGGGAACCCAGGTTGGAATCCTGCCACGGCAGATGGTAGAGTTTGAATTCAGTAAAAAAACAAAATCTGGAATTAAGAATCTAATGATGACCATGAAACCATTGTCGATTGTCAGAAAAACCCATCTGGTTCAGTAATGTCCTTTAGGGAAGGGAATCTGCTGTCCTTACTCTGGTCTGGCATACATGTGACTCCAGAGTCACGGCAATGTGGTTGACTCTCAACTGCCCTCAAATGGCCGAGCTATCTATCCCCTTCTTGAAACTATTTAATGACTCAGACTCTGCCACACTACAGGGCAGCAAGTCCCACAAATTCACTACCCTTTGCAAGAAGTAGTCCCATCTCATCTCAGTTTTAAATCTACCACCTTTCAGCCAAACCTGTGACCTCTTGTTCAAGATTGCCCCACAAAGGGAAACGTTTGGGCTATGTTTACTTTAGTATTTTACACACCTCTGTCAGATCCCCTCCCATTCTACTAAACTATAGTAAGTATCAGCTCAAACTGTTTAATCTCTCCTCTTACGTCAGCCCTACCATCCCCAGAATCGAGGACAGTTGGGAGGAATTTGTTACAGCAAGGTCATGTCCTGCTAATTCAATTAGGGTCATCAGAGTAGTTCATTCTGCATAGATTTTAGCAAGGCTTTTGACAAGGTGCAACAATAGCTTCTGTTCTGAAAGGTTTCGGGGAGCACCTGTATTGGATGCTTGTAGATCCTTGGTGATAGCTGATGAGGTAGATAGTGTGGTTTAAGGGAGTATTAGATGGGGAGCACTTTCCTTTCACAGCCCAGGCACATAAGCGCAAGGAAGTTATGTTCACACTTTACCAACACAAGTTAGGCCACAAACCTGCATTGCAAGGAAAGATATGATCACACAAGAGAGAAGGTTAAAGAGAATGTTTTTCCTGTGGAAGGGTTGGACAGACTAGAGTTGTCTTGGGACAGAGGAGACAAATCAGTTGAAGGGTGAGGGTTGGATAGGAATGTCCTGTTTACATTCGGGTAGTTACTATAAATTTCAAATAATTTTTTACTTGTAGGCTGCATGCATTGCCTGCTGGGCCAGCATTTATTGCCCATCTACAATTATCCTTGAACTGAAGGAATTGCTAGGCCATTTCAGAGGGGATATTTTAAGAGTCAGCCACATTGCTGTGGCTCTGGAGTCACATGTAGGCCAGACCGGGGTAAGGACGGCAGATTTCCTTCCCTAAAGGACATTAGTGAACCAGAAACCTTCCTCAGATACCCCTCAATTAATTTGCCATTGTGTGCCATTCTTCTCTGTGTACTGAGGGAGAAATTAACACATCTTTCTGACTGGGAAGAAACCGGAACACCTGGAGGAATCACATGTAGACATAGGGAGAATGTGCAGACTCCATACGGACGGCACCACACGGTAGCACAGTGGGTTAGCACTGCTGCTTCACAGCTCCAGGGTCCTGGGTTCAATTCCCGGCTCGGGTCACTGCCTGTGTGGAGTTTGCACATTCTCCTCGTGTCTGCGTGGGTATCCTCCCACAGTCCAAAGATGCGCAGGTTAGGTTCATTGGCTATGCTAAAATTGCCCCTTAGTGTCCTGGGATGTGTAGGTTAGAGGGATTAGTGAGTATAATATGTAGGGATATGGGGGTAGGGCCTGGGTGGGATTGTGTTCGGTGCAGACTCGATGGGCCGAGGGGTCTCTTTCTGCACTGTAGGGTTTCTATGATATCTATGACAGTGAGCCAAGCCAGCAAACAAACTTAATGTGGTCTTATTCATTTAATTGGCAGTGATTAGCTCAGCTAATTACAGCTTTGAGAAAATCAAATCACCTACAGGAAATCTAAAGTACAATCAAAAGTGCTGGAAATGTTCTGTTTTTTATTTGCTCGTGAGGGGTATGTGTGGCTGGTTGGGCTAGCATTTAATTGTCCTTACTCTGTTTTGGGTCCACAAACCCATTGAAATGGCACAGCACATCCTTATCCAGTCTGAGTTCACGCTGGGTTTGTTGATGTTGGTGGCGAGGCAGGAGGTCGACACCAGCAAGCTGTTGAAAATGTGTGGATGTGAAATGCAGACCAGCACAAGGCTGCCTCTTGTGAAATAACATGACCCCTGCTGCACTGTTCAAGTATGAAGAATGGAGTCCCAAAGATAGTTGGAAATCTGCCCAACAGCAATAGTGGGAGAATAAACAACATTATGTGTGCGCTGGTCCGTACTGGTGTTCCAGTCAAAAGACTGCTGTTTCCAAAAAGGCTCAATTTATTTAAGCTTATTTATTAGTATCAGAAGTAGGCTTACGTAAACACTGCAATGAACTTGCTGTGAAATCCCCTAGTCGTCACACTCCGGCGCCTGTTAGGGTACACCGAGAGAGAATTTAGTACCCTAACCAGCATGGACTGTGGGAGGAAACCCGAGCATCTGGAGAAAACCCACGCAGACACGGAGAGCGTGTAGACTCCGCACAGACGGTGACCCAAGCTGGGAATCGAACCCGGGTCCCTGGCACTGGGATAGGTTGATTGGCCATTCTAAATTGCCCCTTAGTTGATGTTAGCTGATTCTGAGGGGGGATGGGAACCGGAACTGTAGCTCCATTGTACAGGAGGATGAGAATAGGGAGGTCA
Source organism: Prionace glauca (assembly GCA_037974335.1). Classification (NCBI taxonomy): domain Eukaryota; kingdom Metazoa; phylum Chordata; class Chondrichthyes; order Carcharhiniformes; family Carcharhinidae; genus Prionace; species Prionace glauca. The sequence goes on along the minus strand of CM075751.1, from coordinate 19,543,892 downwards.
TGGATAAGGTTTCTCGGTCACAGCAGTGTATTGGCAGGCGGGAGGGTGGTTTGAAGTGCGTATACTTTAATGCGAGGAGCATACGCAATAAGGTGGACGAACTTGCAGCCTGGATTGGTGCCTGGGACTTCGATGTTGGGGCCATTTCAGAGACATGGATAGAGCAGGGACAGGAATGGTTGTTGCAGGTTCTGGGGTTCAGATGTTTCAGTCAGAGCAGAGAAGGTGGTAGAAGAGGGGGAGGCGTGGCATTGTTAGTCAAGGACAGTATTACGGTGGCAGAAAGGACGTTTGATGTGGACCTGTCTATTGAGGCAGTATGGGCTGAGATTAGAAACAGGAAAGGAGAGATCACACTGTTGGGAGGTTTTTATAGGCCCCCAAAAAGTTCCAGAGATGTGGAGGAAAGGATTGCAAAGATGATCCTGGACAGGTGCGAAAGTAACAGGGTAGTTAACAAAGAACAACCCAGCACGGAAACAGGCCCTTCGGCCCAACGAGCCCGCGCCGCCACATCACCCTACACCTATTCTACCCTGCATATCTATGAATGGAACCCTACTCAGTCAGATTCAGGGAAGAAATAGTGTCAATTTGGTAAAAACCGATTAGCCTGAGAGCACATCTTTGGGGTGTGGGAGGAAACCGGAGCGCCCGGAGGAAACCCACGCAACCACAGGGAGAATGCGCAAACTCCCACAGACACAGGCCCAAATCCATGTGCCTGCACAGCCAGCAGTGCTAGTCACTGAGCTGTTGCGGCGCCCATCTACCGGTCCAGGATCAAGCACACACACCGACATGAAGTACTAGGCCACTCCTGGAACTTCCAAGAGCAGCCCAGGCACGACCTGCCGTGTGAATGCCCCTCGTTTGACACGAGGTGGACCTCCACCTTGGAATAAAGACAAAAATATTAATCTTACAGCCTGCCTTTCCGGTGTCTCCCGAGGTTCAACCCTATTTAATAGCCCCTACCATATCCCTCCATTCTCGTTTCACTCATGTGCCTATCTAACTGCATCTTAAACGAGTCCAACGTTCCTGCCTCCACCACCCTACTCGGTAGCACGTTCCAGACCCCCACAACTCTCTGCGTAAAGAACCTTCTTCTCACCTCCAAATTATACCTCTCCCCCCTCACCCTTAAATGATGACCTCTCGTGTTCGTACCCAGTCTAGGGAGCAGTCTCTCACTATTAACTCTATATATTCCCTTCAGTATCTTATATACTTCTATCATGTCCCCTCTCAATCTCCGTCTTTCCAAGGAGAATAGTCCCAGTTTCTTCAACCTCTCCTCGTAACCCAGTCCCCCCATGCCAGGCAACATCCTGGTAAACCTCCTCTGCACCCTTTCCAGAGACTCCACGTCGTTCCAGTAGTAAGGTGACCAGAACTGGACGCAGTGCTCCAAATGCGGTCTAACCAACGTTCTGTACAACTGAAGCATTAGATGGCAGCTTTTATACTCTATGCCCCTTCCTATAAAGGCCAACATCCCATAAGCCTTCCTAACAACCTTCTCCACTTGTGACGCAACCTTCTTGGATTTGTGAACCTGCACTCCCAGGTCCCTCTGTATGTCTATACTCCTAATCGGCCTCCCTTTAATCACATAGCTCCTCTCTGCATTATTCCGTCCAAAATGCATCACCTCGCATTTGTCAGGATTAAATGCCATCTGCCACCTATCTGCCCACTGCACCAACCTATCTATATCCTGTTGTATCACCTGACAATCCAGTTCCATACCCGCCAACCCTGCCATCTTGGTGTCATCAGCAAACTTGCTAATCACACCACCTACGCCCTCTTCCAAGTCATTTATGTAGACTACAAAGAGGAGAGGTCCCAGTACTGAGCCCTGCGGCACACCACTGGTCACTGACCTCCAGCCCGACAAGGTCCCCTCCACAGCTACCCTCTGTCTCCTATTTCCCAGCCAGTTCTCAATCCACCTAGCTACCTGGCCTCATATCCCATGCGCCTTAACCTTTTCTACCAGCCTACCGTGAGGGACTTTGTCAAATGCCTTACTGAAATCCATATAGATGACATCAACGGTTCTCCCATCGTCAACCGTTTTTGTCACCTCCTCAAAGAATTCCACCAGATTCGTAAGGCAAGACCTCCCTCTAACAAAGCCATGTTGCGTATCCCTAATCAGATCGCAACGCTCCAAATGCTCATACATCCTACCCCTAAGTATTTTTTCCATTAACTTCCCTACCACCGACGTCAAACTCACCGGTCTACAATTTCCAGGGTTATCCCTACTACCTTTTTTTGAACAACGGGACCACATTTGCTACCCTCCAGTCTTCTGGGACCTCACCTGTGTCCAAAGAAGAGACAAAGATTTGCGCCAGAGGCCCAGCAATTTCATCTTTCGCCTCCCTAAGCAGCCTGGGATAAATACCATCAGGCCCCGGAGCTTTATCCGTCCTTACGCTACCTAAAAGCCCTCGCACTTCCTCTCTCGTAATAACTATATCCTGCAAATAAACCTCCACTCCCTCCAAGAAACCGCACGATTCTGAACCCCTCTCCTTTGTGAATACCAACGCAAAGTATTCATTCAGGAGCTCCCCCATTCCCTCCGACTCAATACACAACTCTCCACTCTTGTCCCTAAGAGGACCAATTTTCCCTCTAACTACTCTCTTGCCTCTAATATAGGAATAAAATGCCTTTGGATTTTCCTTAATCCTACCAGCCAAAGCCATCTCATGCCCTCTCTTCGCCCTTCTAATTCCCCTTTTTAGCTCCCTCCTACTCTCGCTGTATTCTTCCAGCGCACTCTCCGTACCCATTTGTTTTGACCTAACATACGCCTCCCTCTTCTTCCTGACCAAGTCTTCAATATCCCCCGTAATCCACGGCTGTCTAATCCTACCTTTCCCATCCTTTCGCTTAACCGGAACATACCTCCCCTGCAACCATTTCATTTTGTCCCTAAATGCCTCCCACTTGCCAACCGTGGACTTGCCAGCTAACAGTCCCTCCCAATCAGTTTGCTGCAGCTCCCTCCTAATCCTGCCATAGCTCGCCTTTCCCCAGTTCAGCACACTCCCATTCGGACGGCACTCGTCCCTTTCCATTTTTATCCTAAAGTAGACGGACTTGTGGTCACTGTTCGCCACATGTTCGCCTACCTCTACCTCACCCACCTGCCCAGGCTCGTTTCCCAACACTAGATCCAGTATAGCCCCTCCCCTAGTCGGGCTAGTTACATACTGTTCTAGCGACCCTTCCATAACACAGTTCACAAACTCCTCTCCCTCCGTACCCCCAGCTCTAGGCCCCCTCCAATTCACTCCTGGAAAATTAAAATCACCCACTACAACCACTCTGTTCTTCCTGCACCTGTCCAAAATGCCCCTGCAAATGCCTTCCTCCACTGACTTAGGGCTGTTGGGCGGCCTATAGTACACCCCTAGCAATGTGATCTCTCCCTTTTTATTCCTCAACTCCACCCACACTGACTCAATCCCTATCTCTTCCATATCGTCCTCCCTCTGCACTACTGTGATGTTTTCCCTGACTAACAGTGCCACCCCTCCACCTCTCTTCAACCCTCCTCTGTCACACCTAAAACACTTGTACCCAGGAACATTCAGCTGCCAGTCCTGCCCCTCCCGTAACCATGTTCCGTTACAGCCACCACATCTAACAGCCTCACAAACATCAAGGCCCTAAGCTCATCCGTTTTCCCTGCCACACTCCTAGCATTGAAACAGACACAGTTCAACCCACAAGTGTCCCTCGGAACCACCTTCTCCCTTATAATTTTCCTTTCACCCGATTCTCTCCCAGCCACCTCCCCACCCCCCCCCCCCCCCCCACCCCCTATTAGTTTAAATCATTCCTGAACACCCCAGCTAACCTCCCCGCTAAGACATTAGTTCCCCTCCCGTTCAAATTCTCCCCACCCTTCCTGTACAATTGCCTTTCTCTCTTAAACACCTCCCAGTGATTCACAAAAGTAAACCCCTCTACCCTACACCAGTCCCTCAACCATGCATTCAACTGCATGATCTCTTCATTCTTTGCCCTGCTGGTACCGGGCAGCAACCCAGACAGTGCCACCCTGGAGGTCCTGCTCTTTAGTTTGGCCCCCAGCTCCCTAAATTGCCTACGTACCTCTACCCTACTCCTCCTTCCTATGTCCCCCTCCCCTACGTGTACTATGACCTCTGCCTGGGTCCCCTCCCCTTTCAAAATTCCCTCTACCCTATCCGATACATCCTTTACCCCTGCTCCAGGGAGGCAGACCATCATCCTGGAGTCGCGCCCCTGCCCACAGAACCTCCTATCAATCCCTCGGACCCTCCCATCCCCTACCACTATAACCTTACCGGCCCCCTTCCGTCCCTCTAAGTCAGTCTCCCCTTCCTTCCTATCTTTCTGTGCCCCTGTCGACGAACCTTGGGGGGCCTCCGGAGAGGCCGGGGGACCCTGACTGCTCTTCTTCTTCCTCTTTCCCCTCCTCACAGCTGAGGAGGACACTGGGTTGCAGGGGTGTAAAATAGTCAGTATTACGGTTGATAAGGAGGATGTGCTGGATATTCTTGAGGGGTTGAAAATAGATAAGTCCCCTGGTCCGGATGGGATCTACCCTAGGATTCTCTGGGAGGCTAGAGAGGTGATTGCAGAGCCTCTGGCTCTGATCTTCAGGTCGTCATTGGTCTCTGGTGTAGTCCCGGAGGATTGGAGGATAGCGAATGTTGTCCCATTGTTTAAGAAGGGGAACAGAGACTTTGCCAGGAATTATAGACTGGTGAGTCTTACTTCTGTTGTGGGCAAGGTGTTAGAAAAAATTATTAGGGATAAGATTTATAGTTATTTGGAGTATAATGAATTGATTAGAAATAGTCAGCATGGTTTTGTAGCGGGTAGGTCGTGCCTTACTAACCTTATCGAGTTTTTTGATAAGGTGACCAAAGAGGTGGATGGGGGCAAGGCAGTTGATGTGGTATATATGGATTTTAGTAAAGCGTTCGATAAGGTTCACCATGGTAGGCTTCTGCAGAAAATGCAGATGTATGGGATTGGGGGTAATCTAGGAAATTGGATCAGGAATTGGCTATCAGATAGGAGACAGAGGGTGTGGTTGATGGGAAATATTCATCATGGAGTTCGGTTACGAGTGGTGTGCCTCAGGGATCTGTTTTGGGGCCACTGCTGTTTGTAATCTTTATTAATGATCTGGATGAGGGTATAGTTGGGTGGATTAGTAAATTTGCTGATGACACCAAAGTCGGAGGTGTGGTAGATTGTGAGGAAGGGTGTCATAGTCTGCAGGGAGACTTAGATAGGTTGCAGAGCTGGGCCGAGAGGTGGCGGATGGAATTTAATGCGGAGAAGTGTGAGGTAATTCACTTCGGTAGGAGCAACAGATGTGTCGAGTGTAGGGCTAACGGGAGGACTTTGAATAGTGTGGATGAACAGAGGGATCTAGGTGTATGTGTACATAGATCCCTGAAAGTTGGGAATCAAGTAGATAAGGTTGTTAAGAAGGCATACGGTGTCTTGGCGTTTATTGGTGGGATTGAATTTAAGAGTCGCAGCGTCATGATGCAACTGTACACAACTCTGGTACAGCCGCACTTGGAGTACTGTGTGCAGTTCTGGTCCCCACATTACAGGAAGGATGTGGAGGCTTTGGAGAGGGTGCAGAGGAGGTTTACTAGGATGTTGCCTGGTATGGTGGGGAGGTCCTATGAGGAGAGACTGAGGGATTTGGGGTTGTTTTCGTTGGAAAGAAGGCGGCTAAGAGGGGATCTTATTGAAACATATAAGATGATTAGAGGTTTAGATAGGGTGGATAGTGATAGCCTTTTTCCTAGGATGGAGAAAGCTAGCACGAGGGGGCATGGCTTTAAATTAAGGGGGGGGTAGCTACAGGACGGATGTCAGGGTTAGGTTCTTTACCCAGCGGGTGGTGAGGGATTGGAATGCCCTGCCTGCTGCAGTTGTAAATGCTCCTAGTTTGGGGGCGTTTAAGAGATCTGTAGATAGGTTTATGGATGAAATGGGATTGGTATAGGCTAGTGGGTCATTGTTTTTGTAACTGGTCGGCGCAACATCGTGGGCCGAAGGGCCTGTTCTGCGCTGTAATGTTCTATGTTCTAACAGTCGTCCATCCTCCCTTCTCTTCAGCCCTTGAGACCTCCTCCTGCTCATGGTTCCCAGCCATTATCTCCTCGTTCTCCCTGACTAGAAACGCATCTTCCAGCCACCCCTCGAGTTGCCTGACCCAGGCCCCCAATCGCTGCAGTTCTAAACATTTACTGCAGATGTTGTTATGGGGTCTTTAACTTTACAAATATCGATTGGAAAAGCTATAGTTCAAGCACGTTAGAGGGGTCAGTTTTTGTCCAATGTGTGCAGGAAGGTTTCCTGACACAGTATGTAGATAGGCCAACAAGAGGTGAGGCTACATTGGATTTGGTACTGGGTAATGAACCAGACCAGGTGTTAGACTTGGAGGTAGGTGAGCACTTTGGTGATAGTGACCACAATTCGGTCACGTTTACCTTAGTGATGGAAAGGGATAGGCATATACCGAAGGGCAGAAGTTACAGCTGGGGGAAAGGTAATTATGAGGCTATTAGGTGAGATTTAGGATACATTGGATGGAGTAGGAAATTGCAGGGGCTGGGAACATCTGAAATGTGGAGTTTATTCAAGGAGCAGCTACTGCGAGTCCTTGATAAATATGTACCTGTTAGGCGGGGAGGAAGTGGTCGAGTGAGGGAACTGTGGTGTACTAAGGAAGTAGAATCTCTGGTGAAGAGGAACAATGAGGCTTATATAAAGATGAGATGTAAAGGCTCAGTTAGAGCACTGGAGAGTTATGAAATAGCCAGGAAGGAGCTAAAGAGAGAGTTAAGAAGAGTTATAAATTAGCCAGGAAGGAGTTAAAGAGAGAGTTAAGAAGAGCTAGGAGAGGACATGAGAAGACTTTGGCAGATAGGATCAAGGAAAATCCTAAAGCTTTCTACAGGTATATCAAGAATAAAAGATTGGTTAGGGCGAGATTAGGGCCAGTCAGAGACAGCAATGGGAAGTTGTGCGTGGAGCCTGAAGAGATGGGAGAGGCACTGAATGAGTATTTTTCGTCAGTAATCACGCAGGAAAAAGTCAGTGTAGTGGAGGTGAATACTGCGATACCAGGTAGTGGACAAGACGGGATTGAGGTACATAAGGAGGAGGTGTTGGCAATTCTTGAGTGTGAAAATAGATAAGTCCCCTGGGCCGGATGGGATTTACCCTAGGATTCTCTGGGTGGTTAGGGAGGAGATTGCAGAGCCTTTGGTTTTGATCTTTATGTCGTCATTGGCTTCAGGTATAGTACTGGAAGACTGGAGGATAGCAAATGTTGTTCGCTTGTTCAAGAAAGGGAGTAGAGACCATCCTGGGAATTATAGACCAGTGAGCCTTACTTCTGTTGTGGGTAAAGTTTTGGAAAGAATTATAAGGGATAGGATTTATAATCACCTAGAGAGAAATAAATTGATTAGGGATAGTCAACATGGTTTTGTGAAGGGTAAGTTGTGCCTCAAACCTTATCGAGTTTTTTGAAAAGGTGACCAAAGAACTGGTCAAGGTTCCCCATGGTAGGGTATTGCAGAAAATGCAGATGCATGGGAGGGTGATTTAGCAGTTTGGATCAGGAATTGGCTCGCTGGTAGAAGACAGAGGATGGTGGTTGATGGGAAATATTCAACCTGGAGTTCAGTTACAAGTGGTGTACCTCAGGGATCTGTTTTGGGACTACTGCTGTTTGTCATTTTTATAAATGACCTGGATGAGGGTGTAGAAGGAAGGATTAGTAAATTTGCTGACGACACCAAAGTCAGAGGAGTTGTAGACAGTGAGGATGGATGTTACAGTTTCCAGAGGGACGTAAATAAGCTGCAGAGCTGGGCCGAGAGGTGGCAGATGGAGTTTAATACGGAAAAGTGTGAGGTGATTCACTTTGGTAAGAGTAACAGGAGTACAGAATATAGGGCTAATGGAAGGACTCTTAGTAGTGTTGACGAGCAGAGAGATCTCGGGGTACATGTGCATAGCTCCCTGAAAGTTGGCACCCAGCTTGATGAGGTTGTTAAGAAGGCGTACGGTGTGTTAGCTTTTATTGGTAGAGGGATTGAATTTCGGAGCTGTGAGGTCATGTTACAACTGTACAAAACTCTGGTGCGGCCGCACTTGGAGTATTGCGTACAGTTCTGGTCGCCACGTTATAAGAAAGATGTGGAGGCATTGGAAAGGGTGCAGAGGAGGTTTACCAGGATGTTGCCTGGTATGGTGGGAAGGTCTTATGAGGAAAGGCTGAGGGACTTGAGGTTATTTTCATTGGAGAGAAGAAGGTTAAGAGGTGACCTAATTGAGGCATACAAGATGATCAGAGGGTTAGATAGGGTGGACAGTGAGAGCCTTTTACCTCGGATGGTGATGGCTAACACGAGGGGACATAGCTTTAAATTAAGGGGTGGTAATTATAGGACGGATGTCAGAGGTAGGTTCTTTACTCAGAGGGTAGTAAGGGTGTGGAATGCCCTGCCTGCAGCAGTTGTGGACTCACCAACTTTAAGGGCGTTCAAATGGTCAGTGGATAGGAATATGGATAACACTGGAATAGTTTAGGTTAGAGGGTCATTAGATTGGTTCCACTGTCGGTGCAACATCGAGGGCCGGAGGGCCTGGACTGCGCTGTAATGTTCTATGTTCTCAGTGTAAGAGGCATTAGCTGGGTGAACATAAGGGGCTACGGGGATGAGGCCTGGTAGGATTGTTGTCGGTACTGGCTTGATGGGCTGAAAGGCCTCCATCTGTACTGATTGGATTTGATTTATTATTGTCCCGTGTATTGGGATACAGTGAAAAGTATTGTTTGATTTATTATTGTCACGTGTACTGGGATACAGTGAAAAGTATTGTTTGATTTACTATTGTCACGTGTACTGGGATACAGTGAAAAGTATTGTTTGATTTATTATTGTCCCGTGTATTGGGATACAGTGAAAAGTATTGTTTGATTTATTATTGTCACGTGTACTGGGATATAGTGAAAAGTATTGTTTGATTTATTATTGTCACGTGTACTGGGATACAGTGAAAAGTATTGTTTGATTTATTATTGTCCCGTGTATTGGGATACAGTGAAAAGTATTGTTTGATTTATTATTGTCACGTGTACTGGGATACAGTGAAAAGTATTGTTTGATTTATTATTGTCACGTGTACTGGGATACAGTGAAAAGTATTGTTTGATTTATTATTGTCCCGTGTATTGGGATACAGTGAAAAGTATTGTTTGATTTATTATTGTCCCGTGTATTGGGATACAGTGAAAAGTATTGTTTGATTTATTATTGTCACGTGTACTGGGATATAGTGAAAAGTATTGTTTGATTTATTATTGTCACGTGTACTGGGATACAGTGAAAAGTATTGTTTGATTTATTATTGTCACGTGTACTGGGATATAGTGAAAAGTATTGTTTGATTTATTATTGTCACCTGTACTGGGATACAGTGAAAAGTATTATTTGATTTATTATTGTCACGTGTACTGGGATACAGTGAAAAGTATTGTTTGATTTATTATTGTCACCTGTACTGGGATACAGTGAAAAGTATTGTTTGATTTATTATTGTCACGTGTACTGGGATACAGTGAAAAGTATTGTTTGATTTATTATTGTCCCGTGTACTGGGATACAATGAAAAGTATTGTTTGATTTATTATTGTCACGTGTATTGAGATACAGTGAAAAGTATTGTTTGATTTATTATTGTCACGTGTACTGGGATACAGTGAAAAGTATTGTTTGATTTATTATTGTCACCTGTACTGGGATACAGTGAAAAGTATTGTTTGATTTATTATTGTCAAGTGTATTGGGATACAGTGAAAAGTATTGTTTGATTTATTATTGTCACGTGTACTGGGATACAGTGAAAAGTATTGTTTGATTTATTATTGTCACGTGTATTGGGATACAGTGAAAAGTATTGTTTGATTTATTATTGTCCCGTGTATTGGGATACAGTGAAAAGTGTTGTTTCTTGTGTGCTATATAAAGCACTCCATTCAAAGAGGACATAAGGTGAAGGAAAGCAGAGAGTGCAAAATATAGTGTTACAGTCACAGCTCGGGTGTAGGGAAAGATCAGCTTAATTCAAGGTAAGCCCATTCAAAAGTCTGACAACAGCAGGCAAGAAGCTGGTCTTGAGTCAGTTGGTATGTGACGTCAGACTTTAGAATCTCTTTCCCGACTGAGGAAGGTGGAAGAGAGAATGTTCAGTGTGTGGGGGGTCCTTGATCATACTGGCCACTTTGCCTGAGGCAGCGGGAAGCGCAGATAATCAATAGATGGGCCTCGTTCACAACCCTTTGTAGTTTCTTGCAGTCTTGGATACAGCAGGAGCCCATACCAAATTGTGATACCATCAGAAAGGATGCTTTCTATGGGGCAGTTGTAGCGGACATGCCAAATTTCCTTAGTCTGAGAAAGTGGAAGTTGGTGGGCTTTCTTAATATAATGCTGGCATGGGGGGGTGGGTTCTACTATCTAATACCCCAAGCCTCCCTGCGCCTTCTTTCAAATCCTATTGATGGGGTTTTTGTCAACTTTGATTCTCATTGGTCTCTGATAGAAACAGAAGATGATGAAACTGAAGGTTGTGGGGAATTAGCCACCATCACATCACGTGTAGGAGCGATGAGGATCTTGTGTGAGGAAACAGAGAGTCACAGTTCATCCGTGGTCAAATACAGAGTTACCGCAACACCTCAAGTGCTCCGGTAAGGTATCGATTCCGTTCTGTTTTTAAACTGGAGGAGAACTGGTTAAATGTCAGTCTCCTGCAGTGACTTGCCGAGATTCCGTTAGTTCAGCCTGGGACTGATATGCCTCACCCTTATTTTGACTGGAACATTTTGTTATCCTGGCTGTTTAGAAGTCACCAAGAGGGCGCAGCAGTTAGTGATATCTCACTCACCAGGGTGGGAGACCTGGACTCAGGAGGTGAGAATGAACAGTGTAATGTCGATTACTGAATTATAGAATCCCTACAGTGCAGAAAGTTTTAAAGTTTATTTATTAGTCATAAGTAGGCTTACTGTGAAAATCCCTGAGTGGCCACCATTCTCTGGCACCTGTTCGGGTGCGCTGAGGGAGAATTTAGCATCTAACCCGCACATCTTTCAGACTGGTGGGGGGGGGGAGACTGGAGAACCCGGAAGAAACCCACGCAGACACGGGGAGAATGTGCAGACTCTGCGCAGACAGAACCTGGGCTCCTGGCGCCGTGAGGCAACAGTGCTAATCACTGTGCCATCTCAATACTCCCTGTCCCTCCCTATCTTTGTATCATCTGCAAACTGCAGTCCATCGCGAACAGTGGCCCAAGCCAGGAATCGAACCCGGGTCCTTTGTGCTACAGCCCATCAAGCCTGCATCGACAACAATCCCACCCAGGCCCCACCCTGTAACCCCACGTATTTACCCTACTAATCCCCCCGACACTAGAACAAGTTAGCATGGCCAATCAGCCTAACCCACAGTGCTCACAGCGCCAGGGACCTGGGTTCGATCCCCAGCCCGGGTCACTGATTGTGTGGAGACTGCACATTCTCCCCGTGTCTGCGTGGGTTTCCTCCCACAGTCCGAAAGAAGTGCTGGTTAGGTGCTAACTTCTCCCTCAGTGTAACCCGAACAGGAGTGTGGCGACTCAGGGATTTTCACAGTAACTTCATTGCAGTGTTAATGTCAGCCTATTTGTGACACTAATAAAACTTTGTGGGAGGAAACTGGTGCTGATACTGAGACAGCAGTGTTAATCCCTACCCTACATAAATAATGTAAACCACAGAAAACAATGCATGACAAGCAGATTGTATTGTATCCAACTAAGCCATTTGGTGTTTTTTTGGGAGGGGGGCGTTATGCTTCCTTCCTGGACACATTTGGATTTTTGAGTTCGGTTGCTGCCTCTGTTTCCTCTGCAATTCTAGACGTGCCCCTTGACACCCCTGGTGTCCGCAGGGGTCCCTATTAAAGATCAACACAATGCTCAGCTCAGTAACAAGCTAAGTGTCAGATGCTCAACTGGCCAACATGGCTGCAACATTTACCCCTTTCATTTCTTTCTCTCCAGCATTGAGAGTGTCGACTCCCTCCTCCAGCCCCAAGGCCTAGTGGTGTTATCGCCAGACTACTGATCCAGAAACTCGGCTAATGTTCTGGGGGACCCAGGTTCGAATCCCGCCACGGCAGATGGTGGAATTTGAATTCAATAACATCTGGAATTAAGAATCCACAGATGACCATGAAACCATTGTCAGAAAAACCCATCTGGTTCCCTTTAGGGAAGGAAATCTGCCGTCCTTACCCCGGTCTGGCCTACACGTGACTCCAGAGCCACAGCAATGTGGTTGACTCTCAACTGCCCTCCAAGGGCAACTAGGGATGGGCAATAAATACTGGGCCCAGCCAGCGATTCCTGTATACCATGAATTAATAGAAAACAAAACTCTTATTCGTGCTTTGGTACTTCCTGACCTGACTGTTTCACTGCTCTCCCCTGTAAAAGCAAGCTCAATTCTACGCCCAGCCACTCCAGCTCCCCATCACCACTGCTTGAGACAACACAGTGACAATACTGCCCTGTTGACATTCACGGGTGGTATGGCGGTTAGCACTATTGCCTCACAAGCCCAGAGACCCAGATTCGATTCCTGGCTGGGGTCACTGTCTGTCTGTGGGGTTGATGTGATGTGATCGGCGCAACTCGAGGGCCGAAGGGCCTGTTTGTGCTGTAATGTTCTATGTTCTATGCATGCGTTTCCTCTGGGCACTCCAGTTTCCTCTCTCAGTCCTGAGATGTGCGGGTTAGGTGGATTGGCCATGCTAAATTACCTGTTAATGTCAGGGGGACTAGCTAGGTAAATGCATGAGGTTATGAGGATAGAGCCTGGGGATTGTGGTCAGTGCAGACTCGATGAGCTGAATGGTCTCCTTCCACATTGTAGGATTCTATGATTCATCTACCACCTTGGAAATGAGCAGCTGAAACATTCTCCTGAGCTGGAAAGCAGGAGGAGATCGTAGAGCCTGATCCACGATTTGTAGCTTTAACTCCTGTGTCCCACCCATCCTCCTGTAACCCCGAACTCCCTTGTCAATCAAAAATCTGTCCAACTCTTCCTTGAATATGTTCAATGACTCGCAGCCTCCACTGTTGGACAGAAAATTCAGTAAAAAGTCTGACAACACCAGGTTTTAGTCCAACCGATTTATTTGATAATATTCTCACAAGCTTTCGCGGGGACTGACAAGCCTTAAAGAGAAGGAATTCTTCCTCATCTCTGTCGTAAGTGGGAAAATCCTTTCCCTAGCTCCAGATTCCAGAGCAAGGAAGACATTCTGTCAGTATCCACCCAAGCCAAGCCCCCTCTTGACCTTGTGTTCTAACAAGATCCCCTCTCTTCTAAATGCCAAATAGTCCAAACTGCTCAACCTCTCCTCATTGGATAAACCCTTTCATCCCAGTTATCAGCATAGTGAGCCTACCAATGCAAATACATTTCTCCTTATTGGACGACACAATGGTTAGCACTGCTGCCAGAGACCCGGGTTTGATTCCAGCCTCGGGTGACTGTCTGTATGGAACATGTGTCTTCTCCCCGCGTCTGACTGGATTTCCTCTGGGTGCTCTGGTTTCCTCCCACACTCCAAAGATGTGTAGGTTAGATAGATTGGCCATGCTAAATTGCCCCTTAGTGTCCAAAGATGTGTAGGTTAGGTGGATTGGCCATGCTAAATTGCCCCTTAGTGTCCAAAGATGTGTAGGTTAGGTGGATTGGCCATGCTAAATTGCCCCTTAATGTGCCAAGGTATTTGGTTAGGTGGATTGGCCATGCTAAATTGCCCCTTAGTGTCCAGAGATGTGTAGGTTAGGTGGATTGGCCATGCTAAATGGTCCCTTAGTGTCCAGAGATGTGTAGGTTAGGTGGATTGGCCATGCTAAATTGTCTCTTAGTGTCCAAAGATGTGTAGGTTAGGGGGATTAATGGGGTAAATATATAAGGCTGTGGGGAGAAGGCCTGGGTAAGATGGTCTGTCAGATAGCCATGTATCTCGATGGGCTGATTAGCCTCCTTCTGTACCGTAGGAATTCTATGAAATAAGGAGATCAAAATCCAGGTGTGGTCTTGCCCTGTCCAGCTGTATCAGGACTACCCATTTTTATACACTGTTCCCTTTGCTGCTTTGGTCCTGACCAATATTTATCCCTCAAGCATTATCACTCAAAGAAGATTCTTTGGTCACTTGTGACATTGTTTGTAGAATCTTGCTGTGTACAAGAATGCTGAGGTGGTGAAAGGCACTATGGGATTGCAAGTTCTCTCAGATGGAGAGCTTTCTATCATGACATGTTCTGGGTGGATTGTGCATGAGTCATGAGGTGGTGATTCCCACTCCTGATCTACATGGATCCGGGGTTTCCCTGTTTTCCCGACAGTGTGGGTTTGAGAGGATGACACAGTGTCTGTCTTTCTTCACAGAGGAAAAGAAACTGTGGATAGGATGCGGTCGGTCGGGAAACAAGAAGTGAAGTTCCTCACTCCAGTCCGTCGCTCCGTACGCATTGAACATGCCTCCGTTTCACACCCTGCAATGCTGAAGGAACATGACTACTGTGTGACCTCTCTGAATGAACTCTTAGCTGTGGAGGAGGCAGAAACCTTTGTCTATCAAGAGAACCAGGCTCTGCTGGGAGAATGACAGAAGCGTCACTCCCAAAAGCACTCCCTTACATACGCACTTCAAGCATTGCTTGCATAGTTTTGTAAATAGCCTTGTCGTAATGTATCTCAAATATATGACTGTACATATTTAAACTAATCCTAGCCATTTGTGTTAAAAATGATCTAACTCTAGAGTTAGATCAATGTCTCCTTGGGCAAGTCATGTTCTCTTACTCATGATCATTCCAGTAATGCATATTCTCGCCTTTTGAAAAGACTATTATTATTGTCCTGAATTTCCGTGATAAATGTTGGAAAGACATAGCCTTCTTCTGCCTTGTCATGCTTCTATTTTAATCTGCCTCCTCTGTCCTCATTATGAATCTTTCCTCTGAACGTGTTATCAAACGTTGCAATTTGCCTTTCCCCGCTGCAGTGACGGATTGAGGGAGAGGGTTGCAGCTTCTCTAACCACAAATACTGGTGGTCGTACAGTTAGAAAGCTGGGGGTGGAAAGCTTGAAGGCATCAGCAGCAGAGCAGTGTTCCCCTCTCGGGGAAACTGAAGCTGTATCGTGTGACATTTCCCTTCTCCAGGGACGATTTTGTCAAAGGCCTATACTGACTAGGATAAGTAGGAATCATGTGCCGTGGTACTTTGCTTAGTTCCGGTTGTGTCAAGGGAAGACCAGAATAGAGTTGTGGGATGGCATGGTGGCACAATGGTTAGTGCTACTGGGACATGGGTGTCGCTGGCTGGCCAGTATTTATTGCCCATCCCTCACTGCCCCTTGAGAAGGTGGTGGTGAGCTGCCTTTGTGAATCGCTGCAGTCCACGTGCTGTGGGTTGACCCACAATGCCATTAGGGAGGGAATTCCAGGATTTTGACCCAGCGTTTGGGAAGGAACGGCCGATAAATCTCTAAGTCAGGGTGGTGAGTGGCTGAAAAAGTTTATTAAGTGTCACGAAGACACTTCCATTAACACTGCAATGATGTTACTGTGAAAATCCCTGAGTTGCCACACTCCAGTGCCTGTTCGGGTTACACTGAGGGAGAACAGTCCCACATATCGTTTGGACTGTGGGAGGAAACTGGAGTGCCCGGAGGAAGCCCGTGCAGACACGGAGAGCACACGCAGACACCGCACAGTGACCCAAACTGGGAACCGAACCTGGCTCCCTGGCGCTGTGAGGCAGCAATGCTAACCATTGTGCCACCTTGCCACTTGGAGGGGGACCTGCAGGTGGTGGTGTTCCCCATGTGTCTGCTGCCCTTGTCCTTCTAGATTGTAGAGGTCGTGGGTTTGGAAGGTGCTGTCTAAGGATGAGTTGCTGCAGTGCATCTTGTAGATGGTACACACTGCTGCTACTGAGTGTCGGTGGTGGAGAGAGTGAATGTTTGTGGATGGGGTGCCAATCAAGCGGGGCTGCTTTGTCCTGGATGGTGTCGAGTTCCTTGAGTGTTGTTGGGAGCTGCACCCATCCAGGCAAGTGGGGAGTATTCCATCACACTCCTGACTTGTGTCCTTGTAGATGGGGGACAGGCTTTGAGAAGTCAGGAAATGAGTTACTCTGCGCAGTAAGTTTTGCCTCAGAGATGTAGAGTCTTTGCCTGTTTAATAATGAATTTTTTATCCACAGGCATTTAAGTCCAGCAAGGGGCATGCGGGCGGCAGGTTGTGGTGGGCTGCTCTTGGATATTGCTTCGGGAGTTGCCTACTGCTTCATGTCGTTGGTGTGCGTAAACTGGACCATCTCGAGGGCATCATGACAGCTCAGAGACTATCTCTGTTGCTGTGCGGACACATGGATTTGGGCCTGTGTCCGTGGGAGTTTGCGCGTTCTCCCCGTGGTTGCGTGGGTTTCCTCCGGGTGCTCCGGTTTCCTCCCACATCCCAAAAATGTGCTTTTAGGCTGATTGATTGGGTAACAAATTGTCCCTATATTGGACCTCCCTGATCCTCGCACATTAGGCGTAGACTAAAATCATGAATAGGTCACTGAGACAATGGGACGGCGGCGCGGGCTCGTTGGGCCGAAGGGCCTGTTTCCCGTGCTGTGTTGTTTGTTTGTAGTATTCCCAGCCTCTGACCTGCTCTTGTCTTCACTGGGAGGCGTCTGTTGACCTCGGGTGGAATTTTCCTGTTTAGGATGAGAACAGCTTGAGAATCTCACCCACTGTGTTTATGGGTTGAGTTTCTGGTTAATGGTAACCGCTCCACCCCCCCCCCCCCCCCCCCCCCCCCAAGCCCAGGATGTTGACGGTGGGGGGGGATTCAGTGATCGTTACACCATTGGACGTCAAGGGATAATAGTTTGTGTCTTATTGGTGATGGACATTGCCTGGCATTTGTGTGGTGTGAATATTCCTTGCCACTTGTCAGCCCAAGCCTAGATATATTCCAGATCTTGCTGCATTTGAACAGGGAGAGCTTCAGTAGGTGCACTTTTTGTGCAGTTTTGGGCGCCGCACCTGCGCAAGGATGTTTTGGCCCTGGAGGGAGTGCAGAGGAGGTTTACTCGGCTGATACCGGAGTTGAGGGGATTGAGCTATGAGGAGAGGCTGAATAAACTAGGCTTGTACTCGTTAGAGTTTAGAAGAATGAGGGGAGATCTCATTGAGACGTATAAGATGATGAATGGGATGGATAGGATAGAGGTGGAGAGACTGTTCCCGCTCAAAAAAGACAGTAGGACTAGGGGGCACAGCCTCAAGATAAAGGGGGGGCGGTTTAGAACAGAGTTGAGGAGGAACTTCTTCACTCAAAGGGTGGTGAATCTCTGGAATTCTCTGCCCGTTGAAGTGGTGGAGGCTGCCTCGCTAAATATTTTTAAGAAACGGGTTGATGGGTTTTTGATAAGAGAAGGGATTAAGGGTTATGGGGAGAGGGCGGGAAGGTGGAGCTGAGCCACGACAGATCAGCCATGATCTTATTGAATGGCGGGGCAGGCTCGAAGGGCTAGATGGCTTACTCCTGCTCCTATTTCTTATGTTCTTACTGAACTTCCCAATCTATCACACAAATTTTGATTGATGACCACCAATGCATCCACTATCTCTCCCACCACTTCTCCCAACAGCTGGGATCTGGGGAGGTGACAGTATTTTCACGAGACTAAATCCAGAAACTCAGCTAATGATCTGGGTTCAAATCCTGCCACGGCAGATGCTGGAATTTCAATTTAATTTAAAAAAAAATAGCTGGAATCAAAAATCTACTGTTACAAGTTTAAAAGCTTTTTAATGGGCAGCACAGTGGCACAGCGGTTTGACTGCTGCCTCACAGCTCCAGGGACCCGGGTTCGATTCCTGGCGTGGGTCACTGTCTGTGTGGAGTTTGTACATTCTCCCCGTGTCTGCGTGGGTTTTCTCTGGGTGTGCCCACACTCCAAAAGATGTGCAGGTTAGGCGCAGTGGTCATGCTAAATTGACCCTTAGTATCCTGGGATGCATAGGTTAGAGGGATTAGTGGGGTAAATATGTGGAGTTACAGGAATGGGACCTCGGTGAGATCATTGTTGGTGCAGACTCGATGAGTCAAATAGTCTCCTTCTGCACTGTAAGGTTTCTATCCAGATCATCCAGTCCAGGGGCATTTACCAACTTTCAATCCCACTATTTTCTCCAATACTC
Organism: Prionace glauca; assembly: GCA_037974335.1. Lineage (NCBI taxonomy): Eukaryota > Metazoa > Chordata > Chondrichthyes > Carcharhiniformes > Carcharhinidae > Prionace > Prionace glauca. The sequence goes on along the minus strand of CM075751.1, from coordinate 19,525,491 downwards.
AATTCCACTAAGAAGTTCTTTCAGTGACTTGTTCCCAGAGTCCCTTTGTTCTTGACTAAAAGTGGGGGCTTTTTTTTGCATTGAACTCCATTATTCATTGTCATGCGTCACTAGGCAACATAGTGGTTAGCACCACTTCCTCACAGCGCCAGGGACCCGGGTTCAATTCCCGGTTTGGGTCACTGTGTGAAGTTTGCACACTCTCCCCATGTCTGTATGGGTTTCATGATGTGGGTATGCCGGCGTTGGACTGGCGTAAACACAGTAAAAAGTCTGACATCACCAGGTTTTAGTCCAACCGATTTATTTGATAATATTATCAAATAAATCGGTTGGACTAAAACCTGGTGTTGTCAGACTTTTTACTGTATGGGTTTCCTCCAGGTGCTCCATTTTCCTCCCACAGTCTGAAAGACGTGCTGGTTAGATGCCAAATTCTCCCTCAGTGTAACCCGAACAAGCACTGGAGTGTGGCGACTAGGGGGATTTTCACAGTAACGTCATTGAGGTGTTAATATCAGCTGACATGTGGCACTAATAAGCAAACTTTATGTATTGGCATTCATCTAGAATTAAGAATCTGTCAATCACCATGAAACTATTGTTAGAAAAACCCTATCTGGTTCACTCATGCCCTTTAGGGAAGGAAATCTGCCGTCCTTACCCCGGTCTGGCCTACATGTGACTCCAGAGTCACAGCAATGTGGTTGACTCTCAACTGCCCTTGGGCAACTAGAGATGGGCAATAAATGCCAGCCAGCGACGCCCGTGTCCCATAGGTGATTATGTGGAGTTTGCATGTTGAACATAGAACCCTACAGTGCAGAAACAGGCCCTTCGGCCCATCGAGTCTGCACCGAACACAATCCCACCCAGACCCTATCCCCATATCCCTACACATTTACCTGCTAATCCCTCTAACCTACACATCCCAGGACACTAAGGGGCAATTTTAGCATAGCCAATGAACCTAACTCGCACATCTTTGGACTGTGGGAGGAAACCGGAGCACCCGGAGAATACCCACGCAGACACGAGGAGAATGTGCAAACTCCACACAGGCAGTGACCCGAGCCAGGAATCGAACCCAGGACCCTGGAGCTGTGAAGCAGCAATGCTAACCACTGTGCTACCGTGCCGCTGTTAGAACATAGAACATTACAGCGCAGAACAGGCCCTTCGGCCCACGATGTTGCGCCGACCAGTTACAAAAACAATGGCCCACCAACCTAAACCAATCCCTTTTCGTCCATAAACCTATCCCCATTTGCTCCGATTTCCTCCCACACTCCAAAGACACGCGGATTAGGCTGATTGGCCGTGTTAAGTTAGAACATTCCAGCGCAGTCCAGGCCCTCCGGCCCTCGATGTTGTGCCGACCAGTGGAACCAATCTAATGACCCTCTAACCTAAACTATTCCAATGTTACCCATATGCCTATCCACTGACCATCTGAACATCCTTAAAGTTGGCGAGTCCACAACTGCTTCAGGCAGGGCATTCCACACCCTTACTACCCCCTGAGTAAAGAACCTCCCTCTGACATCCGTCCTATAATTACCACCCCTCGATTTAAAGCTACGTCCCCTCGTGTTAGCCATCACCATCCGAGGTAAAAGGCTCTCACTGTCCACCCTATCCAATCCTCAATTAGACAGTAATTAGCAGGGTCCGCATTTGGGGTTACGAAGATTGGGATTGTGGTTGGTGCACGCTTGATGGGCCGAATGGCCTCCTGAATTGTAGGCATTCTGTGAATGAATAAAAAAAGTGAAAAGTATTGTTTCTCGTGCGCTAGAGAGGCAAAGCATACCATTCGTAGAGTACATAGGGGAGAAGGAAAGGAGAGGGTTCAGAATGTTGTGTTACAGTCACAGCTAGGGTGTACAGAAAAGATCAACTTGATATAAGGTAGGTTCATTCAAAAGTCTTGGCAAGCTTTACCTCGACCTATACTTGGGATTGTCACAGCTATTCAACAGTAAATTTCTGCTGGTAATAATTAGTGCATTTAATGGTCTCTCTTCATACAGTGCTGGCTGATCTTAACGGGAAGTTGTGTGTGAAGTATCGGTCCCAGTTTAACCTGACTAGATACAGCCCTGGTGACCTTCTTGACACTGGTGTGCCCTTGATTTGTTTTCTGAATCGGGCCTCTTAAGTTAGATTATGTTATTGTCACATGAACTGGAATATAGTATTGTTTCTTGCATCCAAACAGACAAAGCATACCATGCATCGAGTGCACAGGGGAGAAGGAAAAGAGAGCTCGTAGAATCTATAATGAAGAATGAGCCTGCACTGACGACAATCCTACCAGGTCATATCCCTGTAACCCTATATATTTACTGTCCTAACCCCACCACGGCCAATCAACCTAACCCACACATCTTTGGACTGTGGGAGGAAACCGGAGCACCCGGAGGAAACCCACGCAGACACAGGGAGTATGAGGTACGCGTGAGTTAACAAGCAGACACAGAAATTCCACACAGGTCCCGGGCGCTGTGAGGCAGCAGTACTTGCCACAGTATCGCTCTAGATGGATCCATTCAGAAGTCTGACGGCAGCAGGGAAGAAGCTGTTCTTGAGTTGGTTGCTATGTGACCTGAGATGCTTGTATCTTTGAAGGTGCACATTTAGTTTCTGTGTCATTTCCTTATTCTTGGCTTGTAACATTCACCTTGACTTATTTACTCCTCAAAAGTTACTTGGAACTCGTGCCTTGGAAGCCAGATGTAATGTTGCAACTGTGTGACAAACAGGAAACAGCACTGGTTCCCTGCGGGCGAAGTGATTAAGAAATAACTGGAATGTAAGCTCTGCAATACACGTTCCCACAATAATCCACTTTCTATCTGCATACCCACATCATCTGTGACAAGCCAGCTGAATCATGAAGTGAAAAATGTGAAGATCAGACAGCCCATGGGGCCACATTTTTCAACTGTCCACAAATCCACAGATAAAAACCGCATACCAACATCTGAGTTAGCAGGAGAGAAATGTTCCTTGAAACCACATACCAACATCTGAGTTAGCAGGAGAGAAATGTTCCTTGAAACCACATACCAACATCTGAGTTAGCAGGAGAGAAATGTTCTTTCAAGGAACAATAAACATATTTGTTGGCTTAAATAATAGTTCTGTTTTAATTAATTCAGGGACATGGGCATCAGTCCATCACTAGTTGCCTAACAGCAGTTGAGAATCAACTGCATTGCTCTGAAGTCACATGCGAACAAGCAACAGCCCAGCAGAGGAACAAGCTCATCAAGTCTGCACTGAAACAAATGCCTCTCTAATATAGCCTTGCCTCTATATGGTCCAGATTCCTCTATTCCCTGCCTATTCATGTATCTATCCACTTGCCTCCTGAACGTTGTTACAGAATCTGCTTCCTCCACCTGCATTCACCACCCTCTGGAAAAACTCTTTTAAACTTCCCCCTCTCACTCTCAACCTATGCCTCCTCTGACCCCGGAGAAAGACACTGACCATCCACTCTATCCCAAGCCTGTCAGGATTTTGTAAACCTCTATCAGGTCCCCTCATCCTCCAAGGCTCCAATGAAAATGATCCAAGTTTCTTTAACCTTTCTTCGTAGTCCAGACCAGCAGATTTCCTTCCCGATAGGGCTATTAGTGGATCAGATGGGTTTTTCCAACAATGGTTTCAAGGTCATTAACGGATTATTAATTTTATTTTAATTGAATTCAAATACCCCAATTTCCCATGGCAGGATTTGAACACAAGGCCCCAGGACATTAGCAGAGTTTCTGGCTCCATGGTCTGGAGATAATACCATAAGGCATGGCCCCTCCTTATGCTCTTGTAATTTAGTAGAGAACATAGAACGTTCCAGCGCAGTACAAGCCCTTCGACCCTCGATGTTGCACCGACCAGTGGAACCAATCTAACGACCCTCTAACCTAAACTATTCCAACGTTATCCATATGCCTATCCACTGACCATTTGAACGCCCTTATCAGAACTCTGTGTCCTCCTCCTGGTTTTGGAACATAGAACATAGAACATTACAGCACAAACAGGCCCTTTGGCCCTCGAGTTGCGCCAATCACATCAACCCCACCAATCTATAGACCAATCTATAAACTTCTATCAGGTCGCCTCTCAACCTTCGCCTCTCCAGGGAAAAGAGTCCCAGCTCCCTCAACCTATCTTCATAAGGCATGCCTCCCAGTCCAGGCAACATCCTTGTAAATCTCCTCTGCACCCTTTCAATAGCTTCTACGTCTTTCCTATAGTGAGGCGACCAGAACTGCGCACAGTACTCCAAATGAGGCCTGACGAGGGTCCTGTAAAGTTGCAGCATTACCTCCCGACTCCTAAACTCAATCCCTCGATTAATGAAGGCCAGTACACCATACGCCTTCTTGACCACCTCCTCCACCTGCGAGGCCGATTTAAGAGTCCTGTGAACCCGGACCCCGAGATCCTTCTGCTCTTCAACGCTACTAAGACCCCTGCCCTTAATAGTGTACTCGTTCATCCCGTTGGTTCTGCCGAAATGGACTACTACACATTTATCCGCGTTGAAGTCCATCTGCCACTTCTCCGCCCATTCCTGCATCCTATCTATGTCCTGCTGCAACTTTTGACATCCTTCCAGACCATCCACAACACCGCCGACCTTCGTGTCATCAGCGAACTTGCTAACCCATCCCTCCACTTCCTCATCCAGGTCATTTATGAAAATGACAAACAATAAGGGTCCCAGAACAGATCCCTGGGGCACCCCACTGGTGACTGACCTCCATTCCGAAAAAGACCCATCCACAACCACTCTCTGCCTTCTGCAGGCAAGCCAGTTCTGGATCCACAAGGCCAAAGGCCCTTGGATCCCATGCCCTCTCACCTTCTCAAGAAGTCTTGCATGGGGGACCTTATCAAAAGCCTTGCTGAAGTCCATGTACACTACGTCCACGGCACTTCCTTCGTCAATGTGTTCAGTCACATTATCGAAGAACTCAACTAGGCTCGTAAGGCACGACCTGCCCTTGACAACATTTCCTCTCAACATTTTATAAACTTCTATCAGGTCGCCTCTCAACCTTCGCCTCTCCAGGGAAAAGAGTCCCAGCTCCCTCAACCTATCTTCATAAGGCATGCCTCCCAGTCCAGGCAACATCCTTGTAAATCTCCTCTGCACCCTTTCAATAGCTTCTACGTCTTTCCTATAGTGAGGCGACCAGAACTGCGCACAGTACTCCAAATGAGGCCTGACAAGGGTCCTGTAAAGTTGCAGCATTACCTCCCGACTCCTAAACTCAATCCCTCGATTAATGAAGGCCAGTACACCATACGCCTTCTTGACCACCTCCTCCACCTGCGAGGCCGATTTAAGAGTCCTGTGAACCCGGACCCCGAGATCCTTCTGCTCTTCAACGCTACTAAGACCCCTGCCCTTAATAGTGTACTCGTTCATCCCGTTGGTTCTGCCGAAATGGACGACTACACATTTATCGACATGGAGTTGGGGGTAGGGTGTTAGCGTGGATAGAGGATTGGTTGTCAAATAGGAGGCAGAGAGTGGGGGTCAATGGATGCTATTCGGATTGGCGGTTGGTGACTAGTGGGGTGCCCCAGGGGTCGGTGCTGGGGCCTCAGCTATTTACCATTTATATAGATGATCTGGAGGAGGGAACCGAGTGCAGGGTGTCGAAATTTGCTGATGACACCAAGATTGGGGGAAAGGCAAATTGTGCGGAGGGTGTGGAGAGTCTGCAGAAGGATCTAGATAGGCTGGGCGAATGGGCCAGGAAATGGCAAATGGAATTTAATGTTGGCAAGTGTGAGGTGGTCCACTTTGGTAGGAGGAATGGTAGGAAGGACTATTACTTACGGGGCGAAAAACTGCAGCAGGCGACGGTGCAGAGGGGCCTCGGGGTCCTTGTGCATGAGTCGCAAAAACCCAGCTTGCAGGTGCAGCAGGTGGTCAGGAAGGCGAATGGGATGCTGGCCTTCATAGCGAAGGGGATTGAATATAAAAGTAGGGAGGTCTTGCTGCAGCTGTATAGGGCATTGGTGAGGCCGCAGCTGGAGTACTGTGTGCAGTTTTGGGCGCCGCACCTGCGCAAGGATGTTTTGACCCTGGAGGGAGTGCAGAGGAGGTTTACTAGGCTGATACCGGAGTTGAGGGGATTGAGCTATGAGGAGAGGCTGAATAAACTAGGCTTGTACTCGTTAGAGTTTAGAAGAATGAGGGGAGATCTCATTAAGACGTATAAGATGATGAATGGGATGGATAGGATAGAGGTGGAGAGACTGTTCCCGCTCAAAAAAGACAGTAGGACTAGGGGGCACAGCCTCAAGATAAAGGGGGGGCGGTTTAGAACAGAGTTGAGGAGGAACTTCTTCACTCAAAGGGTGGTGAATCTCTGGAATTCTCTGCCCGTTGAAGTGGTGGAGGCTGCCTCGCTAAATATTTTTAAGAAACGGGTTGATGGGTTTTTGATAAGAGAAGGGATTAAGGGTTATGGGGAGAGGGCGGGAAGGTGGAGCTGAGTCACGACAGATCAGCCATGATCTTATTGAATGGTGGGGCAGGCTCAAAGGGCCAGATGGCCTACTCCTGCTCCTATTTCTTATGTTCTTATGACAACGGTTTATGCCATGGCGGGATTCAAACCCGGGTCCCTAGAACATGAGCTTCTCCCTCCCCTGGTAACTCGCTGGGGGACACTCAACACAATGGCAATCGACAATGGGTTATCTGACCTCTCGTGTTCATGCCATTCCTCTTACACCGGAAGTGACCTGCACACATGAGGCCATTTCTCGACTGGCCTGAGGTTGGTAAGGAATCGGAGTTCCTGCCTTCCAAAAGTGGGCGTTGAGGTAAACCAAAAGTAAAAACACTGGCAGGTCTGGCAACATCTGTAAGGAGAGGATAGAGCTGATGTGTCAAGTCCAGATGACCCTGTGTCAAAGCTAAAAGGTGTAGAAGGTGAGAATTGTGTATACCACAGGCTGAAGGAATGAAAGTTGAGTCATAGCCATAAAAACCAAGGAAAAAGACTGTTATTAGCAGTCCACATGTACTGGGATACAGTGAAAAGTATTGTTTGATTTATTATTGTCACATGTATTGGGATACAGTGAAAAGTATTGTTTGATTTATTATTGTCACGTGTACTGGGATACAGTGAAAAGTATTGTTTGATTTATTATTGTCACGTGTATTGGGATACAGTGAAAAGTATTGTTTGATTTATTATTGTCACGTGTACTGGGATACAGTGAAAAGTATTGTTTGATTTATTATTGTCACGTGTACTGGGATACAGTGAAAAGTATTGTTTGATTTATTATTGTCACGTGTACTGGGATACAGTGAAAAGTATTGTTTGATTTATTATTGTCACGTGTACTGGGATACAGTGAAAAGTATTGTTTGATTTATTATTGTCACGTGTACTGGGATACAGTGAAAAGTATTGTTTGATTTATTATTGTCACATGTACTGGGATACAGTGAAAAGTATTGTTTGATTTATTATTGTCACATGTACTGGGATACAGTGAAAAGTATTGTTTGATTTATTGTCACATGTATTGGGATACAGTGAAAAGTATTGTTTGATTTATTATTGTCACGTGTATTGGGATACAGTGAAAAGTATTGTTTGATTTATTATTGTCACATGTATTGGGATACAGTGAAAAGTATTATTTGATTTATTATTGTCACGTGCATTGGGATACAGTGAAAAGTATTGTTTGATTTATTATTGTCACATGTACTGGGATACAGTGAAAAGTATTGTTTCCTGCGTACTATACAGACAAAGCATACCATTCATAGAGAAGGAAAGGAGAGAGTGCAGAATGTAGTGTTACAGTCACAGCGAGGGTGTAGAGAAAGATCAGCTTAATGCGAGGTGGGTCCATTCAGAAGTCTGACAGCAGCAGGGAAGAAACTGTTCTTGAGTTGGTCGGTACGTGACCTCAGACTTTGGCATCTTTTTCCCAACAGAAGAAGGTGGAAGAGAGAATGTCCGGGGTGTGTGGGGTCCTTAATTATGCCGGCTGCTTTTCCCGAGGCAGCGGGAAGTGTCGACAGAGTTAATGGACAGGAAGCTGGTTTGTGTCATGGATTAGGCTACTTTCACAACCCTTTGTACTTTCTTGCGGTCTTGGACAGAGCAGGAGCCCAGACCGAGCTGTGATACACCCAGAAAGAATGCTTTCTATGTTGCATCTGTAAAAGTTGGTGAGAATTGGAGCTGACATGCCAAATTTCCTTAGTCTTCTGAGAAAGTAGAGGCGTTGGTGGGGCTTTCTTAACTATAGTGTCGGCATGGGGGGGACCAGGACAGGTTATCGGTAATCTGGACACCTAGAAAATGAAGATTTTGACCATTTCTACTTTGTCCCCATCGATAGAGACATGTTCTCCATTATACTTCCTGAAGTCAATGATAATCTCTTTCGTTTTGTTGACACTGAGGGTGAGATTATCATTGTACCAGTTCACCAGATTCTCTATCTCTTTCCTATAGAACATAGAACATTACAGCGCAGAACAGGCCCTTCAGCCCACGATGTTGCGCCGACCAGTTACAAAAACTTTGACCTACTAACCTATACCAATATACTCTGTGACTAAATCATTTTCCATGGATCTCTCAACAACCCACACCAATATTTGTCACCTTGTGAGTCACGGTAAAGTTTCTCAACAAGAGGGTCAGTCATCTCAGTTCCGGGATATTTCTGTAGGAGTTCCTCAGGATTAGTATCCTAAGCCCAACAATCTTCATCAATGGCACAGTGGGTTAGCACTGCTGCCTCACAGCGCCAGGGACCCAGGTTCGATTCCCAGCTCGGGTCACGGTCTGTGTGGACTTTGCACATTCTGCCCGTGTCCGCGTGGGTTTCCTCCGGGTGCTCCGGTTTCCTCCCACAGTCTAAAGATGTGTGCGTTAGTCTGATTGGCCGTGCTAAGTTGACCTTAGCCAATTTAGGAATATGACCAGGGTGAGATTCTAGTTGGTACAGACTCCTTCTGTACTGTTGGGATTCTGTAAAGACTACATTACTAAAATGAGTAATTATCCTCCTGTCCCAGCATTTGAGGTGTATTCCTGCCAGACACACCGACTGCCTGTAAAATAAGGCTGAATTTTAAAACTTCTCCTTAAACACACAAAGAAGCTATAGCAACTACTTTTATCATAACTCACTGATCCAGTCTAACTCTAATCCTCTCCCACTGGCTGCTGAGAACACATCAGAATCAACTTAATTGCATACATCTATTTTAATTTTGGTCCCTTTTTCTCAATAAAAACTATTTGTGGTGATTTTAAAGTGCCTTTCGCCACTGAATATAGCCAGCGATTCGTCACAGAGTCAGAGAGATATACAGCACGGAAACAAGCCTTTTGACCCAATTCACCCACGCCAACCAGTTTTCTTTAACTGCACTAGTCCTGTTTGCCTGCATTTGGCCCATACCCCTCGAAACCTTTCCCGTTCGTGTCTCTTAAATGTTGCCATTGTACAAGCCTTGACCATCTTCCCTGGCAGCTCATTCCATACATTGGTGGGGGCATGGTGGCACAGCAGGTAGCAATGTTGTCGCACAGGGCCAGGGACTCGGGCTCAGTTCTGGCCTTGGGTCACTGTATGTGCAAAGTCTGCAAGTGCTCCCCGTGTCTGTGTGGGTTTCCTTAGGGCGGCACGGTAGCACAGTGGGTTAGCACTGCTGCTTCACAGCTCCAGGGTCCTGGGTTCGATTCCCGGCTCGGGTCACTGTCTGTGTGGAGTTTGCACATTCTCCTCGTGTCTGCGTGGGTTTTCTCCGGGTGCTCCGGTTTCCTCCCACAGTCCAAAGATGTGCGGGTTAGGTTCATTGGCTATGCTAAAATTGCCCCTTAGTATCCTGGGATGTGTAGGTTAGAGGGATTAGCAGGTAAATGTGTAGGGATATGGGGATAGGGTCTGGGTGGGATTGTGTTCGGTGCAGACTCGATGGGCCGAAGGGCCTGTTTCTGCACTGTAGGGTTCTAAAACTTCTAAAAACTTCCAAAGATGTGCGGTTTAGGTGGATTGGCCGTGCTAAAATGCCACTTAGGGTCCCGGGGTGCATAGGTTAGAGGGATTAGTGGGGTTAGGCAGAGGTAGGGTTTAGGTGGGATTGTTGTCGGTGCAGACTCGATGGGCCGAATGGACTCCTTCTGCACTGCAGGGATTCTACGATTCTACACGCGCCAATCCCTGGGTGACCCTCAGGTCCCCTTTCCCCTCTCACCTTTAAGCTGTGCCCTCCAGTTTGGACTCCCCTACCCTGGGGAAAAGCTATCCACCCTATCTCTGCCCCTCATGATTTTATAAACCTCTATAAGGGTTACTCACCCCTCATCCTCCTACGCTCCGGGGAAATGTCCCAGCCTATCCAGCCTCTCCTTATAACTCAAACCTTCCAGTCCCAGTAACATCCTTGTAAATCTTTTCTGCACCCTTCCCAATTTAATAACATCATTCCTATGGCAGAGCAACCAGAACTGTACACAGTGCTCCAAATGTAGCCTTAACAATGTGTTATGCAGTGATCAAATAACATAATGGGAGAAGTACCAGGCCATTCTGCCCCTCAAGCCTGTGACTCCAGTTGATAGGATCATTGCTCATCTGAGGGGCTTCTTCCCAGTGGGACAGAACAGTGGCACAGTGGTTAGCACTGCTGCCTCACAGCGTCAGAGACCCAATTCCCAGCTCGGGTCATTGTCTTTGTGCAGTCTACAAGTTCTCCCCATGTCTGAATGTGTGGGTTTCCTCCGGGTGCTCCAGTTTCCTCCCACACTCCAAAGATGTGTAGGTTAGGTGGATTGGCCATGCTAAATTGCCCCTTAGTGTCCAAAGATGTGCAGGTTTGGTGGATTGGCCATGCTAAATTGCCCCTTAGTGTCCAAAGATGTGCAGGTTAGGTGGATTGGCCATGCTAAATTGTCCCTTAGTGTCCAAAGATGTGTAGGTTAGGTGGATTGGCCATGCTAAATTGTCCCTTAGTGTCCAAAGATGTGTAGGTTAGGTGGATTGGCCATGCTAAATTGTCCCTTAGTGTCCAAAGATGTGTAGGTTAGGTGGATTGGCCATGCTAAATTGCCCCTTAGTGTCCAAAGATGTGCAGGTTTGGTGGATTGGCCATGCTAAATAGTCCCTTAGTGTTCAAAGATGTGTAGGTTAGGTGGATTGGCCATGCTAAATTGTCCCTTAGTGTCCAAAGATGTGCAGGTTAGGTGGATTGGCCATGCTAAATTGCCCCTTAGTGTCCAAAGATGTGCAGGTTAGGGGGATTGGCCATGCTAAATTGACCCTTAGTGTCCAAAGATGTGTAGGTTAGGTGGATTGGCCATGTTAAATTGCCCCTTAGTGTCCAAAGATGTGCAGGTTAGGTGGATTGGCCGTGCTAAATTGACCCTTACTGTCCAAAGATGTGCGGGTTAGGTGGATTGGCCATGTTAAATTGCCCCTTAGTGTCAGGGGGACTAGCTAGAGTAAATGCATGGAGTTATGGGGATAGCACCAATTACAATCCCACCCAGTTCGATTCTAGCCTCGGGTCACTGTCTTTGCAGAGTTTGCACCTTTCCCCCCCCCCTCCTCCGACCCCCATGTCTGCGTGGGTTTCCTCCCACAGTCCAAAGATGGGTGGGGGGGGGGGGTGGTTAGATTGATTGGCTGTGCTAAATTGACCCTAATGTAAGAGGATTTGCATCCTCCTCCTCACACTTCCAGCTTAGTGTCGCCCGCACGTTTTGAGATATCGCAATCGATTCCTCCGTCCAAATCAGTAATAAGTGTCGTCAATGGCCAGGAACCCGAGAACATTCATCAGGAAGCTTGCAAACAGTCACAGCCAAAAGAGGTGTCTCTGAGCTGAATGAGATGTGAATGAAACTAAAAGGCTGCCGTTAAAGTTTTGTACCAAGTTAGCAGGGGAAATAAAATTGCCAGGCGGGTCATACAAAGTGTCGACGAGAGATCAAAATCTCATTGTAGATGCAAAGAAGGGTGGTGTCTGTATTCAGGACAGTTTTGAGTCTGAGGGAGACAGTGAATGCAGGTTGGAGTTATGGAACATAGAACATTACAGCGCAGAACAGGCCAATGGGACAGAACCACAGGCGGGATAGCAACATTGGAGCAGGAGAGGCCATTTAGACCTTCAATCCTGCTCCGCCATTCATCACGGTCGTGGCTGATTGTCCACTCAATCCTGCTTTCTCCCTTTGATCCCGTTCGCTCCAAGTGTATATCCAGCCACCTCTTCAATACATTCAATGTTTTGGCATCAACTACTTCCTGTGGGAATGAATTCCACAGGCTCACCAGGTGAAGAAATGTCTCCTCATCTCCGTCCTAAATGGCCTCACTATAGGAAAGACGTAGAAGCTATTGAAAGGGTGCAGAGGAGATTTACAAGGATGTTGCCTGGACTGGGAGGCATGCCTTATGAAGATAGGTTGAGGGAGCTGGGACTCTTTTCCCTAGAGAGGCGAAGGTTGAGAGGCGACCTGATAGAAGTTTATAAAATGTTGAGAGGAATAGATAGGGTGGACTCTCAGAGGCTATTTCCCCGGGTTGAAATGGTCGCTACGAGAGGACACAGATTTAAGGTGCGGGGAGGGAAGTACAGAGGTGATGTTAGGGGTAAGTTTTTCACTCAGAGGGTGGTGAGTGAATGGAATCGGCTGCCGTCGTCGGTGGTGGAGGCGAACTCGCTGGGTCTTTTAAAAGACTTCTGGATGAGTATATGGGGTTTAATGGGATTGGGGGTTATAGATAGGTCTATAGATTGGTGGGGTTGATGTGATCGGCGCAACTCGAGGGCCGAAGGGCCTGTTTGTGCTGTAATGTTCTATGTTCTATATGTTCTAAATGGTCTACCCCAAATCCTTAGAACTGGTTCTATACTCCCCCCACCATCGGGAACATATCCCCTGTATATCCCTGTTAGAATTTTATAAATCTCTATGAGATCCCCCCCCCTCTCATTCATCTGAACCCCAGCAAAAACAATCCCAACATAGTCAATCTCTCCCTGTACATCAGTCCCACTGGAATCAGCCTGGTAAACCTTCGCTGCACTCCGTGCAGCTCAATTACTGTCAGTCATTTTGGATCTGTTTGTCTTACCCGGGGAACTTGTGTTTTAGAACATAGAACATTACAGCGCAGAACAGGCCCTTCGGCCCACGATGTTGCGCCGACCAGTTACAAAAACAATGACCCACTAGCCTAAACCAAACCCTTTCCATCCATAAACCTATCCACAGATCTCTTAAACGCCCCCAAACTAGGTGCATTTACAACTGCAGCTGGCAGGGCATTCCAGTCCCTCACCACCCTCTGGGTAAAGAACCTACCCCTGACATCCGTCCTGTAACTACCCCCCCTTAATTTAAAATCGTGCCCCCTCGTGCTAGCTTTCTCCATCCTAGGAAAAAGGCTATCACTATCTACCCTGTCTAAACCTCTAATCATCTTATATGTTTCAATGAGGTCCCCTCTTAGCCGCCTTCTTTCCAGCGAAAACAACCCCAAATCTCTCAGTCTCTCCTCATAGGATCTCCCCTCCATACCAGGCAACATCCTGGTAAACCTCTGCACCCTCTCCAAAGCCTCCACATCCTTCCTGTAATGTGGGGACCAGAACTGCACACAGTACTCCAAGTGCGGCCGTACCAGAGATGTGTACAGTTGCATCATGACGCTGCGACTCTTAAATTCAATCCCCCTACCAATAAACGCCAAGACACCGTACGCCTTCTTAACAACCTTATCTACTTGATTCCCAACTTTCAGGGATCTATGTACACATACACCTAGATCCCTCTGCTCCTCCACACTATTCAGAGTCCTCCCGTTAGCCCTATACTCGACACATCTGTTGCTCCTACCGAAGTGAATTACCTCACACTTCTCCACATTAAACTCCATCCGCCACCTCTCGGCCCAGCTCTGCAACCTTTCTAAGTCTCCCTGCAAACTATGACACCCTTCCTCACAATCTACCACACCTCCGACTTTGGTGTCATCAGCAAACTTACTAATCCACCCAACTATACCCTCATCCAGATCATTAATAAAAATTACAAACAGCAGTGGCCCCAACACAGATCCCTGAGGTTTCAGTTACTTGATTTTATTTTGTGCCGTGATGTGTGGTTCCTTTCCAGCCAACCTCTGGAGCTTTTGTGTTGTGATTAAGTGTGTTGGAGGCTTGGACACCGATTAGGAAATGTTTTTCTTCCCCTCACAGGAACCCTGCCGATTACACGGTCAATCCAAGATGATTCAGTCCAGAAGGATTTGCAAAGTGGCCTCCCCACCACACTCCATCCCCATTCCAGGGGAGGGGGTGAGTTTGACGTGAACTTATGTTCTATATTCTATGAACTTACAGCTCTCTGTGTAGTTGCCTTGCCCATTGCAAGCTCAGCCTTTTGGCTAAGATCGAGTGTACTATTGACATGCCGAGCTTAGCTGAAGTCATCAAGTTACGTTTTAGCTTCCGTTTTTGTTTTGTTTGGTTTGAATCCAATTCCATCAAATCAAATCCATCCAATTCAGAGTCTCAACAAGTTGAGACATTCCCAATCCAAGCTGGGTCTTGATTCGCCTGCTGCGTCTCGGCAATTTATTTCCAGCTAAGATGCAAATGAGATCAAGCCTTGGAGGAAGAGCTGTATCTACTTCAATCAGCTTGGACCGTGTAAATCAAGCCCAAAGCAGGAGGTGAGAGCCCTGGCTTGCCAGCTTGCTTTGGGAATGTCCCAACCTGTTCAGACTTTAAATGAGGTTTGGTTGGATTGAAGTGGTTTAGAAGCATTGTCAACCTGAGCTCACTTGACCTATAAATTTGGTGAGCATCTCACTCTGGAGACCAGAGGAAGACTGGCAGCGTTGCAGATCGGAACGGGATTCAATATCTTCAAGATATCTTCAATATCCTCACCTCCACCATCCTTCACTGCAGCTTTTCAATCTGAGGTAAGCTACGCTTCTCTCGCTCTCAGAGTTCCTCCCAAAAGGCTGTATACTTTGGAGTTTGGGACACCAAGAAGCTTAGCAAATTCTAACAGGGATAGAGGATGATTTACACAATTCTACAGGGTGTTGGTGAGGCCAGACCTGGAGTATTGTGTGCAGTTTCGGTCTCCTTATCTGAGGAAGGATGCCTTTGTTACAGAGGGAGTACAGCGAAGGTTTACCAGGCTGATTCCTGGGATGGCAGGTCTGTCATATGAGGAGAGACTAAGTCGGTGAGGATTATATTCACTGGAGTTTAGAAGAGTGAGAGGGGATCTGATAGAAACTTATAAAATTCTAACAGGGTAGATTCAGAAAGAATGTTCCCGATGGTGATGGAATCCAGAACATAGTTTGAGGATAAGCCTTTTAGAACTTTGGTGAGGAATTTGCACATTCCCCCAGTGTCTGCGTGGGTTTCCTCTGGAAGCTCCGGTTTCCTCCCACACTCCAAAGATATGCAAGTTAGGTGGATTAACTGTGCTAAATTGCTCCTTGGTGTCAGGGGGACTAGCAGGGTAAATGCATGGGGTAATAGGGATAGGGCTCGATGGGGGTGACACAGTGGCACAGCGGTGAGCACTGCTGCCTCACAGCACCGGGGCTCTGGATTCGAATCCCAGCTCAGGTCACTGTCTGTGTGGAGTCTGCACATTCTCCCCGTGTCTGCGTGGGTTTCCTCCGGGTGCTCCGGTTTCCTCCCACAGTCCGAACGACGTGCTGGTTAGGGTGCTAAATTCTCCCTCAGTGTCACCCAGAGTGTGGCGAACTGCAGGATTTTCACAGTAACTTCACGACGGTGTTAATGTCAGCCTACTTGTGTTGTAACACTGATAAATAAACTTTACTTCTGTCGCTCTCAGTCTCTCTCACACTCTCCGAGTTGATCTGCCAAGCTTTTTCATCTGGGCTTGTGACAAAAATCTGTTGCAAGCTAATATTTATGCTTTGCTATCTTAGGTTGAGTGTTCGTGAATCACGTTAAAACAATACCTTTAAAGTTTATTTCTTGAAGTTTATTTATTCTGTCACATGCCTGTTCACTGAGGGAGAATTTAGCACCTAACCAGTGAATCTTTCAGACTGTGGGAGGAAGCTGGAGAACCCAAAGGAAACCCACGCAGACACGGGGAGAATGTGCAGACTCTGCACAGACAGTGACCCAAGCCGGGAATCGAACCCAGGACCCTGGCGCTGTGAGACAGTCATGCTAACCACTGCTAATATGCACGTTATGTCATGTATTATATCTGCTTATAATAGAACAGGGGAGGGGGGAAAGGGAGAAGAGTTATGAAGGACTTACAAATGCATGTTAGATTCCATTTTAACCTCAGGTTTAATTTGAGTATAGGGATCGGGATGTTCTACACTATTGTACAGGGTGTTGGGGAGGCCAGACCTGGAGTATTGTGAGCAGTTTTGGTCTCCTTATCTGAGGAAGGATGTCCTTGTTACAGAGGGAGTGCAGCGAAGGTTTACCAGGCTGATTCCTGGGATGGCAGGTCTGTCATGTGAGGAGAGACTAAGTCAGTGAAGATTATATTCACTGGAGTTTAGAAGAGTGAGAGGGGATCTCATAGAAACGTATAAAATTCTAACAAGATTGGACAAGGTAGATTCAGAAAGAATGTTCCCGATGCTTTTCAAAAGCTCCGACACATCCCCTTTCTGAATATCTACACGCTCAAGCTTTTCAGTCCGCTGTACTACAACTACCATGGTGAATACTGAATTCATTAAGTACCTCTGCTATTTCTCCCAGTTCCATTCAACCTTTCCCACCGTCACACTTGATAGGTCCTACACATCTTACCCTCTTGCTCTTCACGTAGGGTGCCTTGGGGTTTTCCTTAACCCTGCCCGCCAAGGCCTTCTCGTGACCCCTTCTGGCTCTCCTAATTTCCTTCTTAAGATCCTTCCTATTAGCCGTACACTCTTCTAGATCTCGAACACTACTTGGCTCTCTTAACCCTTTAGTAAGCTTTTCTTTTCTTCTTGACTAGATTTATACACCCTTTCTACACCACTGTTCCTGTAACCTACCATAACTTCCCTGACTCATTGGAACGTTGCTATGCAGAACTCCAGACAAATATTCCTTGAAAATTTCTTCCAGAGATGTCCCTGAGAAAACTCCTTTCCAACTTAAGCCTCCAATTTCCTGCCTGACAACCTCATCATTCCCTGTACTCCAACTAAACACTTTCCAAACTTGTCTAAAAGTCACAGGCCTGACCTTGTCTCTGTGGTGGCCAGTGCATCACATTTCCAAATAATGATTCACGCTGTAAGTTTGTTCACAACACTCCTTGCGTTAAAATAGACTCATCTCAAACCTGTAATTGTTATGGGGGACTTTAACTTTACTCATGTTGATTGGAATTGCTATAGCTCTAGCTCGTTAGAGGGGTCAGTTTTTGTTCAAAATGTGCAGGAAGGTTTTTTGACTCAGTATGTAGATAGGCCGACGAGAGGTGAGGCTATATTGGATTTGGTGCTCGGTAATGAGCCAGACCAGGTGCTAGACTTGGAAGTTGGTGTACAGTTTGGGGATAGTGATCACAATTCGATTACGTTCACCTTAGTGATGGAAAGGGATAGGCATGAACCTCGGGTCAGTAGTTTCAGCTGGGGGAAGGGTAATTATGAGGCTATTAGGAGAGAATTAGGAAGCATTAGTTGGAATGGGAGATTACAGGGACTGGGAACATCCGAGATGTGGAGATTTTTCAAGGAGCAGCTATTGCGGGTCTGTGATAAGTATATCCCTGTCAGGCAAGGAGGATTTGGTAGGCCCAGGGAACCGTGGTGCACCAAAAAAGTTGATTCGTTGGTTAGGAAGAAAAAGGAGGCTTATGTTCGGATGAGGCTTGAGGGCTCAGGTAGTGCATTAGAAAGTTTTAGATTGGCTAGGAGGGAGTTGAAGAGGGAGTTAAGAAGGACCAAAAGAGGGCATGAGATGATTTTGGCTGATAGGATTAAGGAGAACCCTAAGGCGTTTTACAGGTATGTCAAGAACAGAAGGTTGGTTAGGACAAGATTAGGGCCAGTTACAGACAGTAGAGGGAAGTTGTGTGTGGAACCGGAGGAGATTGGAGAGGCGTTGAACCAATATTTCTCTTCGGTGTTCACGCAAGGGGACAGGAATGTAGCTGAGGAGGACACTGGGGTGCAGGGGTGTGAAATAGATAGTATTGCAGTTGATACGGGGGATGTGCTGGATATTTTGGAGGGTTTGAAAATAGATAAGTCCCCTGGTCCAGATGGGATTTACCCTAGGATTCTTTGGGAGGCAAGAGGGGTGATTGCGGAGCCTCTGGCTCTGATCTTCAGGTCGTCGTTAGTCTCTGGTATAGTACCAGAAGATTGGAGGACAGCAAATGTTGTCCCATTGTTTAAGAAGGGGAGAAGGGACTTCCCTGGGAATTATAGACCGGTGAGTCTTACTTCTGTGGTGGGTAAGGTTTTGGAAAGGATTATTAGAGACAGGATTTATAGTTATTTGGAAAGTAATGAGTTGATTAGAGACAGTCAGCATGGTTTTGTAGCGGGTAGGTCATGCCTTACTAACCTTATCGAGTTCTTTGAGAAAGTGACCAAAGAGGTGGATAGGGGTAAGGCAGTTGATGTGGTGTATATGGATTTTAGCAAGGCGTTTGATAAGGTTCACCATGGTAGGCTTCTGCAGAAAATGCAGATGTATGGGATTGGGGGTGATCTAGGTAATTGGATCAGGAATTGGCTAGCAGATAGGAGACAGAGAGTGGTGGTTGATGGGAAATATTCGTCATGGAGTTCGGTTACAAGTGGTGTGCCTCAGGGATCTGTTTTGGGGCCACTGCTGTTTGTAATTTTTATTAATGATCTGGATGAGGGTATAGTTGGGTGGATTAGTAAGTTTGCTGATGACACCAAAGTCGGAGGTGTGGTAGATTGTGAGGAAGGGTGTCATAGTTTGCAGGATGACTTAGAAAGGTTGCAGAGCTGGGCTGAAAGGTGGCGAATGGAGTTTAATGTGGAGAAGTGTGAGGTAATTCATTTCGGTAGGAATAACAGATGTGTTGAGTATAGGGCTAACGGGAGGACTTTGAATAGTGTGGAGGAGCAGAGGGATCTGTACATAGATCCCTGAAAGTTGGGAATCAAGTAGATAAAGTTGTTAAGAAGGCATACGGAGTTTTGGCGTTTATTGGTAGGGGGATTGAATTTAGGAGTCGTAGCGTCATGATGCAACTGTACACATCTCTGGTGCGGCCGCACTTGGAGTACTGTGTGCAGTTCTGATCCCCACATTACAGGAAGGATGTGGAGGCTTTGGAGAGGGTGCAGAGGAGGTTTACCAGGATGTTGCCTGGTATGGAGGGGAGATCCTATGAGGAGAGATTGAGAGATTTGGGGTTGTTTTCGCTGGAAAGAAGGCGGCTAAGAGGGGATCTCATTGAAACATATAAGATGATTAGAGGTTTAGACAGGGTAGATAGTGATAGCCTTTTTCCTAGGATGGAGAAAGCTAACACGAGGGGGCACGATTTTAAATTAAGGGGGGGTAGTTATAGGACAGATGTCAGGGGTAGGTTCTTTACCCAGAGGGTGGTGAGGGACTGGAATGCCCTACCAGCTGCAGTTGTAAATGCACCTAGTTTGGGGGCGTTTAAAAGATCTGTGGATAGGTTTATGGATGAAAAGGGATTGGTTTAGGCTAGTGGGTCATTGTTTTTGTAACTGGTCGGCGCAACATCGTGGGCCGAAGGGCCTGTTCTGCGCTGTAATGTTCTATGTTCTATGTTCTATGTTCCAGTCTGAGCGCTCCCCTTTTCCATCACCTGCCTCTCCCCCCTCTCACACTGTTGACAAGCTCTCTCTATTTGTGAACTAACCTCCTCTCTCCCAGTCCCTTCAGTTCAATTCCCAATTTGATCCTCGGGATTCTGTTCTAGAATTCTCCATGATGTGGAGATGCCGATGTTGGACTGGGATAAACACAGTAAAAAGTCTGACAACACCAGGTTTTAGTCCAACCGATTTATTTGATAGTAAACTCACAAGCTTTCGAGGTTAGCCCCTTCGTCAGGTGAATGGAGAGTTCTGGCCTCAGACAGAGCATATAAAGCACAGACAGTTTACAGATTACTGATTAGAATGCGAATCCTTACACCTAACCTGCTGTTCAAGTCTTAAAGTGGCTGATAATGTGAGTGGAAGGAGCACTGATCACAGTTTAAAGAGATGTGTATTGTCTCCAGACAGTACAGTAAGTGAGGTTTTGCAAACCCAGGCAAGTCACGGGGGTTACAGATAGTGCGACATGAACCCAAGATCCCTGTTGAGACCGTCCTCATGTGTGCGGAACTTGGCTATCAGTCAAGGTTAAAGATTCGCGTTCTAATCAGTAATCTCTAAACTGGCTGTGCTTTATATGCTCTGTCTGAGGCCAGAACTCTCCATTCACCTGACGAAGGGGCTAACCCCGAAAGCTTGTGATTATATTATCAAATAGATCGGTTGGACTTAAACTTGGTGTTGTCAGACTTTTTACTAGATTTCTTCATCCAGGGGGTGGTGAATGTGTGGAACTCACTACCACAGAGAGTAGTTGAGACCAAAACATTGTGTGATTTCAAGGAGAAATTAGGTGCAGCTCTTGGGGATAAAGGGGACGAGGGATAGGGGAGGGTGGGGAACTGGTGGGGGGGAACAAAAAAATAGAACATAGAACATTACAGCGCAGAACAGACCCTTCGGCCCACGATGTTGCGCCGACCAGTTACAAAACAATGACCCACTAGCCTAAACCAATCCCTTTTCGTCCATAAACCTATCCACAGATCTCTTAAACGCCCCCAAACTAGGAGCATTTACAACTGCAGCTGGCAGGGCATTCCAGTCCCTCACCACCCTCTGGGTAAAGAACCTACCCCTGACATCAGTCCTATAACTACCCCCCCTTAATTTAAAGTCGTGCCCCCTCGTGCTAGCTTTCTCCATCCTAGGAAAAAGGCTATCACTATCTACCCTTTCTAAACCTCTAATCATCTTATATGTTTCAATAAGATCCCCTCTTAGCCGCCTTCTTTCCAGCGAAAATAACCCCAAATCCCTCAGTCTCTCCTCATAGGACCTCCCCTCCATACCAGGCAACATCCTGGTAAACCTCCTCTGCACCCTCTCCAAAGCCTCCACATCCTTCCTGTAAACTGCTGTTTGTAATCTTTATTAATGATCTGGATGAGGGTATATAAGGTGCAGAATTAGGCTACTGAATTTGATGATCAGCAAAGATCAAGATGAAAGAGAGGGGGGGGTCTATGGTTCTCTGAGTGGCTTGTGCAGAGTTACCCTGAAGCAGAATGTAACATAATGAGAACCATCACTTACAGTTTGTTCATTGCGATACAGCAACAATGAGTCAGAGACTTTCAAAGATTCAAAAAGAGGCGAACAAGGTGATTGCCATCATGAAGGTGAAAAACAGGCCTCTAGCCGTTTTGCAAAAGGCCAACAAGAAATACGTTGTTGCCACGACGAAACACAAGGAAGAAGTGGGTAAGTGCAGGCACACAGCCCCCCGTGTACCTTGTTTCAATTTCAGATGAAACTGTATTTGCAAATTTACTTGCACTGCGAGTAAAGGGAGGCCTTGAGTTTTATTCTTCGTCTTAAGCTCATGTCTTGAGAGTGCATAACAGAGCGAATCTCTCTCTAATCTATAACCACCGAGTAGCTGACCCTGGGAAGGAAGTAAGGGGAGGGATGTCAAGCTGCTACAGCATCCATACTTGTGAAGCATTTTCTCGTGTCTGGATCCCACATTAGAATCACAGAATCCTGACAGTGCAGAGTAAGCCTTTCGGCCCATCGAGTCCACACTTTGACCGAGTATCTGACCCACTCCCCCATCCTATCCCCGTAATACCACACACTCAACATGGTTAATGGGACACTAAGTTTACCATGGCCAATCCACCCTAACCCACACATCTTTGGACACTAAGGGACAATTTAGCATGGCCAATCCACCTAAACTACACACCTTTGGATACTAAGGGGCAATTTAGCATGGCCAATCCACCTAACCCGCACATCTTTGGACACTAAGGGACAATTTAGCATGGCCAATCCACCTAAACTACACACCTTTGGATACTAAGGGGCAATTTAGCATGGCCAATCCCCCTAACCTACACATCTTTGGACACTAAGGGGCAATTTAGCATGGCCAATCCCCCTAACCTACACATCTTTGGACACTAAGGGGCAATTTAGCATGGCCAATCCCCCTAACCTACACATCTTTGGACACTAAGAGGCAATTTAGCATGGCCAATCCCCCTAACCTACACATCTTTGGACACTAAGGGGCAATTTAGCATGGCAAATCCACCAAACCTGCACATCTTTGGACACTAAGGGACAACTTAGCATGGCCAATCCACCTAACCTGCACATCTTTGGACACTAAGGGACAATTTAGCATGGCCAATCCACCTAACCTGCACATCTTTGGACACTAAAGGACAACTTAGCATGGCCAATCCACCTAACCTGCACATCTTTGGACACTAAGGGACAACTTAGCATGGCCAATCCACCTAACCTGCACATCTTTGGACACTAAGGGACAATTTAGCATGGCCAATCCACCTAACCTGCACATCTTTGGACACTAAAGGACAACTTAACATGGCCAATCCACCTAACCTGCACATCTTTGGACACTAAGGGACAACTGGGCGGCACGGTAGCACAGTTGTTAGCACTGCTGCTTCACAGCTCCAGGATCCTGGGTTCGATTCCCGGCTCGGGTCACTGCCTGTGTGGAGTTTGCACATTCTCCTCGTGTCTGCGTGGGTTTTCTCCGGGTGCTCCGGTTTCCTCCCACAGTCCAAAGATGTGCGGTTAGGTTCATTGGCTATGCTAAAAAATTGCCCCTTAGTGTCCTGGGATGTGTAGGTTAGAGGGATTAGCAGGTAAATGTGTAGGGATATGGGGATAGGGTCTGGGTGGGATTGTGTTCGGTGCAGACTCGATGGGCCGAAGGGCTTGTTTCTGCACTGTAGGGTTCTATGTACAGCCTAACTTAGCATGGCCAATCCACCTAACCTGCACATCTTTGGACACTAAGGGGCAATTTAGCATGGCCAATCCACCCTAACCTGCACATCTTTGGACACTAAGGGGCAATTTAGCATGGCCAATCCACCTAACCTGCACATCTTTGGACACTAAGGGGCAATTTAGCATGGCCAATCCACCTAACCTGCACATCTTTGGACACTAAGAGACAATTTAGCATGGCCAATCCACCTAACCTACACATCTTTGGACACTAAGGGGCAATTTAACATGGCCAATCCACCTAACCTGCACATCTTTGGACACTAAGGGACAATTTAGCATGGCCAATCCACCTAACCTGCACATCTTTGGACACTAAGAGACAATTTAGCATGGCCAATCCACCTAACCTACACATCTTTGGACACTAAGGGGCAATTTAACATGGCCAATCCACCTAACCTGCACATCTTTGGACACTAAGAGACAATTTAGCATGGCCAATCCACCTAACCTACACATCTTTGGACACTAAGGGGCAATTTAACATGGCCAATCCACCTAACCTACACATCTTTGGACACTAAGGGGCAATTTAGCATGGCCAATCCACCTAATCTGCACATCTTTGGACACTAAGAGACAATTTAGCATGGCCAATCCACCTAACCTACACATCTTTGGACACTAAGGGGCAATTTAACATGGCCAATCCACCTAACCTGCACATCTTTGGACACTAAGGGGCAATTTAGCATGGCCAATCCACCTAACCTGCACATCTTTGGACACTAAGGGACAATTTAGCATGGCCAATCCACCTAACCTACACATCTTTGGACACTAAGGGGCAATTTAACATGGCCAATCCACCTAACCTACACATCTTTGGACACTGAGGGGCAATTTTAGCATAGCCAATGAACCTAACCCGCACATCTTTGGACTGTGGGAGGAAACCGGAGCACCCGGAGAAAACCCACGCAGACACGAGGAGAATGTGCAAACTCCACACAGGCAGTGACCCCGAGCCGGGAATCGAACCCAGGACCCTGGAGCTGTGAAGCAGCAGTGCTAACCCACTGTGCTACTGTGCCGCCCAAAGGGCAGGTTAGTATGATGGCACCTCGTCTTTATCAATCAAGACAGTGCTGACAAAATCAAGGAAGTCATGCTTTGACAAAGAGTCGTCTGGACTCGAAACATTAGCTCTTTTCTCTCCTCGCAGATGCTGCCAGACCCGCTGAGATTTTCCAACATAGAATCATAGAAACCCTACAGTGCAGAAACAGGCCCTTCGGCCCATCGAGTCTGCACTGAACACAATCCCACCCAGACCCTACCCCCATATCCGTACATATTATTACCCACTAACCCAATATCGTCTAACCTATGCATCCCTAAGGGGCAATTTTCTTAGCAAGGCCAATCAACCTAACCCGCACATCTTTGGATTATCATGTTGGGATTGTATAGAACCTTGGTGAGAACCTTGGGAGTACTGTGTGCAGTTCTGGTCACCACATTATAGGAAGGATGTGATTGCACTGGAGGGGGTGCAGAGGAGATTCACCAGGATGCTGCCTGAGATGGAACATTTAAGTTATGAAGAGAGGTTGGATAGGCTTGGGTTGTTTCCATTGGAGCAGAGAAGACTGAGGGGTGACCTGATCGAGGTGGGCAAGACTGAGGGGCGTGGGCAGAGTGGATAAACTGTTGCCCTTAGTTGAAGGGTCCGTTACAAGGTGACAGAGGTTCAAGGTGAAGAGAAGGAGGTTCGGGGGGAGGGTGTGAGGAAAAGCTATTTTACCCAGAGGGTGGGGCGCGCACAGTGATTAGCACTGTTGCCTCACAGCCCCAGGGACCTGGGTTCGATTCCCTTTTTGGCCCACTGTCCCTGTGGAGTCTGCACATTCTCCCCGTGTCTGCGTGGGTTTCCTCCAGGTGGTTCAGTTTCCCTTCCCACAAGTCCAAAAGACGTGCGGGAAGGGACACCAGTAAATAAACTTTAGACTGTAAACAACCTGGAACGTGCCTGGATCAGCATACTTGGCACATCACAACATTCAGGGCTACGGGCCAAGGGAGATGGGACTGGGTGGGAGGTCAGGTATTTCTCACATCAGAGCAGACTGGATTCTGCACTGTGTGTTCTATGGAGTCTTTAATTTATCAAATGAGCTGAGAGTTGGACTTTGAATAGTGTGGAGGAGCAGAGGGATCGAGGTGTATGTGTACATAGATCCCTGAAAGTTGGGAATCAAGTGGATAGGGTTGTTAAGAAGGCATACGGAGTTTTGGCGTTTATTGGTAGGGGGATTGAATTTAGGAGTCGCAGCGTCATGATGCAACTGTACACATCTCTGGTGCGGCCGCACTTGGAGTTTTGTGTGCAGTTCTGGTCCCCACATTACAGGAAGGATGTGGAGGCTTTGGAGAGGGTGCAGAGGAGGTTTACCAGGATGTTGCCTGGTATGGAGGGGAGATCCTATGAGGAGAGATTGAGAGATTTGGGGTTGTTTTCGCTGGAAAGAAGGCGGCTAAGAGGGGATCTCATTGAAACATATAAGATGATTAGAGGTTTAGATATGGTGGATAGTGATAGCCTTTTTCCTAGGATGGAGAAAGCTAGCACGAGGGGGCACGATTTTAAATTAAGGGGGGGTAGTTATAGGACAGATGTCAGGGGTAGGTTCTTTACCCAGAGGGTGGTGAGGGACTGGAATGCCCTGCCAGCTGCAGTTGTAAATGCGCCTAGTTTGGGGGCGTTTAAGAGATCTGTGGATAGGTTTATGGATGAAAAGGGATTGGTTTAGGCTAGTGGGTCATTGTTTTGTAACTGGTCGGCGCAACATCGTGGGCCGAAGGGCCTGTTCTGCGCTGTAATGTTCTATGTTCTATGTTCTATCTCTTGCTGTGTGTGTCTGTATGTGTGTGTGTGTGTCCGTTTGCAATAAAACATCCTCTCCTTGCTTCATTCACAGAAATAAGCTATCGTGACAGTACGCAAAACTGCGCCTCACTTACATTCAATCACAAATCCAAAAGATATTTTCTTTATTGCAAGAGGAAAGGAGATCAGCCAACCTTGGACCTGAAAACAGAGGTAATAACATCTCTGATATATCTTCAGCCCACCTGCTATTCACAGCACTAAGATGTAAAGTAAACTAACTATTTCATTCTTTTTGGAAACTATCTGACGGACGGAGATACGCTATTCTTATGGTCACAAGTCATTAACGCTGCAATGAAGTTACTGTGAAAATCCCCCTAGTCGCCACTCTCCTGTTCAGGTTGTGCTGAGGGAGAATTTAGCACCAAACCAGCACACTTTCAGACTGTGGGAGGAAACCGGAGCACCCGGAGGAAACCCACACAGACACGGGGAGAACGTGCAGCTTCCACACAGGCAGTGACCCGAGCCGGGAATCAAACCATCTAACCTACACGTCTTTAGACACTAAGGGGCAATTTAGCATGGCCAATCCCCCTAAACTACACATCTTTAGACACTAAGGGGCAATTTAGCATGGCCAATCCCCCTAACCTACACATCTTTGGACACTAAGGGGCAATTTAGCATGGCCAATCCACCTAACCTGCACATCTTTGGACACTAAGGGACAATTTAGCATGGCCAATCCACCCTAACCTACACATCTTTGGACACTAAGGGGCAATTTAGCATGGCCAATCCACCTAACCTGCACATCTTTGGACACTAAGGGACAATTTAGCATGGCCAATCCACCTAACCTACACATCTTTGGACACTAAGGGGCAATTTAGCATGGCCAATCCACCTAACCTGCACATCTTTGGACACTAAGGGACAATTTAGCATGGCCAATCCACCTAACCTACACATCTTTGGACACTAAGGGGCAATTTAGCATGGCCAATCCACCTAACCTGCACATCTTTGGACACTAAGGGACAATTTAGCATGGCCAATCCACCCTAACCTACACGTCTTTAGACACTAAGGGGCAATTTAGCATGGCCAATCCCCCTAACCTACACATCTTTGGACACTAAGGGGCAATTTAGCATGGCCAATCCACCTAACCTGCACATCTTTGGACACTAAGGGACAATTTAGCATGGCCAATCCACCCTAACCTACACATCTTTGGACACTAAGGGGCAATTTAGCATGGCCAATCCACCTAACCTGCACATCTTTGGACACTAAGGGACAATTTAGCATGGCCAATCCACCTAACCTACACATCTTTGGACACTAAGGGGCAATTTAGCATGGCCAATCCACCTAACCTGCACATCTTTGGACACTAAGGGGCAATTTAGCATGGCCAATCCACCCTAACCTACACATCTTTGGACACTAAGGGGCAATTTAGCATGGCCAATCCACCTAACCTACACATCTTTGGACACTAAGGGGCAATTTAGCATGGCCAATCCACCCTAACCTACACATCTTTGGACACTAAGGGGCAATTTAGCATGGCCAATCCACCTAACCTGCACATCTTTGGACACTAAGGGACAATTTAGCATGGCCAATCCACCTAACCTACACATCTTTGGACACTAAGGGACAATTTAGCATGGCCAATCCACCTAACCTGCACATCTTTGGACACTAAGGGGCAATTTAGCATGGTCAATCCACCTAACCTACACATCGCTGGAAAGAAGGCGGCTAAGAGGGGATTTCGCTGGAAAGAAGGCGGCTAAGAGGGGATCTCATTGAAACATATAAGATGA
Organism: Prionace glauca; assembly: GCA_037974335.1. Taxonomy (NCBI): domain Eukaryota; kingdom Metazoa; phylum Chordata; class Chondrichthyes; order Carcharhiniformes; family Carcharhinidae; genus Prionace; species Prionace glauca. The sequence goes on along the minus strand of CM075751.1, from coordinate 19,497,633 downwards.
TTAGAGGTTTAGACAGGGTAGATAGTGATAGTCTTTTTCCTAGGATGGAGAAAGCTAGCACGAGGGGGCACGATTTTAAATTAAGGGGGGGTAGTTATAGGACAGATGTCAGGGGTAGGTTCTTTACCCAGAGGGTGGTGAGGGACTGGAATGCCCTGCCAGCTGCAGTTGTAAATGCACCTAGTTTGGGGGCGTTTAAGAGATCTGTGGATAGGTTTATGGATGAAAAGGGATTGGTTTAGGCTAGTGGGTCATTGTTTTGTAACTGGGCGGCGCAACATCGTGGGCCGAAGGGCCTGTTCTGCGCTGTAATGTTCTATGTTCTATATATCTTTGGACACTAAGGGGCAATTTAGCATGGCCAATCCACCCTAACCAAATACGTTGGGACACTAAGGGGCAATTTAGCATAGAACATAGAAAAACTACAGCACAAACAGGCCCTTCAGCCCACAAGTTGCGCCGATCATATCCCTACCTACCAGGCTTACCTATAACCCTCAATCTTATTAAGTCCCATGTACTCATCCAGAAGTCTCTTAAAAGACCCGATCGAATCTGCCTCCACCATCACCGGCAGCCGATTCCAATCACTCACCACCCCCCGAGTGAAAAACTTACCCCTGACATCTCCTCTGTACCGGCTCCCCAGCACCTTAAACCTGTGTCCTGTCATAGCGACCATTTCAGCCCGGGGAAATAGCCTCCGAGAATCCACTCTATCTATACCTCTCAACATCTTATAGACCTCTATCAGGTCATCTCTCAACCTTCGTCTCTCCAGGAAGAAGAGTCCCAGCTCCCTCAACCTATCCTCACAAGGCATGCCTCCCAATCCAGGCAACATCCTTGTAAATCTCCTCTGCACCCTCTCAATAGCTTCCACATCCTTCCTGTAGTGAGGCGACCAGAACTGCGCACAGTACTCCAAGTGGGGTCTGACAAGGGTCTTATAAAGTTGCAGCATTACCTCCCGACTCCTAAACTCAATCCCTCGATTAATGAAGGCCAGTACACCATACGCCTTCTTGACCACCTCCTCCACCTGCGAGGCCGATTTAAGAGTCCAATGAACCCGGGCCCCAAGGTCCTTCTGATCTTCCACACTGCTAAGACTCCTACCCTTAATATATATTCCTTCATCCCATTGGACCTGCCAAAATGGACTACTACATATTTATCTGGGTTGAAGTCCATCTGCCACTTCTCCGCCCATTCCTGCATCCTATCTATGTCCTGCTGCAACTTTTGACATCCTTCCAGACCATCCACAACACCGCCGACCTTCGTGTCATCAGCGAACTTGCTAACCCATCCCTCCACTTCCTCATCCAGGTCATTTATGAAAATGACAAACAGCAAGGGTCCCAGAACAGATCCCTGGGGCACCCCACTGGTGACTGACCTCCATTCCGAAAAAGACCCATCCACAACCACTCTCTGCCTTCTGCAGGCAAGCCAGTTCTGGATCCACAAGGCCAAAGGCCCTTGGATCCCATGCCCTCTCACCTACTCAATAAGCCTTGCATGGAGAACCTTATCAAATGCCTTGCTGAAGTCCATATAAACCACATTCACCGCTCTTCCTTCATCAATGTGTTTAGTCACATTTCCAAAAAACTCCACCAGGCTCGTAAGGCACGATCTGCCTTTGGCAAAGCTCATACTAGACTTCTCTAAATGTTCATAAATCCTCTCTCTCAGGATCTTTTCCATCAACTTACCAAACACTGAGGTCAGACTCACCGGGCGGTAATTTCCTGGGCTATCTCTATTCCCTTTCTTGAATACAGGAACCACATCCGCAACCCTCCAATCCTCTGGAATCTCTCCCGTCTCCATTGATGACGCAAAGATCATCACCAGGGGCTCTGCAATCTCTTCCCTCGCCTCCCGTAGTAACCTGGGGTACATCCCATCTGGTCCCGGTGACTTATCTATCTCGATGCTATTCAAAAGCTCCAACACATCCTCTTTCTTAACGTCCACATACTCAAGTTTTTCAGTCCGCTATAAGCCTGCGCTACAACTACCCAGATCTTTTTCCACATGAATAACGAAGTAAAGTATTCATTAAGCACCTCTGCTACTTCTACCGGTTCTGTACAAACTTTCCCACATTTTATTGTTCCTATTCATTCACATCTCATTCTTTTACTCTTCACATACTTGTAGAACGCCTGAGAGCTTTCCTTAATCTTACCTGCCAAGACCTTCTCATGACCCCTTCTGGCTCTCCCAATTTCCTTCTTAAGAACATAAGAACATAAGAAATAGGAGCAGGAGTAGGCCATCTGGCCCTTCGAGCCTGCCCCGCCATTCAATAAGATCATGGCTGATCTGTCGTGGCTCAGTTCCACCTTCCCGCCCTCTCCCCATAACCCTTAATCCCTTCTCTTATCAAAAACCCATCAACCCGTTTCTTAAAAATATTTAGCGAGGCAGCCTCCACCACTTTAACGGGCAGAGAATTCCAGAGATTCACCACCCTTTGAGTGAAGAAGTTCCTCCTCAACTCTGTTCTAAACCGCCCCCCCTTTATCTTGAGGCTGTGCCCCCTAGTCCTACTGTCCTTTCTGAGCGGGAAGAGTCTCTCCACCTCTATCCTATCCATCCCATTCATCATCTTATACGTCTCAATGAGATCTCCCCTCATTCTTCTAAACTCTAACGAGTACAAGCCCAGTTTATTGAGCCTCTCCTCATAGCTCAACCCCCTCAACTCCGGTATCAGCCTAGTAAACCTCCTCTGCACTCCCTTAAGTTCCTTTCTACAAGCCATCTCGTCGAGATCCCGAGCATTACCTAGATTTGTTACAACTTCCGTGCACCACGGTTACTTAACCTCCCTGTCTGATTGGAATGTTGTTGTGCAGAACTCCAGACAAACATTCCTTCAAAATCTGCCACCTATCTTTGGCACTTTTCCCTGAGAATACCTCCTTCCAATGTATGCCTCTAATTTCCTGCCTGATAGTTTCATATTTCCCTTTAGTCCAGATAAACACTTTCCGAGCTTGCCTGATCCTATCTCTCTCCAATGCTAGAGTAAAGCAGATAGAGTTATGATCACTATCCTCAAAATGCTCTTCCACTGAGAGTACAGCCTCTCCCCTCGTAGGCTTGTCCACATACTGTGTCAGGAAACCTTCCTGAACACACCTAACAAACTCCTCTCCAGCCAAACCCCTTACCCTAGGGATATTCCAATCGATGTTTGGGAAATTATAGAAATTATAGAACATTACAGCGCAGAACAGGCCCTTCGGCCCACGATGTTGCGCCAACCAGTTACAAAACAATGACCCACTAACCTAAACCAATCCCTTTTCATCCATAAACCTATCCATGGATCTCTTAAACGCCCCCAAACTAGGCGCATTTACAACTGCAGCAGGCAGGGCATTCCAGTCCCTCACCACCCTCTGGGTAAAGAACCTACCCCTGACATTAGTCCTATAACTACCCCCTCTTAATTTAAAGTCGTGCCTCCTCGTGCTAGCTTTCTCCATCCTAGGAAAAAGGCTATCACTGTCCACCCTATCTAAACCTCTAATTATCTTATATGTTTGAATAAGGTCTCCCATCACGACAACTCTGTTATTATTACATCTCTCCAGCATCTGTTTCTCTATCCGCTCCTCAACAACCCTGTTAATATTGGGGGGGGCCTGTAGAAAACACTCAATAAAGTGATTGACCCCTTCCTGTTCCGAACTTCCACCCACAGAGACTCCGCAGACAATCCCTCCACGGCATCCACTTTCTCTACAGCTGTGACACGATCCCTGATCAACAGTGCCACTCTGCCACACCTCTTGTGCCTCCCTCCCTATCCCTCCTGAAACATCTGAAACCCGACACTTGAAGTATCCAGTCCTGTCCCTGCAACACCCAAATCTCTGTAACGGGCACACGTCACATTTCCAAGCAGCAATCCAACATGGCCAATCCTACACATCTTTGGACACTAAGGGGCAATTTAGCATGGCCAATCCACATAACCTGCACATCTTTGGACACTAAGGGACAATTTAGCATGGCCAATCCACCTAACCTGCACATCTTTGGACACTAAGGGGCAATTTAGCATGGCCAATCCACCTAACCTACACATCTTTGGACACTAAGGGGCAATTTAGCATGGCCAATCCACCAAACCTACACATCTTTGGACACTAAGGGACAATTTAGCATGGCCAATCCACCTAACCTACACATCTTTGGACACTAAGGGGCAATTTAGCATGGCCAATCCACGTAACCTACACATCTTTGGACACTAAGGGGCAATTTAGCATGGCCAATCCACCTAACCTACACATCTTTGGACACTAAGGGACAATTTAGCATGGCCAATCCACCTAACATACACATCTTTGGACACTAAGGGGCAATTGAGCATGGCCAATCCACCCTAACCTACACATCTTTGGACACTAAGGGACAATTTAGCATGGCCAATCCACCCTAACATCCACACCTTTGGACACTAAGGGGCAATTTAGCACGGCCAATCCACCTAACCTGCACATCTTTGGACACTAAGGGACAATTTAGCATGGCCAATCCACCTAACCTGCACATCTTTGGGACACTAAGGGGCAATTTAGCATGGCCAATCCACCTAACCTGCACATCTTTGGACACTAAGGGACAATTTAGCATGGCCAATCAACCTAACCTACACATCTTTGGACACTAAGGGGCAATTTAGCATGGCCAATCCACCAAACCTACACATCTTTGGACACTAAGGGGCAATTTAGCATGGCCAATCCACCTAACCTACACATCTTTGGACACTAAGGGACAATTTAGCATGGCCAATCCACCTAACATACACATCTTTGGACACTAAGGGGCAATTGAGCATGGCCAATCCACCCTAACCTACACATCTTTGGACACTAAGGGGCAATTTAACATGGCCAATCCACCCTAACATCCACACCTTTGGACACTAAGGGGCAATTTAGCACGGCCAATCCACCTAACCTGCACATCTTTGGACACTAAGGGACAATTTAGCATGGCCAATCCACCTAACCTGCACATCTTTGGGACACTAAGGGGCAATTTAGCATGGCCAATCCACCTAACCTGCACATCTTTGGACACTAAGGGACAATTTAGCATGGCCAATCCACCTAACCTGCACATCTTTGGGACACTAAGGGGCAATTTAGCATGGCCAATCCACCTAACCTACACATCTTTGGACACTAAGGGGCAATTTAACATGGCCAATCCACCCTAACATCCACACCTTTGGACACTAAGGGGCAATTTAGCACGGCCAATCCACCTAACCTGCACATCTTTGGACACTAAGGGACAATTTAGCATGGCCAATCCACCTAACCTACACATCTTTGGAGACTAAGGGGCAATTTAGCATGGCCAATCCACCTAACCTGCACATCTTTGGGACACTAAGGGGCAATTTAGCATGGCCAATCCACCTAACCTACACATCTTTGGACACTAAGGGACAATTTAGCATGGCCAATCCACCTAACCTACACATCTTTGGACACTAAGGGACAATTTAGCATGGCCAATCCACCTAACCTGCACATCTTTGGACATTAAGGGGCAATTTTGCACGGCCCTACAAATCTTTGGAAGAAACCCACACAGACACGGGGAGAACGTGCAGACTCCACACAGACAGTGACCCGAGCCGGGAATCGAACCCCGGTCCCTGGTGTTGTGTGAGACAGGGACGCTAACATCCTTCTAACCCGGAAAGCTAAATTCTCACCAATATTTTGGATTGCTTCACAAATCGACGTGAGTAAATTAATCATCCAAGGTGCTAAGTGATTCTTTTTGGTAAACTGGAATCAGCGTCCATTCTTTTTCCACAGGAGACATGTAAGGACTTGAAGAAAGCCAACCTCTTCAAGGTGACAATGGACAGTGAACGTTACAAGTTTCAGCCCTACCTGAATGACCGTTGGTTCCTCAGTGTCTCCAAGAAAGAACTAAAACTCGTCGACAATGACAAAAGTGAGAACTCCCTCTTTGTGCTGGAAATGTGTGAACAGAGTCCTCTTTCCACTGATGAGATGGTCTGTCCTCTTGATGACAACCCCAGCACCTCCGCTTCCTCCTCCTCCTGCTGCCAGGTTCCCCAGCAACAACGCAAATAGCCAAATAACGTGGGGAGGCACTGACAGATTCCCGCCTGTGGCCAATGATGAACCATGTCCGTCACGGGGAACCCAAATTGGTGGGTGGGGGGGGCACAAGAACCTGGTGGTGGGTACATTCCTGGTAAATCGATAGAGGATTCTGTCCTATTCGTCATCTGTTTCAATAACTTTTCCACCGTCATTCCTTCCTAAACTGTGGTGAAATTCGCCACAAAGCGCAGACTCCGACACAGACAGCGACCGGGCATCGAACCTGAGTCCCCGGTGCTGGGTGGCAGCGGTGCCAACACCTGTGCCACCGCACCACTCCATTCGAATCCCATTTTTTAAAAGAGTGGCTTCACATTCAGATGAATCATTAGTACCTAAATGATCGAGAATTGAACAAACGCAGCTGGATCCTCAATACAAACTGGCCATTTCATTCCCTCTTTTATCAACCAAGCCCTTTAATATATTATCAACTGATGTGGAATATTTGCAGCATATTTTCATGCTAATGATGTAACTCTTCTGTGATTGTGCTATTTTATTTTAACCACTGTGAATATCTGTGCCACCAATTAGAACTGATTTGTCCGTTTGTATCATCATCACTAACTTAGCTTTTGTCACTGTGAGATTTCTCAATAAACCGACTCGAAAATGAAGTTTCTGGTACATCTGCTTCTCTCCTTATCCGAGGTTCCACCCTACTGAGACCAATCGGGCCATCGAAACTGCACGGCCGACAATCACATGCAGTTCCTATCCTGTATCCCCATGTATTTACCCCAGCTAGTCCCCCTGAAGTTAAGGTGCAACTTAGCATGGCCAATCCACCTAACCTGCACATCTTTGGACACTAAGGGACAATTTAGCATGGCCAATCCACCTAACCTATACATCTTTGGACACTAAGGGACAATTTAGCATGGCCAATCCACCTAACCTATACATCTTTGGACACTAAGGGACAATTTAGCATGGCCAATCCACCTAACCTATACATCTTTGGACACTAAGGGACAATTTAGCATGGCCAATCCACCTAACCTACACATCTTTGGACACTAAGGGACAATTTAGCATGGCCAATCCACCCTAACCTACACATCTTTGAACACTAAGGGACAATTTAGCATGGCCAATCCACCCTAACCTACACATCTTTGAACACTAAGGGACAATTTAGCATGGCCAATCCACCTAACCTACACATCTTTGGACACTAAGGGACAATTTAGCATGGCCAATCCACCCTAACCTACACATCTTTGGACACTAAGGGACAATTTAGCATGGCCAATCCACCTAACCTACACATCTTTGGACACTAATGGGCAATTTAGCATGGCCAATCCACCAAACCTGCACATCTTTGGACACTAAGGGACAATTTAGCATGGCCAATCCACCTAACCTATACATCTTTGGACACTAAGGGACAATTTAGCATGGCCAATCCACCTAACCTATACATCTTTGGACACTAAGGGACAATTTAGCATGGCCAATCCACCTAACCTACACATCTTTGGACACTAAGGGACAATTTAGCATGGCCAATCCACCCTAACCTACACATCTTTGAACACTAAGGGACAATTTAGCATGGCCAATCCACCCTAACCTACACATCTTTGAACACTAAGGGACAATTTAGCATGGCCAATCCACCTAACCTACACATCTTTGGACACTAAGGGACAATTTAGCATGGCCAATCCACCCTAACCTACACATCTTTGGACACTAAGGGACAATTTAGCATGGCCAATCCACCTAACCTACACATCTTTGGACACTAATGGGCAATTTAGCATGGCCAATCCACCTAACCTGCACATCTTTGGACACTAAGGGGCAATTTAGCATGGCCAATCCACCTAACCTGCACATCTTTGGACACTAAGGGGCAATTTAGCATGGCCAATCCACCTAACCTGCACATCTTTGGACACTAAGGGACAATTTAGCATGGCCAATCCCCCTAACCTGCACATCTTTGGACACTAAGGGACAATTTAGCATGGCCAATCCACCTAACCTGCACATCTTTGGACACTAAGGGACAATTTAGCATGGCCAATCCACCCTAACCTACACATCTTTGGACACTAAGGGGCAATTTAGCATGGCCAATCCACCTAACCTACACATCTTTGGAGTGTGGGAGGAAACTGGAGCAACTGGAAGGTGAGGGGAGAACATGCAGAGTCCACCCTGTCAGTGACCCGAGCCAGGAATCGAACCCGGGTCCCTGGTGCTGTGAGGCAGCAGTGCTAACCCACCGTGCCATCGGTGCTGTTGCAATCCTCCACCATCTGCTCCAACTCCAGGATGATGTCGCCACAAAACCCAGCCTCCTACCCTCGTCAGCCTTCCGCAGGGACCGTTCCCTCTGTGACTCGAGGGTCCACTCCTCCATCCTGCCCCAACTACTCACCCCGTTCGCAGAAGGTGCGCCTCTGCCCCTTGCCTTCCTCCTCACCATTCAAGTGTTCATAGAACATAGAACATAGAACATAGAACATTACAGCACAAATAGGCCCTTCGGCCCTCGAGTTGCGCCGATCACATCAACCCCACCAATCTATAGACCTATCTATAACCCCCAATCCCATTAAACCCCATATACTCATCCAGAAGTCTTTTAAAAGACCCCAGCGAGTTCGCCTCCACCACCGATGACGGCAGCCGATTCCATTCACTCACCACCCTCTGAGTGAAAAACTTACCCCTAACATCACCTCTGTACTTCCCTCCCCGCACCTTAAATCTGTGTCCTCTCGTAGCGACCATTTCAACCCGGGGAAATAGCCTCTGAGAGTCCACCCTATCTATTCCTCTCAACATTTTATAAACTTCTATCAGGTCGCCTCTCAACCTTCGCCTCTCCAGGGAAAAGAGTCCCAGCTCCCTCAACCTATCTTCATAAGGCATGCCTCCCAGTCCAGGCAACATCCTTGTAAATCTCCTCTGCACCCTTTCAATAGCTTCTACGTCTTTCCTATAGTGAGGCGACCAGAACTGCGCACAGTACTCCAAATGAGGCCTGACGAGGGTCCTGTAAAGTTGCAGCATTACCTCCCGACTCCTAAACTCAATCCCTCGATTAATGAAGGCCAGTACACCATACGCCTTCTTGACCACCTCCTCCACCTGCGAGGCCGATTTAAGAGTCCTGTGGACCCGGACCCCGAGATCCTTCTGCTCTTCAACACTACTAAGACTCCTGCCCTTAATAGTGTACTCGTTCATCCCGTTGGTTCTGCCGAAATGGACTACTACACATTTATCCGCGTTGAAGTCCATCTGCCACTTCTCCGTCCATTCCTGCATCCTATCTATGTCCTGCTGCAACTTTTGACATCCTTCCAGACCATCCACAACACCGCCGACCTTCGTGTCATCAGCGAACTTGCTAACCCATCCCTCCACTTCCTCATCCAGGTCATTTATGAAAATGACAAACAGCAAAGGTCCCAGAACAGATCCTTTCGGGTAATGCATTATATCACTTGCTGTTCCTATAATCTGACCTCTGGGTTCACTGATCCCAATGATGTGTCATCGTCCTGCCAGGCATGTTATCGCCCTTGAGACTCACGATCCTTCTACCCTTTTGTCTATCCTTTTGTTCCCAACAACATTTCCAACATTTTTGTTGCGATCTCTCACCGTTAAAACCTAATGCATTTCTCCCTTCCTTCATTTCTGACCAATTAATTATCCCCAATCCGCAATTCTCCGAGCTGGCTTACATTCCCATCTCTCCCGTGACGGTGCCCGTGAGCGGGAATCTCAGATAGTTCCCAGCGATGGGGACCTGACGTGGTGACTTTGTGGGTGGGATAGGAGGCTATTGGCTGGGAGGTCGGCGATGGCGGGGGCAATGATGCTCGAGATGTGCCAGCTTGGAACCCTGGCACTGCCCACCAGGCACCATGACACTGCCCACCTGGCACCCTGAAACAGCCCACCTGGCACCCTGACACTGCCCACCTGGCACCCAGACACTGCCCACCTGGCACCCTGACACTGCCTACCAGGCACCCTGACACTGCCCACCTGGCACCCTGACACTGCCTACCAGGCACCCTGACACTGCCCACCTGGCACCCTGACACTGCCCACCAGACACCCTGACACTGCCCACCAGGCACCCTGACATTGCCCACAAGGCACCCTGACACTGCCCACCAGGCACCCTGACACTGCCCACCAGACACCCTGACACTGCCCACCAGGCACCCTGACACTGCCCACCTGGCACCCTGACACTGCCCACCAGACACCCTGACACTGCCCACCAGACACCCTGACACTACCCACCAGGCACCCTGACACTGCCCACAAGGCACCCTGACACTGCCCACCAGGCACCCTGACACTGCCCACCAGACACCCTGACACTGCCCACCAGACACCCTGACACTGCCCACCAGGCACCCTGACATTGCCCACAAGGCACCTTGACACTGCCCACCTGGCACCCTGACACTGCACACCAGACACCCTGACACTGCCCACCAGACACCCTGACACTGTCCACCAGACACCCTGACACTGCCCACCAAGCACCCTGACACTGCCCACCAGACACCCTGACACTGCCCACCAGACACCCTGACACTGCCCACCAGACACCCTGACACTGCCCACCAGACACCCTGACACTGCCCACCAGACACCCTGACACTGCCCACCTGGCACCCTGACACTGCCCACCAGACACCCTGACACTGCCCACCTGGCACCCTGACACTGCCCACCTGGCACCCTGACACTGCCCACCAGACACCCTGACACTGCCCACCAGGCACCCTGACACTGCGCACCAGGCACCCTGACACTGCCCACCAGGCACCCTGACACTGCCCACCAGACACCCTGACACTGCCCACCTGGCACCCTGACACTGCCCACCAGGCACCCTGACACTGCCCACCAAGCACCCTGACACTGCCCACCAAGCACCCTGACACTGCCCACCAGGCACCCTGACACTGCCCACCAGACACCCTGACACTGCCCACCAGGCACCCTGACACTGCTCACCTGGCACCCTGACACTGCCCACCAGGCACCCTGACACTGCTCACCTGGCACCCTGACACTGCCCACCAGGCACCCTGACACAGCCCACCAAGCACCCTGACACTGCCCACCAGGCACCCTGACACTGCCCACCAGGCACCCTGACACTGCTCACCTGGCACCCTGACACTGCGCACCAGACACCCTGACACTGCACACCAGGCACCCTGACATTGCCCACCAAGCACCCTGACACTGCCCACCAGGCACCCTGACACTGCGCACCAGACACCCTGACACTGCCCACCAGGCACCCTGACACTGCCCACCAGGCACCCTGACACTGCCCACCAGGCACCCTGACACTGCCCACCAGGCACCCTGACACTGCCCACCAGACACCCTGACACTGCCCACCAGGCACCCTGACACTGCCCACCAGACACCCTGACACAGCCCACCAGGCACCCTGACACTGCGCACCAGACACCCTGACACTGCCCACCAGGCACCCTGACACTGCCCACCAGGCACCCTGACACTGTCCACCAGGCACCCTGACACTGCTCACCTGGCACCCTGACACTGCCCACCAAGCACCCTGACACTGCCCACCAGGCACCCTGACACTGCCCACCAGGCACCCTGACACTGCCCACCAGGCACCCTGACACTGCCCACCAGGCACCCTGACACTGCCCACCAGGCACCCTGACACTGCCCACCAGGCACCCTGACACTGCCCACCAGGCACCCTGACACTGCCCACCAGGCACCCTGACACTGCCCACCAGGCACCCTGACACTGCCCACCAGACACCCTGACACTGCCCACCAGGCACCCTGACACTGCCCACCAGATACCCTGACACAGCCCACCAGGCACCCTGACACTGCGCACCAGACACCCTGACACTGCCCACCAGGCACCCTGACACTGCCCACCAGGCACCCTGACACTGCTCACCTGGCACCCTGACACTGCCCACCAAGCACCCTGACACTGCCCACCAGGCACCCTGACACTGCCCACCAGGCACCCTGACACTGCCCACCAGGCACCCTGACACTGCCCACCGGGCACACTGACACTGCCCACCTGGCACCCTGACACTGCCCACCAGGCACCCTGACACTGCCCACCTGGCTCCCTGACACTGCCCACCTGGCACCCTGACACTGCCCACCAGGCACCCTGACACTGCCCACCAGGCACCCTGACACTGCCCACCAGGCACCCTGACACTGCCCACCAGGCACCCTGACACTGCCCACCTGGCACCCTGACACTGCCCACCAGGCACCCTGACACTGTCCAGCAGACACCCTGACACAGCCCACCAGGCACCCTGACACTGCCCACCAGGCACCCTGACACTGCCCACCAGGCACCCTGACACAGCCCACCAGGCACCCTGACACAGCCCACCAGGCACCCTGACACTGCCCACCGGGCACCCTGACACAGCCCACCAGGCACCCTGACACTGCCCACCAGGCACCCTGACACAGCCCACCAGGCACCCTGACACTGCCCACCAGGCACCCTGACACTGCCCACCAGGCACCCTGACACTGCCCACAAAGCACCCTGACACTGCCCACCAGGCACCCTGACACAGCCCACCAGGCACCCTGACACAGCCCACCAGGCACCCTGACACTGCCCACCGGGCACCCTGACACTGCCCACCAGGCACCCTGACACTGCCCACCAGGCACCCTGACACTGCCCACCAGACACCCTGACACTGCCCACCAGGCACCCTGACACAGCCCACCGGGCACCCTGACACTGCCCACCAGGCACCCTGACACTGCCCACCAGGCACCCTGACACTGCCCACCGGACACCCTGACACTGCCCACCAGACACCCTGACACAGCCCACCGGGCACCCTGACACTGCCCACCAGGCACCCTGACACTGCCCACCTGGCACCCTGACACTGCCCACCAAGCACCCTGACACTGCCCACCAGACACCCTGACACTGCCCACCAGACACCCTGACACTGCCCATCAGACACCCTGACACTGCCCACCAGGCACCCTGACACTGCCCACCAGGCACCCTGACACTGCCCACCAAGCACCCTGACACTGCCCACCAAGCACCCTGACACTGCCCACCAGGCACCCTGACACTGCCCACCAGGCACCCTGACACTGCCCACCTGGCACCCTGACACTGCCCACCAGGCACCCTGACACTGCCCACCAGGCACCCTGACACTGCCCACCAGGCACCCTGACACTGCCCACCAGGCACCCTGACACTGCCCACCAGGCACCCTGACACTGCCCACCAGGCACCCTGACACTGCCCACCTGGCACCCTGACACTGCCCACCAGGCACCCTGACACTGCCCAGCTGGCACCCTGACACTGCCCACCAGACACCCTGACAATGCCCACCAGGCACCCTGACACTGCCCACCAGGCACCCTGACACTGCCCACCAGGCACCCTGACACTGCCCACCAGGCACCCTGACACTGCCCACCAGACACCCTGACACTGCTCACCAGACACCCTGACACTGCCCACCAGACACCCTGACACTGCCCACCAGACACCCTGACACTGCTCACCAGACACCCTGACACTGCCCACCAAGCACCCTGACACTGCCCACCAGACACCCTGACACTGCCCACCAGGCACCCTGACACTGCCCACCAGGCACCCTGACACTGCCCACCAGACACCCTGACACTGCCCACCTGGCACCCTGACACTGTCCACCAGACACCCTGACACTGCCCACCAGACACCCTGACACTGCCCACCTGGCACCCTGACACTGTCCACCAGACACCCTGACACTGCCCACCTGGCACCCTGACACTGCCCACCAGACACCCTGACACTGCCCACCTGGCACCCTGACACTGCCCACCAGGCACCCTGACACTGCCCACCTGGCACCCTGACACTGCCCACCAGGCACCCTGACACTGCCCACCAGACACCCTGACACTGCCCACCAGGCACCCTGACACTGCCCACCAGGCACCCTGACACTGCCCACCAGACACCCTGACACTGCCCACCAGACACCCTGACACTGCCCACCAGGCACCCTGACACTGCCCACCTGGCACCCTGACACAGCCCACCAGACACCCTGACACTGCCCACCAGGCACCCTGACACTGCCCACCTGGCACCCTGACACTGCCCACCAGACACCCTGACACTGCCCACCTGGCACCCTGACACTGTCCACCAGACACCCTGACACTGCCCACCTGGCACCCTGACACTGCCCACCAGGCACCCTGACACTGCCCACCAGACACCCTGACACTGCCCACCTGGCACCCTGACACTGCCCACCAGACACCCTGACACTGCCCACCTGGCACCCTGACACTGTCCACCAGACACCCTGACACTGCCCACCTGGCACCCTGACACTGCCCACCAGGCACCCTGACACTGCCCACCAGACACCCTGACACTGCCCACCAGGCACCCTGACACTGCCCACCTGGCACCCTGACACTGCCCACCAAGCACCCTGACACTGCCCACCAGACACCCTGACACTGCCCACCAGACACCCTGACACTGCCCACCAGACACCCTGACACTGCCCACCAGGCACCCTGACACTGCCCACCAGACACCCTGACACTGCCCACCAGACACCCTGACACTGCCCACCAGGCACCCTGACACTGCCCACCAAGCACCCTGACACTGCCCACCAGACACCCTGACACTGCCCACCAGACACCCTGACACTGCCCACCAGACACCCTGACACTGCCCACCAGACACCCTGACACTGCCCACCAGACACCCTGACACTGCCCACCTGGCACCCTGACACTGCCCACCAGACACCCTGACACTGCCCACCTGGCACCCTGACACTGCCCACCTGGCACCCTGACACTGCCCACCAGACACCCTGACACTGCCCACCAGGCACCCTGACACTGCGCACCAGGCACCCTGACACTGCCCACCAGGCACCCTGACACTGCCCACCAGACACCCTGACACTGCCCACCTGGCACCCTGACACTGCCCACCAGGCACCCTGACACTGCCCACCAAGCACCCTGACACTGCCCACCAAGCACCCTGACACTGCCCACCAGGCACCCTGACACTGCCCACCAGACACCCTGACACTGCCCACCAGGCACCCTGACACTGCTCACCTGGCACCCTGACACTGCCCACCAGGCACCCTGACACTGCTCACCTGGCACCCTGACACTGCCCACCAGGCACCCTGACACAGCCCACCAAGCACCCTGACACTGCCCACCAGGCACCCTGACACTGCCCACCAGGCACCCTGACACTGCTCACCTGGCACCCTGACACTGCGCACCAGACACCCTGACACTGCACACCAGGCACCCTGACATTGCCCACCAAGCACCCTGACACTGCCCACCAGGCACCCTGACACTGCCCACCAGACACCCTGACACAGCCCACCAGGCACCCTGACACTGCGCACCAGACACCCTGACACTGCCCACCAGGCACCCTGACACTGCCCACCAGGCACCCTGACACTGCCCACCAGGCACCCTGACACTGCTCACCTGGCACCCTGACACTGCCCACCAGGCACCCTGACACTGCCCACCAGGCACCCTGACACTGCCCACCAGACACCCTGACACAGCCCACCAGGCACCCTGACACTGCGCACCAGACACCCTGACACTGCCCACCAGGCACCCTGACACTGCCAACCAGGCACCCTGACACTGCCCACCAGGCACCCTGACACTGCCCACCAAGCACCCTGACACTGCCCACCAGGCACCCTGACACTGCCCACCGGGCACCCTGACACTGCCCACCAGGCACCCTGACACTGCCCACCAGGCACCCTGACACTGCCCACCAGGCACCCTGACACTGCCCACCAGGCACCCTGACACTGCCCACCAGGCACCCTGACACTGCCCACCTGGCACCCTGACACTGCCCACCAGGCACCCTGACACTGTCCAGCAGACACCCTGACACAGCCCACCAGACACCCTGACACTGCCCACCAGGCACCCTGACACTGCCCACCAGGCACCCTGACACTGCCCACCAGGCACCCTGACACTGCCCACCTGGCACCCTGACACTGCCCACCAGGCACCCTGACACTGTCCAGCAGACACCCTGACACTGCCCACCAGGCACCCTGACACTGCCCACCAGGCACCCTGACACTGCCCACCAAGCACCCTGACACTGCCCACCAGGCACCCTGACACTGCCCACCAGGCACCCTGACACTGCCCACCAGGCACCCTGACACTGCCCACCAGGCACCCTGACACTGCCCACCAGACACCCTGACACTGCCCACCAGGCACCCTGACACAGCCCACCAGGCACCCTGACACTGCCCACCGGGCACCCTGACACTGCCCACCGGGCACCCTGACACTGCCCACCGGGCACCCTGACACTGCCCACCGGGCACCCTGACACTGCCCACCGGGCACCCTGACACTGCCCACCAGGCACCCTGACACTGCCCACCAGGCACCCTGACACTGCCCACCAGACACCCTGACACAGCCCACCAGGCACCCTGACACTGCCCACCAGGCACCCTGACACTGCCCACCAAGCACCCTGACACTGCCCACCAGGCACCCTGACACTGCCCACCTGGCACCCTGACACTGCCCACCAAGCACCCTGACACTGCCCACCAGACACCGTGACACTGCCCACCAGACACCCTGACACTGCCCATCAGACACCCTGACACTGCCCACCAGGCACCCTGACACTGCCCACCAGGCACCCTGACACTGCCCACCAAGCACCCTGACACTGCCCACCAAGCACCCTGACACTGCCCACCAGGCACCCTGACACTGCCCACCTGGCACCCTGACACTGCCCACCAGGCACCCTGACACTGCCCACCAGGCACCCTGACACTGCCCACCAGGCACCCTGACACTGCCCACCAGGCACCCTGACACTGCCCACCAGACACCCTGACACTGCCCACCAGACACCCTGACACTGCCCACCAGACACCCTGACACTGCCCACCAGGCACCCTGACACTGCCCACCAAGCACCCTGACACTGCCCACCAAGCACCCTGACACTGCCCACCAGACACCCTGACACTGCCCACCAGGCACCCTGACACTGCCCACCAGACACCCTGCCACTGCCCATCAGGCACCCTGACACTGTCCACCAGACACCCTGACACTGCCCACCTGGCACCCTGACACTGCCCACCAGACACCCTGACACTGCCCACCAGGCACCCTGACACTGTCCACCAGACACCCTGACACTGCCCACCTGGCACCCTGACACTGCCCACCAGACACCCTGACACTGCCCACCAGACACCCTGACACTGCCCACCAGGCACCCTGACACTGCGCACCAGACACCCTGACACTGCCCACCAGGCACCCTGACACTGCCCACCTGGCACCCTGACACTGCCCACCTGGCACCCTGACACTGCCCACCAGACACCCTGACACTGCCCACCTGGCACCCTGACACTGTCCACCAGACACCCTGACACTGCCCACCTGGCACCCTGACACTGCCCACCAGGCACCCTGACACTGCCCACCAGGCACCCTGACACTGCCCACCTGGCACCCTGACACTGCCCACCAGACACCCTGACACTGCCCACCAGGCACCCTGACACTGCCCACCGGGCACCCTGACACTGCCCACCAGGCACCCTGACACTGCCCACCGGGCACCCTGACACTGCCCACCAGGCACCCTGACACTGCCCACCAGGCACCCTGACACTGCCCACCAGACACCCTGACACAGCCCACCAGGCACCCTGACACTGCCCACCAGGCACCCTGACACTGCCCACCAAGCACCCTGACATTGCCCACCAGGCACCCTGACACTGCCCACCTGGCACCCTGACACTGCCCACCAAGCACCCTGACACTGCCCACCAGACACCCTGACACTGCCCACCAGACACCCTGACACTGCCCATCAGACACCCTGACACTGCCCACCAGGCACCCTGACACTGCCCACCAGGCACCCTGACACTGCCCACCAAGCACCCTGACACTGCCCACCAGGCACCCTGACACTGCCCACCTGGCACCCTGACACTGCCCACCAGGCACCCTGACACTGCCCACCAGGCACCCTGACACTGCCCACCAGGCACCCTGACACTGCCCACCAGACACCCTGACACTGCCCACCAGACACCCTGACACTGCCCACCAGGCACCCTGACACTGCCCACCTGGCACCCTGACACTGCCCACCAGGCACCCTGACACTGCCCACCAGGCACCCTGACACTGCCCACCAGACACCCTGACACAGCCCACCAGGCACCCTGACACTGCCCACCAGGCACCCTGACACTGCCCACCAAGCACCCTGACACTGCCCACCAGGCACCCTGACACTGCCCACCTGGCACCCTGACACTGCCCACCAAGCACCCTGACACTGCCCACCAGACACCCTGACACTGCCCACCAGACACCCTGACACTGCCCATCAGACACCCTGACACTGCCCACCAGGCACCCTGACACTGCCCACCAGGCACCCTGACACTGCCCACCAGGCACCCTGACACTGCCCACCAAGCACCCTGACACTGCCCACCAGGCACCCTGACACTGCCCACCTGGCACCCTGACACTGCCCACCAGGCACCCTGACACTGCCCACCAGGCACCCTGACACTGCCCACCAGGCACCCTGACACTGCCCACCAGACACCCTGACACTGCCCACCAGACACCCTGACACTGCCCACCAGGCACCCTGACACTGCCCACCTGGCACCCTGACACAGCCCACCAGACACCCTGACACTGCCCACCAGGCACCCTGACACTGCCCACCTGGCACCCTGACACTGCCCACCAGACACCCTGACACTGCCCACCTGGCACCCTGACACTGTCCACCAGACACCCTGACACTGCCCACCTGGCACCCTGACACTGCCCACCAGGCACCCTGACACTGCCCACCAGACACCCTGACACTGCCCACCTGGCACCCTGACACTGCCCACCAGACACCCTGACACTGCCCACCTGGCACCCTGACACTGTCCACCAGACACCCTGACACTGCCCACCTGGCACCCTGACACTGCCCACCAGGCACCCTGACACTGCCCACCAGACACCCTGACACTGCCCACCAGGCACCCTGACACTGCCCACCTGGCACCCTGACACTGCCCACCAAGCACCCTGACACTGCCCACCAGACACCCTGACACTGCCCACCAGACACCCTGACACTGCCCACCAGACACCCTGACACTGCCCACCAGGCACCCTGACACTGCCCACCAGACACCCTGACACTGCCCACCAGACACCCTGACACTGCCCACCAGGCACCCTGACACTGCCCACCAAGCACCCTGACACTGCCCACCAGACACCCTGACACTGCCCACCAGACACCCTGACACTGCCCACCAGACACCCTGACACTGCCCACCAGACACCCTGACACTGCCCACCAGACACCCTGACACTGCCCACCTGGCACCCTGACACTGCCCACCAGACACCCTGACACTGCCCACCTGGCACCCTGACACTGCCCACCTGGCACCCTGACACTGCCCACCAGACACCCTGACACTGCCCACCAGGCACCCTGACACTGCGCACCAGGCACCCTGACACTGCCCACCAGGCACCCTGACACTGCCCACCAGACACCCTGACACTGCCCACCTGGCACCCTGACACTGCCCACCAGGCACCCTGACACTGCCCACCAAGCACCCTGACACTGCCCACCAAGCACCCTGACACTGCCCACCAGGCACCCTGACACTGCCCACCAGACACCCTGACACTGCCCACCAGGCACCCTGACACTGCTCACCTGGCACCCTGACACTGCCCACCAGGCACCCTGACACTGCTCACCTGGCACCCTGACACTGCCCACCAGGCACCCTGACACAGCCCACCAAGCACCCTGACACTGCCCACCAGGCACCCTGACACTGCCCACCAGGCACCCTGACACTGCTCACCTGGCACCCTGACACTGCGCACCAGACACCCTGACACTGCACACCAGGCACCCTGACATTGCCCACCAAGCACCCTGACACTGCCCACCAGGCACCCTGACACTGCCCACCAGACACCCTGACACAGCCCACCAGGCACCCTGACACTGCGCACCAGACACCCTGACACTGCCCACCAGGCACCCTGACACTGCCCACCAGGCACCCTGACACTGCCCACCAGGCACCCTGACACTGCTCACCTGGCACCCTGACACTGCCCACCAGGCACCCTGACACTGCCCACCAGGCACCCTGACACTGCCCACCAGACACCCTGACACAGCCCACCAGGCACCCTGACACTGCGCACCAGACACCCTGACACTGCCCACCAGGCACCCTGACACTGCCAACCAGGCACCCTGACACTGCCCACCAGGCACCCTGACACTGCCCACCAAGCACCCTGACACTGCCCACCAGGCACCCTGACACTGCCCACCGGGCACCCTGACACTGCCCACCAGGCACCCTGACACTGCCCACCAGGCACCCTGACACTGCCCACCAGGCACCCTGACACTGCCCACCAGGCACCCTGACACTGCCCACCAGGCACCCTGACACTGCCCACCTGGCACCCTGACACTGCCCACCAGGCACCCTGACACTGTCCAGCAGACACCCTGACACAGCCCACCAGACACCCTGACACTGCCCACCAGGCACCCTGACACTGCCCACCAGGCACCCTGACACTGCCCACCAGGCACCCTGACACTGCCCACCTGGCACCCTGACACTGCCCACCAGGCACCCTGACACTGTCCAGCAGACACCCTGACACTGCCCACCAGGCACCCTGACACTGCCCACCAGGCACCCTGACACTGCCCACCAAGCACCCTGACACTGCCCACCAGGCACCCTGACACTGCCCACCAGGCACCCTGACACTGCCCACCAGGCACCCTGACACTGCCCACCAGGCACCCTGACACTGCCCACCAGGCACCCTGACACTGCCCACCAGACACCCTGACACTGCCCACCAGGCACCCTGACACAGCCCACCAGGCACCCTGACACTGCCCACCGGGCACCCTGACACTGCCCACCGGGCACCCTGACACTGCCCACCGGGCACCCTGACACTGCCCACCGGGCACCCTGACACTGCCCACCGGGCACCCTGACACTGCCCACCAGGCACCCTGACACTGCCCACCAGGCACCCTGACACTGCCCACCAGACACCCTGACACAGCCCACCAGGCACCCTGACACTGCCCACCAGGCACCCTGACACTGCCCACCAAGCACCCTGACACTGCCCACCAGGCACCCTGACACTGCCCACCTGGCACCCTGACACTGCCCACCAAGCACCCTGACACTGCCCACCAGACACCCTGACACTGCCCACCAGACACCCTGACACTGCCCATCAGACACCCTGACACTGCCCACCAGGCACCCTGACACTGCCCACCAGGCACCCTGACACTGCCCACCAAGCACCCTGACACTGCCCACCAAGCACCCTGACACTGCCCACCAGGCACCCTGACACTGCCCACCTGGCACCCTGACACTGTCCACCAGGCACCCTGACACTGCCCACCAGGCACCCTGACACTGCCCACCAGGCACCCTGACACTGCCCACCAGGCACCCTGACACTGCCCACCAGACACCCTGACACTGCCCACCAGACACCCTGACACTGCCCACCAGACACCCTGACACTGCCCACCAGGCACCCTGACACTGCCCACCAAGCAGCCTGACACTGCCCACCAAGCACCCTGACACTGCCCACCAGACACCCTGACACTGCCCACCAGGCACCCTGACACTGCCCACCAGACACCCTGCCACTGCCCATCAGGCACCCTGACACTGTCCACCAGACACCCTGACACTGCCCACCTGGCACCCTGACACTGCCCACCAGACACCCTGACACTGCCCACCAGGCACCCTGACACTGTCCACCAGACACCCTGACACTGCCCACCTGGCACCCTGACACTGCCCACCAGACACCCTGACACTGCCCACCAGACACCCTGACACTGCCCACCAGGCACCCTGACACTGCGCACCAGACACCCTGACACTGCCCACCAGGCACCCTGACACTGCCCACCTGGCACCCTGACACTGCCCACCTGGCACCCTGACACTGCCCACCAGACACCCTGACACTGCCCACCTGGCACCCTGACACTGTCCACCAGACACCCTGACACTGCCCACCTGGCACCCTGACACTGCCCACCAGGCACCCTGACACTGCCCACCAGGCACCCTGACACTGCCCACCTGGCACCCTGACACTGCCCACCAGACACCCTGACACTGCCCACCAGGCACCCTGACACTGCCCACCGGGCACCCTGACACTGCCCACCAGGCACCCTGACACTGCCCACCGGGCACCCTGACACTGCCCACCAGGCACCCTGACACTGCCCACCAGGCACCCTGACACTGCCCACCAGACACCCTGACACAGCCCACCAGGCACCCTGACACTGCCCACCAGGCACCCTGACACTGCCCACCAAGCACCCTGACACTGCCCACCAGGCACCCTGACACTGCCCACCTGGCACCCTGACACTGCCCACCAAGCACCCTGACACTGCCCACCAGACACCCTGACACTGCCCACCAGACACCCTGACACTGCCCATCAGACACCCTGACACTGCCCACCAGGCACCCTGACACTGCCCACCAGGCACCCTGACACTGCCCACCAGGCACCCTGACACTGCCCACCAAGCACCCTGACACTGCCCACCAGGCACCCTGACACTGCCCACCTGGCACCCTGACACTGCCCACCAGGCACCCTGACACTGCCCACCAGGCACCCTGACACTGCCCACCAGGCACCCTGACACTGCCCACCAGGCACCCTGACACTGCCCACCAGACACCCTGACACTGCCCACCAGACACCCTGACACTGCCCACCAGACACCCTGACACTGCCCACCAGGCACCCTGACACTGCCCACCAAGCACCCTGACACTGCCCACCAAGCACCCTGACACTGCCCACCAGACACCCTGACACTGCCCACCAGGCACCCTGACACTGCCCACCAGACACCCTGCCACTGCCCATCAGGCACCCTGACACTGTCCACCAGACACCCTGACACTGCCCACCTGGCACCCTGACACTGCCCACCAGACACCCTGACACTGCCCACCAGGCACCCTGACACTGTCCACCAGACACCCTGACACTGCCCACCTGGCACCCTGACACTGCCCACCAGACACCCTGACACTGCCCACCAGACACCCTGACACTGCCCACCAGGCACCCTGACACTGCGCACCAGACACCCTGACACTGCCCACCAGGCACCCTGACACTGCCCACCTGGCACCCTGACACTGCCCACCTGGCACCCTGACACTGCCCACCAGACACCCTGACACTGCCCACCTGGCACCCTGACACTGTCCACCAGACACCCTGACACTGCCCACCTGGCACCCTGACACTGCCCACCTGGCACCCTGACACTGCCCACCAGGCACCCTGACACTGCCCACCAAGCACCCTGACACTGCCCACCAGACACCCTGACACTGCCCACCAGGCACCCTGACACTGCCCACCAAGCACCCTGACACTGCCCACCAAGCACCCTGACACTGCCCACCAGACACCCTGACACTGCCCACCAAGCACCCTGACACTGCCCACCAGGCACCCTGACACTGCCCACCTGGCACCCTGACACTGCCCACCTGGCACCCTGACACTGCCCACCAGACACCCTGACACTGCCCACCAGGCACCCTGACACTGCCCACCAGGCACCCTGACACTGCCCACCAGGCACCCTGACACTGCCCACCTGGCACCCTGACACTGCCCACCAGGCACCCTGACACTGCCCACCAAGCACCCTGACACTGCCCACCAGACACCCTGACACTGCCCACCAGGCACCCTGACACTGCCCACCAAGCACCCTGACACTGCCCACCAAGCACCCTGACACTGCCCACCAGACACCCTGACACTGCCCACCAAGCACCCTGACACTGCCCACCAGACACCCTGACACTGCCCACCAGGCACCCTGACACTGCCCACCAAGCACCCTGACACTGCCCACCAAGCACCCTGACACTGCCCACCTGGCACCCTGACACTGCCCACCAGGCACCCTGACACTGCCCACCTGGCACCCTGACACTGCCCACCAGACACCCTGACACTGCCCACCAGACACCCTGACACTGCCCACCAGGCACCCTGACACTGCCCACCAGGCACCCTGACACTGCCCACCAAGCACCCTGACACTGCCCACCAGACACCCTGACACTGCCCACCAGACACCCTGACACTGCCCACCAGGCACCCTGACACTGCCCACCAGACACCCTGACACTGCCCACCGGACACCCTGACACTGCCCACCAGACACCCTGACACTGCCCACCAGACACCCTGACACTGCCCACCAGACACCCTGACACTGCCCACCAGACACCCTGACACTGCCCACCAGGCACCCTGACACTGCCCACCAAGCACCCTGACACTGCCCACCAGACACCCTGACACTGCCCACCAGGCACCCTGACACTGCCCACCAGGCACCCTGACACTGCCCACCAGACACCCTGACACTGCCCACCAGACACCCTGACACTGCCCACCAGGCACCCTGACACTGCCCACCAAGCACCCTGACACTGCCCACCAAGCACCCTGACACTGCCCACCAGACACCCTGACACTGCCCACCAGACACCCTGACACTGCCCACCAGGCACCCTGACACTGCCCACCAGACACCCTGACACTGCCCACCAGACACCCTGACACTGCCCACCAGGCACCCTGACACTGCCCACCAGACACCCTGACACTGCCCACCAGACACCCTGACACTGCCCACCAGACACCCAGACACTGCCCACCAGACACCCTGACACTGCCCACCAAGCACCCTGACACTGCCCACCAGACACCCTGACACTGCCCACCAGACACCCTGACACTGCCCACCTGGCACCCTGACACTGCCCACCTGGCACCCTGACACTGCCCACCTGGCACCCTGACACTGCCCACCAGGCACCCTGACACTGCCCACCAAGCACCCTGACACTGCCCACCAAGCACCCTGACACTGCCCACCAGGCACCCTGACACTGCCCACCAGGCACCCTGACACTGCCCACCAGGCACCCTGACACTGCCCACCAGGCACCCTGACACTGCGCACCAGACACCCTGACACTGCCCACCAGGCACCCTGACACTGCCCACCTGGCACCCTGACACTGCCCACCAGGCACCCTGACACTGCCCACCAAGCACCCTGACACTGCCCACCAAGCACCCTGACACTGCCCACCAGGCACCCTGACACTGCCCACCAGGCACCCTGACGCTGCCCACCAGACAACCTGACACTGCCCACCTGGCACCCTGACACTGCTCACCTGGCACCCTGACACAGCCCACCAGACACCCTGACACTGCCCACCAGGCACCCTGACACTGCCCACCAGACACCCTGACACTGCCCACCTGGCACCCTGACACTGCCCACCTGGCACCCTGACACTGCTCACCAGGCACCCTGACATTGCCCACCAGGCACCCTGACACTGCCCACCAGGCACCCTGACACTGCCCACCAGGCACCCTGACACTGCCCACCAGGCACCCTGACACTGCCCACAGGCACCCTGACATTGCCCACCAAGCTCCCTGACACTGCCCACCAGGCACCCTGACACTGCTCACCGGACACCCTGACACAGCCCACCAGACACCCTGACACTGCCCACCAGGCACCCTGACACTGCCCACCAGGCACCCTGACACTGCCCACCAGGCACCCTGACACTGCCCACAGGCACCCTGACATTGCCCACCAAGCACCCTGACACTGCCCACCAGACACCCTGACACTGCCCACCAGGCACCCTGACACTGCCCACCAGGCACCCTGACACTGCCCACCAGGCACCCTGACATTGCCCACCAAGCACCCTGACACTGCCCACCAGGCACCCTGACACTGCCCACCAGGCACCCTGACACTGCCCACCAAGCTCCCTGACACTGCCCACCAAGCACCCTGACACTGCCCACCGGGCACCCTGACACTGCCCACCAGACACCCTGACACTGCCCACCAGGTACCCTGACACTGCCCACCAAGCTCCCTGACACTGCCCACCAAGCACCCTGACACTGCCCACCGGGCACCCTGACACTGCCCACCAGACACCCTGACACTGCCCACCAGGCACCCTGACACTGCCCACCAGGCACCCTGACACTGCCCACCAGGCACCCTGACACTGCCCACCAGGCACCCTGACACTGCCCACCAGGCACCCTGACACTGCCCACCAGGCACCCTGACACTGCCCACCAGGCACCCTGACACTGCCCACCAGGCACCCTGACACTGCCCACCAGACACCCTGACACTGCCCACCAGGCACCCTGACACTGCCCACCAGGCACCCTGACACTGCCCACCAGGCACCCTGACACTGCCCACCAGGCACCCTGACACTGCCCACCAGACACCCTGACACTGCCCACCAGGCACCCTGACACTGCCCACCAGACACCCTGACACTGCCCACCAGACACCCTGACACTGCCCACCAGGCACCCTGACACTGCCCACCAGGCACCCTGACACTGCCCACCAGGCACCCTGACACTGCCCACCAGGCACCCTGACACTGCCCACCAGGCACCCTGACACTGCCCACCAGGCACCCTGACACTGCCCACCAAGCTCCCTGACACTGCCCACCAAGCACCCTGACACTGCCCACCGGGCACCCTGACACTGCCCACCAGACACCCTGACACTGCCCACCAGGCACCCTGACACTGCCCACCAAGCTCCCTGACACTGCCCACCAAGCACCCTGACACTGCCCACCGGGCACCCTGACACTGCCCACCAGACACCCTGACACTGCCCACCAGGCACCCTGACACTGCCCACCAAGCTCCCTGACACTGCCCACCAAGCACCCTGACACTGTCCACCAGACACCCTGACACTG
The DNA here is from genome assembly GCA_037974335.1 of Prionace glauca. Taxonomy (NCBI): domain Eukaryota; kingdom Metazoa; phylum Chordata; class Chondrichthyes; order Carcharhiniformes; family Carcharhinidae; genus Prionace; species Prionace glauca. The sequence goes on along the minus strand of CM075751.1, from coordinate 19,470,332 downwards.
CCCACCAGGCACCCTGACACTGCCCACCAGGTACCCTGACACTGCCCACCAGGCACCCTGACATTGCCCACCAGGCACCCTGACACTGCCCACCAGACACCCTGACACTGCCCACCAGACACCCTGACACTGCCCACCTGGCACCCTGACACTGCCCACCTGGCACCCTGACACTGCCCACCAGGCACCCTGACACTGCCCACCAGGCACCCTGACACTGCCCACCAGGCACCCTGACACTGCCCACCAGGCACCCTGACACTGCCCACCAGGCACCCTGACACTGCCCACCAGGCACCCTGACACTGCCCACCAGGCACCCTGACACTGCCCACCAGGCACCCTGACACTGCCCACCAGGCACCCTGACACTGCCCACCAGGCACCCTGACACTGCCCACCAGGCACCCTGACACTGCCCACCAGGCACCCTGACACTGCCCACCAGGCACCCTGACACTGCCCACCAGGCACCCTGACACTGCCCACCAGACACCCTGACACTGCCCACCAGGCACCCTGACACTGCCCACCAGGCACCCTGACACTGCCCACCAGGCACCCTGACACTGCCCACCAGACACCCTGACACTGCCCACCAGGCACCCTGACACTGCCCACCAGACACCCTGACACTGCCCACCAGGCACCCTGGCACTGCCCACCAAGCACCCTGACACTGCCCACCTGGCACCCTGACACTGCCCACCAGGCACCCTGACACTGCCCACCAGGCACCCTGACACTGCCCACCAGACACCCTGACACTGCCCACCAGGCACCCTGACACTGCCCACCAGGCACCCTGACACAGCCCACCAGGCACCCTGACACTGCCCACCAGACACCCTGTCACTGCCCACCAGACACCCTGTCACTGCCCACCAGACACCCTGACACTGCCCACCAGGCACCCTGACACTGCCCACCAGACACCCTGACACTGCCCACCAGACACCCTGACACTGCCCACCAGACACCCTGACACTGCCCACCAGGCACCCTGACACTGCCCACCAGACACCCTGACACTGCCCACCAGACACCCTGACACTGCCCACCAGGCACCCTGACACTGCCCACCAGGAACCCTGACACTGCCCACCAGGCACCCTGACACTGCCCACCAGGCACCCTGACACTGCCCACCAGGCACCCTGACACTGCCCACCAGGCACCCTGACACTGCCCACCTGGCACCCTGACACTGCCCACCAGGCACCCTGACACTGCCCACCAAGCACCCTGACACTGCCCACCAGGAACCCTGACACTGCCCACCAGGCACCCTGACACTGCCCACCAGGCACCCTGACACTGCCCACCAGACACTCTGACACTGCCCACCAGGCACCCTGACACTGCCCACCAGGCACCCTGACACTGCCCACCAGACACCCTGACACTGCCCACCTGGCTCCCTGACACTGCCCACCAGGCACCCTGACACTGCCCACCAGGCACCCTGACACTGCCCACCAGGCACCCTGACACTGTCCACCAGACACCCTGACACTGCCCACCAAGCACCCTGACACTGCCCACCAGGCACCCTGACACTGCCCACCTGGCACCCTGACACTGCCCACCAGGCACCCTGACACTGCCCACCAGGCACCCTGACACTGCCCACCAGACACCCTGACACTGCCCACCAGGCACCCTGACACTGCCCACCAGGCACCCTGACACTGCCCACCAGACACCCTGACACTGCCCACCAGACACCCTGACACTGCCCACCTGGCACCCTGACACTGCCCACCTGGCACCCTGACACTGCCCACCAGGCACCCTGACACTGCCCACCAGGCACCCTGACACTGCCCACCAGGCACCCTGACACTGCCCACCAGGCACCCTGACACTGCCCACCAGGCACCCTGACACTGCCCACCAGGCACCCTGACACTGCCCACCAGGCACCATGGCACTGCCCACCAGACACCCTGACACTGCCCACCAGGCACCCTGACACTGCCCACCAGACACCCTGACACTGCCCACCAGGCACCCTGGCACTGCCCACCAAGCACCCTGACACTGCCCACCTGGCACCCTGACACTGCCCACCAGGCACCCTGACACTGCCCACCAGGCACCCTGACACTGCCCACCAGACACCCTGACACTGCCCACCAGGCACCCTGACACTGCCCACCAGGCACCCTGACACAGCCCACCAGGCACCCTGACACTGCCCACCAGACACCCTGTCACTGCCCACCAGACACCCTGTCACTGCCCACCAGACACCCTGACACTGCCCACCAGGCACCCTGACACTGCCCACCAGACACCCTGACACTGCCCACCAGACACCCTGACACTGCCCACCAGACACCCTGACACTGCCCACCAGGCACCCTGACACTGCCCACCAGACACTCTGACACTGCCCACCAGACACCCTGACACTGCCCACCAGGCACCCTGACACTGCCCACCAGGAACCCTGACACTGCCCACCAGGCACCCTGACACTGCCCACCAGACACCCTGACACTGCCCACCAGACACCCTGACACTGCCCACCAGGAACCCTGACACTGCCCACCAGACACCCTGACACTGCCCACCAGGCACCCTGACACTGCCCACCAGACGCCCTGACACTGCCCACCAGGCACCCTGACACTGCCCACCAGGCACCCTGACACTGCCCACCTGGCTCCCTGACACTGCCCACCAGGCACCCTGACACTGCCCACCTGGCACCCTGACACTGCCCACCAGGCACCCTGACACTGCCCACCAGGCACCCTGACACTGCCCACCAGGCACCCTGACACTGCCCACCTGGCTCCCTGACACTGCCCACCAGGCCCCCTGACACGGCCCACCTGGCTCCCTGACACTGCCCACGAGGCACCCTGACACTGCCCACCTGGCACCCTGACACTGCCCACCAGGCACCCTGACACTGCCCACCTAGCACCCTGACACTGCCCACCAGGAACCCTGACACTGCCCACCAGGCACCCTGACACTGCCCACCAGGCACCCTGACACTGCCCACCAGACACCCTGACACTGCCCACCAGGCACCCTGACACAGCCCACCAGGCACCTTGACACTGCCCACCAGACACCCTGACACTGCCCACCTGGCTCCCTGACACTGCCCACCAGGCACCCTGACACTGCCCACCTGGCACCCTGACACTGCCCACCAAGCACCCTGACACTGCCCACCAGACACCCTGACACTGCCCACCTGGCTCCCTGACACTGCCCACCAGGCACCCAGACACTGCCCACCTGGCACCCTGACACTGCCCACCTGGCACCCTGACACTGCCCACCAAGCACCCTGACACTGCCCACCAGGCACCCTGACACTGCCCACCTGGCTCCCTGACACTGCCCACCTGGCACCCTGACACTGCCCACCAAGCACCCTGACAGTGCCCACCAGGCACCCTGACACTGCCCACCTGGCACCCTGACACTGCCCACCAAGCACCCTGACACTGCCCACCAGGCACCCTGACACTGCCCACCTGGCACCCTGACACTGCCCACCAAGCACCCTGACACTGCCCACCAAGCACCCTGACACTGCCCACCAAGCACCCTGACACTGCCCACCAGACACCCTGACACTGCCCACCAGACACCCTGACACTGCCCACCTGGCTCCCTGACACTGCCCACCAGGCACCCTGACACTGCCCACCTGGCACCCTGACACTGCCCACCAAGCACCCTGACACTGCCCACCAGGCACCCTGACACTGCCCACCTGGCACCCTGACACTGCCCACCAAGCACCCTGACACTGCCCACCAGGCACCCTGACACTGCCCACTAGGCACCCTGATACTGCCCACCAGGCACCCTGACACTGCCCACCAGGCACCCTGATACTGCCCACCAAGCACCCTGACACTGCCCACCAGAGTCCCCGACACTGCCCACCAGGCACCGTGACACTGCCCACCAGACACCCTGACACTGCCCACCAGACACCCTGACACTGCCCACCAGGCACCCTGACACTGCCCACCAGGCACCCTGACACTGCCCACCAGACACCCTGATACTGCCCACCAGACACCCTGACACTGCCCACCAAGCACCCTGACACTGCCCACCTGGCACCCTGACACTGCCCACCAGGCACCCTGACACTGCCCCCCAGACACCCTGACACTGCCCACCAAGCACCCTGACACTGCCCACCAGACACCCTGACACTGCCCACCAGACACCCTGACACTGCCCACCAGACACCCTGACACTGCCCACCAGACACCCTGACACTGCCCACCAGACACCCTGACACTGCCCACCAGACACCCTGACACTGCCCACCAGACACCCTGACACTGCCCACCAAGCACCCTGACACTGCCCACCAAGCACCCTGACACTGCCCACCAAGCACCCGGACACTGCCCACCAGGCACCCTGACACTGCCCCCCAGACACCCTGACACTGCCCACCTGGCACCCTGACACTGCCCACCAGACACCCTGACACTGCCCACCAGACACCCTGACACTGCCCACCAAGCACCCTGACACTGCCCACCAAGCACCCTGACACTGCCCACCAGGCACCCTGACACTGCCCCCCAGACACCCTGACACTGCCCACCAAGCACCCTGACACTGCCCCCCAGACACCCTGACACTGCCCACCAAGCACCCTGACACTGCCCACCAGGCACCCTGACACTGCCCACCAAGCACCCTGACACTGACCACCTGGCACCCTGACACTGCCCACCAAGCACCCTGACACTGACCACCTGGCACCCTGACACTGCCCCCCAGACACCCTGACACTGCCCACCAAGCACCCTGACACTGCCCCCCAGACACCCTGACACTGCCCCCCAGACACCCTGACACTGCCCCCCAGACACCCTGACACTGCCCACCAAGCACCCTGACACTGCCCACCAGGCACCCTGACACTGCCCACCAGACACCCTGACACTGCCCACCAGACACCCTGACACTGCCCACCAAGCACCCTGACACTGCCCACCAAGCACCCTGACACTGCCCACCAGGCACCCTGACACTGCCCACCAGGCACCCTGACACTGCCCACCAGACACCCTGACACTGCCCACCAGACACCCTGACACTGCCCACCAAGCACCCTGACACTGCCCACCAAGCACCCTGACACTGCCCACCAAGCACCCTGACACTGCCCACCAGGCACCCTGACACTGCCCCCCAGACACCCTGACACTGCCCCCCAGACACCCTGACACTGCCCACCAAGCACCCTGACACTGCCCACCAGGCACCCTGACACTGCCCACCAGACACCCTGACACTGCCCACCAGACACCCTGACACTGCCCACCAAGCACCCTGACACTGCCCACCAAGCACCCTGACACTGCCCACCAGGCACCCTGACACTGCCCCCCAGACACCCTGACACTGCCCACCAAGCACCCTGACACTGCCCCCCAGACACCCTGACACTGCCCACCAAGCACCCTGACACTGCCCACCAGGCACCCTGACACTGCCCACCAAGCACCCTGACACTGACCACCTGGCACCCTGACACTGCCCACCAAGCACCCTGACACTGCCCACCAGGCACCCTGACACTGCCCACCAAGCACCCTGACACTGACCACCTGGCACCCTGACACTGCCCCCCAGACACCCTGACACTGCCCACCAAGCACCCTGACACTGCCCCCCAGACACCCTGACACTGCCCCCCAGACACCCTGACACTGCCCCCCAGACACCCTGACACTGCCCACCAAGCACCCTGACACTGCCCACCAGGCACCCTGACACTGCCCACCAGGCACCCTGACACTGCCCCCCAGACACCCTGACACTGCCCACCAAGCACCCTGACACTGCCCACCAGACACCCTGACACTGCCCACCAGGCACCCTGACACTGCCCCCCAGACACCCTGACACTGCCCACCAAGCACCCTGACACTGCCCACCAGACACCCTGACACTGCCCCCCAGACACCCTGACACTGCCCACCAGACACCCTGACACTGCCCACCAGGCACCCTGACACTGCCCACCAGGCACCCTGACACTGACCACCTGGCACCCTGACACTGCCCACCAGACACCCTGACACTGCCCAACAGACACCCTGACACTGCCCACCAGACACCCTGACACTGCCCACCAGACACCCTGACACTGCCCACCTGGCACCCTGACACTGCCCACCAGACACCCTGACACTGCCCACCAGACACCCTGACACTGCCCACCAGACACCCTGACACTGCCCACCAGACACCCTGACACTGCCCACCAGACACCCTGACACTGCCCACCAGGCACCCTGACACTGACCACCTGGCACCCTGACACTGCCCACCAGGCACCCTGACACTGCCCACCAGGCACCCTGACACTGCCCACCAGACACCCTGACACTGCCCACCAGACACCCTGACACTGCCCACCAGACACCCTGACACTGCTCACCAAGCACCCTGACACTGCCCACCAGACACCCTGACACTGCCCACCAAGCACCCTGACACTGCCCACCAGGCACCCTGACACTGCCCACCAGACACCCTGACACTGCCCACCAAGCACCCTGACACTGCCCACCTGGCACCGTGACACTGCCCACCAGACACCCTGACACTGCCCACCAGACACCCTGACACTGCCCACCAGACACCCTGACACTGCCCACCAGACACCCTGACACTGCCCACCAGACACCCTGACACTGCCCACCAAGCACCCTGACACTGCCCACCAGGCACAATGACACTGCCCACCAGACACCCTGACACTGCCCACCAGGCACCCTGACACTGCCCACCAGGCACCCTGACACTGCCCACCTGGCACCCTGATACTGCCCACCAGACACCCTGACACTGCCCACCTGGCACCCTGACACTGCCCACCAGGCACCCTGACACTGCCCACCAGACACCCCGACACTGCCCACCTGGCACCCTGACACTGCCCACCAAGCACCCTGACACTGCCCACCTGGCACCCTGACACTGCCCACCAGGCACCCTGACACTGCCCACCAGACACCCTGACACTGCCCACCTGGCACCCTGACACTCCCAACCAGGCACCCTGACACTGCCCACCAAGCACCCTGACACTGCCCACCTGGCACCCTGACACTGCCCACCAAGCACCCTGACACTGCCCACCTGGCACCCTGACACTGCCCACCTGGCACCCTGACACTGCCCACCTGGCACCCTGACACTGCCCACCAGGCACCCTGACACTGCCCACCAGGCACCCTGACACTGCCCACCTGGCACCCTGACACTGCCCACCAGACACCCTGACACTGCCCACCAGGCACCCTGACACTGCCCACCAGGCACCCTGACACTGCCCACCAGGCACCCTGACACTGCCCACCAGACACCCTGACACTGCCCACCAGGCACCCTGACACTGCCCACCAGGCACCCTGACACTGCCCACCAGGCACCCTGACACTGCCCACCAGGCACCCTGACACTGCCCACCAGACACCCTGACACTGCCCACCAGGCACCCTGACACTGCCCACCAGGCACCCTGACACTGCCCACCAGACACCCTGACACTGCCCACCAAGCACCCTGACACTGCCCACCAGACACCCTGACACTGCCCACCAGGCACCCTGACACTGCCCCCCAGACACCCTGACACTGCCCACCAAGCACCCTGACACTGCCCACCAGGCACCCTGACACTGCCCACCAGACACCCTGACACTGCCCACCTGGCACCCTGACACTGCCCACCAGACACCCTGACACTGCCCACCAGGCACCCTGACACTGCCCACCAGGCACCCTGACACTGCCCACCAAGCACCCTGACACTGCCCACCAGGCACCCTGACACTGCCCACCAGGCACCCTGACACTGCCCACCAAGCACCCTGACACTGCCCACCAGGCACCCTGATACTGCCCACCAGACACCCTGACACTGCCCACCAGACACCCTGACACTGCCCACCTGGCACCCTGACACTACCCCACAGGCACCCTGACACTGCCCACCAGGCACCCTGACACTGCCCACCAGGCACCCTGACACTGCCCACCTGGCACCCTGACACTGCCCACCTGGCACCCTGACACTGCCCACCTGGCACCCTGACACTGCCCACCAGGCACCCTGACACTGCCCACCTGGCACCCTGACACTGCCCACCAGGCACCCTGACACTGCCCACCAGACACCCTGACACTGCCCACCTGGGCACCTGACACTACCCCCACAGGCACCCTGACACTGCCCACCAGGCACCCTGACACTGCCCACCAGGCACCCTGACACTGCCCACCTGCACCCTGACACTGCCCACCACACAGTGAGCACGTGCCCACCTGGCACCCTGACACTGCCCACCAGGCACCCTGACACTGCCCACCTGGCACCCTGACACTGCCCACCAGGCACCCTGACACTGCCCACCAGACACCCTGACACTGCCCACCTGGCACCCTGACACTGCCCACCTGGCACCCTGACACTGCCGACCAGGCACCCTGACACTGCCCACCAGACACCCTGACACAGCCCACCAGGCACCCTGACAATGCCCACCTGGCACCCTGACACTGCCCACCTGGCACCCTGACACTGCCCACCTGGCACCCTGACACTGCCCACCTGGCACCCTGACACTGCCCACCTGGCACCCTGACACTGCCCACCAGGTACCCTGACACAGCCCACCGGACACCCTGACACTGCCCACCAGACACCCTGACACTGCCCACCAGACACCCCGACACTGCCCACCAGGCACCCTGACACTGCCCACCAGACACCCTGACACTGCCCACCAAGCACCCTGACACTGCCCACCAGACACCCTGACACTGCCCACCAGACACCCTGACACTGCCCACCAGACACCCTGACACTGCCCACCAGACACCCTGACACTGCCCACCAGACACCCTGACACTGCCCACCAAGCACCCTGATACTGCGCACCAGACACCCTGACACTGCCCACCTGGCACCCTGACACTGCCCACCAGGCTCCCTGACACTGCCCACCAGGCACCCTGACACTGCCCACCAAGCACCCTGATACTGCTCACCAGACACCCTGACACTGCCCACCAGGCACCCTGACACTGCCCACCAGACACCCTGACACTGCCCACCTGGCACCCTGACACTGCCCACCAGACACCCTGACACTGCCCACCTGGCACCCTGACACTGCCCACCAGGCACCCTGACACTGCGCACCAGGCACCCTGACACTGCCCACCAGACACCCTGACACTGCCCACCAGACACCCTGACACTGCCCACCAGACACCCTGACACTGCCCACCAGGCACCCTGACACTGCCCACCAGGCACCCTGACACTGCCCACCAGACACCCTGACACTGCCCACCAGACACCTGACACTGCCCACCAGACACCCTGACACTGCCCACCAGGCACCCTGACATTGCCCACCAGGCACCCTGACACAGCCCACCAGGCACCCTGACACTGCCCACCAGACACCCTGACACTGCCCACCAGACACCCTGACACTGCCCACCAGACACCCTGACACTGCCCACCAGGCACCCTGACACTGCGCACCAGACACCCTGACACTGCCCACCAGGCACCCTGACACTGCCCACCAGACACCCTGACACTGCCCACCAGGCACCCTGACACTGCCCACCAGGCACCCTGACACTGCCCACCAGACACCCTGACACTGCCCACCAGGCACCCTGACACTGCCCACCAGACACCCTGACACTGCCCACCAGGCACCCTGACACTGCCCACCAGGCACCCTGACACTGCCCACCAGGCACCCTGACACTGCCCACCAGGCACCCTGACACTGCCCACCAGGCACCCTGACACTGCCCATCAGACACCCTGACACTGCCCACCAGGCACCCTGACACGGCCCACCAGACACCCTGACACTGCCCACCAGGCACCCTGACACTGCCCACCAGGCACCCTGACACTGCCCACCAGGCACCCTGACACTGTCCACCAGGCAGGCACCCTGACACGGCCCACCAGACACCCTGACACTGCCCACCAGGCACCCTGACACTGCCCACCAGGCACCCTGACACTGCCCACCAGGCACCCTGACACTGTCCACCAGGCACCCTGACACTGCCCACCAGGCACCCTGACACTGCCCACCAGGCACCCTGACACTGCCCATCAGACACCCTGACACTGCCCACCAGGCACCCTGACACTGCCCACCAAGCACCCTGACACTGCCCACCAGACACCCTGACACTGCCCATCAGACACCCTGACACTGCCCACCAGGCACCCTGACACTGCCCACCTGGCACCCTGACACTGCCCACCTGGCACCCTGACACTGCCCACCAGACACCCTGACACTGCCCACCAGGCACCCTGACACTGCCCACCAGGCACCCTGACACTGCCCACCAGGCACCCTGACACAGCCCACCTGGCACCCTGACACTGCCCACCAGACACCCTGACACTGCCCACCAGACACCCTGACACTGCGCACCAGACACCCTGACACTGCCCACCAGGCACCCTGACACTGCCCACCAGACACCCTGACACTGCCCACCAGACACCCTGACACTGCCCACCAAGCACCCTGACACTGCCCACCAGACACCCTGACACTGCCCACCAGGCACCCTGACACTGCCCACCAGACACCCTGACACTGCCCACCAGACACCCTGACACTGCCCACCAAGCACCCTGACACTGCCCACCAGACACCCTGCCACTGCCCACCAGACACCCTGACACTGCGCACCAGACACCCTGACACTGCCCACCAGACACCCTGACACTGCCCACCAAGCACCCTGACACTGCCCACCAGACACCCTGACACTGCCCACCAGGCACCCTGACACTGCCCACCAGGCACCCTGACACTGCCCACCAAGCACCCTGACACTGCCCACCAGACACCCTGACACTGCCCACCAGGCACCCTGACACTGCCCACCAGACACCCTGACACTGCCCACCAGGCACCCTGACACTGCCCACCTGGCACCCTGACACTGCCCACCGGACACCCTGACACTGCCCACCAGGCACCCTGACACTGCCCACCAGGCACCCTGACACTGCCCACCAGACACCCTGACACTGCGCACCAGGCACCCTGACACTGCCCACCAGGCACCCTGACACTGCCCACCAGGCACCCTGACACTGCCCACCAGACACCCTGACACTGCCCACCAGACACCCTGACACTGCCCACCAGGCACCCTGACACTGCCCACCAGGCACCCTGACACTGTCCACCAGGCACCCTGACACTGCCCACCAGGCACCCTGACACTGCGCACCAGACACCCTGACACAGCCCACCTGGCACCCTGACACTGCCCACCAAGCACCCTGACACTGCCCACCTGGCACCCTGACACAGCCCACCTGGCACCCTGACACTGCCCACCAAGCACCCTGACACTGCCCACCTGGCACCCTGACACTGCCCACCAGGCACCCTGACACTGCCCACCAGGCACCCTGACACTGCCCACCAGGCACCCTGACACTGCCCACCAAGCACCCTGACACTGCCCACCAAGCACCCTGACACTGCCCACCAGACACCCTGACACAGCCCACCTGGCACCCTGACACTGCCCACCAAGCACCCTGACACTGCCCACCAGGCACCCTGACACTGCCCACCGGGCACCCTGACACTGCCCACCAGGCACCCTGACACTGCCCACCGGACACCCTGACACTGCCCACCTGGCACCCTGACACTGCCCACCAGGCACCCTGACACTGCCCACCAGACACCCTGACACTGCCCACCTGACACCCTGACACTGCCCACCAGACACCCTGACACTGCCCACCTGACACCCTGACACTGCCCACCAGACACCCTGACACTGCCCACCTGACACCCTGACACTGCCCACCAGACACCCTGACACTGCCCACCTGGCACCCTAACACTGCCCACCAGGCACCCTGACACTGCCCACCAGACACCCTGACACTGCCCACCAGACACCCTGACACTGCCCACCTGACACCCTGACACTGCCCACCTGACACCCTGACACTGCCCACCAGACACCCTGACACTGCCCACCAGGCACCCTGACACTGCCCACCAGACACCCTGACACTGCCCACCAGACACCCTGACACTGCCCACCAGACACCCTGACACTGCCCACCAGACACCCTGACACTGCCCACCAGACACCCTGACACTGCCCACCAGACACCCTGACACTGCCCACCAGACACCCTGACACTGCCCACCAGGCACCCTGACACTGCCCACCAAGCACCGTGACACTGCCCACCAGGCACCCTGACACTGCCCACCAGGCACCCTGACACTGCCCACCAGACACCCTGACACTGCCCACCAGGCACCCTGACACTGCCCACCAGACACCCAGACACTGCCCACCAGGCACCCTGACACTGCCCACCAGACACCCTGACACTGCCCATCAGACACCCTGACACTGCCCACCAGGCACCCTGACACTGCCCACCTGGCACCCTGACACTGCCCACCTGGCACCCTGACACTGCCCACCAGACACCCTGACACTGCCCACCAGGCACCCTGACACTGCCCACCAGGCACCCTGACACTGCCCACCAGGCACCCTGACACAGCCCACCTGGCACCCTGACACTGCCCACCAGACACCCTGACACTGCCCACCAGACACCCTGACACTGCGCACCAGACACCCTGACACTGCCCACCAGGCACCCTGACACTGCCCACCAGACACCCTGACACTGCCCACCAGACACCCTGACACTGCCCACCAAGCACCCTGACACTGCCCACCAGACACCCTGACACTGCCCACCAGGCACCCTGACACTGCCCACCAGACACCCTGACACTGCCCACCAGACACCCTGACACTGCCCACCAAGCACCCTGACACTGCCCACCAGACACCCTGCCACTGCCCACCAGACACCCTGACACTGCGCACCAGACACCCTGACACTGCCCACCAGACACCCTGACACTGCCCACCAAGCACCCTGACACTGCCCACCAGACACCCTGACACTGCCCACCAGGCACCCTGACACTGCCCACCAAGCACCCTGACACTGCCCACCAGACACCCTGACACTGCCCACCAGGCACCCTGACACTGCCCACCAGACACCCTGACACTGCCCACCAGGCACCCTGACACTGCCCACCTGGCACCCTGACACTGCCCACCGGACACCCTGACACTGCCCACCAGGCACCCTGACACTGCCCACCAGGCACCCTGACACTGCCCACCAGACACCCTGACACTGCGCACCAGGCACCCTGACACTGCCCACCAGGCACCCTGACACTGCCCACCAGGCACCCTGACACTGCCCACCAGACACCCTGACACTGCCCACCAGACACCCTGACACTGCCCACCAGGCACCCTGACACTGCCCACCAGGCACCCTGACACTGTCCACCAGGCACCCTGACACTGCCCACCAGGCACCCTGACACTGCGCACCAGACACCCTGACACAGCCCACCTGGCACCCTGACACTGCCCACCAAGCACCCTGACACTGCCCACCTGGCACCCTGACACAGCCCACCTGGCACCCTGACACTGCCCACCAAGCACCCTGACACTGCCCACCTGGCACCCTGACACTGCCCACCAGGCACCCTGACACTGCCCACCAGGCACCCTGACACTGCCCACCAGGCACCCTGACACTGCCCACCAAGCACCCTGACACTGCCCACCAAGCACCCTGACACTGCCCACCAGACACCCTGACACAGCCCACCTGGCACCCTGACACTGCCCACCAAGCACCCTGACACTGCCCACCAGGCACCCTGACACTGCCCACCAGACACCCTGACACTGCCCACCTGACACCCTGACACTGCCCACCAGACACCCTGACACTGCCCACCTGACACCCTGACACTGCCCACCAGACACCCTGACACTGCCCACCTGACACCCTGACACTGCCCACCAGACACCCTGACACTGCCCACCTGGCACCCTAACACTGCCCACCAGGCACCCTGACACTGCCCACCAGACACCCTGACACTGCCCACCAGACACCCTGACACTGCCCACCTGACACCCTGACACTGCCCACCTGACACCCTGACACTGCCCACCAGACACCCTGACACTGCCCACCAGGCACCCTGACACTGCCCACCAGACACCCTGACACTGCCCACCAGACACCCTGACACTGCCCACCAGACACCCTGACACTGCCCACCAGACACCCTGACACTGCCCACCAGACACCCTGACACTGCCCACCAGACACCCTGACACTGCCCACCAGACACCCTGACACTGCCCACCAGGCACCCTGACACTGCCCACCAAGCACCGTGACACTGCCCACCAGGCACCCTGACACTGCCCACCAGGCACCCTGACACTGCCCACCAGACACCCTGACACTGCCCACCAGGCACCCTGACACTGCCCACCAGACACCCTGACACTGCCCACCAGGCACCCTGACACTGCCCACCAGGCACCCTGACACAGCCCACCAGACACCCTGACACTGCCCACCAGGCACCCTGACACTGCCCACCAGACACCCTGACACTGCCCACCAGACACCCTGACACTGCCCACCTGGCACCCTGACACTGCCCACCAGACACCCTGACACTGCCCACCAGACACCCTGACACTGCCCACCAGACACCCTGACACTGCCCACCAGACACCCTGACACTGCCCACCTGGCACCCTGACACTGCCCACCAGACACCCTGACACTGCCCACCAGACACCCTGACACTGCCCACCAGGCACCCTGACACTGCCCACCAGGCACCCTGACACAGCCCACCTGGCACTCTGACACTGCCCACCAGGCACCCTGACACTGCCCACCAGACACCCTGACACTGCCCACCAGGCACCCTGACACTGCCCACCTGGCACCCTGACACTGCCCACCAGGCACCCTGACACTGCCCACCTGGCACCCTGACACAGCCCACCTGGCACCCTGACACTGCCCACCAGGCACCCTGACACTGCCCACCAGACACCCTGACACTGCCCACCAGGCACCCTGACACTGCCCACCTGGCACCCTGACACTGCCCATCAGGCACCCTGACACTGCCCACCTGGCACCCTGACACTGCCCACCAGGCACCCTGACACAGCCCAACAGACACCCTGACACTGCCCACCAGACACCCTGACACTGCCCACCAGGCACCCTGACACAGCCCACCAGACACCCTGACACAGCCCACCAGACACCCTGACACTGCCCACCAGACACCCTGACACTGCCCACCAAGCACCCTGACACAGCCCACCTGGCACCCTGACACTGCCCACCAGACACCCTGACACTGCCCACCAGACACCCTGACACTGCCCACCAGACACCGTGACACTGCCCACCAGACACCCTGACACTGCCCACCAGACACCGTGACACTGCCCACCAGGCACCCTGACACAGCCCACCTGGCACCCTGACACAGCCCACCTGGCACCCTGACAATGCCCACCAGACACCCTGACACTGCCCACCAGACACCCTGACACTGCCCACCAGGCACCCTGACACTGCCCACCAGGCACCCTGACACTGCCCACCAGACACCCTGCCACTGCCCACCAGGCACCCTGCCACTGCCCACCAGGCACCCTGACACTGCCCACCAGGCACCCTGACACTGCCCACCAGACACCCTGCCACTGCCCACCAGACACCCTGCCACTGCCCACCAGGCACCCTGACACTGCCCACCAGGCACCCTGACACTGCCCACCAGGCACCCTGACACTGCCCACCTGGCACCCTGACACTGCCCACCAGGCACCCTGACACTGCCCACCAGGCACCCTGACACTGCCCACCAGGCACCCTGACACTGCCCACCAGACACCCTGCCACTGCCCACCAGGCACCCTGACACTGCCCACCAGACACCCTGACACTGCCCACCAGGCACCCTGACACTGCCCACCAGGCACCCTGACACTGCCCACCAGGCACC
This sequence comes from Prionace glauca, assembly GCA_037974335.1. Lineage (NCBI taxonomy): Eukaryota > Metazoa > Chordata > Chondrichthyes > Carcharhiniformes > Carcharhinidae > Prionace > Prionace glauca. The sequence continues at coordinate 19,454,322 of CM075751.1, read as the reverse complement.
CTGACACTGCCCACCAGACACCCTGCCACTGCCCACCAGGCACCCTGACACTGCCCACCAAGCACCCTGACACTGCCCACCGGACACCCTGACACAGCCCACCAGGCACCCTGACACTGCCCACCAGGCACCCTGACACTGCCCACCAGGCACCCTGACACAGCCCACCAGGCACCCTGACACTGCCCACCAGGCACCCTGACACAGCCCACCAGGCACCCTGACACTGCCCACCAGGCACCCTGACACTGCTCACCTGGCACCCTGACACTGCCCACCAAGCACCCTGACACTGCCCACCGGACACCCTGACACTGCCCACCAGGCACCCTGACACTGCCCACCAGGCACCCTGACACTGCCCACCAGACACCCTGCCACTGCCCACCAGGCACCCTGACACTGCCCACCAAGCACCCTGACACTGCCCACCGGACACCCTGACACTGCCCACCAGACACCCTGACACTGCCCACCAGGCACCCTGACACTGCCCACCAAGCACCCTGACACTGCCCACCGGACACCCTGACACAGCCCACCAGGCACCCTGACACTGCCCACCTGGCACCCTGACACTGCCCACCAGGCACCCTGACACTGCCCACCAGGTACCCTGACACTGCCCACCAGACACCCTGACACTGCCCACCAGGCACCCTGACACAGCCCACCAGACACCCTGACACTGCCCACCAGGCACCCTGACACTGCCCACCAGGTACCCTGACACTGCCCACCAGACACCCTGACACTGCCCACCAGGCACCCTGACACAGCCCACCAGACACCCTGACACTGCCCACCAGACACCCTGACACTGCCCACCAGGCACCCTGACACTGCCCACCTGGCACCCTGACACTGCCCACCAGACACCCTGACACTGCCCACCAGACACCCTGCCACTGCCCACCAGGCACCCTGACACTGCCCACCAGGCACCCTGACACTGCCCACCAGGCACCCTGACACTGCCCACCAGGCACCCTGACACTGCCCACCAGGCACCCTGACACTGCCCACCAGACACCCTGCCACTGCCCACCAGGCACCCTGACACTGCCCACCAGGCACCCTGACACAGCCCACCAGACACCCTGACACTGCCCACCTGGCACCCTGACACTGCCCACCTGGCACCCTGACACTGCCCACCAGACACCCTGCCACTGCCCACCAGGCACCCTGACACTGCCCACCTGGCACCCTGACACTGCCCACCAGACACCCTGACACTGCCCACCAGGCACCCTGACACTGCCCACCTGGCACCCTGACACTGCCCACCAGGCACCCTGACACTGCCCACCAGGCACCCTGACACAGCCCACCAGACACCCTGACACTGCCCACCTGGCACCCTGACACTGCCCACCTGGCACCCTGACACTGCCCACCAGACACCCTGCCACTGCCCACCAGGCACCCTGACACTGCCCACCAGACACCCTGACACTGCCCACCAGGCACCCTGACACAGCCCACCAGACACCCTGACACTGCCCACCTGGCACCCTGACACTGCCCACCAGACACCCTGCCACTGCCCACCAGGCACCCTGACACTGCCCACCAGACACCCTGACACTGCCCACCAGGCACCCTGACACTGCCCACCAGACACCCTGCCACTGCCCACCAGGCACCCTGACACTGCCCACCAGGCACCCTGACACTGCCCACCAGGCACCCTGCCACTGCCCACCAGGCACCCTGACACTGCCCACCAGACACCCTGACACTGCCCACCAGGCACCCTGACACAGCCCACCAGACACCCTGACACTGCCCACCTGGCACCCTGACACTGCCCACCAGGCACCCTGACACTGCCCACCAGGCACCCTGACACTGCCCACCAGGCACCCTGCCACTGCCCACCAGGCACCCTGACACTGCCCACCAGACACCCTGACACTGCCCACCAGGCACCCTGACACAGCCCACCAGGCACCCTGACACAGCCCACCAGACACCCTGACACAGCCCACCAGACACCCTGACACTGCCCACCAGGCACCCTGACACAGCCCACCAGGCACCCTGACACAGCCCACCAGACACCCTGCCACTGCCCACCAGGCACCCTGACACTGCCCACCAGGCACCCTGACACAGCCCACCTGGCACCCTGACACTGCCCACCAGACACCCTGACACTGCCCACCAGGCACCCTGACACAGCCCACCAGACACCCTGCCACTGCCCACCAGGCACCCTGACACTGCCCACCAGGCACCCTGACACTGCCCACCGGACACCCTGACACTGCCCACCAGGCACCCTGACACTGCCCACCAGACACCCTGACACTGCCCACCTGGCACCCTGACACAGCCCACCTGACACCCTGACACTGCCCACCAGACACCCTGACACTGCCCACCAGACACCCTGACACTGCCCACCAGACACCCTGACACTGCCCACCAGGCACCCTGACACTGCCCACCAGACACCCTGACACTGCCCACCAGGCACCCTGACACAGCCCACCTGACACCCTGACACTGCCCACCAGACACCCTGACACTGCCCACCAGACACCCTGACACTGCCCACCAGACACCCTGACACTGCCCACCAGACACCCTGACACTGCCCACCAGACACCCTGACACTGCCCACCTGGCACCCTGACACTGCCCACCAGACACCCTGACACTGCCCACCAGGCACCCTGACACTGCCCACCTGGCACCCTGACACTGCCCACCAGACACCCTGACACTGCCCACCAGGCACCCTGACACTGCCCACCAGACACCCTGACACTGCCCACCAGACACCCTGACACTGCCCACCAGACACCCTGACACTGCCCACCAGGCACCCTGACACTGCCCACCAGACACCCTGACACTGCCCACCAGGCACCCTGACACAGCCCACCTGGCACCCTGACACTGCCCACCTGGCACCCTGACACTGCCCACCAGGCACCCTGACACTGCCCACCAGGCACCCTGACACTGCCCACCAGACACCCTGACACTGCCCACCAGACACCCTGACACTGCCCACCAGACACCCTGACACTGCCCACCAGACACCCTGACACTGCCCACCAGACACCCTGACACAGCCCACCAGGCACCCTGACACTGCCCACCTGGCACCCTGACACTGCCCACCAGACACCCTGACACTGCCCACCAGACACCCTGACACTGCCCACCAGGCACCCTGACACTGCCCACCAGTCACCCTGACACTGCCCACCAGGCACCCTGACACTGCCCACCTGGCACCCTGACACTGCCCACCAGACACCCTGACACTGCCCACCAGACACCCTGACACTGCCCACCAGACACCCTGACACTGCCCACCAGGCACCCTGACACTGCCCACCTGGCACCCTGACACTGCCCACCAGACACCCTGACACTGCCCACCAGACACCCTGACACTGCCCACCTGGCACCCTGACACTGCCCACCAGGCACCCTGACACTGCCCACCTGGCACCCTGACACTGCCCACCAGGAACCCTGACACTGCCCACCAGACACCCTGACACTGCCCACCTTGCACCCTGACACTGCCCACCAGGCACCCTGACACTGCCCACCAGACACCCTGACACTGGCCACCAGGCACCCTGACACTGCCCACCTGGCACCCTGACACTGCCCACCAGGCACCCTGACACAGCCCACCAGGCACCCTGACACTGCCCACCAGACACCCTGACACTGCCCACCAGGCACCCTGACACTGCCCACCAGGCACCCTGACACTGCCCACCAGACACCCTGACACAGCCCACCTGGCACCCTGCCACTGCCCCCCAGGCACCCTGACACAGCCCACCTGGCACCCTGACACTGCCCACCAGGCACCCTGACACTGCCCACCGGACACCCTGACACTGCCCACCAGGCACCCTGACACAGCCCACCAGACACCCTGACACTGCCCACCAGGCACCCTGACACTGCCCACCAGGCACCCTGACACTGCCCACCAGACACCCTGACACTGCCCACTAGGCACCCTGACACAGCCCACCAGACACCCTGACACTGCCCACCAGGCACCCTGACACTGCCCACCAGGCACCCTGCCACTGCCCCCCAGGCACCCTGACACAGCCCACCTGGCACCCTGACACTGCCCACCAGGCACCCTGACACTGCCCACCGGACACCCTGACACTGCCCACCAGGCACCCTGACACAGCCCACCAGACACCCTGACACTGCCCACCAGGCACCCTGACACTGCCCACCAGTCACCCTGACACTGCCCCCCAGGCACCCTGACACTGCCCAACAGACACCCTGACACTGCCCACCAGGCACCCTGACACAGCCCACCAGGCACCCTGACACTGCCCACCAGACACCCTGACACTGCCCACCAGGCACCCTGACACTGCCCACCAGGCACCCTGACACTGCCCACCAGACACCCTGACACTGCCCACCAGACACCCTGACACTGCCCACCAGACACCCTGACACTGCCCACCAGGCACCCTGACACTGCCCACCAGGCACCCTGACACTGCCCACCAGACACCCTGACACTGCCCACCAGGCACCCTGACACTGCCCACCAGGCACCCTGACACTGCCCACCAGGCACCCTGACACTGCCCACCAGACACCCTGACACTGCCCACCAGGCACCCTGACACTGCCCACCAGGCACCCTGACACTGCCCACCAGGCACCCTGACACTGCCCACCAGGCACCCTGACACTGCCCACCAGGCACCCTGACACAGCCCACCAGGCACCCTGACACAGCCCACCAGACACCCTGACACTGCCCACCAGGCACCCTGACACTGCCCACCGGACACCCTGACACTGCCCTCCAGGCACCCTGACACTGCCCACCAGGCACCCTGACACTGCCCACCAGGAACCCTGACACTGCCCACCAGACACCCTGACACTGCCCACCAGGCACCCTGACACTGCCCACCAGGCACCCTGACACTGCCCACCAGGCACCCTGACACTGCCCACCAGACACCCTGACACTGCCCACCAGGCACCCTGACACTGCCCACCAGGCACCCTGACACTGCCCACCAGGCACCCTGACACTGCCCACCAGACACCCTGACACTGCCCACCAGGCACCCTGACACTGCCCACCAGGCACCCTGACACTGCCCACCAGACACCCTGACACTGCCCACCAGACACCCTGACACTGCCCACCAGGCACCCTGACACTGCCCACCAGGCACCCTGACACTGCCCACCAGGCACCCTGACACTGCCCACCAGGCACCCTGACACTGCCCACCAGGCACCCTGACACTGCCCACCAGGCACCCTGACACTGCCCACCGGACACCCTGACACTGCCCACCAGGCTCCCTGACACTGCCCACCAGGCACCCTGACACTGCCCACCAGACACCCTGACACTGCCCACCAAGCACCCTGACACTGCCCACCAGACACCCTGACACTGCCCACCAGGCACCCTGACACTGCCCACCAGACACCCTGACACTGCCCCCCAGACACCCTGACACTGCCCCCCAGACACCCTGACACTGCCCACCAGACACCCTGACACTGCCCACCAGACACCCTGACACTGCCCACCAGACACCCTGACACTGCCCACCAGACACCCTGACACTGCCCACCAGACACCCTGACACTGCCCACCAGGCACCCTGACACTGACCACCTGGCACCCTGACACTGCCCACCAGGCACCCTGACACTGCCCACCAGGCACCCTGACACTGCCCACCAGACACCCTGACACTGCCCACCAGACACCCTGACACTGCCCACCAAGCACCCTGACACTGCCCACCAGACACCCTGACACTGCCCACCAAGCACCCTGACACTGTCCACCAGACACCCTGACACTGCCCACCAGACACCCCGACACTGCCCACCTGGCACCCCGACACTGCCCACCAGACACCCTGACACTGCCCACCAGACACCCTGACACTGCCCACCAGACACCCTGACACTGCCCACCAAGCACCCTGCCACTGCCCACCAGGCACAATGACACTGCCCACCAGACACCCTGACACTGCCCACCAGGCACCCTGACACTGCCCACCAGGCACCCTGACACTGCCCACCTGGCACCCTGATACTGCCCACCAGACACCCTGACACTGCCCACCTGGCACCCTGACACTGCCCACCAGGCACCCTGACACTGCCCACCAGACACCCTGACACTGCCCACCTGGCACCCTGACACTGCCCACCAAGCACCCTGACACTGCCCACCTGGCACCCTGACACTGCCCACCAGGCACCCTGACACTGCCCACCAGACACCCTGACACTGCCCACCTGGCACCCTGACACTGCCCACCAGGCACCCTGACACTGCCCACCAAGCACCCTGACACTGCCCACCTGGCACCCTGACACTGCCCACCAAGCACCCTGACACTGCCCACCTGGCACCCTGACACTGCCCACCTGGCACCCTGACACTGCCCACCAGGCACCCTGACACTGCCCACCAGGCACCCTGACACTGCCCACCAGGCACAATGACACTGCCCACCAGACACCCTGACACTGCCCACCTGGCACCCTGACACTGCCCACCAGGCACAATGACACTGCCCACCAGACACCCTGACACTGCCCACCTGGCACCCTGACACTGCCCACCAGGCACCCTGACACTGCCCACCAGGCACCCTGACACTGCCCACCTGGCACCCTGACACTGCCCACCAGACACCCTGACACTGCCCACCAGGCACCCTGACACTGCCCACCAGGCACCCTGACACTGCCCACCAGGCACCCTGACACTGCCCCCCAGACACCCTGACACTGCCCACCAAGCACCCTGACACTGCCCACCAGGCACCCTGACACTGCCCACCAGGCACCCTGACACTGCCCACCAGGCACCCTGACACTGCCCACCAGACACCCTGACACTGCCCACCAGGCACCCTGACACTGCCCACCAGGCACCCTGACACTGCCCACCAGACACCCTGACACTGCCCACCAAGCACCCTGACACTGCCCACCAGACACCCTGACACTGCCCACCAGGCACCCTGACACTGCCCCCCAGACACCCTGACACTGCCCACCAAGCACCCTGACACTGCCCACCAGGCACCCTGACACTGCCCACCAGACACCCTGACACTGCCCACCTGGCACCCTGACACTGCCCACCAGACACCCTGACACTGCCCACCAGGCACCCTGACACTGCCCACCAGGCACCCTGACACTGCCCACCAAGCACCCTGACACTGCCCACCAGGCACCCTGACACTGCCCACCAGGCACCCTGACACTGCCCACCAGGCACCCTGATACTGCCCACCAGACACCCTGACACTGCCCACCAGACACCCTGACACTGCCCACCTGGCACCCTGACACTACCCCACAGGCACCCTGACACTGCCCACCAGGCACCCTGACACTGCCCACCAGGCACCCTGACACTGCCCACCTGGCACCCTGACACTGCCCACCTGGCACCCTGACACTGCCCACCTGGCACCCTGACACTGCCCACCAGGCACCCTGACACTGCCCACCTGGCACCCTGACACTGCCCACCAGGCACCCTGACACTGCCCACCAGACACCCTGACACTGCCCACCAGACACCCTGACACTGCCCACCTGGCACCCTGACACTGCCCACCTGGCACCCTGACACTGCCCACCTGGCACCCTGACACTGCCCACCAGGCACCCTGACACTGCCCACCTGGCACCCTGACACTGCCCACCAGGCACCCTGACACTGCCCACCAGACACCCTGACACTGCCCACCTGGCACCCTGACACTGCCCACCTGGCACCCTGACACTGCCGACCAGGCACCCTGACACTGCCCACCAGACACCCTGACACAGCCCACCAGGCACCCTGACAATGCCCACCTGGCACCCTGACACTGCCCACCTGGCACCCTGACACTGCCCACCTGGCACCCTGACACTGCCCACCTGGCACCCTGACACTGCCCACCTGGCACCCTGACACTGCCCACCAGGTACCCTGACACAGCCCACCGGACACCCTGACACTGCCCACCAGACACCCTGACACTGCCCACCAGACACCCCGACACTGCCCACCAGGCACCCTGACACTGCCCACCAGACACCCTGACACTGCCCACCAAGCACCCTGACACTGCCCACCAGACACCCTGACACTGCCCACCAGACACCCTGACACTGCCCACCAGACACCCTGACACTGCCCACCAGACACCCTGACACTGCCCACCAGACACCCTGACACTGCCCACCAAGCACCCTGATACTGCGCACCAGACACCCTGACACTGCCCACCTGGCACCCTGACACTGCCCACCAGGCTCCCTGACACTGCCCACCAGGCACCCTGACACTGCCCACCAAGCACCCTGATACTGCTCACCAGACACCCTGACACTGCCCACCAGGCACCCTGACACTGCCCACCAGACACCCTGACACTGCCCACCAGGCACCCTGACACTGCCCACCAGGCACCCTGACACTGCCCACCAGACACCCTGACACTGCCCACCTGGCACCCTGACACTGCCCACCAGGCACCCTGACACTGCGCACCAGGCACCCTGACACTGCCCACCAGACACCCTGACACTGCCCACCAGACACCCTGACACTGCCCACCAGACACCCTGACACTGCCCACCAGGCACCCTGACACTGCCCACCAGGCACCCTGACACTGCCCACCAGACACCCTGACACTGCCCACCAGACACCCTGACACTGCCCACCAGACACCCTGACACTGCCCACCAGGCACCCTGACATTGCCCACCAGGCACCCTGACACAGCCCACCAGGCACCCTGACACTGCCCACCAGACACCCTGACACTGCCCACCTGGCACCCTGACACTGCCCACCAGACACCCTGACACTGCCCACCAGACACCCTGACACTGCCCACCAGGCACCCTGACACTGCGCACCAGACACCCTGACACTGCCCACCAGGCACCCTGACACTGCCCACCAGACACCCTGACACTGCCCACCAGGCACCCTGACACTGCCCACCAGGCACCCTGACACTGCCCACCAGACACCCTGACACTGCCCACCAGGCACCCTGACACTGCCCACCAGACACCCTGACACTGCCCACCAGGCACCCTGACACTGCCCACCAGGCACCCTGACACTGCCCACCAGGCACCCTGACACTGCCCACCAGGCACCCTGACACTGCCCACCAGGCACCCTGACACTGCCCACCAGGCACCCTGACACTGCCCATCAGACACCCTGACACTGCCCACCAGGCACCCTGACACGGCCCACCAGACACCCTGACACTGCCCACCAGGCACCCTGACACTGCCCACCAGGCACCCTGACACTGCCCACCAGGCACCCTGACACTGCCCACCAGGCACCCTGACACTGCCCACCAGGCACCCTGACACTGCCCACCAGGCACCCTGACACTGCCCATCAGACACCCTGACACTGCCCACCAGGCACCCTGACACTGCCCACCAAGCACCCTGACACTGCCCACCAGACACCCTGACACTGCCCATCAGACACCCTGACACTGCCCACCAGGCACCCTGACACTGCCCACCTGGCACCCTGACACTGCCCACCTGGCACCCTGACACTGCCCACCAGACACCCTGACACTGCCCACCAGGCACCCTGACACTGCCCACCAGGCACCCTGACACTGCCCACCGGGCACCCTGACACAGCCCACCTGGCACCCTGACACTGCCCACCAGACACCCTGACACTGCCCACCAGACACCCTGACACTGCGCACCAGACACCCTGACACTGCCCACCAGGCACCCTGACACTGCCCACCAGACACCCTGACACTGCCCACCAGAAACCCTGACACTGCCCACCAAGCACCCTGACACTGCCCACCAGACACCCTGACACTGCCCACCAGGCACCCTGACACTGCCCACCAGACACCCTGACACTGCCCACCAGACACCCTGACACTGCCCACCAAGCACCCTGACACTGCCCACCAGACACCCTGCCACTGCCCACCAGACACCCTGACACTGCGCACCAGACACCCTGACACTGCCCACCAGACACCCTGACACTGCCCACCAAGCACCCTGACACTGCCCACCAGACACCCTGACACTGCCCACCAGGCACCCTGACACTGCCCACCAAGCACCCTGACACTGCCCACCAGACACCCTGACACTGCCCACCAGGCACCCTGACACTGCCCACCAGACACCCTGACACTGCCCACCAGGCACCCTGACACTGCCCACCTGGCACCCTGACACTGCCCACCGGACACCCTGACACTGCCCACCAGGCACCCTGACACTGCCCACCAGGCACCCTGACACTGCCCACCAGACACCCTGACACTGCGCACCAGGCACCCTGACACTGCCCACCAGGCACCCTGACACTGCCCACCAGGCACCCTGACACTGCCCACCAGACACCCTGACACTGCCCACCAGACACCCTGACACTGCCCACCAGGCACCCTGACACTGCCCACCAGGCACCCTGACACTGTCCACCAGGCACCCTGACACTGCCCACCAGGCACCCTGACACTGCGCACCAGACACCCTGACACAGCCCACCTGGCACCCTGACACTGCCCACCAAGCACCCTGACACTGCCCACCTGGCACCCTGACACAGCCCACCTGGCACCCTGACACTGCCCACCAGGCACCCTGACACTGCCCACCTGGCACCCTGACACTGCCCACCAGGCACCCTGACACTGCCCACCAGGCACCCTGACACTGCCCACCAGGCACCCTGACACTGCCCACCAAGCACCCTGACACTGCCCACCAAGCACCCTGACACTGCCCACCAGACACCCTGACACAGCCCACCTGGCACCCTGACACTGCCCACCAAGCACCCTGACACTGCCCACCAGGCACCCTGACACTGCCCACCGGACACCCTGACACTGCCCACCTGACACCCTGACACTGCCCACCTGACACCCTGACACTGCCCACCAGGCACCCTGACACTGCCCACCGGACACCCTGACACTGCCCACCTGACACCCTGACACTGCCCACCTGACACCCTGACACTGCCCACCAGGCACCCTGACACTGCCCACCAGACACCCTGACACTGCCCACCTGACACCCTGACACTGCCCACCAGACACCCTGACACTGCCCACCTGGCACCCTAACACTGCCCACCAGGCACCCTGACACTGCCCACCAGACACCCTGACACTGCCCACCAGACACCGTGACACTGCCCACCAGACACCCTGACACTGCCCACCAGACACCGTGACACTGCCCACCAGGCACCCTGACACAGCCCACCTGGCACCCTGACACAGCCCACCTGGCACCCTGACAATGCCCACCAGACACCCTGACACTGCCCACCAGACACCCTGACACTGCCCACCAGGCACCCTGACACTGCCCACCAGGCACCCTGACACTGCCCACCAGACACCCTGCCACTGCCCAACAGGCACCCTGCCACTGCCCACCAGGCACCCTGACACTGCCCACCAGGCACCCTGACACTGCCCACCAGACACCCTGCCACTGCCCACCAGACACCCTGCCACTGCCCACCAGGCACCCTGACACTGCCCACCAGGCACCCTGACACTGCCCACCAGGCACCCTGACACTGCCCACCTGGCACCCTGACACTGCCCACCAGGCACCCTGACACTGCCCACCAGGCACCCTGACACTGCCCACCAGGCACCCTGACACTGCCCACCAGACACCCTGCCACTGCCCACCAGGCACCCTGACACTGCCCACCAGACACCCTGACACTGCCCACCAGGCACCCTGACACTGCCCACCAGGCACCCTGACACTGCCCACCAGGCACCCTGACACTGCCCACCAGACACCCTGCCACTGCCCACCAGGCACCCTGACACTGCCCACCAAGCACCCTGACACTGCCCACCGGACACCCTGACACAGCCCACCAGGCACCCTGACACTGCCCACCAGGCACCCTGACACTGCCCACCAGGCACCCTGACACAGCCCACCAGGCACCCTGACACTGCCCACCAGGCACCCTGACACAGCCCACCAGGCACCCTGACACTGCCCACCAGGCACCCTGACACTGCTCACCTGGCACCCTGACACTGCCCACCAAGCACCCTGACACTGCCCACCGGACACCCTGACACTGCCCACCAGGCACCCTGACACTGCCCACCAGGCACCCTGACACTGCCCACCAGACACCCTGCCACTGCCCACCAGGCACCCTGACACTGCCCACCAAGCACCCTGACACTGCCCACCGGACACCCTGACACTGCCCACCAGACACCCTGACACTGCCCACCAGGCACCCTGACACTGCCCACCAAGCACCCTGACACTGCCCACCGGACACCCTGACACAGCCCACCAGACACCCTGACACTGCCCACCAGGCACCCTGACACTGCCCACCAGGCACCCTGACACTGCCCACCAGGTACCCTGACACTGCCCACCAGACACCCTGACACTGCCCACCAGGCACCCTGACACAGCCCACCAGACACCCTGACACTGCCCACCAGACACCCTGACACTGCCCACCAGGCACCCTGACACTGCCCACCTGGCACCCTGACACTGCCCACCAGACACCCTGACACTGCCCACCAGACACCCTGCCACTGCCCACCAGGCACCCTGACACTGCCCACCAGGCACCCTGACACTGACCACCAGGCACCCTGACACTGCCCACCAGGCACCCTGACACTGCCCACCTGGCACCCTGACACTGCCCACCAGACACCCTGCCACTGCCCACCAGGCACCCTGACACTGCCCACCAGGCACCCTGACACAGCCCACCAGACACCCTGACACTGCCCACCTGGCACCCTGACACTGCCCACCTGGCACCCTGACACTGCCCACCAGACACCCTGCCACTGCCCACCAGGCACCCTGACACTGCCCACCTGGCACCCTGACACTGCCCACCAGACACCCTGACACTGCCCACCAGGCACCCTGACACTGCCCACCTGGCACCCTGACACTGCCCACCAGGCACCCTGACACTGCCCACCAGGCACCCTGACACAGCCCACCAGACACCCTGACACTGCCCACCTGGCACCCTGACACTGCCCACCTGGCACCCTGACACTGCCCACCAGACACCCTGCCACTGCCCACCAGGCACCCTGACACTGCCCACCAGACACCCTGACACTGCCCACCAGGCACCCTGACACAGCCCACCAGACACCCTGACACTGCCCACCTGGCACCCTGACACTGCCCACCAGACACCCTGCCACTGCCCACCAGGCACCCTGACACTGCCCACCAGACACCCTGACACTGCCCACCAGGCACCCTGACACTGCCCACCAGACACCCTGCCACTGCCCACCAGGCACCCTGACACTGCCCACCAGGCACCCTGACACTGCCCAGCAGGCACCCTGCCACTGCCCACCAGGCACCCTGACACTGCCCACCAGACACCCTGACACTGCCCACCAGGCACCCTGACACAGCCCACCAGACACCCTGACACTGCCCACCTGGCACCCTGACACTGCCCACCAGGCACCCTGACACTGCCCACCAGGCACCCTGACACTGCCCACCAGGCACCCTGCCACTGCCCACCAGGCACCCTGACACTGCCCACCAGACACCCTGACACTGCCCACCAGGCACCCTGACACAGCCCACCAGGCACCCTGACACAGCCCACCAGACACCCTGACACAGCCCACCAGACACCCTGACACTGCCCACCAGGCACCCTGACACAGCCCACCAGGCACCCTGACACAGCCCACCAGACACCCTGCCACTGCCCACCAGGCACCCTGACACTGCCCACCAGGCACCCTGACACAGCCCACCTGGCACCCTGACACTGCCCACCAGACACCCTGACACTGCCCACCAGGCACCCTGACACAGCCCACCAGACACCCTGCCACTGCCCACCAGGCACCCTGACACTGCCCACCAGGCACCCTGACACTGCCCACCGGACACCCTGACACTGCCCACCAGGCACCCTGACACTGCCCACCAGACACCCTGACACTGCCCACCTGGCACCCTGACACAGCCCACCTGACACCCTGACACTGCCCACCAGACACCCTGACACTGCCCACCAGACACCCTGACACTGCCCACCAGACACCCTGACACTGCCCACCAGGCACCCTGACACTGCCCACCAGACACCCTGACACTGCCCACCAGGCACCCTGACACAGCCCACCTGACACCCTGACACTGCCCACCAGACACCCTGACACTGCCCACCAGACACCCTGACACTGCCCACCAGACACCCTGACACTGCCCACCAGACACCCTGACACTGCCCACCAGACACCCTGACACTGCCCACCTGGCACCCTGACACTGCCCACCAGACACCCTGACACTGCCCACCAGGCACCCTGACACTGCCCACCTGGCACCCTGACACTGCCCACCAGACACCCTGACACTGCCCACCAGGCACCCTGACACTGCCCACCAGACACCCTGACACTGCCCACCAGACACCCTGACACTGCCCACCAGACACCCTGACACTGCCCACCAGGCACCCTGACACTGCCCACCAGACACCCTGACACTGCCCACCAGGCACCCTGACACAGCCCACCTGGCACCCTGACACTGCCCACCTGGCACCCTGACACTGCCCACCAGGCACCCTGACACTGCCCACCAGGCACCCTGACACTGCCCACCAGACACCCTGACACTGCCCACCAGACACCCTGACACTGCCCACCAGACACCCTGACACTGCCCACCAGACACCCTGACACTGCCCACCAGACACCCTGACACAGCCCACCAGGCACCCTGACACTGCCCACCTGGCACCCTGACACTGCCCACCAGACACCCTGACACTGCCCACCAGACACCCTGACACTGCCCACCAGGCACCCTGACACTGCCCACCAGACACCCTGACACTGCCCACCAGGCACCCTGACACTGCCCACCTGGCACCCTGACACTGCCCACCAGACACCCTGACACTGCCCACCAGACACCCTGACACTGCCCACCAGACACCCTGACACTGCCCACCAGGCACCCTGACACTGCCCACCTGGCACCCTGACACTGCCCACCAGACACCCTGACACTGCCCACCAGACACCCTGACACTGCCCACCTAGCACCCTGACACTGCCCACCAGGCACCCTGACACTGCCCACCTGGCACCCTGACACTGCCCACCAGGAACCCTGACACTGCCCACCAGACACCCTGACACTGCCCACCTTGCACCCTGACAGTGCCCAGCAGGCACCCTGACACTGCCCACCAGACACCCTGACACTGCCCACCAGGCACCCTGACACTGCCCACCTGGCACCCTGACACTGCCCACCAGGCACCCTGACACAGCCCACCAGGCACCCTGACACTGCCCACCAGACACCCTGACACTGCCCACCTTGCACCCTGACACTGCCCACCAGGCACCCTGACACTGCCCACCAGACACCCTGACACAGCCCACCTGGCACCCTGCCACTGCCCCCCAGGCACCCTGACACAGCCCACCTGGCACCCTGACACTGCCCACCAGGCACCCTGACACTGCCCACCGGACACCCTGACACTGCCCACCAGGCACCCTGACACAGCCCACCAGACACCCTGACACTGCCCACCAGGCACCCTGACACTGCCCACCAGGCACCCTGACACTGCCCACCAGGCACCCTGACACTGCCCACCAGACACCCTGACACTGCCCACCAGGCACCCTGACACAGCCCACCAGACACCCTGACACTGCCCACCAGGCACCCTGACACTGCCCACCAGGCACCCTGCCACTGCCCCCCAGGCACCCTGACACAGCCCACCTGGCACCCTGACACTGCCCACCAGGCACCCTGACACTGCCCACCGGACACCCTGACACTGCCCACCAGGCACCCTGACACAGCCCACCAGACACCCTGACACTGCCCACCAGGCACCCTGACACTGCCCACCAGGCACCCTGACACTGCCCCCCAGGCACCCTGACACTGCCCAACAGACACCCTGACACTGCCCACCAGGCACCCTGACACAGCCCACCAGGCACCCTGACACTGCCCACCAGACACCCTGACACTGCCCACCAGGCACCCTGACACTGCCCACCAGGCACCCTGACACTGCCCACCAGACACCCTGACACTGCCCACCAGACACCCTGACACTGCCCACCAGACACCCTGACACTGCCCACCAGGCACCCTGACACTGCCCACCAGGCACCCTGACACTGCCCACCAGGCACCCTGACACTGCCCACCAGACACCCTGACACTGCCCACCAGGCACCCTGACACTGCCCACCAGGCACCCTGACACTGCCCACCAGGCACCCTGACACTGCCCACCAGACACCCTGACACTGCCCACCAGGCACCCTGACACTGCCCACCAGGCACCCTGACACTGCCCACCAGGCACCCTGACACTGCCCACCAGGCACCCTGACACTGCCCACCAGGCACCCTGACACTGCCCACCAGGCACCCTGACACAGCCCACCAGACACCCTGACACTGCCCACCGGGCACCCTGACACTGCCCACCGGACACCCTGACACTGCCCACCAGGCACCCTGACACTGCCCACCAGGAACCCTGACACTGCCCACCAGACACCCTGACACTGCCCACCAGGCACCCTGACACTGCCCACCAGGCACCCTGACACTGCCCACCAGGCACCCTGACACTGCCCACCAGACACCCTGACACTGCCCACCAGGCACCCTGACACTGCCCACCAGGCACCCTGACACTGCCCACCAGGCACCCTGACACTGCCCACCAGGCACCCTGACACTGCCCACCAGGCACCCTGACACTGCCCACCAGGCACCCTGACACTGCCCACCAGACACCCTGACACTGCCCACCAGACACCCTGACACTGCCCACCAGGCACCCTGACACTGCCCACCAGGCACCCTGACACTGCCCACCAGGCACCCTGACACTGCCCACCAGGCACCCTGACACTGCCCACCAGGCACCCTGACACTGCCCACCGGACACCCTGACACTGCCCACCAGGCTCCCTGACACTGCCCACCAGGCACCCTGACACTGCCCACCAGGCACCCTGACACTGCCCACCAGACACCCTGACACTGCCCACCAAGCACCCTGACACTGCCCACCAGACACCCTGACACTGCCCACCAGGCACCCTGACACTGCCCACCAGGCACCCTGACACTGCCCACCAGACACCCTGACACTGCCCACCAGGCACCCTGACACTGCCCACCAGGCACCCTGACACTGCCCACCAGGCACCCTGACACTGCCCACCAGACACCCTGACACTGCCCACCAGGCACCCTGACACTGCCCACCAGGCTCCCTGACACTGCCCACCAAGCACCCTGACACTGCCCACCAGGCACCCTGACACTGCCCACCAGGCACCCTGACACTGCCCACCAGGCACCCTGACACTGCCCACCAGACACCCTGACACAGCCCACCAGACACCCTGACACTGCCCACCAGGCACCCTGACACTGCCCACCAGGCACCCTGACACTGCCCACCAGGCACCCTGACACTGCCCACCAGACACCCTGACACTGCCCACCAAGCACCCTGACACTGCCCACCAGACACCCTGACACTGCCCACCAGGCACCCTGACACTGCCCACCAGGCACCCTGACACTGCCCACCAGACACCCTGACACTGCCCACCAGGCACCCTGACACTGCCCACCAGGCACCCTGACACTGCCCACCAGGCACCCTGACACTGCCCACCAGACACCCTGACACTGCCCACCAGACACCCTGACACTGCCCACCAGGCACCCTGACACTGCCCACCTGGCACCCTGACACTGCCCACCAGACACCCTGACACTGCCCACCAGACACCCTGACACTGCCCACCAGGCACCCTGACACTGCCCACCAGGCTCCCTGACACTGCCCACCAGGCACCCTGACACTGTCCACCAGGCACCCTGACACAGCCCACCAGACACCCTGACACTGCCCACCAGACACCCTGACACTGCCCACCAGACACCCTGACACTGTCCACCAGGCACCCTGACACAGCCCACCAGACACCCTGACACTGCCCACCAGACACCCTGACACTGCCCACCAGACACCCTGACACTGCCCACCAGGCACCCTGACACTGTCCACCAGGCACCCTGACACAGCCCACCAGACACCCTGACACTGCCCACCAGACACCCTGACACTGCCCACCAGACACCCTGACACTGCCCACCAGACACCCTGACACTGCCCACCTGGCACCCTGACACTGCCCACCAGGCACCCTGACACTGCCCACCAGGCACCCTGACACTGCCCACCAGGCTCCCTGACACTGCCCACCAGACACCCTGACACTGCCCACCAGGCACCCTGACACTGCCCACCAGGCACCCTGACACTGCCCACCAGGCTCCCTGACACTGCCCACCAGGCACCCTGACACTGCCCACCAGACACCCTGACACTGCCCACCTGGCACCCTGACACTGCCCACCAGGCACCCTGACACTGTCCACCAGGCACCCTGACACTGCCCACCAGACACCCTGACACTGCCCACCAGGCACCCTGACACTGCCCACCAGGCACCCTGACACTGTCCACCAGGCACCCTGACACAGCCCACCAGACACCCTGACACTGCCCACCAGACACCCTGACACTGCCCACCAGACACCCTGACACTGCCCACCAGACACCCTGACACTGCCCACCTGGCACCCTGACACTGCCCACCAGGCACCCTGACACTGCCCACCAGGCACCCTGACACTGCCCACCAGGCACCCTGACACTGCCCACCAGGCTCCCTGACACTGCCCACCAGGCACCCTGACACTGCCCACCAGACACCCTGACACTGCCCACCAGGCACCCTGACACAGCCCACCAGGCACCCTGACACTGCCCACCAGACACCCTGACACTGCCCACCAGACACCCTGACACAGCCCACCAGACACCCTGACACTGCCCCCCAGGCACCCTGACACTGCCCACCAGACACCCTGACACTGCCCACCAGGCACCCTGACACTGCCCACCAGGCACCCTGACACTGCCCACCAGACACCCTGACACTGCTCACCAGACACCCTGACACTGCCCACCAGGCACCCTGACACTGCCCACCTGGCACCCTGACACTGCCCACCAGACACCCTGACACTGCCCACCAGGCACCCTGACACTGCCCACCTGGCACCCTGACACTGCCCACCAGACACCCTGACACTGCCCACCAGGCACCCTGACACTGCCCACCGGGCACCCTGACACTGCCCACCAGACACCCTGACACTGCCCACCAGGCACCCTGACACTGCCCACCTGGCACCCTGACACTGCCCACCAGGCACCCTGACACTGCCCACCAGACACCCTGACACTGCCCACCAGACACCCTGACACTGCCCACCTGGCACCCTGCCACTGCCCCCCAGGCACCCTGACACAGCCCACCAGACACCCTGACACTGCCCACCTGGCACCCTGACACTGCCCACCTGGCACCCTGACACTGCCCACCTGGCACCCTGACACTGCCCATCAGACACCCTGACACTGTCCACCTGGCACCCTGACACTGCCCACCAGACACCCTGACACTGCCCACCAGGCACCCTGACACTGCCCACCAGGCACCCTGACACTGCCCCCCAGGCACCCTGACACTGCCCCCCAGGCACCCTGACACTGCCCACCAGGCACCCTGACACTGCCCCCCAGGCACCCTGACACTGCCCACCAGGCACCCTGACACTGCCCACCTGGCACCCTGACACTGCCCACCAGGCACCCTGACACTGCCCACCAGGCACCCTGACACTGCCCACCAGGCACCCTGACACAGCCCTCCAGTCACTGGGTAGGGAGGTACCTGAGAGGGAGGGGCCTCATGGGGAGGCAGGGTCTGACCAGGGCAGAGAGAGATCAGGGCTGGAGATGGGGAGGTAGGAGGGAAGGGAAAGGGGCAGGGTGGGGTACTCTGTGTCGGGGGGGGGGGTGGAGATGAAGTGGGGTCAGCTGGGTAGATTGACACATGCCCAGAGGCCCCCTCAGCAGTCTGATGCTGGCCTCTTAAGCAGGATTAGGCCCCACCATCTCTCCACCCCCCCTCCTCCACCCACTGGTGTGAATTGGCTGATGGCTCCGGTGTTGTGGAATGTCGGAAATTCATTTTACAACTCACCCAAAAAAAAAGGCGTAAAAACCTCCCATTTTCCTGCCTGTTGGGCACTTCTAAGTGAAAAGCACGACAATTAGCCACTGGGCAGCACGGTGGGTTAGCACTGCTGCCTCACAGGGACCCGGGTTCGATTCCTGGCTTTGGGTCACTGTCGGTGCAGAGTTGGCACATTCTCCTCGTGTCCGCGTGGGTTTCCTCCGAGTGCTCCGGTTTCCTCCAAGGATGCCCAGATTAGGTTGATTGACCGTGCTGGAGTGCCCCTTACTGTCCCGGGATGTGTCGGTCGGAGGGTTGTGGGAGTGGGGCCTGGGTGGGATTGTTGTACGTGCACACTCGATGGGTTGAATGGCCCCCCCATCCCTCCTGCACTGGGCTCCGATGGGACATATCATGGAGGCAGTGTCCAATGCTGACCTCTGCTGGTCATTCATTAATGTTGCAACCAAACAACTGTAGGAAAGGTGAGGTCAGTTTTATTTCGTCATTGAAGGATTTTTGAGGGTGCGATAGAAAGAGAGAAACTCAGGGAGGAGTGCCCGCTCCCTTCTCCCAAACTAACATGCAATCTGGGGAGAATCAATGAAAATCAGGGATTCTCCGATTACAACCTTCGCTGTCCGTCGAGTTATTTTAAACTCAGTACAACTCACCCTGGCTTGCCTGTGCCTCTCAAACGCACCCGATACAAATTCCTCCCCCGATTCGAGTGCTACTATTCTCTCCTAAGGGTGTTCCCCGAAAATTGGAGTGCAGAGAAAGGCCATTCTGCCCATCAAACCCGTACCAGCTCTTCCTTAGAGCAATCCACTTAGGCACCCACTTCCCCAGCCTACGCTCTTTTCCAATCTTTGAGAGTTACCGATTGAAAGATACTCTATTCAGCAACATCAATATTAAAATCCTACAGTACAGAAGGAGGCCATTCAGCCCCTTGAGTCTGCATTGACAACAATCCCACTGAGGCCCTATCCCCGTAACCCCATGCATTTACTCTAGCTCGCCTACCTGATATTATGGACTAATTTAGCATGGCCAATCCACCTAACCTACACATCTTTAGACACTAAGGGACAATTTAGCATGGCCAATCCACCTAACCTACACATCTTTGGGCACTAAGGGACAATTTAGCATGGCCAATCCACCCTAACCTACACATCTTTGGACACTAAGGGGCAATTTAGCATGGCCAATCCACCTAACCTACACATCTTTAGACACTAAGGGACAATTTAGCATGGCCAATCCACCTAACCTACACATCTTTGGACACTAAGGGACAATTTAGCATGGCCAATCCACCTAACCTACACATCTTTGGGCACTAAGGGACAATTTAGCATGGCCAATCCACCTAACCTACACATCTTTAGACACTAAGGGACAATTTAGCATGGCCAATCCACCTAACCTACACATCTTTAGACACTAAGGGGCAATTTAGCATGGCCAATCCACCTAACCTACACATCTTTGGATACTAAAGGACAATTTAGCATGGCCAATCCACCTAACCTACACATCTTTGGACACTAAGGGGCCATTTAGCATGGCCAATCCACCTAACCTACACATCTTTAGACACTAAGGGGCAATTTAGCATGGCCAATCCACCTAACCTACACATCTTTGGACGCTAAAGGACAATTTAGCCTGACCAATCCACCTAACCTGCACATCTTTGGACACTAAGGGACAATTTAGCATGGCCAATCCACCTAACCTACACATCTTTAGACACTAAGGGACAATTTAGCATGGCCAATCCACCTAACCCGGACATCTTTGTACACTAGGGGGAAATTTAGCATGGCCAATCCACCTAACCTGCACATCTTTGGACACTAAGGGACAATTTAGCATGGCCAATCCACCTAACCTACACATCTTTGGACACTAAGGGGCAATTTAGCATGGCCAATCCACCTAACCTACACATCTTTGGACACTAAGGGACAATTTAGCATGGCCAATCCACCTAACCTGCACATCTTTGGACACTAAGGGACAATTTAGCATGGCCAATCCACCTAACCTACACATCTTTGGACACTAAGGGACAATTTAGCATGGCCAATCCACCTAACCTGCACATCTTTGGACACTAAGGGACAATTTAGCATGGCCAATCCACCTAACCTACACATCTTTGGACACTAAGGGACAATTTAGCATGGCCAATCCACCTAACCCGGACATCTTTGTACACTAGGGGGAAATTTAGCATGGCCAATCCACCTAACCTGCACATCTTTGGACACTAAGGGACAATTTAGCATGGCCAATCCACCTAACCTACACATCTTTGGACACTAAGGGGCAATTTAGCATGGCCAATCCACCTAACCTACACATCTTTGGACACTAAGGGACAATTTAGCATGGCCAATCCACCTAACCTGCACATCTTTGGACACTAAGGGACAATTTAGCATGGCCAATCCACCTAACCTACACATCTTTGGACACTAAGGGACAATTTAGCATGGCCAATCCACCTAACCTGCACATCTTTGGACACTAAGGGACAATTTAGCATGGCCAATCCACCTAACCTACACATCTTTGGACACTAAGGGGCAATTTAGCATGGCCAATCCACCTAACCTGCACATCTTTGGACACTAAGGGACAATTTAGCATGGCCAATCCACCTAACCTACACATCTTTGGACACTAAGGGGCAATTTAGCATGGCCAATCCACCTAACCTACACATCTTTGGACACTAAGGGGCAATGTAGCAACACCATTCACCACGGTGTTGAAGGGCATAGGACACTTGATTAACAATCCATGTTCTAGTCACCCAGCTTCCAACCCCACCGTGGCAGCTTTGAACTCAATAGTAAAAAAAATCTGGAAATATAAGGTGATAGCCATAAAAACCCACCTTTCGGAAGAGAAGGGATTAAGGGTTATGGGGAGAGGGCGGGAAAGTGGAACTGAGCCACGACAGATCAGCCATGATCTTATTGAATGGCGGGGCAGGCTCGAAGGGCCAGATGGCCTACTCCTGCTCCTATTTCTTATGTTCTTACCTGGTCTGCCAGATGCAGCAAATTGTGGTTGACTCTCAAACGCCCTCTGAGACAGGGGGGAAATGGCCGAGAGCTTCAGGGTCTCGGTATACAAATCATCAACAAATTGTCCTGGTCCCTTCATGCTGATGCTAAAGTGAAAGAACACACCAACACATTTACTTTCTGGAATATATTCCAGGATACCATCGGGTCAGACCCAGATCCCGGGATCACACAGGGAATGACCTAGATCTGAGGATCCCACAGGGACCCAGATCCCAGATGGACCCTGATCCTGGGATCCCACAGGGAATGACCCAGACCTGAGGATCCCACAATGAATGTCCTAGATCCCAGGATCCCACAGGGACCCAAATACCGGTATCCCATAGGGACTGACCCAGATCCCAGGATCCCGCCGGAACTCAGATCCCAGGATCCCACTGGGATTTAGATCCCAGAAACCCGCAGGGACCCAGATCCCGGTGTCCCACAGGGTTTTAGATTCTGGGATCCCACTGGGATTTAGATCCCGGTGTCCCACTGGGATTTAGATCCCGGTGTCCCACAAGGATTTAGATCCCGGTGTCCCACTGGGATTTAGATCCCGGTGTCCCACAGGGATTTAGATTCTGGGATCCCACTGGGATTTAGATCCCAGTGTCCCACAGGGATTTAGATTCTGGGATCCCACTGGGATTTAGATCCCAGTGTCCCACAGGGATTTAGATTCTGGGATCCCACTGGGATTTAGATCCCGGTCTCCCACAGGGATTTAGATTCTGGGATCCCACAGGGATTTAGATCCCGGTGTCCCACAAGGATTTAGATCCCCGTGTCCCACTGGGATTTAGATCCCGGTGTCCCACATACCGGAGTTGAGGGGATTGAGCTATGAGGAGAGGCTGAATAAACTAGGCTTGTACTCGTTAGAGTTTAGAAGAATGAGGGGAGATCTCATTGAGACTTATAAGATGATGAATGGGATGGATAGGATAGAGGTGGAGAGACTGTTCCCGCTCAAAAAAGACA
Source organism: Prionace glauca (assembly GCA_037974335.1). NCBI lineage: Eukaryota > Metazoa > Chordata > Chondrichthyes > Carcharhiniformes > Carcharhinidae > Prionace > Prionace glauca. The sequence continues at coordinate 19,430,012 of CM075751.1, read as the reverse complement.
GTAGGACTAGGGGGCACAGCCTCAAGATAAAGGGGAGGCGGTTTAGAACGGAGTTGAGGAGGAACTTCTTCACTCAAAGGGTGGTGAATCTCTGGAATTCTCTGCCCATTGAAGTGGTGGAGGCTGCCTCGCTAAATATTTTTAAGAAACGGGTTGATGGGTTTTTGATAAGAGAAGGGATTAAGGGTTATGGGGAGAGGGCAGGAAGGTGGAGCTGAGCCACGACAGATCAGCCATGATCTTATTGAATGGCGGGGCAGGCTCGAAGGGCTAGATGGCCTACTCCTGCTCCTATTTCTTATATTCTTATTTAGATCCCAGTGTCCCACAGGGATTTAGATTCTGGGATCCCACTGAGATTTAGATCCCGATGTCCCACAGGGATTTAGATTCTGGGATCCCACTGAGATTTAGATCCCGATGTCCCACAGGGATTTAGATTCTGGGATCCCACAGGGATTTAGATCCCGGTGTCCCACAGGGATTTAGATTGTGGGATCCCACTGGGATTTAGATCCCGGTGTCCCACAGGGATTTAGATTCTGGGATCCCACTGGGATTTAGATCCCGGTGTCCCACAGGGATTTAGATTCTGGGATCCCACTGGGATTTAGATCCCGGTGTCCCACAGGGATTTAGATCCCGGTGTCACACAGGAATTTAGGTCCCAATATCCCACAGAGATTTAGATCCTGGGATCCCACTGGGATTTAGATCCCGGTGTCCCACAGGGATTTAGATCCCGGTGTCACACAGGAATTTAGGTCCCAATATCCCACAGAGATTTAGATCCTGGGATCCCACTGGGATTTAGATCCCGGTGTCACACAGGGATTTAGATTTTGGGATCCCACTGGGATTTAGATCCCGGTGTCCCACAAGGATTTAGATTTTGGGATCCCACTGGGATTTAGATCCCGGGATCCCACTGGGATTTAGATCCCAGTGTCCCACAGGGATTTAGATTCTGGGATCCCACTGGGATTTAGATCCCAGTGTCCCACTGGGATTTAGATTTTGGGATCCCACAGGGATTTAGATCCTGGGATCCCAGGGATCCCACTGGGAAATATTCCTAGATTTTAAACAGGCTGATGTGGAAGCTGGATCATTCTGTAGCAGAGCTGATGAGGGCGCTGGGTCTGGGGAGTGGGCTGGCTCTCAATGCCTGTAAAACGCCAGTCCAACGCCGGCATACCCACATCTCAATGCCTGGCCAGGGGGATAGCACTGAGGGGCTAACGGGCTGAACGGCCGGCGGTTGTTGCCAAGGGCGGGGCCACCGCGGCGCCCCCCAGCGGAGGAGGGGACGTAAGCGTGACGTCGCCATGACGTAAAGGGACGCAAGGATGACGTTATGAGGGACGTCGAAAGGACGTATCAAGGCCGTGATGACGTTTTGAGGAGGATGTCTCGGCGGCGTGAGGAACATCGGGATTACGCACTGAATACGTGATGACATAACAAGCACGCATTAAGGACGTGCTGACTTCATGAGACTGCATTGAGGGCATCCCGACGTAAAGGGGACGTGTTGAAGCCGAGAGAACCAGAGGAGGACTGGAGCAGGGACGCATTGAAGACGTGCTGACGTAAGGAGGACCGGAGGAGACATAAGGGCGGCGTGAGGAGGATGATTTGAGGAAGGGAAGGAGGACGTTAAGAAGACGTTGCGAGGGGACGTATGAGCGACGTGAGGACGTCTTGGCAGACTGAGAAGGGAAGACGTTATGAGGGACGTAAAGGGGGACGTAGGGGCGACGTGAGGACGTAAGGAAGCAGTTGCGTTCGCCGGGTGAGGGAGAGAGAGAGAGTGAGCGGGTAAGAGCGGTGCGTAGCCGAGACGGAGTGCGTGCGCTGCGCCGGCGCTGTGCGTGCCCCGGCAGCGTGCCGACGCGGGGGACGGTGCGTGCGCCGCAGCGTGCTGACGCGGGGACGGTGCGTGCCCCGCAGCGGTGCGTGCCCCGCAGCGTGCCGACGCGGGGGACGGTGCGTGCCCCTTAGCGTGCCGACGCGGGGGACGGTGCGTGCCCCTTAGCGTGCCGACGCGGGGGACGGTGCGTGCCCCTTAGCGTGCCGACGCGGGGGACGGTGCGTGCCCCTTAGCGTGCCGACGCGGGGGACGGTGCGTGCCCCTTAGCGTGCCGACGCGGGGGACGGTGCGTGCCCCGGCAGCGTGCCGACGCGGGGGACGGTGCGTGCCCCGGCAGCGTGCTGACGCGGGGGGTTCTCGCGAGGCCGGGTCGGGGCGGGCGGAGAGGGGAAGGCTGGCGGCTAAGATGGCGGAGGGTGACAGCGGGAGTGAGCGAGGCGGCGGAGGAGGTGGAGGTGGAGGAGGCGGTGGGGGCGGCGGTGGTGGAGGAGGAGGCGGGGGAGGCAGCGGCGGTGGTCTGCTGGCGGCGCCGGCGCTGCAGGGGCAGCAGGAGACCCAGGAGCTGGCCTCCAAGCGGGTGGACATCCAGAACAAGCGCTTCTACCTGGACGTCAAGCAGAACGCCAAGGGCCGCTTCATCAAGATCGCCGAGGTGGGAGCGGGCGGCAACAAGAGCCGCCTGACCCTCAGCATGGCCGTGGCGGCCGAGTTCCGCGACTACCTGGGCGACTTCATCGAGCACTACGCGCAGCTGGGGCCCTCGGAGTCGGAGGCGGCGGGCCAGGCCTCGGCCTCGAGTGGCGGCGGCGGCGGCGGCGGGGGGGGTGAGGAGCCGCGGCGGGCCCTCAAGTCCGAGTTCCTGGTGCGGGAGAACCGCAAGTACTACATGGACCTGAAGGAGAACCAGCGCGGCCGCTTCCTGCGGGTCCGCCAGACCCTGAACCGGGGCCCGGGGCTGGGCGGCAGCCAGGGCCAGACCATCGCGCTGCCCGCCCAGGGCCTGATCGAGTTCCGGGACGCGCTGGCCAAGCTGATCGACGACTACGGCGCCGAGGACGAGCCGTGCGGCCAGGCCGAGCTGCCCGAGGGCACCTCCATCACGGTGGACAGCAAGCGCTTCTTCTTCGACGTGGGCTCCAACAAGTACGGCGTCTTCATGCGGGTGAGCGAGGTCAAGCCCTCGTACCGCAACTCCATCACCGTGCCCTACAAGGCCTGGGCCAAGTTCGGCGGCGCCTTCACCAAGTACGCCGAGGAGATGAAGGAGATCCAGGACAAGCACCGCGACAAGCTGCTCTTCGACCGGCGGCCCGACGAGTCGGACGCCGAGGACGTGGACGACGACTGAGCCGAGGCTGCCTCACCACCACCACCACACCCCACACACACACACACACACAGAGAGAGAGAACCCTAGGAGAAACTCATCAACACTTGGTGTCGATTGAGAAGTCTTCCGTCCCCCACATACCCCCCACCCACCCACCATACACCGACCCACCCCCCATCCACCCACCCACATACCACCCATACCCCCCCACATACCACCCATACCCCCCACCCACCCACATACATACCACCCCACCCACCCACATACATACCACCCATACCCCCCACCCACCCACATACCCCCCACCCACCCACATACATACCACCCATACCCCCCACCCACATACCACCCATACCCCCCACCCACCTCCATACCCCCCATACACACACACCCACACACACACAACTTGCCAAAACACCCCCCTGCCACACGCATCCATGTAACCCCCCCCCCCAAACCCTTGCGCACTCTCAATACTCACACTATACACACACACACAGCTAACAGAAACACATCCTCCCCACACAAACACCCACCCATCCATTCTACCCCTACATATTCCCCACACACCCCCCCCCCCACATACACCCAACCATACCTACATACACCCATACATACCTGCACACATTCATACACTCGCTCTCACACCTCCACCCACACACAAACGCCCCCCCCTCCCCCGCAAACACAGCTAACCAAAACACCCAAATACACACTCAAACCTGTACAGAGCTAACAAAAATCATACAATATTGTCTCAAACCTAACACAATTGGAGAAGGAAAAGCACGGTTGGATCTGTAGTGCAAACCACTTTTTCTTTGGAGGGTTTCTCTCTCTCTCACTCTCAAACAAACACACACAAGGAGAATTGACACAGACAGATACACAGAAAAAGAGTATACACATCAATGTACACACAGCAAATGTATACACAGACATATACTCAGAAAAAGACATACACACAGAATATTGACACATACATGTACATAGAAAATGACTTTCTCCACACACACACATAGAAGAAAAGGAGTTTGACACACAAGTAGTGTCAAGACGCACACAGAAGAAAAGGAGTATCCACATACAGGAGGAAAGGAGTTTCCCCACACACTCATAGAAGAAAATGAGTATGAACATTTGCATACAAACATACAGAATGAAAGGAGTTTCGCACAGAAGGAAACAATTATAGACACAAACACACTCTCTCACATACACAGGATAAAGGAGTATCGACACAAAACAGAAAAGGAGTATCGAATAGTATTTTTTGGGAAACCGTTCCATCGGTGAAACACATCTTCTTTCAGAGGAGGAACCGACACACTCGCTGCGACATGTGTGTCGGTTCGTACGTGTGGATGCGAGCGTGTCAACAGATCGGACAACATGCTGCCAGGGAGGGGAGGCAGGGAAAGAGGCGATTTCTTCTCGAAGATGATGGATTAAAATGGTTCGTTGGCAAAATACACACTGTTATTTGTGGAAAAGCGTCGTTGTCACTGAGCCATCAATTCAGTTTGAAAAGAAAAAAAAACAAGATTTGGCATGGTGACAGAACAAAGCAAAAGAAAAATTCTTAAACGCAAAGGAAGAAGTAACCAAATATGAACCCAACCTGGAGTGAGAAATGACCTGGAGAGATGACATCACGTGCGTCACTGATGCCAGCAACACTTGGAAAACACAATTCTTTTCATATACAAAGCAAAGTTCTTAAGGAAGTTTTTTTTAATTATTTTAAATACTGGACAATCAAGAGTCATTTTTAAAATTTGTTTTCATTCTGAATATTTGAAATATATCTTTGATAAAAATTGTCTTGGTCCTGATGTAAAAAATGAATATGTTTTTAAATAGAGATAATATGAAGGCTTGACTTATTCAGTAGCTTAGTCTACAGTACAGAGCTAGTTCCACATAATATCTACTGCCAGGGTTAACATGTATATTGGTGACTGATAACTCATCCTTTAGCCAGTAATATTTTTTTTTCCCGATTTGTACTTTGGTTATCTTAGTGTGTTTTTTATTTCCCAGTATTCTTTTGGCAGTGTTAACACGCATCTGTATTAACTGTTCACAGTGCAAATCATCAGGCAGACCTTTTGCTGCTAGTGTGGACTTGTTATCCTTGCAGTAGAGACTGCTTGTAACTAGCCCAGGTGCTACTGTGGGTGACTGACACGTGACATGTCAAGCCTTGTAAAAAAATATTCAAGTTTCTTTTTATTTTTAGGGTTTTTTTTAAAACGCGACACGATTTGACTTTTCCAGACTTGAGAATGTGCATTTGCTTTTAAACAGAATAATTGTATAAAAAATATTCACAGCCGCCATTTCCCAAGAAACATTATTTACGTCCACAAAGTGATTAAATATTGGACAGTGTAGGTGAGAACAAATGTTAAGCAATTAACTAAAGCCGGCACTTAAAAAGAATAAGGAGTCAGGCAGATCTTTATGGTTTCTTTTCCATTTTAAGTTGGGCAGGAATTTAGGCTTTTTAATTGTATTTATTTATTAGAAAGCAGTAATTATATTTTGCAGTATTTTCCCTTCAAAAGCTCTGGCGTGTTAGAGCAGATAATGGAGCGTAATTTTCTGTCCATTGTCTTGTCTCTCCCCTCCACCAAACAATCCCTGCAAGTTATTGTCCCACTTTGTGCCCATTTATCAAACCCCCCCCCAACCCCAGTTTCTTTTTCTGTAATCTCTTGTGTTGGATTCTCACGGGTAAGCTCCATCTTAAAAGTTGTGATGAGTTGCCCGGTTTAAGGTGTGTGTGTGTGTGTGTGTGTGCGCGTGCACGAAGGGGTTTGGGGGGGGGGGGGGGGGGGGGGGGGGTTGGTGTTGAAGGGGTGTGAGTCTAAGTGCAGGAATCAAAGCAAGGACATTGACAGCACATTCACCTCCCCCCCCCCACAACTCCCGCAGCTTCCTGTTTGAATGTATTTTGCTGTAAACACAATCCCTTGGCTGCAAAGCGCAAACAGGTGAATCTCCTGTAAAGCTGGTAGCCAAGGACAGCCCAGGAGAAAACTGCTGAGCAATATATGAAACGAAAATGTTATCACTTTAATTCCGGGTGGAGAAGCGATTGCCCGCAATCGCCTCCGTATCCGTTGCACTTGTGTACGGTTGAGGTTTTAGACTGTCGGCCTCGTGGAGTGAGGAGGGACGAGAAAGTAGGGGTGTGCTGTTCCTAGGTTTTAGGTAGCCAGTAGCAGGGAGCTGCAGTTTGCATCTTTTTGCTCCATGTAACATGACAGTAATGCCGTGGCGACTGGAATATGACCGCCTCCCTGCCTGCTTGGAGCTGGTCCGGGCCGTGGGACTGGTTTACCTCGGGGGCAGGGGACTGCTGGGTGCTTCTGGTGTAGAGGGGAATGTGTGTGGGTGGGCCATCAGGAGCCAGGTAACCTGCTCAGCATTCGGCAGTTCAAAAACAATATCTGTACTCAGTGTGTGTGTACAAAATGAAAGGGCTAGAGGTTTTTTCACAGTAGAGAAGGTGTTTTCCTACAGACGCAGTGCAATAGCTTCATTTATTAATCTCAGACATTTTTTAAATGAACTCACGTGCTTGCATGTGCAGCAGGGCTTCTTTCTCACAACCTCTGCATCGTTCTTGGTTTGGGCACATCGTGGAAAAACAAATTTGTTTCAATTCCTCACCAGGGATTGTTTGGGGTGGGTGCAGGGGTGAATTTTTTTAAAAGGCTTTTATTAATGTGAGTTTTGGTTTGAACCTCTTTCTGTGAAGGGCATACGTGATACAATTGACTTGTTTTGAACTGGTTTGGCTGCTACTTAATCATCGAGCCGCCTGCCCATCTTCCCTCCTCTGGCGTGGCTGAGGATTTACAGAGCAGTTAGGCCCAGTTTCACGCTCAGTTAATTCGCGCGAGGGAGCCGCGATCTGTCCAAGCCCAGGATGGCGGGGGGGAAGGGTGCTGTTCTAACCGGAGGGTGACCAGAGCAGCTTGCACGGCATTGCAATGTATTCCCAGCTCTCGATCATCAAGCTATTTCCTGCTCAGTTTCTCCCCCCTACTGAGATGACTGTGACCCTCCCTCCCATTCTGATGGGTCCGGGTGGGTCGTGGTTCCCTCGCTGCGTAGTACGATGCTGTCCCTGGCGTTTGGGAGTAAAGCTGCTCCCAGCCCAATCTGACCTTCAGGTAGACTTGTACTGCTGGCTGGTCACGAGGCTCCCAAACATGGGCAGTTCCCTTTAAAGACTGCCAAACTTCTCTTTTTTTTCCTCTTAAGGGAAGTGGGTCCAGAGAGAGAGAAACGATCTGATGATTGATTGTGGAAGTTGGGGAGGGGAGGAGAGACTTGGGCCAGTTGTCACCTGTTCCCACTCCTCCATAACGGGTGATAATACAGTTAAGAAAGACTGGCTTAACCAGTCTGACCATCCTATCAGTTAAACAGATCAGTTTGCCTTTCGCAAAGCAGAATGACGTTATAAAATGTCTCGCATTAGATAAGCCTTTTTGAATTTAATGTTGGGGGGGGGAATAATGGTAAATTCTGTACATGTATGTGCTTAATCCAGCTGTGTAAAGAGCTACAATTTAACTGACCCTATTTCAGAAATACTGTAGCCCTGTTCACGAGCCATTAATCTATAGAAAAAGGAAAAAAAAAAAGACCCGTAGGTATTAATGTGTAACTTACCATGGGGATAACCTGTTTTGTGAGAGTCAGCTTTCTCTGGGAAGCAGATTAGGGAGCCCTTCAGACCAGCCCCGCTAGCAGCTCAGACAGTAGTTGGTGCAGAGCTCCCCGATGCCTGCTTTCTAATTAGGCATTGACAATTAACAATCCTTTAATCAGTAATGTCCCCCATCACCCCATATCTGTCGAAATAATAATTGCAGTTGGAATATTGCTCACTAACCTCGTCACACACTAACCATTTTGAGTCACAGCCTGGCTGTGTGAAAGCGTATTGAAATTTGGACCTCGCACACTAGTGCGGTGAAAGTTGTTCCAATTAAAAGTGATGTATGACGGTTTTCCATGCTCTGATGGGTCACTGGATCCCTATCCAGTTTGGTCCTATCACACTCGCTCAAGTGCCCTGTGTCTATCAGCTTGTTGGTGCAGAGAGGGGTGTAACACCCCCCTCTTCTCCATCGTTCTGGCGGTTTGGCTTATTTGGTGCAGTAATTAGCTCGAATCCATAGCAATCCTTCCGAGGGTGAGACGAGATGGCTAGTTCGGTGCTAACTTTGCACGGCTCCCATCTAGCATTCGCCCCCTCGAGCACTTGCTTACCCCTTTTTTTGTAAAATACTGACGCCCTGTTGTAGGAAATTGCAGTTTCCAGTACTGCTCCTCCATCTTGACAGTACTCCCCCTTGCCCCGTTTATTTATTTTTATTTTGGCTGCAGTTGCCGAGGAAGGGCACGCGTGCTTAAGCCTGGTGGATGGCAGCCTGCCCACTGGGCTGAGGGTGCATTGGTTCATCTGGATGTCATCACTCTTAGCACAGTCTGGTGCTGAGTGTTCACCGTGTCCAGAGATTTCACAATGAAATAAGCTTTGCCCTACATTTGTCAAAATTGACCACAGAGTCCCAGCCTCTGTGCTGAAATTTGACACATGGGGAGCTACCAATATGTGTAAATGATGAAATGAAACTTAAAGGGTTACAAACTAGACGTGACCTATTCTAGCTAATTTTTTTTGGTAACTAGCTTTTTGTGTCTCAGTTAAAGCAAATTTACTACGTTTGAGGTTTTGATTTTTTGAAATATATATACTCTCCACTTTCTGCTTTTCCCTCTTTTCAGATATCTCGCTATCCATTCTGAGAACCAAGCAGCTAGTTCCCAGATTCTGTCCTGGATGGTCCCCGTGAATGCTGGTGGTGGTGGTGGTGGGGGGGGGGGGGGGGGGGGGGCATGGGGTAACGCCCACAGGCCTTTTACCAAATCCTTTTGGTGGGGTGGGGTGTCACAGCATTTTGTGTGTGTGTGTATGTGTGACCTTTGTCATTGAGGGATTGCCTTAGTATGGTGTGCAATGGACCAAGATTCTGCACTTCACCCAGTGCGTCTACTACTGGGCAGATGGCAGTGGAGAATTACAGCTTGGCCCTTGAAGTCCGATCTCTTTCACCGGTCGGTGGAGTGGTTGAGCTTTGGAAGGGCGTGCCGTGTGCTAGTGACTGTCATCTCTCATTCCCACGGCAGGGCTTTGATATGTAATCTTACCTGGTATAAGGCGTGGTCAAGCACTGCCTGCTGCTGTTTTATGACTGGTATCCGACAGACTGTTCTGTTAGCTGAGGAGGGGCGCCCATCCTCAGCGTGGTGCTCCAGTCGCTGCCTGCTGCATTGATCTATCCATAATCATGTTTGCTGTAGATGGATACAGTGGATGCCAGAATTCGGCAACTTCCTCAACGCTTGGGAGCATTATCCCATTCCAGTCCAGGGATTTGGGGGGGGTTTGGGAACAAATGCAGTCTATCCTTTACCAAGGAAACCATCCTGCCCTCTTTCCCGTCCCTTCTGCTCCTTGCCCCTCCCCATCCATCTCACTGGGGATAATTCCAGAATGGGAGGGCACGATGGCACAGCGGTTTAGCACTGCTGTCTCTCAGCGCCAGGGACCTGGGTTCGATTCCCAGCTCGGGTTCAGAGCCTGCACGTTCTCCCTGCCGTGTCTGCGTGGGTTTCCTCCCATCGTCTCGGAAGGATATGACGGTTAGGTGCATTGACCCAAACAGGCACCCAGGGAATTTTCACAGTAACTTCATTGCAGTGTTAACATAGGCCTACTTGTGGCAGCACTAAATAAACTTTGAACACCCAGAACGCTATTCCTCCAACCGTAGGAACAGCCCATTTTTCAATCATTTACCCGCTTGTATATGGCAACAAACAACAAAATGCAAGTTATACGTTAGCATTCAGTAAAAGAAAAAAATTGCTAAAAAAATTCAGCTCGGTCTCCGAGGACCACACGAGACCAGATACCCTCAAGTGTTGGAGAACAGCGACTTCCATGTAGCGATGGTCGCATCTGACTATTGCGAATGACACCCCGCTAGGAAAGGAGGGGGCATGATAGATCATGCGGCCCGGTCACCGGCTAGTGACACCTGACGGGCAGAGGCATGGCCTTTAAACGATTTCCGCCTTCAAACGTGAGTCCATGCAGCCCAAGGCCTGTCGTGATAACCCTCCTGTTGCTTTTCTCGAGCCGACTTGGCTCCCAATAGCTGTGTGCCTCGCTACCTCTCTGATCACTATCGTGTCCCACTTGGGGAATAAAATGTACAGTCGCATCTGCTTGTACTGTTTTTTTTGCCATGTACATTAGGCTGAGACTGGTATGCAGATAAATTAGTGGCAAGATGTGTGAGAAGTCAGTAGTTGCTTGGTGACAACAAATGATGAATATTTACATAATATAGTTCATAATATGTACTGTGAGTCTTTTATATATAATAGATTTTTAAAGAAATTTTTGAGTTTGTTACCCATTTCTGATCATTGCTTGACACTGTATCAATGGTCCGTTTGCTTTAAAGGTCAAGGAAAAAGCTCTTTCTTTGCACTGGTGAGGAAGATTGCCAGCGATTTTAAATACTTGCTCGTATCTTTTGGAGAGGGGGAAGTAAAAAAAAAAAAGCCTGCCTTGCTGAAAAATTCAAGCAGGACAAAACAAAATTGGGTTTTATTTTGGAATTAGTTGCTAACGTCGCTCCATCTGTGAGTTGAGTGCTTTTTTTATTTTCTAATTTTGATCCCCTTCCACCGCTTGCTGGTGCTGCAGGAGCAAGCGCATCGCTCTAGACGGAAGGGGGCGGCACGGTAGTCAGTACTGCTGCCTCATGGGTCTGATTCCCGGCTCAGCTCACTGTCTGTGCGGAGTCTGCACGTTCTTCCCCCCGTGTCTGTGGGTTTCCTCCCACAGTCTGAAAGAGATGCTAGTCAGCTGCTAAATTCTCCCTCAGTGTAACCCAAACAGGCGCCGGATTGTGGCGACTAGGGGATTTTCACAATAACTTCACTGCAGTGTTAATGTAAGCGTACTCATGATGCTAATAAATCAACTTTCAAACAAGTCTTTAAAGCAAGCTGGCCGTGTAATGAGAACCTATGCTTTGGATAGCATAATTCCAGCGTGACCTAGACTCCGAGACCAGTTCCGATTATCCAGTGAAGATTCAGTGTTTAATATTGATATCGTTCAAACGGTTTTGACTGTCCAGAGGCAGTGAGAGCTGGTTCAGAGAGGCAGTTTCAGTCAGGGTGTTGTTTGGGGTGCATGCCCAGGGGGACAGTCAGCTTAGGGGCTAACCCCCCGCAGCTCTCTGTCCGGTGATGGTCTGGAATTCAATGTCTATGGACCTGAGCCCGGGAATTTGCTGTCACGTCCATTAGTATCCTGTCTGCACTTGAATTACTGAGAGAGAAATGGGAAATTGTGTGCCGGGAAGGGGCGAGTGGGGGGAGGAGGACTCTTAAAGGGCACAGTTGACGTGAGCAAGATAAGAACATAAGAAATAGGAGCAGGAGTAGGCCATCTAGCCCTTCTAGCCTGCCCCGCCATTCAATAAGATTTGGGCCCACAATTTTTAAATGCAGATGAACCATAATTCCCAGGTCACCGTTGTTGCGTGTTCGGCCAGCATGCAGCCAAACACTGGATTGTTACTTCATTCCAAAATGTAATACCCACTTCCTTCAGCTCGTGGCCGGTTTTCTTTTCACTCTGCAAAATGTGTCAGGGTTTCAGGTGGCATTTGACCCCGGTCAGATGTTTGCCGCTTGCTCGATTTGAGTTTGATCATTTGCCCAAATGATTTGTTTTGTTTTGTTTTTAAACCTGCCCTTCTCTTTAAGCCAGCAAGCAGCGAAGCTTTTTACCTGACCTTTATAATGGGCATTTATCGAAAAGAAACACTAGTAACTATAAAAGATTCTGTGTGCAAAATATTGCGAGACAACTTTAAAGCTGCCTTTTGAATTCTAATCGAAGCCCATGTTCTGTTTGCTTGTAATGTTGAAGTGCCTACCTTGCTGAATCAGAAATTAGGTTTCCATAAAGCTTTGGATGCATAGAGGAGTAAAATGGCATCTGTCTTTCTGTCAGTCGCTTAGTCCTTACACCCACTCCAGCTTAATGTAAAAGAGATTGCTGCATTGGCATAAGTATTTTTGGATTTGCTGTTCATAGTGTGGTAACTTAACTCTTGTATGACTAAAGGCATGAACAGAAGCCTGGTGCAATGCAACCATTGGGGGGCGGGGGGAGAGGGAAAGAGGTGATATGCGGGGGGAAGAAGGGCTTGTGAAATTTACGGGTTTTCCCAATCCTTAAATTTGGTATCGCGAGGGATTTGAAAATTAAAAATACACCACTTTGAAGAAAAAAGACTTGCAGCTACCTTGAATACAATGGGAACTTCTCCAGACTCGCTTTCCATCCTCAATGCAGTTTGATAGAGCTTTCTAAGCGCCGGGCCAGGGAGGCGGGGAAACAGGTCAGCTGCCTGCTTCTCTCGCTTGGGCCCTCAAATTGCATTTAGGGCAGGACGTTACTTCCAAAGCAAAAATCTTGACCTTGCGAAAGGTTTCACCCGACCTAAAACCTTTCTTCCCTCCCCTGCCCCCGAATTGACACGACGGAACAGGCTCCTCCCGACCACAGGAATTTTTTTTCAGACACACTCGACCCCGTAGAGGAGCTGCAAGCAGCTGATCTCTAGAGTTTGCATTGAGCGCCCTGCACTTTAAATATAAGCTCGTTTTATTTTGTGTTGCATCCCTCCCACGCGCCGCCTAGCCACGTGCCCTGCCTCGGCTGGCGGGGCGGGGCGCTGTGTGCCCGTCGACGGGTCCGTGCACAGGCGAACCAATAGCACAAAAGAGAAAACGGGCGGAATAAAGTAGAATTGCCCCCTCCAGCCGCCCTTCCCGCCGCAGGTAAGGGAAACTCAGGTGTGCAAGTGAGCAGGCGTGGTTTATAGTGGGAGACGGAGAAAGTCCTGATGTACGAGCCTGTCTTTCCAAAACAAATCTTTATTTTTTTACACGGAGCGTTGTTGAAATTTGTGCAAAGTTAAAATATATTATATTCCACTTTTAAAAAAAAATGAAGCGTATAATGGAGAAAAAGTAAAGTACCACTGCATTTTGAGACTCTTGGGGGGGAAGGATGGGCACGAAACGTCTGCGTAAGCCCACATAGGACCACCCTTGGTCTTGAAACATAACACAGTGCAGCATTGGGTGACACAAATACTGCACAGGGGTCCAGTGGACCAGGGGCAGTTAGCAGCCTGGCCAAGTTTTGGTGGGAGATTGGCTTGGCTCGCTATGAGTGGCTTTTGCCCTTTTTGCCCTTGTTTAACAAGTGCCGCCTATTTAGACAGAGGAAAAAAGACCCCATGTGGTTTTTTTTTTCTTAAAACAAAAAAATTAAGATGAAATTCCTAGAGTCCCGTTTTATTCCTGTTCTCCTGAAGTGGGAGTAAACTCAGTAAGATCCCGTGTCTCTTTTTTTAGATGGCAATTTTGACCAATTCTGACACCGATATCAGATCTTCACGTATTGTCTCTTTTTGTTATGATGGGTTTAGAATAAAAGAGTGAGTGCTACCAAATTAAGCCTGTGACTTTCCAAAAACGTAAAAAAAAAAAATCTTTTTCCTGCTGTGGTTTTAAATGTGTTGCCTCATTAAAAGAATATTCTAATTTGAGCAATGACTTGCTGTTTGTAAAGTGTATCAAGCGTATTTGCATGATGTTGCATGGGGGAGTGCACAGATATTAATTCTGGCCTTGCACACTGGTGTAAATGAGTGCTACCTGTTAAACAGTGTGCAGTATTTATTCTCTAACTCCAGTTTTTTTCTTAACAATGAATCCACCGTTATTTGTTACTAATAAAACCAGCATTGCAAAGGAAATGTTTTTCATTTCGAGCGACCGTTACCCTGAAGCCATTTCATTGGAGCTTTGGTACTCTTGCCCGCATGAAGCACCCCATCACTGGTTTACCGTGTACACACCTCTCTCTGTCGCAACTTGGCAGCTAACCGTAGTCGTAGAATTGCATACAGCACAGAGAGAGACCCTTTGGCCCATTCTGTCTATGTCGGCCCATTCAAGCACCTATCTATTCAAATCCCATTTCCCAGAATTGTGTGCTACACCATTCCAAGTGCTCATCTGAATGTTATGAGGATTCCCGTCTCTACTCACTCCCAGGCAGTGAGTTCCCACCACCCTGTGGATGAAAAGGCTTTCCCTCAAATCCCCTCTAAACCTCTGCCCCTTCCCTTAAATCTGTGTCCCCCTGGTTAATGCCCCTCGGCTAAGGGGAAAAGTTCCTTCCTAGCTATGTCCCTCAAAATTGTATACACCTCAATCAGGCCCCCCACTCAGCCTTCTCTGCTCTAAGGAAGACAACCCCAGCCTCTCTCCATAGTTGGAGCGTTCCATCCCAGGCAGCATCCTGGTGAGTCTGCTCTGCACCCCCTCCAAGTGCAATCACATCCTTCCTATAATGTGGCAACCAGAATTGCTCACAGTACTCCAACTGTGGCCTAACCAGCATTTTATATAACTCCATCGTAACCTTCCTACTCTGATAATATCAGCCTTGACTAATAATGACAGAGATCCCATATGCCTTCTTAATGACATTTACCTGTCCTGCTGCCTTCAGGGACTGAGGGATAATGTGCATCCCATGTCCTATAGTCATAGAATCCCTCCAGTGCAGAAGGAGGCAATTTGGCCCAGTGAGTCTGCACCGACTACAATCCCACCCAGGCTCTATTCCTGTAATCCCACATATTTGCCTTGCTAATCCCCTGCCACTAGGGTCAATTTAGTAAGGCCAATCAACCTAACCCGTGAATCTTTTGACTGTGGGAAGAAACCAGAGCAAACCCACACAGACATGGGGTGGGGGAGAACATGCAAACTCTGTGCAGAAAGTAACCAAAGCCACAATTGAACCCAGGTCCCTGGTGCTGTGAGACAGCAGTGCTAACTACTGGGCCACCGTGCTGTCCCACAGTCCTCTGTACTCTCTCACGTCCCACTGTTCACTTGCCTTGTTAGCCCTTCCAAAATGTGTCACCTAGTTAATGGAGAATTAGTCATATATCCATCATTCAAAGTAGTGTCCATTTTGATCCCATTGCCCAGATCCAATGCCGAAGCCACACCCTTGGAACTGATGGCGAGCTGGCCCTTTCTGAACAGTGAGATGTATCCTTTCTGTAGGAAATGACCATAGAAGCAAGCTCACAAGAACCTGTCTGCCCTCCTAACTGGCCTGAGGTCCGCAGTGTGGTCTGGCCTGCCAAGTCCAGGTAACGCAGTCCTTTAGTGCACATTTCTGGGCCAGAGTTTGTGAAATGGTGCTACCTAACTGGTGGATAAATACCTGAGTCAAATCTTAGCAGCATATCTGCAGCTAAGGCAGGGAATTCTTCTTTCCTACGAGTGCTGCCTGACCAATTAAGGCCACTCTCTCCCACAGACCCCTGTACCTCTCCCATTGTGGGTCAGGTGTTGCATCGAATCAACAGTGGCCTCGGTCCCCTAGCCTGTGAGGTTGAACAGGCAGCACTTGCATCTAATGTGCCACAAGTTGCGATCTATTCACCATATTGTTTGTTACACATTAGGCATACAACTCGGAGCTAGGATGCCGGGGAGGAAAGGAATGCTGCCCTTTACAGAAGGCAGCACAAAGGGATAATTGGTCCAGTGCAAGACTTTGCAGAAGAAGCAGCAGACCAAAGCGAGGTACGGAAACTGGCTCTTGGAGCAATTACTCTGGCAGCATTCCCTTTGACGGTTCAATGACAATCTCCTCTCCATACTCACTTCTGCAAGTGAAGACTCATGACCCCCGAGTTAAAAGTGCTACTTTTAGAAAGCTGAGGGGGAGTTACTTATTAGTGTCACAATTACGCTTACATTAACACTGCACTGAAGTTACTGTGAAACTCCCCTGTTCGGGTACGCTGGGGGAGAATTTAGCAGCTAACCAGCACATCTTTCGGATTGTGGGTGGAAACCCATGCAGACATGGGGAGAACGTGCAGACTGTGCATGTAATGTAAACAGGACATCAATAAGAGGTTTTTCAAATAACTAACTAGGGAGTGCAGCTGACTTGTGACACAAATAAATAAGCTTTAAACCCAGATCACACAGCATCTCCAGGAGGGAAGAAAATGGGACAAAAAGGTTGGCTTTGTTTTGAGAAGACAGCTAAGGCAATGGGTGGGGTGTTGAGGTCTGACATTGAAATGGCAGTGGGGTCCTTGTGGCAGCAGATGTGTGGAAACTGGACATTGCCCTGATGCACATCCAGTTATATATCCAGGCACAGTGGTTAGCACAGTGGCGCCTCACAGCGCCAAGGATACGTGTTCCATTCCCGGCTTGGGTGACTGTGCAAACTCTGCACATTCTCCACCATGTCTGCATGGGTTTCCTCCCACATCCAAAAATGTACCGGTTGGGTGGATTGGCCATGTTAAATTGCCCCTTAGCATCCAAAGATGTGCAGGTTATGGGGATTGGCCATGCTAAATTGTCCCGTAGTGTTAGGGGGATTAGCAGGGTAAATGTGTGGGGTTAAGGAGATAGAACCTGGTTGGGATTGTGGTGGTGCAGAGTCAGTGGGCCAAATGGCCTCCTTCTGCACTGTAGGGATTCCAATCATTCAGATTGTGGATTTCTGGTCACCAGAAGCTTGAATCTGAATCATGTCCTGGACCGGAACAAACAGTGAGGGCAGGAAGTGCTGAAAAGATGGCATTTTAGAGGCACCAGTCTGACTGACAGACCGTAAACTGTAATTTGAGCATGTTAGCAGGGGCGAGGTTTAAATTAGAAAATGGACAAAACCTTGACTGTAGTGCTCTTGGCTTGTGCCTGTTCACATTAACAGCCGTCTGGTTGACTTGATGAGCACCCCGTTTCGCCAGCAGCTGAAGAAGTGAGAGGAGCTGCATTTTTCTATATTTAGCAATGTGCTATGCTGAGAAACAAGGCATGCTGGAGCCTGGGCTGCCTGCAGCAGTAAGTGTGTTCCAGTGCAGCAGTACGGCTGTGTGCACACTCCTTCTGCAGATCCTTCACTTCTCTCTGTTACCCAGAAAAGAAATGGTTTACCCCTTCTCTCGAGGAGATATCAAAGTATTTCCTTTGGTGGGGGTCCCTCTGATGATTAGATAATGATAACCTAGCTCCCCCTATATGGATGCCAAGTACCACGGTAGCACAGTGGTTAGCACTGCAACCTCACACTGCCAGAGACCCGGTTCAACTCTGGCCTCAGGTCACTATCTGTGCAGAGTTTGCACATTCTCCCCGTGTTTGTGTGGGTTTCCTCCGGGTTCCCTTGTTTCCTCCCATATCCAAAGATGTGCAGGTTAGGTGGATTGGCCATGCTAAATTGCCCCTTAGTGTCCAAAGATGTGTAGGTTAGGTGGATTGGCCGTGCTAAATTGCCCCTTAGTGTCCAAAGATGTGCAGGTTAGTTGGATTGGCCATGCTAAATTGTCCCTTAGTGTCCAAAGATGTGTAGCTTTGGGGGATTGGCCATGCTAAATTACCCGTTAATGTCAGGGGAACTTGCAGAGTAGATGCGTGCGGTTACGGGGATGGGGGGGATTGTTGTCATAGCAGGATTAATGGGCTGAATGGCTTCCTTTTGCACTATAGGGCTTCTATGACTGAGTTGCTAATCTTCATGTGGTGATTATTAAGAAGGGCGATATTTCTGAAATAAAATGCAACGAATCACTTCAAACTGAAATATTTTGCAGTGTTCCCTTGCTCACATCTGCTGTGCTAAAAATAAAAGAAAATACTTTGTGTTCCCAGGTGCTGCCACCTATTCAGCTTCTGATTCCAAATGTTCAAATATGGAAATAAATCAGCACCCACTAATCAATGTAAATAAATCAGCACCTACTAATCAATGTAAATAAATCAGCACCTACTAATGGACCCACTGGTGCACCATTTTGTCCTCGGCTCTGCCACACGGCTGTTACCTGATATTTCACTGCCTGTCTTGGGGCAGAAGTTGTAAGGGGGATGGGATAGGATCCAGTGGTTCCAAAACCAGGGCCTCTTCATGACTAAAGGGGCAGCCAGTTTTGCTTCCAGCCAAAGCTCACAAACAGCAGTATGATAACCACTAAATAATCTATCATTGGGAGAGATAAATATTGGCCATGTCATAGAAACTAGAAGCAGGAGGAGGCCATTTGGCCCTTCGAGCCTGCTCCGCCATTCGTTATGATCATGGCTGATCATCAAATTCAATGTCCTGACCCCCCACTCCCGCCTTTCCCCCCAAATATCCTCAATCCCTTCAGCCCCAAGAGCTATATCTAATTTCTTCACAAAACGTTTTGGCCTCAGCTACTTCCTGTGGGAGTGAACTCCACACATTGAAATGTCAGTCCTAAAAGGTTTACCCCTTATCCTCAAACTATGTCCCCCTAGTTCTGGACTCCCCCCACCATCGGGAACATTCTTTCTGAATCTACCCTGTCTAACCCTGTTAGAATTTTACAAGTTTCTATGAGATTCCCTCTCACTCTTCTAAACTCCAGTGAATATAATCCTAACTGACTTAATCTCTCCTCATATGACAGACCTGCCATCCCAGGAATCAGCCTGGTAAACTTTCGCTGTACTCCCTCTATAGCAAGGACATCCTTCCTCAGATAAGGAGACCGAAACTGCACACAATACTCCAGGTGTGGTCTCACCAACACCCTGTACAATTGCAGTAAAACTTACACCTTTCCAATATTTCACCTTGCCCCTCCTCCTTGGCTACAATGTCTTCTCTTAAGGTAGAGAGAAGTAATGAAGATGGGAAGTGACAAAGATGATTGATGAATGTTCTCTACGTGGACTTCAGTAAGGCCTTTGACAAGGTCCCTCGTGGCAGACAGGTGCAGAAGGTGAAGTTGGAAGGGATCAGAGGTGAGCTGGCAAGGTGGATACAAAACTGGCTCGGTCAAAGAGACAGAGGGTAGCAGTGGAAGAGTGTGTTTCTGAATGGAGGGCTGTGACAAGTGGTGTTCCTCAGGGATCAGTGCGGGGACCTTTGCTGTTTGCAATATATATAAATGATTTGGAGGAAGATATAACTGGATTGATTTATAAGTTTGCGGATGATACAAAGGTTGGTGGATTTGAGGATAGCAATGAGGACCATCAGAGGATACAGCAAGATAAAGATCGGTTGGAGACTTGGGCGCAGAGATGTCAGGTGGAATTTAAGCTGGACAAATGTGAAATAATGCGTTTTGGAAGGTCTAAAACAGATAGGAAATATTCAGTAAATGGCAGAACCCTTAAGAGTATTGATAGGCAGAGGGATCTGTGTGGATAGGTACACAAATCACTGAAAGTGACAATGCAGGAGGAGAAGGTAGTCAAGAAGGCATACGAGGTATTGAGTTTAAAAATTGGCAAGTCATGTTGCAGTTTTATAGAATCTTAAGCTGCACTTGGAATATAGTGTTCAATTCTGGTCGCCACACTACCAGAAGGATGTGGAGAGGGTACAGAAAAGATTTACCAGGATGTTGCCCTGGTATGGAGGGCATTAGCTACAAGGAGAGGTTGGAGAAACTTGGTTTATTCTCACTGGAGTGACGGAGGTTGAGGGGGAGACCTGATAGAAGTCTACAAGATTATGAGGCAATGGACAGAGTAGATAGTCAGAAGCTTTTTCCCCAGGGTGGAAGAGTCAATTACTAAGGGGCACAGGTTTAAGGTGCGAGGGGCAAGGTTTAAAGGAGATGTACGAGGCAGATTTTTTACACAGAGGGTGGTGGGTGTCTGGAACTCATTGCCAGGGGAGGTAGTGGAAGCGGATACGGGGCATCTTGACAAGTATATGAATAGGGTAGGAATAGAGGGATATGATCCCCGGAGAGTAGGGGGTTTTAGTTAAGTTGGGCAGCATAGTCGGTGCAGGCTTGGAGGGCCGAAGGGCCTGTTTCTGTGCTGTAATTTTCTTTGTTCTTTGCTCTTTATTTACAAAAGCTATGATTGTGTCTTGGGGCTCCAATCATAAGAACTAGGAGCAGGAGTGGGCCATCTGTCCCCTTGAGCCTGCTCCGCCATTCAATAAGATCATGGCTGATCTTTCTGTGGACTCAGCTCCACTTACCCACTCTGCTCACCTTTACTGTTCAAAAATCGATCTATCCTTGCCTTAAAAACATTCAATGAGGGAGCCTCAACTGCTTCACTAGAGAGGGGATTCCAAAGATTCACCCCTTTGTGTGAAGAAGTTCCTCCTCAACTCTGTCCTAAATCTGCTCCCCCTTATTTTGAGGCCATGTCCCCTAATTCCAGTTTCACCCGTCAGTGGAAACAACTTCCCTGCTTCTATCTTATCTATTCCCTTCATAATCTTTTCTTTTTCTATAAGATCTACCCTCATTCTTCTGAATTCCAATGAGTATAGCCCCAGTCTACTCAGTCTCTCCTCATAAGCCAACCCTCTCAACTCCAGAATCAACCTAGTGAATCTCCTCTGCACCCCCTCCAGTGCCAGTATATCCTTTCTCAAGTAAGGAGACCAAAACTGTACACAGTAACTCCAGGTGTGGCCTCGCCAGCACCTTATACAGCTGCAACATAACCTCGCTGTTTTTAAACTCCATCCCTCTCGCAATGAAGGACAAAATTCCATTTGCCGCCTTCATTACCTGCTGCACAAGGACGCCCAGATCCCTCTGCACAGCAGCATGCTGAAATTTTTTACCATTTAAATAATAGTCCATTTTGCTGTTATTCCTACCAAACTGGAGGACCTCAGCTGGACTCTCTCTTTAGTTTCTTCCTGTTCTTTCTGTCTTGCTGAAATATCTTGGCGGGGAGGGGGGTCCTTGAATTTCTTTGCAACATTTGTTTCCCTAATTTCCCTTTTAATTTCACTTCTGCATTTTCTATTCTCCTCATCTCACATGTCAGGCCAGGAACAATGTCTCTCACTTTTTAAATTCGTTTTTTAAGTTCATTAGTGTCACAAGTCGGCTCGCATTAACACTGCAATGAAGTTAATGTGAAAATCCCCCTAGTCGCTATGCTCTGGCGCCTGTTCGGATTACACTGAGGGAGAGTTTAGCACCGAACCAGCATGTCTTTCGAACCAGAGCACCCGGAGGAAACCTGGAGAGAAATGGCAGACTCCACACGATCACACAAGGCCAGAATCGAATCTGGCTCCCAGGCACTGTGAGGCAACAATGCTACCCACTGTACCATGTGCCATCCAGGGAAATAGGCATCGCTGGCTGGGTCCAGCATTTATTGCCCATCCCTAGTTGCCCCTTGAGAAGGTGGTGGTGGTGAGCCGCCATCTTGAATTGCCACAGCCCATATGCTGTGGGTTGGCCCACTGCCGTTAGGGAGGGAATTCCAGGATTTTGACCCAGCGACAGTGAAGGAACGGCCGATTATATTTCCAAGTCGGGATGGTGAGGGGCTCGGAGGGGAACTTGCAGGTGGTGGTGTTCCCCATGTATCTGCCTTGTCCTTCTGGATGGAAGGCTGGTGGGTTTGGAAGGTGCTGTCTAAGGAAGCAGTGCATCTTGTCGATGGTACACACTGCTGCTACTGAGTGTCGGTGGTGGAGGGAGTGAATGTTTGTGGATGGGGGGCCAATCAAGCGGGGCTGCTTTGTCCTGGATGGTGTCAAGCTTCTTGAGTGTTGTTTTACCCATCCAGGCAAGTGGGGAGTCAGATCCTCCTGATCACACTCCTGCAGATTTTGGGGAGTCAGGAGGTGAGTTATTCTCTGCGGTATTCCTAACCTCTGACCTGCTCTTGTAGCTACTGTGTTTATGCGGTGAGTCCCATTCAGTTTCTGGTCAATGGTAACCCCCCAGGATGTTGACAGTGAGGGATTCAGTGATGGTAAGTAACATTATTGCATGTCAAGGGGCGATGGTTAGAATGGCAGAGTTTTAAGGGCAACTCGAAGCTAAGAGGCTGCAGGTGTCTGCTCACCTTAAACATTCACTCCCTCCTCCACCGACACTCAGTAGCAGCAGTGTCCCATCTACAAGATGCACTGCAGCAACTCATCCTTAGACAGCACCTTCCAAACCCATGATCAATACCAGTTAGAAGGACAAGGGAGCAGACATATAGGAACGCCACCACCTGTAAGTTTCCAAGCCACTCATATGGGGAGGCGATGGCCGAGTGGTATTATCACTAGACCTATAATCCAGAAACTCAGTTAATGTTCTGGGGACCCAGGTTCGAATCCCACCATGGCAGATGGTGAAATTTGCATTCAACTATATAAAAAAATCTGGAATTAAGCATTTGGTTCAATAACGTCCTTTAGGGAAGGAAATATGCCATACTTACCTGGTTTGTCCTACTATATTTGGTTGGCACGGTGGTACAGTCGATGGCACTGCTGCCTCAAGGTGCCATGGACCCGGGTTCGATTCCCAGCTTGGGATAATACCTAGTGGTGTTAGTCACATGTAGGCCAGACTGGCTAAGAATGGCAGATTTCTTTGAACCAAATGGGTTTTTCCAACAATCGACAATGGTTTATGCCATGGCAGGATTCAAACCCGGGTCCCTAGAACATGAGCTCTGGATTAGTCTAGCGATAATAACACTAAGCCATCACCTCTTCTCTGGGTAAGAGGTACTGTTTGGAGCTAAACATCAGGACCTCATGTGTAAAAGCCTCTGGGAATTATTATCTGAGACACATTCGAATTGGTGTAGGGGCAGGTGATGGTGACGGCAGTCTGTGCGTGACACTGTTTAGCACAGGGATGTCAGAGTGCAGCTAGGTTCCACGCAGTCTTGGCTGTTGGATCAAGTGGCATGGCAGACTGTGACAGGTGGCACCACATGTACAAACATTCACTCCCTTCCCCCCATCGCACTCAGTAACAGCAGTGTGTACCATCTACAAACATTCACTCCCCCCCCCCATCGCACTCAGTAACAGCAGTGTGTACCATCTACAAACATTCACTCCCTCCCCCATCGCACTCAGTTATAGCAGTGTGTACCATCTACAAACATTCACTCCCCCCCCCATCGCACTCAGTAACAGCAGTGTGTACCATCTACAAGATTCACTGCAACAACTCACCAAAGATCCTTGGACAGCACATTCCAAACCCACAACCACTTCCATCTCGCAGGACGAGGGCAGCAGATAAATGGGAACAACACCAACTGCAAGTTGGAAATATATCAGGCATTCCTTTGCAATCGCTGGGTCAAAATCCTGGAATTCCCTCCCTAACGGCATTGTGCATCAACCCACAAAACATGGACTGCTGCGACTCAAGAAGGGGGCTCACGACCCCCCTTCTCAGGAGCAATAGGGATAGGCAATAAATGCTGGCCAACCAGCAACGTCCATGTCCCACAAATGAATAGAAATACTATTTCCCCATTGCAGCCTTCTACTTTCTTT
Source organism: Prionace glauca (assembly GCA_037974335.1). Taxonomy (NCBI): domain Eukaryota; kingdom Metazoa; phylum Chordata; class Chondrichthyes; order Carcharhiniformes; family Carcharhinidae; genus Prionace; species Prionace glauca. Next base: position 19,406,297 of record CM075751.1, on the reverse strand, counting down.
GCAGCCCCTCCGCTGTTGAGGATGGAGATTGTTCTTAGTCTGGATCCTTCCCCCTCAGCCGTAGCACCATGGGAGACCCTACTAGGAGTGCAAGCTCTGGAGAGCATCGTTCCCAGTGTTCACTGGAACACCCAAGTGTCGTCTGTGAAATATTCCATAGACTCTTCGACCAGTTTTCACATTTACTCAAGTGCTTTTACTTTATGAGACAGGTAAAGGACGGTGGTTCAAGCTTTATTTAAAAAAAAAACACTCGCAGGTCAACGCAACAATTCTTACACAATAAATGAAGTTACCTTTTCCGCAAACTAGGCCAATTGTCTGAGAATTAGATGGTGAAATCGATTCAATTCACCGAGCTCACGGTGACAGATGGGTTCAGGGTCCTCTGAGCACGAAGGTGGATCTCGCACGCCCTCTTTCATCGTCCCAGCTCACCGTAGGTTTGTTGGAGTCTTCGCTGGAGTTTGTCTTAAAAAATGACTGGTGTCGTCCTCCCTCCCTTAGAATCCTTACAGTGCAGAAGGTGGCCCATTGAGTCTGCACCGACCACAATCCTATCCAGGCCCTACCCCCATAACCCCACAAATTTACCCTAGCGAGTCCCCTGACATTTGGATCAATTTAGCATGGCCAATCAACCTAACCCGCACGTCTCTGGGCTGTGGGAGGAACCCGGAGGAAACCCACGCAGACATGGAGAGAATGTGCGAACTCCATGCAGACCTAAGGCTGGAATTGAACCTGGAGTCCTGGCTCTGTGAGGCTGGGGTTCTAACCACTGTGCCACGCGCTGCCCCTTCTTCGAAGGTTTTCTGGATTTCAGCCAATGGCGTGACAGGGTGGGCAGGAGTAACTAACTTCTAGATGAGGAATGCACAGATATGAGGAGGGGTAAAAATGAACTCCCCCAGTTTACCACACCAGGTCTGCAGAAACAAGGTTTGATTGTGAATTTAGCAAGACTTTACACTGTTAACATAGAACACTACAGCACAAACAGGCCCTTCGGCCCTCGAGTTGCGCCGATCGCATCAACCCCACCAATCTATAGACCTATCTATAACCCCCAATCCCATTAAACCCCATATACTCATCCAGAAGTCTTTTAAAAGACCCCAGTGAGTTCGCCTCCACCACCGATGACGGCAGCCGATTCCATTCACTCACTACCCTCTGAGTGAAAAACTTACCCCTAACATCACCTCTGTACTTCCCTCCCCGCACCTTAAATCTGTGTCCTCTCGTAGTGACCATTTCAACCCGGGGAAATAGCCTCTGAGAGTCCACCCTATCTATTCCTCTCAACATTTTATAAACTTCTATCAGGTCGCCTCTCAACCTTCGCCTCTCTAGGGAAAAGAGTCCCAGCTCCCTCAACCTATCTTCATAGGGCATGCCTCCCAGTCCAGGCAAGACTGCAGGAGGTCCAACGTATATGCTTCCAGATTATAAACAATTAATCTGACAGGTTTACTGAGCTTAAATCAAAGAATGGGAGAACTTCGTGGATGCTAGCATTGAAACCCAGGCCAGAAACTCCAAGGTGTGTTATGAAGATAATCTAGACCCTTAGGGTGGGATTTTCTGGCTCTACTCGCCCCAAAACCAGAAAATGTAAGCCAACTTTTAACAACAATAATAAACTTCAACAATACCATCCAACATTTGCAGTTTTTGTTTGTTCAAGTTACTGTAAGCCTACCTGTGACTAGTCTGGTGAACCTCCTCTGAACAGATTCCAGTGGCAGAGGAGGTTCACCAGCTTAGTCACAAGTTACTGTGAAAAATCACCACACTCCTGTTCGGGTACACTGAGGGAGAATTTAACATCTAATCGGTACGTCTTTTGGACAGTGGGAGGAAACCGGAGCACCCAGAGGAGCAGGCACGGGGAGGACGTGTAGATCCCTGCAGACAGTGACCCAAGCTGGGAATCGAACCCGAGGCAGCAGTGTTAACCACTGTGACACTGTACCACCCACTGTGTAGGTATAGGTAATGTGCGTATAGCACAGATTTTATCTATAGTGTGTATCTCGTCTATACTGTGCCATCCAACGTGCATAGTGCAGGTACAGCATGTTATATAGAGAGTAGAGCTCCATCAGTTACCCCCAGGGGCCTGTACAGTAAAGATGCAGAGTAAAGCCCCTCCAATCCTGCTATAAGAGCAGCTATCCTATCATTGTTCTGAGAGAGAAGGTTAATATAAAATCCATGCCCAGTGGGAACTGTACTCAGAGCTACCTAATCTGGTCCCACATCACTCTCAGCTGAGTATGGAGATGAACATAGAACATTACAGCACATACAGGCCCTTCGGCCCTCGAGTTGCGCCGATCACATCAACCCCACCAATCTATAGACCTATCTATAACCCCCAATCCCATTAAACCCCATATACTCATCCAGAAGTCTTTTAAAAGACCCCAGCGAGTTCGCCTCCACCACCGATGATGGCAGCCGATTCCATTCACTCACTACCCTCTGAGTGAAAAACTTACCCCTAACATCACCTCTGTACTTCCCTCCCCGCACCTTAAATCTGTGTCCTCTCGTAGCGACCATTTCAACCCGGGGAAATAGCCTCTGAGAGTCCACCCTATCTATTCCTCTCAACATTTTATAAACTTCTATCAGGTCGCCTCTCAACCTTCGCCTCTCCAGGGAAAAGAGTCCCAGCTCCCTCAACCTATCTTCATAAGGCATGCCTCCCAGTCCAGGCAACATCCTTGTAAATCTCCTCTGCACCCTTTCAATAGCTTCTACGTCTTTCCTATAGTGAGGCGACCAGAACTGCGCACAGTACTCCAAATGAGGCCTGACGAGGGTCCTGTAAAGTTGCAGCATTACCTCCCGACTCCTAAACTCAATCCCTCGATTAATGAAGGCCAGTACACCATACTCCTTCTTGACCACCTCCTCCACCTGTTAGCTGTCTAACCAGACCACACGGATGTCTGATTTATGTGAAGGTGCAGTATATAACTTAAAAAAAGCAAATGGGATATTAGCATTTATTGCAAAAGAACTGGAGTATAAAAGTAGAGAAGTGTTGTAATTGTATAGGGTTTTGGTGAGACCACTTCTGGAGAACTGTGTCCAGTTTTGAGTCCTTATTTAAGGAGGGAGTTCAGAGGAGGGTCACCAGATTGATTCTGGGGATGAAAGGGTTGACACATAAGGAGAGTTTGCGCATTCTCCCCTTGTTTGCGTGGGTTTTCTCCGGGTGCTCCGGTTTCCTCCCACACCCCAAAAACGTGCTGTTAGGCTGATTGGTGTTAATAAATTGTCCCTAAATTAGTCTTCCCTAAATTAGTCTTCCCTCAGTCTGGTTATGGTTCCTTTATTGTGGAGTCCGATAGGCGTAGACAAAGGTCATTGGGAGAAGAGGGCACTCACAATGTTAAAATGGTGGCACGCGCTCATTGGGCTGAAGGGCCTGTTTCCCGTGCTGTGTTGTTCTTTACTCTTTGTTCTTAAATCATGCTTTCTTTCAGCGGGAATGTCAAACTGCACCTCCCACAGTCTGTGCATCACAGAGAGCACGAGTGTGAATCTTGATAAAATTCAGTGGGCAGGGCCTATTCCTGCTGGAGAGGCTGGTAGCACAGTGCAGAGCGGGCCACTGTGCATGCACTGAGTGGGGGATAGCATGGAGATCGATACATGCGCAGTAGCCTCACACTGTCGGCCTCCTGATCACAGGCCAGATCCATCACTAGGCCAGCACAGCAATCCCTTATTGCTGCCCCTCTGACCATCCCTCCCCCCCAACCCTCCACACACGGACTGCTTGCCTCCCGGATCTGTCAAGACCAGCCCCACCCCCCCCCCCCACCCCCAGCCCATTTCGATCTCTCCTCACCCCGGCATTCCCGATCTCCGCAACTGCACCTCCCTGCAGTCCCGCCCTCACCCCGACGGCGTTCCCCGATCACTGTCCCACCTCCCTCTGTCGCCGATCCCGACTGCAGAGTAGCAGTGGTCGCCCAGAGGCCCTGCTCCTCTCAATAGGCCCTGTCCATATGGCCCTGGCCCCCTTGCTGCTGCCCGATGCCTGATGGGCAGTGCCAAGGGGCCAGGCTGGCAACACTCAGGGGGCACCCCCCTCTACTCCTGACCTCCTGGGTGGGCCTCCACTCACTCCAGTGGGGTCAGGCCACCAAGTGGGGTGCTGTTGTAAACCCTGCTGAAGTGAAGCACTCCTAGCGGGGCAGGGAGAGAGGCAAGCGGGCCTGCTAATGATATTCAGATGAGTATTCCAATGTGGAAATCAGCTCCATGCCGATTTCTAGCACGGAGCTGACAATATCGGAATTCGGGCAGCCAGAGATGCACAGAGGCCATGAGGCTCTTGGTGTTACCGGCACTACAATACACATTTATATTTATTTATTGTGCTTTTCACAACCGCCACATGTCTCAAGGTCCTTTCCAACCAGTGGGTTACTCTTTGAAGAACAGCCATCGCTGTCATCTAAGAATTCCTGCAGCTCCTTCCTGCTCCAAGACAGCAATGCACCAACAATCAGATCATCTGTGATGATGACTGAAGAATAACTTTTAAAGTAAAAGCTTTTTCGTCAGTCACAAGTAAGGCTTAAGAACATAAGAAATAGGAGGAGGAGTAGGCCATCTAGCCCTTCGAGCCTGCCCCGCCATTCAATAAGATCATGGCTGATCTGTCGTGGCTCAGTTCCACTTTCCCGCCCTCTCCCCATAACCCTTAATCCCCTCTCTTATCAAAAACCCATCAACCCGTTTCTTAAAAATATTTAGCGAGGCAGCCTCCACCACTTCAACGGGCAGAGAATTCCAGAGATTCACCACCCTTTGAGTGAAGAAGTTCCTCCTCAACTCCGTTCTAAACCGCCCCCCCTTTATCTTGAGGCTGTGCCCCCTAGTCCTACTGTCTTTTTTGAGCGGGAAGAGTCTCTCCACCTCTATCCTATCCATCCCATTCATCATCTTATACGTCTCAATGAGATCTCCCCTCATTCTTCTAAACTCTAACGAGTACAAGCCTAGTTTATTCAGCCTCTCCTCATAGCTCAATCCCCTCAACTCCGGTATCAGCCTAGTAAACCTCCTCTGCACTCCCTCCAAGGCCAAAATATCTTTGCGCAGGTGCGGTGACCAAAACTGCACACAGTACTCCAGCTGCGGCCTCACCAATGCCCTATACAGCCGCAGCAAGACCTCCCTACTTTTATATTCAATCCCCTCGCTATGAAGGCCAGCATCCCATTCGCCTTCCTGACCACCTGCTGCACCTGCAAGCTGGGTTTTTGCGACTCATGCACAAGGACCCCGAGGTCCCTCTGCACCATCACCTGCTGCAGTTTTTCGCCACGTAAGTAATAGTCCTTCCTGCCATTCCTCAATGAAATTACTGTGAAATTCCCCGAATCGCCACACTCCGGCGCCTGTTCGGGTCAATCCACCTAACCAGCACGTCTTTCGGAGTGTGGGAGGAAACCAGAGCACCCGGAGGAAACCCACGCAGACATGGGGAGAATGTGCAAACTCCACACAGTGACCCGAGCTGGGAATGTGCAGATAACTCCAACACTCTTCTTTAAAATAGTGGCCTGGTATCCTTTACAGCTACTTGCATAGGCAGGTAGGGTCATTGTGTTACCCTTCTGGGCACCAGAGGATAAATGAAACAGTTAACTGCTCTGACGTACCTGAGGCTGAAGAAACAGGGGGTAACGTAGTTTTAGCAGTTGCTTCATCAAAGCATCCATTATCCTGAGGGGAATAAATAAATAAATTGATTCTAAGATTAAGCTGTTCTGTGTGAGGGAGAGTCTGCATTCCAACCCCAAGCAACAATGTGCATGTAGTTAATATATAACTTGTTCACAACAGATGATGGTTAACAAGAAATCACTGATCCAGGGCCACAGTGCAGCATTCTAAATTTCAGAGACTGCTGGATTAATCTTTGCCAGCAATGAGAAAAGGTATGTTGTGGTCAGGCGTTTGGGATCTTGGGGTGTTGTGCTGTAAAGGCTCTGTGTAGTCTGGTGTTCCTTCGGTCTTTTACAAGTTCATAAAAGCCCTACATTGCAGAAGGAGGCCATTTGGCCCATCAGGTCTGCACCAACTCTCCAGCAGACCATCCCACCTAGATTCTGTCCCCATAGTGCCACATATTTACCCCACTAATCCCCCTAAATTACACATCTTTGGACACTAAGGGACAATTTAGCATGGCCAATCCACCTAACCTACACATCTTTGGACACTAAGGGACAATTTAGCATGGCCAATCCACCTAACCTACACATCTTTGGACACTAAGAGACAATTTAGCATGGCCAATCCACCTAACCTACACATCTTTGGACACTAAGGGACAATTTAGCATGGCCAATCCACCTAGCCTACACATCTTTGGACACTAAGGGGCAGTTTAGCATGGCCAATCCACCTAGCCTACACATCTTTGGACACTAAGGGGCAGTTTAGCATGGCCAATCCACCTAACCTACACATCTTTGGACACTAAGGGACAATTTAGCACGGCCAATCCACCTAACCTGCACATCTTTGGACACAAAGGGACAATTTAGCATGGCTAATCCACCTAACCTACACATCTTTGGACACTAAGGGACAATTTAGCATGGCCAATCCACCTAACCTGCACATCTTTGGACACTAAGGGACAATTTAGCATGGCTAATCCACCTAACCTACACATCTTTGGACACTAAGGGACAATTTAGCATGGCCAATCCACCTAACCTACACATCTTTGGACACTAAGGGACAATTTAGCATGGCCCATCCACCTAACCTACACATCTTTGGACACTAAGGGGCAATTTAGCATGGCCAATCCCCCTAACCTACACATCTTTGGACACTAAGGGACAATTTAGCATGGCTAATCCACCTAACCTACACATCTTTGGACACTAAGGGGCAATTTAGCATGGCCAATCCACCCTAACCTACACATCTTCCAGCCTAGTGTGAGCGAGATGGAGATTACCGTTGTCAGAATCTCACCTGCCACGGAATCAGACTTCTGAATGGACCAATCATGTATTCTTCTCTACCCCCTGGCTATGACTGTAACACTACATTCTGCACTCTCTCCTTTGCTTCTCTATAAACGGTATGCTTTGCCTATATAGTGTGCAAGAAACAACACTTTTCACTGTATCCCAATACATGTGAAAATGTGCAGGTTAGATGGATTGGCCATGCTAAATTGTCCCTTAGTATCCAAAGATGTGCAGGTTAGGTGGATTGGCCATGCTAAATTGTCCCTTAGTATCCAAAGATGTGCAGGTTAGGTGGATTGGCCATGCTAAATTGTCCCTTAGTATCCAAAGATGTGCAGGTTAGGTGGATTGGCCATGCTAAATTGTCCCTTAGTATCCAAAGATGTGCAGGTTAGGTGGATTGGCCATGCTAAATTGTCCCTTAGTATCCAAAGATGTGTAGGTTAGGTGGATTGGCCATGCTAAATTGCCCCTTAGTGTCCAAAATGTCCATTTTAGTGGGATTGGCCATGCTAAATTGGCCTTGGTGTCCCAAGATGTGCAGCTTAGGGGAATTGTCCATGCTAAATTGCCCCTTAGTGTCCAAAGATGTCCAAATAGCATGTCCAGAGTGCATGGGGTCCTTAATTATGTTGGCTACTTTTCTGAGGCAGCGGGGAGTTCAGGCGGAATCAAAGGATGAGAGGCTGGTTTGTGTGATGGACTGGGCAGCATTCACAACCCTCTGTAGTTTCTTGCGGTCTTGGTCAGAGCAGGAACCATATCAAAGTGTAATACATCTGGAAAGTATGCTTTCCATGGTGCATCTGTAAAAATTGGTGAGAGTCGTAACAGGTAAGCTGAATTCCCGGACATTCTCTCTGCACCTTCTTCCACCGGGAAAAAGATACAAAAGTCTGAGGTCACATGCCAACCGACTCAAGTACAGCTTCTTCCCTGCTGCTGTCAGACTTTCAAATGGACCTGCCATAGATGAAGTTGATCTTTCTCTACACCATTACAATGACTGTAATATTACACTCTGCACCCTCTCCTTTCCTTCTCCTGTATCTACTCTTTGAATGGTATGCTTTGTATAGTGTGCAAGAAACAATATTTTACACTGTATCCCAATACATGTGACAATAATCAAATCATAGAATCCCTACAGTACAGAAGGAGGCCATTTGGCCCATCGAGTCTGTACTGACCACAATCCCATTCAGGCCCTATTCCCATAACCCCACCTATTTTACTCTGCTAACCTCTCTGACACTAGGGTCAATTTAGTATAGCCAATCAATTGAACCCGCACATCTTTGGATGTGGGAGGAAACCAGAGCACCCAGAGGAAACCCACGCAGACACGGGGAGAATGTGCAAACTCCACATAGACAATGATTCAGGCTGGGTCTCCCTGGTGCTGTGAGGAAGCAATGCTAACCACTGTGCCACCGCGCCACTAATCAAAGCAACGGCTGGCAGTAAGAGTGGGGAAGTCTCCTGGTCAGCCATGCTTGATGTAGAATGGGGCCCCTCTGGCAATGGACTAGTGACCTGTTCCGGGAATTACTGGCTGTAGACACAGATGAAAGTCTGTCTTAGTGCACCACTAGGTGCGGGGAGGGAATTGTTTTAAAGTTTATTAATTAGTCACAAGTAAGGCTTACATTAACACTGCAATGAAGTTACTGGGAAATTCTCCTAGTCGCCACATTTCGGGTCAGTGCACCTAACCAGCACATCTTTCAGACTGTGGGAAGAAACCAGAGCACCCAGGGGAAATCTACAACATGCAGACTGCACACATACAGTGATCCGAGCCGGGAATTGGACCCAGGTCCCTGGCGCTGTGAGGCAGCAGTGCTCCAGTGAAACTATTGGATAGAAGCCAGATGTGCTGAGAGAGTTCAGTGTGTCCTCTGACACACTGGCACACCTTCCCAACTCTTCTTTGAGATTCAGTTCCCTTATTTCTACAGAAATAGTGGGGGAATTGCAAAGGGGGCAGATGAAGAGAGGAGGGAGGTGAGGTGGGAGGGGGGGGAAGGAGGAAATGAAAGAGAGGACATGGCAAAGAGGAGACGAGAGGATTAAAGAAAAAATAATGAATTGTTAACCTAAACTTTTTCCAAAAACCAGCAGCAAGAATGATTGAGTCCCAGCCTGTGTGAGATCCTGAGCAAATCTGGTGGATGTGGAACAGTGATTTATCAGCTATGGAGCAGGCAAACTGACCTAAGCAAATCGACAGAATGAGGCCATGTATCAAGAGCTGGAATCACGTTACAGGGGCTCTGTAAAGGCTGCAGATGAAGAACCCACAAAGCATCCTCCCATAACTGAACCACTCTCCCCCCTCCTCTCGCGATGACATTTAACCCTCTGACAATGCAGCTATTTGCAACAGTGCCAAGCAAACGTCAATAAGCTTTGCAGTATTTCTGTCCCATGCACAGGTCGTGGGGCAGACGCTTGCAATCTTTGCTGTGCTGTGTGGATGAGCCTGAAGCTCTCTCTCTCATCACCTTTCCCCTAGCACGATGTGGTAGAGCTTTCTGTTAGTGTGGGACAGCTCATACGGTGGACGAGGTAACTCCAGGGTGACCTGCCGTTACCAGCTCACGGTTACGGGAGACGACGGGCAAAGGGAGGATTACGAGTGTGTGCGAAGTTTCTCTGCAGGATACCGAGGTCTCCGCCTCATCCCTTTGTCCAGATTAACTGATATCACTTGGGTGTTGGAGGCATGGTCAAAGATCCCCTCCCCAGTATCGTTGGGGTTTTGGAGGGGAAAGAGCAGGAAGGGTTCAAAGTTCAGCGACTTCTGCCACAGTATCCCTGTGAGGTTACGGGGATAAAAATAGACGCAGTCTCAGTTGTGAAATAGTTAAATATACTGTTGAGGTACGTGCATATATAATGGCCACTAGGTGTGAAAGTGTACCAGCAAAGCTAAGGTGTGTGACACGTTCTCCCATTACATGGCAGCAGTTTCAGCTGTAAGACTGACATTACAGGTGTGCTGTTACAGATTTGTAATTGCTGTTACTGACATATCACTGCTGTTACAGGTGTGTAATGGCTGTTTCATGTGTGTAATTGCTGTTTCAGATGTGCAATTGCTATTACAGGTGCATAATTGCTGTTACAGGTGTGTAACTGTTGTTTCAGGTATGCAATTGCTGTTTCAGATGTGTAATGCTGTTTCAGATGGGCAATTGCTATTACAAGTGAGCAATTGTTGCAGGTGTGTAAATGTTGCAGGTGTGTAATTGTTGTTTCAAATGTGTAAATGTTACAGATGTATAATTACTGCTTCCAGTATAGAATTGCTGTTACAAGTATGTAACTGCTATTTCAGGTGTGGAATTGCTGTTACAGCTGTATAGGTGTTGTTACAGGTGTGTAATTGTCGTTTCAGATATGGAATTACTGTTACAGGTGTGGAATTGCTGTTACAGCTGTATAGGTGTTGTTACAGGTGTGTAATTGTCGTTTCAGATATGGAATTACTGTTACAGGTGTGTAATTGCTGTTACAGGTATGGAATTACTGTTACAGGTGTGTAATTGCTGCTATAGTGTATAATCGGTGTTTTGGGTATGGAATTGCTGTAACAGATGAATAATTGCGGTTTCAGGTGCAACATGGCTTTAAACAGCTGTTTTCCTGCTGTTGCAAGTGTGTAGTTGCTGTTTCAGGTGTGTATCTGTTGTTTTAAGTATGTAATTGATGTTACAGGTGTGTAATTGTTGTTTCAGGTGTGTAATTATTGTTACAGGTGTGTAATTGTTGTTACAAGTGTGTAATTGTTGTTACAGGTGTGTAATTGTTGTTTCAGGTGTGTAACTGTTGTTACAAGTGGGTAATTGTTGTTACAAGTATGTAATTGTTGTTACAGATGTGTAAGTGCTGCTTTGGGTATGTACCTGCTGTTTCAGATGTGTAATTGATGTTACAGGTGTGTAAGTGTTGCTATAGGTGTGTAATTGCTGCTTCAGGCGTGTAACTTTTTTCTGGATGTGTGAATGCTGTTACAAGTGTTTTAATGTTTTTATAGGTGTGTTACTGTCTTTACAAGTGTGTAATCACTGTTACAGGTGTGTAACTGCTGTTACAGATGTCTAACTCCTGTAACAGGTGTGAAACAGCTGTTACAGGTGTGTAACCGGTGTTACAGGTGTGTAATTGCTGTAACAGTGTGTAATTCCTGTAACAGTGTGTAATTCCTGTAATAGAACATAGAACATTACAGCGCAGAACAGGCCCTTCGGCCCACGATGTTGCGCCGACCAGTTACAAAACAATGACCCACTAGCCTAAACCAATCCCTTTTCATCCATAAACCTATCCACAGATCTTTTAAACGCCCCCAAACTAGGTGCATTTACAACTGCAGCTGGCAGGGCATTCCAGTCCCTCACCACCCTCTGGGTAAAGAACCTACCCCTGACATCTGTCCTATAACTACCCCCCCTTAATTTAAAATCGTGCCCCCTCGTGTTAGCTTTCTCCATCCTAGGAAAAAGGCTATCACTAATAGGTGTGTAATTACTGTTTCAGCGGGTGTGTAACTGCTGTTCATCAAAGATCCTCAGACAGCACCTTCCAAACGCAGGACTACTTCCATCGAGAAGGAGAAGGGCAGCAGATACACACCAACCTGACTTGGAAACATATCATTGTTTTTCGCAGTTGCTACGTCAAAATCCTGGAACTCCTTCCCTAACGGCATTGTAGGTCAACCCACAGCACATGGACTGGCAGCGATTCAAGATGGCAGCTCACCATCATCTTCTCAAGGGCAATTAGTACTGGTTAACTCAGTACTATCCCCCTACTCCTGTGAACCCAGTAACAGAGTACTGTCCCCCTGCTCCTGTGAACCCGGTAACAGAGTACTGTCCCCCTGCCCCTGTGAACCCAATAACAGAGTACTGTCCCCCTGCTCCTGTGATCCCAGTAACAGAGTACTGTCCCCCTGCTCCTGTGAACCCAGTAACAGAGTACTGTCCCCCTGCTCCTGTGAACCCAGTAACAGTACTGTCCCCCGCTCCTGTGAACCCAGTAACAGAGTACTGTCCCCCTGCTCCTGTGAACCCAGTAACAGAGTACTGTCCCCCTGCTCCTGTGAACCCAGTAACAGAGTACTGTCCCCCTGCTCCTGTGAACGCAGTAACAGAGTACTATCCCCTGCCCCTGTGAACCCAGTAACAGAGTACTGTCCCCCTGCTCCTGTGAACCCAGTAACAGAGTACTGTCCCCCTGCTCCTGTGAACCCAGTAACAGAGTACCGTCCCCCTGCTCCTGTGAACCCAGTAACAGAGTACTGTCCCCCTGCTCCTGTGAACACAGTAACAGAGTACTGTCCCCCTGCTCCTGTAAACCCAGTAACAGAGTACTGTCCCCCTGCTCCTGTGAACCCAGTAACAGAGTACTGTCCCCCTGCCCCTGTGAACCCAGTAACAGAGTACTGTCCCCCTGCTCCTGTGAACCCAGTAACAGAGTACTGTCCCCCTGCTTCTGTGAACCCAGTAACAGAGTACTGTCCCCCTGCTCCTGTTAACCCAGTAACAGAGTACTGTCCCCCTGCTCCTGTGAACCCAGTAACAGAGTACTGTCCCCCTGCTCCTGTGAACCCAGTAACAGAGTACTGTCCCCCTGCTCCTGTGAACCCAGTAACAGAGTACTGTCCCCCTGCTCCTGTGAACCCAGTAACAGAGTACTGTCCCCCTGCTCCTGTGAACCCAGTAACAGAGTACTGTCCCCCTGCTCCTGTGAACCCAGTAACAGAGTACTGTCCCCCTGCTCCTGTGAACCCAGTAACAGAGTACTGTCCCCCTGCTCCTGTGAACCCAGTAACAGAGTACTGTCCCCTTGCTCCTGTGAACCCAGTAACAGAGTACTGTCCCCCTGCCCCTGTGAACCCAGTAACAGAGTACTGTCCCCCTGCTCCTGTGAACCCAGTAACAGAGTACTGTCCCCCTGCTCCTGTGAACGCAGTAACAGAGTACTGTCCCCCTGCTCCTGTGAACACAGTAACAGAGTACTGTCCCCCTGCTCCTGTGAACACAGTAACAGAGTACTGTCCCCCTGCTCCTGTGAACACAGTAACAGAGTACTGTCCCCCTGCTCCTGTGAACCCAGTAACAGAGTACTGTCCCCCTGCCCCTGTGAACCCAGTAACAGAGTACTGTTCCCCTGCTCCTGTGAACGCAGTAACAGAGTACCGTCCCCCTGCTCCTGTGAACCCAGTAACAGAGTACTGTCCCCCTGCTCCTGTGAACCCAGTAACAGAGTACTGTCCCCCTGCTCCTGTGAACCCAGTAACAGAGTACTGTCCCCCTGCTCCTGTGAACCCAGTAACAGAGTACTGTCCCCCTGCCCCTGTGAACCCAGTAACAGAGTACTGTCCCCCTGCTCCTGTGAACCCAGTAACAGAGTACTGTCCCCCTGCTCCTGTGAACCCAGTAACAGAGTACTGTCCCCCTGCTCCTGTGAACCCAGTAACAGAGTACTGTCCCCCTGCTCCTGTGAACCCAGTAACAGAGTACTGCCCCAATGCTCCTGTGAACCCAGTAACAGAGTACTGTCCCCCTGCTCCTGTGAACGCAGTAACAGAGTACTGTCCCCCTGCTCCTGTGAACCCAGTAACAGAGTACTATCCCCGTGCTCCTGTGAACCCAGTAACAGAGTACTGTCCCCCTGCTCCTGTGAACCCAGTAACAGAGTACTGTCCCCCTGCTCCTGTGAACCCAGTAACAGAGTACTGTCCCCCTGCTCCTGTGAACCCAGTAACAGTACTGTCCCCCGCTCCTGTGAACCCAGTAACAGAGTACTGTCCCCCTGCTCCTGTGAACCCAGTAACAGAGTACTGTCCCCCTGCTCCTGTGAACCCAGTAACAGAGTACTGTCCCCCTGCTCCTGTGAACGCAGTAACAGAGTACTATCCCCTGCCCCTGTGAACCCAGTAACAGAGTACTGTCCCCCTGCTCCTGTGAACCCAGTAACAGAGTACTGTCCCCCTGCTCCTGTGAACCCAGTAACAGAGTACCGTCCCCCTGCTCCTGTGAACCCAGTAACAGAGTACTGTCCCCCTGCTCCTGTGAACACAGTAACAGAGTACTGTCCCCCTGCTCCTGTAAACCCAGTAACAGAGTACTGTCCCCCTGCTCCTGTGAACCCAGTAACAGAGTACTGTCCCCCTGCTCCTGTGAACCCAGTAACAGAGTACTGTCCCCCTGCTCCTGTTAACCCAGTAACAGAGTACTGTCCCCCTGCTCCTGTGAACCCAGTAACAGAGTACTGTCCCCCTGCTCCTGTGAACCCAGTAACAGAGTACTGTCCCCCTGCTCCTGTGAACCCAGTAACAGAGTACTGTCCCCCTGCTCCTGTGAACCCAGTAACAGAGTACTGTCCCCCTGCTCCTGTGAACCCAGTAACAGAGTACTGTCCCCCTGCTCCTGTGAACCCAGTAACAGAGTACTGTCCCCCTGCTCCTGTGAACCCAGTAACAGAGTACTGTCCCCCTGCTCCTGTGAACCCAGTAACAGAGTACTGTCCCCTTGCTCCTGTGAACCCAGTAACAGAGTACTGTCCCCCTGCCCCTGTGAACCCAGTAACAGAGTACTGTCCCCCTGCTCCTGTGAACCCAGTAACAGAGTACTGTCCCCCTGCTCCTGTGAACGCAGTAACAGAGTACTGTCCCCCTGCTCCTGTGAACACAGTAACAGAGTACTGTCCCCCTGCTCCTGTGAACCCAGTAACAGAGTACTGTCCCCCTGCTCCTGTGAACACAGTAACAGAGTACTGTCCCCCTGCTCCTGTGAACCCAGTAACAGAGTACTGTCCCCCTGCCCCTGTGAACCCAGTAACAGAGTACTGTCCCCCTGCTCCTGTGAACGCAGTAACAGAGTACCGTCCCCCTGCTCCTGTGAACCCAGTAACAGAGTACTGTCCCCCTGCTCCTGTGAACCCAGTAACAGAGTACTGTCCCCCTGCTCCTGTGAACCCAGTAACAGAGTACTGTCCCCCTGCTCCTGTGAACCCAGTAACAGAGTACTGTCCCCCTGCCCCTGTGAACCCAGTAACAGAGTACTGTCCCCCTGCTCCTGTGAACCCAGTAACAGAGTACTGTCCCCCTGCTCCTGTGAACCCAGTAACAGAGTACTGTCCCCCTGCTCCTGTGAACCCAGTAACAGAGTACTGTCCCCCTGCTCCTGTGAACCCAGTAACAGAGTACTGTCCCCCTGCCCCTGTGAACCCAGTAACAGAGTACTGTCCCACTGCTCCTGTGAACCCAGTAACAGAGTACTGTCCCCCTGCTCCTGTGAACCCAGTAACAGAGTACTGTCCCCCTGCTCCTGTGAACCCAGTAACAGAGTACTGTCCCCCTGCTCCTGTGAACCCAGTAACAGAGTACTGTCCCCCTGCTCCTGTGAACCCAGTAACAGAGTACTGCCCCAATGCTCCTGTGAACCCAGTAACAGAGTACTGTCCCCCTGCTCCTGTGAACCCAGTAACAGAGTACTGTCCCCCTGCTCCTGTGAACCCAGTAACAGAGTACTATCCCCCTGCTCCTGTGAACCCAGTAACAGAGAACTGTCCCCCTGCCCCTGTGAACACAGTAACAGAGTACTGTCCCCGTTCTCCTGTGAACCCAGTAACAGAGTACTGTCCCCCTGCTCCTGTGAACCCATTAACAGAGTACTGTCCCCCTGCTCCTGTGAACGCAGTAACAGAGTACTGTCCCCCTGCTCCTGTGAACCCAGTAACAGAGTACTATCCCCGTGCTCCTGTGACCCCAGTAACAGAGTACTGTCCCCCTGCCCCTGTGAACCCAGTAACAGAGTACTGTCCCCCTGCTCCTGTGAACCCAGTAACAGAGTACTGTCCCCCTGCTCCTGTGAACCCAGTAACAGAGTACTGTCCCCCTGCTCCTGTGAACCCAGTAACAGAGTACTGTCCCCCTGCTCCTGTGAACCCAGTAACAGAGTACTGTCCCCCTGCTCCTGTGAACCCAGTAACAGAGTACTGTCCCCCTGCTCCTGTGAACCCAGTAACAGAGTACTGTCCCCCTGCTCCTGTGAACCCAGTAACAGAGTACTGTCCCCCAGTACTCTGTTACTGGGTTCACAGGAGCAGGGGGACAGTACTCTGTTACTGGGTTCACAGGAGCAGGGGGACAGTACTCTGTTACTGGGTTGAGGGCTCAGGTAGTGCATTAGAAAGTTTTAGATTGGCTAGGAGGGAGTTGAAGAGGGAGTTAAGAAGGGCCAAAAGAGGGCATGAGATGATTTTGGCTGATAGGATTAAGGAGAACCCTAAGGCGTTTTACAGGTATGTCAAGAACAGAAGGTTGGTTAGGACAAGATTAGGGCCAGTTACAGACAGTAGAGGGAAGTTGTGTGTGGAACCGGAGGAGATTGGAGAGGCGTTGAACCAATATTTCTCTTCGGTGTTCACGCAAGGGGACAGGAATGTAGCTGAGGAGGACACTGGGGTGCAGGGGTGTGAAATAGATAGTATTGCAGTTGATACGGGGGATGTGCTGGATATTTTAGAGGGTTTGAAAATAGATAAGTCCCCTGGTCCAGATGGGATTTACCCTAGGATTCTTTGGGAGGCAAGAGGGGTGATTGCGGAGCCTCTGGCTCTGATCTTCAGGTCGTCGTTAGTCTCTGGTATAGTACCAGAAGATTGGAGGACAGCAAATGTTGTCCCATTGTTTAAGAAGGGGAGAAGGGACTTCCCTGGGAATTATAGACCGGTGAGTCTTACTTCTGTGGTGGGTAAGGTTTTGGAAAGGATTATTAGAGACAGGATTTATAGTTATTTGGAAAGTAATGAGTTGATTAGAGATAGTCAGCATGGTTTTGTAGCGGGTAGGTCATGCCTTACTAACCTTATCGAGTTCTTTGAGAAAGTGACCAAAGAGGTGGATAGGGGTAAGGCAGTTGATGTGGTGTATATGGATTTTAGCAAGGCGTTTGATAAGGTTCACCATGGTAGGCTTCTGCAGAAAATGCAGATGTATGGGATTGGGGGTGATCTAGGTAATTGAATCAGGAATTGGCTAGCAGATAGGAGACAGAGAGTGGTGGTTGATGGGAAATATTCGTCATGGAGTTCGGTTACAAGTGGTGTGCCTCAGGGATCTGTTTTGGGGCCACTGCTGTTTGTAATTTTTATTAATGATCTGGATGAGGGTATAGTTGGGTGGATTAGTAAGTTTGCTGATGACACCAAAGTCGGAGGTGTGGTAGATTGTGAGGAAGGGTGTCATAGTTTGCAGGATGACTTAGAAAGGTTGCAGAGCTGGGCTGAGAGGTGGCGAATGGAGTTTAATGTGGAGAAGTGTGAGGTAATTCATTTCGGTAGGAATAACAGATGTGTTGAGTATAGGGCTAACGGGAGGACTTTGAATAGTGTGGAGGAGCAGAGGGATCTAGGTGTATGTGTACATAGATCCCTGAAAGTTGGGAATCAAGTAGATAAAGTTGTTAAGAAGGCATACGGAGTTTTGGCGTTTATTGGTAGGGGGATTGAATTTAGGAGTCGTAGCGTCATGATGCAACTGTACACATCTCTGGTGCGGCCGCACTTGGAGTTTTGTGTGCAGTTCTGGTCCCCACATTAAAAGAAGGATGTAGAGGCTTTGGAGAGGGTGCAGAGGAGGTTTACCAGGATGTTGCCTGGTATGGAGGGGAGATCCTATGAGGAGAGATTGAGAGATTTGGGGTTGTTTTCGCTGGAAAGAAGGCGGCTAAGAGGGGATCTCATTGAAACATATAAGATGATTAGAGGTTTAGACAGGGTAGATAGTGATAGCCTTTTTCCTAGGATGGAGAAAGCTAACACGAGGGGGCACGATTTTAAATTAAGGGGGGGTAGTTATAGGACAGATGTCAGGGGTAGGTTCTTTACCCAGAGGGTGGTGAGGGACTGGAATGCCCTGCCAGCCGCAGTTGTAAATGCACCTAGTTTGGGGGCGTTTAAAAGATCTGTGGATAGGTTTATGGATGAAAAGGGATTGGTTTAGGCTAGTGGGTCATTGTTTTGTAACTGGTCGGCGCAACATCGTGGGCCGAAGGGCCTGTTCTGCGCTGTAATGTTCTATGTTCTATGTTCTATGTCCCCCTGCTCCTGTGAACCCAGTAACAGAGTACTGTCCCCCTGCTCCTGTGAACCCAGTAACAGAGTACTGTCCCCCTGCTCCTGTGAACCCAGTAACAGAGTACTATCCCCCTGCTCCTGTGAACCCAGTAACAGAGTACTGTCCCCCTGCTCCTGTGAACCCAGTAACAGAGTACTGTCCCCCTGCTCCTGTGAACACAGTAACAGAGTACTGTCCCCGTTCTCCTGTGAACCCAGTAACAGAGTACTGTCCCCCTGCTCCTGTGAACCCAGTAACAGAGTACTGTCCCCCTGCTCCTGTGAACCCAGTAACAGAGTACTGTCCCCCTGCTCCTGTGAACCCAGTAACAGAGTACTGTCCCCCTGCTCCTGTGAACCCAGTAACAGAGTACTGTCCCCCTGCTCCTGTGAACCCAGTAACAGAGTACTGTCCCCCTGCTCCTGTGAACCCAGTAACAGAGTACTGTCCCCCTGCTCCTGTGAACACAGTAACAGAGTACTGTCCCCGTTCTCCTGTGAACCCAGTAACAGAGTACTGTACCCCTGCTCCTGTGAACCCAGTAACAGAGTACTGTCCCCCTGCTCCTGTGAACCCAGTAACAGAGTACTGTCCCCCTGCTCCTGTGAACCCAGTAACAGAGTACTGTCCCCCTGCTCCTGTGAACCCAGTAACAGAGTACTGTCCCCCTGCTCCTGTGAACCCAGTAACAGAGTACTGTCCCCCTGCTCCTGTGAACCCAGTAACAGAGTACTGTCCCCCAGTACTCTGTTACTGGGTTCACAGGAGCAGGGGGACAGTACTCTGTTACTGGGTTCACAGGAGCAGGGGGACAGTACTCTGTTACTGGGTTGAGGGCTCAGGTAGTGCATTAGAAAGTTTTAGATTGGCTAGGAGGGAGTTGAAGAGGGAGTTAAGAAGGGCCAAAAGAGGGCATGAGATGATTTTGGCTGATAGGATTAAGGAGAACCCTAAGGCGTTTTACAGGTATGTCAAGAACAGAAGGTTGGTTAGGACAAGATTAGGGCCAGTTACAGACAGTAGAGGGAAGTTGTGTGTGGAACCGGAGGAGATTGGAGAGGCGTTGAACCAATATTTCTCTTCGGTGTTCACGCAAGGGGACAGGAATGTAGCTGAGGAGGACACTGGGGTGCAGGGGTGTGAAATAGATAGTATTGCAGTTGATACGGGGGATGTGCTGGATATTTTAGAGGGTTTGAAAATAGATAAGTCCCCTGGTCCAGATGGGATTTACCCTAGGATTCTTTGGGAGGCAAGAGGGGTGATTGCGGAGCCTCTGGCTCTGATCTTCAGGTCGTCGTTAGTCTCTGGTATAGTACCAGAAGATTGGAGGACAGCAAATGTTGTCCCATTGTTTAAGAAGGGGAGAAGGGACTTCCCTGGGAATTATAGACCGGTGAGTCTTACTTCTGTGGTGGGTAAGGTTTTGGAAAGGATTATTAGAGACAGGATTTATAGTTATTTGGAAAGTAATGAGTTGATTAGAGATAGTCAGCATGGTTTTGTAGCTGGTAGGTCATGCCTTACTAACCTTATCGAGTTCTTTGAGAAAGTGACCAAAGAGGTGGATAGGGGTAAGGCAGTTGATGTGGTGTATATGGATTTTAGCAAGGCGTTTGATAAGGTTCACCATGGTAGGCTTCTGCAGAAAATGCAGATGTATGGGATTGGGGGTGATCTAGGTAATTGGATCAGGAATTGGCTAGCAGATAGGAGACAGAGAGTGGTGGTTGATGGGAAATATTCATCATGGAGTTCGGTTACAAGTGGTGTGCCTCAGGGATCTGTTTTGGGGCCACTGCTGTTTGTAATTTTTATTAATGATCTGGATGAGGGTATAGTTGGGTGGATTAGTAAGTTTGCTGATGACACCAAAGTCGGAGGTGTGGTAGATTGTGAGGAAGGGTGTCATAGTTTGCAGGATGACTTAGAAAGGTTGCAGAGCTGGGCTGAGAGGTGGCGAATGGAGTTTAATGTGGAGAAGTGTGAGGTAATTCATTTCGGTAGGAATAACAGATGTGTTGAGTATAGGGCTAACGGGAGGACTTTGAATAGTGTGGAGGAGCAGAGGGATCTAGGTGTATGTGTACATAGATCCCTGAAAGTTGGGAATCAAGTAGATAAAGTTGTTAAGAAGGCATACGGAGTTTTGGCGTTTATTGGTAGGGGGATTGAATTTAGGAGTCGTAGCGTCATGATGCAACTGTACACATCTCTGGTGCGGCCGCACTTGGAGTTTTGTGTGCAGTTCTGGTCCCCACATTAAAAGAAGGATGTAGAGGCTTTGGAGAGGGTGCAGAGGAGGTTTACCAGGATGTTGCCTGGTATGGAGGGGAGATCCTATGAGGAGAGATTGAGAGATTTGGGGTTGTTTTCGCTGGAAAGAAGGCGGCTAAGAGGGGATCTCATTGAAACATATAAGATGATTAGAGGTTTAGACAGGGTAGATAGTGATAGCCTTTTTCCTAGGATGGAGAAAGCTAACACGAGGGGGCACGATTTTAAATTAAGGGGGGGTAGTTATAGGACAGATGTCAGGGGTAGGTTCTTTACCCAGAGGGTGGTGAGGGACTGGAATGCCCTGCCAGCCGCAGTTGTAAATGCACCTAGTTTGGGGGCGTTTAAAAGATCTGTGGATAGGTTTATGGATGAAAAGGGATTGGTTTAGGCTAGTGGGTCATTGTTTTGTAACTGGTCGGCGCAACATCGTGGGCCGAAGGGCCTGTTCTGCGCTGTAATGTTCTATGTTCTATGTTCTATGTCCCCCTGCTCCTGTGAACCCAGTAACAGAGTACTGTCCCCCTGCTCCTGTGAACCCAGTAACAGAGTACTGTCCCCCTGCTCCTGTGAACCCAGTAACAGAGTACTATCCCCCTGCTCCTGTGAACCCAGTAACAGAGTACTGTCCCCCTGCTCCTGTGAACCCAGTAACAGAGTACTGTCCCCCTGCTCCTGTGAACACAGTAACAGAGTACTGTCCCCGTTCTCCTGTGAACCCAGTAACAGAGTACTGTACCCCTGCTCCTGTGAACCCAGTAACAGAGTACTGTCCCCCTGCTCCTGTGAACCCAGTAACAGAGTACTGTCCCCCTGCTCCTGTGAACCCAGTAACAGAGTACTGTCCCCCTGCTCCTGTGAACCCAGTAACAGAGTACTGTCCCCCTGCTCCTGTGAACCCAGTAACAGAGTACTGTCCCCCTGCTCCTGTGAACCCAGTAACAGAGTACTGTCCCCCAGTACTCTGTTACTGGGTTCACAGGAGCAGGGGGACAGTACTCTGTTACTGGGTTGAGGGCTCAGGTAGTGCATTAGAAAGTTTTAGATTGGCTAGGAGGGAGTTGAAGAGGGAGTTAAGAAGGGCCAAAAGAGGGCATGAGATGATTTTGGCTGATAGGATTAAGGAGAACCCTAAGGCGTTTTACAGGTATGTCAAGAACAGAAGGTTGGTTAGGACAAGATTAGGGCCAGTTACAGACAGTAGAGGGAAGTTGTGTGTGGAACCGGAGGAGATTGGAGAGGCGTTGAACCAATATTTCTCTTCGGTGTTCACGCAAGGGGACAGGAATGTAGCTGAGGAGGACACTGGGGTGCAGGGGTGTGAAATAGATAGTATTGCAGTTGATACGGGGGATGTGCTGGATATTTTAGAGGGTTTGAAAATAGATAAGTCCCCTGGTCCAGATGGGATTTACCCTAGGATTCTTTGGGAGGCAAGAGGGGTGATTGCGGAGCCTCTGGCTCTGATCTTCAGGTCGTCGTTAGTCTCTGGTATAGTACCAGAAGATTGGAGGACAGCAAATGTTGTCCCATTGTTTAAGAAGGGGAGAAGGGACTTCCCTGGGAATTATAGACCGGTGAGTCTTACTTCTGTGGTGGGTAAGGTTTTGGAAAGGATTATTAGAGACAGGATTTATAGTTATTTGGAAAGTAATGAGTTGATTAGAGATAGTCAGCATGGTTTTGTAGCGGGTAGGTCATGCCTTACTAACCTTATCGAGTTCTTTGAGAAAGTGACCAAAGAGGTGGATAGGGGTAAGGCAGTTGATGTGGTGTATATGGATTTTAGCAAGGCGTTTGATAAGGTTCACCATGGTAGGCTTCTGCAGAAAATGCAGATGTATGGGATTGGGGGTGATCTAGGTAATTGGATCAGGAATTGGCTAGCAGATAGGAGACAGAGAGTGGTGGTTGATGGGAAATATTCATCATGGAGTTCGGTTACAAGTGGTGTGCCTCAGGGATCTGTTTTGGGGCCACTGCTGTTTGTAATTTTTATTAATGATCTGGATGAGGGTATAGTTGGGTGGATTAGTAAGTTTGCTGATGACACCAAAGTCGGAGGTGTGGTAGATTGTGAGGAAGGGTGTCATAGTTTGCAGGATGACTTAGAAAGGTTGCAGAGCTGGGCTGAGAGGTGGCGAATGGAGTTTAATGTGGAGAAGTGTGAGGTAATTCATTTCGGTAGGAATAACAGATGTGTTGAGTATAGGGCTAACGGGAGGACTTTGAATAGTGTGGAGGAGCAGAGGGATCCAGGTGTATGTGTACATAGATCCCTGAAAGTTGGGAATCAAGTAGATAAAGTTGTTAAGAAGGCATACGGAGTTTTGGCGTTTATTGGTAGGGGGATTGAACTTAGGAGTCGTAGCGTCATGATGCAACTGTACACATCTCTGGTGCGGCCGCACTTGGAGTTTTGTGTGCAGTTCTGGTCCCCACATTACAAGAAGGATGTAGAGGCTTTGGAGAGGGTGCAGAGGAGGTTTACCAGGATGTTGCCTGGTATGGAGGGGAGATCCTATGAGGAGAGATTGAGAGATTTGGGGTTGTTTTCGCTGGAAAGAAGGCGGCTAAGAGTGGATCTCATTGAAACATATAAGATGATTAGAGGTTTAGACAGGGTAGATAGTGATAGCCTTTTTCCTAGGATGGAGAAAGCTAACACGAGGGGGCACGATTTTAAATTAAGGGGGGGTAGTTATAGGACAGATGTCAGGGGTAGGTTCTTTACCCAGAGGGTGGTGAGGGACTGGAATGCCCTGCCAGCCGCAGTTGTAAATGCACCTAGTTTGGGGGCGTTTAAAAGATCTGTGGATAGGTTTATGGATGAAAAGGGATTGGTTTAGGCTAGTGGGTCATTGTTTTGTAACTGGTCGGCGCAACATCGTGGGCCGAAGGGCCTGTTCTGCGCTGTAATGTTCTATGTTCTATGTTCTATGTCCCCCTGCTCCTGTGAACCCAGTAACAGAGTACTGTCCCCCTGCTCCTGTGAACCCAGTAACAGAGTACTGTCCCCCTGCTCCTGTGAACCCAGTAACAGAGTACTATCCCCCTGCTCCTGTGAACCCAGTAACAGAGTACTGTCCCCCTGCTCCTGTGAACCCAGTAACAGAGTACTGTCCCCCTGCTCCTGTGAACACAGTAACAGAGTACTGTCCCCGTTCTCCTGTGAACCCAGTAACAGAGTACTGTCCCCCTGCTCCTGTGAACCCAGTAACAGAGTACTGTCCCCCTGCTCCTGTGAACCCAGTAACAGAGTACTGTCCCCCTGCTCCTGTGAACCCAGTAACAGAGAACTGTCCCCCTGCCCCTGTGAACACAGTAACAGAGTACTGTCCCCGTTCTCCTGTGAACCCAGTAACAGAGTACTGTCCCCCTGCTCCTGTGAACCCAGTAACAGAGTACTGTCCCCCTGCTCCTGTGAACACAGTAACAGAGTACTATCCCCGTGCTCCTGTGAACCCAGTAACAGAGTACTGTCCCCCTGCTCCTGTGAACCCATTAACAGAGTACTGTCATAGAACATAGAACCCTAGAACCCTACAGTGCAGAAACAGGCCCTTCGGCCCATCGAGTCTGCACCGAACACAATCCCACCCAGACCCTATCCCCATATCCCTACACATTTACCTGCTAATCCCTCTAACCTACAAATCCCAGGACACTAAGGGGCAATTTTTTAGCATAGCCAATGAACCTAACCCGCACATCTTTGGACTGTGGGAGGAAACCGGAGCACCCGGAGAAAACCCACGCAGACACGAGGAGAATGTGCAAACTCCACACAGGCAGTGACCCGAGCCGGGAATCGAACCCAGGACCCTGGAGCTGTGAAGCAGCAGTGCTAACCACTGTGCTACCGTGTCCCCCTGCTCCTGTGAACCCAGTAACAGAGTACTGTCGCCCTGCTCCTGTGAACCCAATAACAGAGTACTGTCCCCCTGCCCCTGTGAACCCAGTAACAGAGTACTGTCCCCCTGCTCCTGTGAACCCAGTAACAGAGTACTGTCCCCCTGCCCCTGTGAACCCAGTAACAGAGTACTATCCCCCTGCTCCTGTGAACACAGTAACAGAGTACTGTCCCCCTGCTCCTGTGAACACAGTAACAGAGTACTGTCCCCCTGCTCCTGTGAACCCAGTAACAGAGTACTGTCCCCCTGCTCCTGTGAACCCAGTAACAGAGTACTGTCCCCCTGCCCCTGTGAACCCAGTAACAGAGTACTGTCCCCCTGCTCCTGTGAACCCAGTAACAGAGTACTGTCCCCCTGCTCCTGTGAACCCAGTAACAGAGTACTGTCCCCCTGCTCCTGTGAACCCAGTAACAGAGTTCTGTCCCCCTGCTCCTGTGAACCCAGTAACAGAGTACTGTCCCCCTGCTCCTGTGAACCCAGTAACAGAGTACTGTCCCCCTGCTCCTGTGAACCCAGTAACAGAGTACTGTCCCCCTGCTCCTGTGAACCCAGTAACAGAGTACTGTCCCCCTGCCCCTGTGAACCCAGTAACAGAGTACTGTCCCCCTGCTCCTGTGAACCCAATAACAGAGTACTGTCCCTCTGCTCCTGTGAACCCAGTAACAGAGTACTGTCCCCCTACTCCTGTGAACCCAGTAACAGAGTACTGTCCCCCTGCTCCTGTGAACCCAGTAACAGAGTACTGTCCCCCTGCTCCTGTGAACCCAGTAACAGAGTACTGTCCCCCTGCTCCTGTGAACCCAGTAACAGAGTACTGTCCCCCTGCTCCTGTGAACGCAGTAACAGAGTACTGTCCCCCTGCTCCTGTGAACCCAGTAACAGAGTACTGTCCCCCTGCTCCTGTGAACCCAGTAACAGAGTACTGTCCCCCTGCTCCTGTAAACCCAGTAACAGAGTACTGTCCCCCTGCTCCTGTGAACCCAGTAACAGAGTACTGTCCCCCTGCTCCTGTGAACCCAGTAACAGAGTACTGTCCCCCTGCTCCTGTGAACCCAGTAACAGAGTACTGTCCCCTTGCTCCTGTGAACCCAGTAACAGAGTACTGTCCCCCTGCTCCTGTGAACCCAGTAACAGAGTACTGTCCCCCTGCTCCTGTGAACCCAGTAACAGAGTACTGTCCCCTTGCCCCTGTGAACCCAGTAACAGAGTACTGTCCCCCTGCTCCTGTGAACCCAGTAACAGAGTACTGTCCCCCTGCTCCTGTGAACACAGTAACAGAGTACTGTCCCCCTGCTCCTGTGAACCCAGTAACAGAGTACTGTCCCCCTGCTCCTGTGAACCCAGTAACAGAGTACTGTCCCCCTGCTCCTGTGAACCCAGTAACAGAGTACTGTCCCCCTGCTCCTGTGAACCCAGTAACAGAGTACTGTCCCCTTGCCCCTGTGAACCCAGTAACAGAGTACTGTCCCCCTGCTCCTGTAAACCCAGTAACAGAGTACTGTCCCCCTGCTCCTGTGAACCCAGTAACAGAGTACTGTCCCCCTGCTCCTGTGAACCCAGTAACAGAGTACTGTCCCCCTGCTCCTGTGAACCCAGTAACAGAGTACTGTCCCCCTGCTCCTGTGAACCCAGTAACAGAGTACTGTCCCCCTGCCCCTGTGAACCCAGTAACAGAGTACTGTCCCCCTGCTCCTGTGAACCCAGTAACAGAGTACTGTCCCCTTGCCCCTGTGAACCCAGTAACAGAGTACTGTCCCCCTGCCCCTGTGAACCCAGTAACAGAGTACTGTCCCCCTGCTCCTGTGAACCCAGTAACAGAGTACTGTCCCCTTGCCCCTGTGAACCCAGTAACAGAGTACTGTCCCCCTGCTCCTGTGAACCCAGTAACAGAGTACTGTCCCCCTGCTCCTGTGAACACAGTAACAGAGTACTGTCCCCCTGCTCCTGTGAACCCAGTAACAGAGTACTGTCCCCCTGCTCCTGTGAACCCAGTAACAGAGTACTGTCCCCCTGCTCCTGTGAACCCAGTAACAGAGTACTGTCCCCCTGCTCCTGTGAACCCAGTAACAGAGTACTGTCCCCCTGCTCCTGTGAACCCAGTAACAGAGTACTGTCCCCCTGCTCCTGTGAACCCAGTAACAGAGTACTGTCCCACTGCTCCTGTGAACCCAGTAACAGAGTACTGTCCCACTGCTCCTGTGAACCCAGTAACAGAGTACTGTCCCCCTGCTCCTGTGAACCCAGTAACAGAGTACTGTCCCCCTGCTCCTGTGAACACAGTAACAGAGTACTATCCCCCTGCCCCTGTGAACCCAGTAACAGAGTACTGTCCCCCTGCTCCTGTGAACCCAGTAACAGAGTACTGTCCCCCTGCTCCTGTGAACCCAGTAACAGAGTACTGTCCCCCTGCTCCCGTGAACCCAGTATATGTTGAAGACTCAACATATCTTCAACATATCATTGATGAAGACGAACATCTCGCCAGGACTATCCCCACACCCCCACTTCTTGCTTTCAGACAACCACACAACCTCAAACAGACCATTGTTCGCAGCAAACTACCCAGCCTTCAGGAGAACAGTGACCACAATACCACACAACCCTGCCACAGCAACCTCTGCAAGACATGCCGGATCATCGACATGGATACCATCATCACACGTGAGAATACTATCCACCAGGCACATGGTAAATACTCTTGCAACTCGGCCAACATTGTCTACCTGATACGTTGCAAGAAAGGATGTCCCGAAGCATGGTACATTGGGGAGACCATGCAGACGCTACGACAACGGATGAATGAACATCGCTCGACAGTCACCAGGCAAGACTGTTCCCTTCCTGTTGGCGAACACTTCAGCGGTCACGGGCATTCAGCCTCTGACCTTCGGGTAAGCATTCTCCAAGGCGGCCTTCGTGACACACGACAGCGCAGAGTCGCTGAACAGAGACTGATAGCCAAGTTCCGCACATATGAGGACGGTCTCAACAGGGATCTTGGGTTCATGTCGCACTATCTGTAACCCCCGTGACTTGCCTGGGTTTGCAAAACCTCACTTACTGTACTGTCTGGAGACAATACACATCTCTTTAACCTGTGATCAGTGCTCCTTTCACTCACATTATCAGCCACTTTAAGACTTGCACAGCAGGTTAGGTGTAAGGATTCGCATTCTAATCAGCAATCTCTAAACTGTCTGTGCTTTATATGCTCTGTCTGAGGCCAGAACTCTCCATTCACCTGACGAAGAGGGTAACCTCGAAAGCTTGTGAGAATATTATCAAATAAATCGGTTGGACTAAAACCTGGTGTTGTCAGACTTTTTACTGTGTTTACGCCAGTCCAACGCCGGCATACCCACATCATGACATTCTCTTGGCGAGGTTTACCAGGATGATTCCGGGATGGCGGGACTGATGTATGAGGAGAGATTGACTGGGTTAGGATTGTTTTCACTGGAGTTCAGACGAATGAGGGGGGGGGATCTCACAGAGACTTATAAATTTCTAACAGGACTAGTCAGGGTAGATGCAGGGAGGATGTTCCCGATGGTGGGGGGAGTACAGAACCAGGGGGTCACAGTCTGAGGATTGGGGTAGACCATTTAGGACGGAGATGAGGAGACATTTCTTCACCCAGTGAGCCTGTAGAATTCAATACCACTGGAAGTAGTTGGTGCTAAAACATTGAATGTATTGAAGAGGCGGCTGGATATAACACTTGGAGCGAATGGGATCAAAGGTTATGGGGAGAAAGCAGGATTAGACTATTGAGTTAGACGATCAGCCATGATGGTGATGAATGGCGGAGCAGACTCGATGGGCCAAATAGCCTCCTCCTGCTGCTATCTTCCATCTTTCTATCAGTTCCCCTGAAGATCTTATATATGTTTCAGTGAGTATGGAGCAAGAGTCCTCTCAAGATTGTTGCACGATAGTGTTGAAGGCTGGATCAAATGAAGGGCCTGTAAGGCCTTTAAAAACAGAACATAGAACATAGAACATTACAGCGCAGAACAGGCCCTTCGGCCCACGATGTTGCGCCGACCAGTTACAAAACAATGACCCACTAGCCTAAACCAATCCCTTTTCGTCCATAAACCTATCCACAGATCTCTTAAACACCCCCAAACTAGGTGCATTTACAACTGCAGCTGGCAGGGCATTCCAGTCCCTCACCACCCTCTGGGTAAAGAACCTACCCTGACATCTGTCCTATAACTACCCCCCCTTAATTTAAAATCGTGCCCCCTCGTGCTAGCTTTCTCCATCCTAGGAAAAAGGCTATCACTATCTACCCTGTCTAAACCTCTAATCATCTTATATGTTTCAATGAGATCCCCTCTTAGCCGCCTTCTTTCCAGCGAAAACAACCCCAAATCTCTCAATCTCTCCTCATAGGATCTCCCCTCCATACCAGGCAACATCCTGGCAAACCTCCTCTGCACCCTCTCCAAAGCCTCTACATCCTTCCTGTAATGTGGGGACCAGAACTGCACACAAAACTCCAAGTGCAGCCGCACCAGAGATGTGTACAGTTGCATCATGACGCTGCGACTCCTGAATTCAATCCCCCTACCAATAAACGCCAAGACTCCGTATGCCTTCTTAACAACCTTATCTACTTGATTCCCAACTTTCAGGGATCTATGTACACATACACCTAGATCCCTCTGCTCCTCCACACTATTCAAAGTCCTCCCGTTAGCCCTATACTCAACACATCTGTTATTCCTATCGAAATGAATTACCTCACACTTCTCCACATTAAACTCCATCCGCCACCTCACAGCCCAGCTCTGCAACCTTTCTAAGTCATCCTGCAAACTATGACACCCTTCCTCACAATCTACCACACCTCCGACTTTGGTGTCATCAGCAAACTTACTAATCCACCCAACTATACCCTCATCCAGATCATTAATAAAAATTACAAACAGCAGTGGCCCCAAAACAGATCCCTGAGGCACACCACTTGTAACCGAACTCCATGACGAATATTTCCCATCAACCACCACTCTCTGTCTCCTATCTGCTAGCCAATTCCTGATCCAATTACCTAGATCACCCCCAGTCCCATACATCTGCATTTTCTGCAGAAGCCTACCATGGTGAACCTTATCAAACGCCTTGCTAAAATCCATATACACCACATCAACTGCCTTACCCCTATCCATCTCTTTGGTCACTTTCTCAAAGAACTCGATAAGGTTAGTAAGGCATGACCTACCCGCTACAAAACCATGCTGACTGTCTCTAATCAACTCATTACTTTCCAAATAACTATAAATCCTGTCTCTAATAATCCTTTCCAAAACCTTACCCACCACAGAAGTAAGACTCACCGGTCTATAATTCCCAGGGAAGTCCCTTCTCCCCTTCTTAAACAATGGGACAACATTTGCTGTCCTCCAATCTTCTGGTACTATACCAGAGACTAACGACGACCTGAAGATCAGAGCCAGAGGCTCCGCAATCACCCCTCTTGCCTCCCAAAGAATCCTAGGGTAAATCCCATCTGGACCAGGGGACTTATCTATTTTCAATCCCTCTAAAATATCCAGCACATCCCCCGTATCAACTGCAATACTATCTATTTCACACCCCTGCACCCCAGTGTCCTCCTCAGCTACATTCCTGTCCCCTTGCGTGAACACCGAAGAGAAATATTGGTTCAACGCCTCTCCAATCTCCTCCGGTTCCACACACAACTTCCCTCTACTGTCTGTAACTGGCCCTAATCTTGTCCTAACCAACCTTCTGTTCTTGACATACCTGTAAAACGCCTTAGGGTTCTCCTTAATCCTATCAGCCAAAATCATCTCATGTCCTCTTTTAGCCCTTCTTAACTCCCTCTTCAACTCCCTCCTAGCCAATCTAAAACTTTCTAATGCACTACCTGAGCCCTCAAGCCTCATCCGAACATAAGCCTTCTTTTTCTTCCTAACCAACGAATCAACTTTTTTGGTGCACCACGGTTCCCTGGGCCTACCAAATCCTCCTTGCCTGACAGGGATATACTTATCACAGACCCGCAATAGCTGCTCCTTGAAAAATCTCCACATCTCGGATGTTCCCAGTCCCTGTAATCTCCCATTCCAACCAATGCTTCCTAATTCTCTCCTAATAGCCTCATAATTACCCTTCCCCCAGCTGAAACTACTGACCCGAGGTTCATGCCTATCCCTTTCCATCACTAAGGTGAACGTAATCGAATTGTGATCACTATCCCCAAACTGCACACCAACTTCCAAGTCTAGCACCTGGTCTGGCTCATTACCGAGCACCAAATCCAATATAGCCTCACCTCTCGTCGGCCTATCTACATACTGAGTCAAAAAACCTTCTTGCACATTTTGAACAAAAACTGACCCCTCTAACGAGCCAGAGCTGTAGCAATTCCAATCTACATGAGTAAAGTTAAAGTCCCCCATAACAATTACCCTATTGCTTTCACTCCTAACAAGGATCGTCTCCGCAATCCTTTCCTCAACCTCTCTAGAACTTTTTGGAGGTCTATAAAAGACTCCCAACAGGGTGACCTCTCCTCTCCTATTTCTAATCTCCGCCCATACTACCTCAACAGACAAGTCCTCATCAAAGTTCCTCTCTGACACTGAGATACAGTCCTTGACCAATAATGTTACCCCACCCCCCCTTCTACCTCCTTGTCTACTCCGACTAAAGCATTTGTAGCCAGCATCTGCCTCCAAATCCGGTGACCCCAAGGGTAGTGCCTGTTCCTGCAGCCACCCCCCAACCCCCACACCTCCCCGATAACACTGCACGGGCTCTCAGGCTCCTATTCAGCAGTATAACTGGGGTCAAGGGGACCACATTGCTTCCATATGATGATGCACTACACACTGCACTGTATACATTAAATTTCATTGTCTCAGATCCCAAGTGATTACATTTTCAACGCTTTTCTTCCCACTCCTTCTACAAACGTCCGCAGTTATCTTCAAACCGGATGGTCACATCCACCACAGCGATACATTGGTCTCTTTCCCTCTTGAAAATGATGTCAGGTTTCCAGAGGGAGCCATCCTTGGCAATGCGTTGCAGCTCAAGGTCCCAGCCGTATTTTACAACATAATTGCGTAGTTGGTCCAAAATGTTATTGTGGCGCTTTCTTCTTGACACATGGGCAGAAGCCAGAAATACGTCCGATTGTTTCAGTACCTGCCTCACATGGTGAGGAGGATTGAATATAAAAGTAGGGAGGTCTTGCTGCAGCTGTATAGGACATTGGTGAGGCCGCAGCTGGAGTACTGGGTGCAGTTTTGGTCGCCGCACTTACGCAAGGATATTTTGGCCTTGGAGGGAGTGCAGAGGAGGTTTACTAGGCTGATACCGGAGTTGAGGGGGTTGAGCTATGAGGAGAGGCTGAATAAACTAGGCTTGTACTCGTTAGAGTTTAGAAGAATGAGGGGAGATCTCATTGAGACGTATAAGATGATGAATGGGATGGATAGGATAGAGGTGGAGAGACTCTTCCCGCTCAAAAAAGACAGTAGGACTAGAGGGCACAGCCTCAAGATAAAGGGGAGGCGGTTTAGAACAGAGTTGAGGAAGAACTTCTTCACTCAAAGGGTGGTGAATCTCTGGAATTCTCTGCCCGTTGAAGTGGTGGAGGCTGCCTCGCTAAATATTTTTAAGAAGCGGGTTGATGGGTTTTTGAGAAGAGAGGGGATTAAGGGTTATGGGGAGAGGGCGGGAAAGTGGAACTGAGCCACGACAGATCAGCCATGATCTTATTGAATGGCGGGGCAGGCTCGAAGGGCTAGATGGCCTCCTCCTGCTCCTATTTCTTATGTTCTTATGTTAGGGTTACCCTTGTAGGATACAGATTGCAATGTAGCAGTAGGTTATTAATGAACCTGTTGGATTTCAACTGAAATGCAGTTTAATCCATCTGTTGGATATTTTGTCATTACTGTAGTAGTGGATCCTGACACCTTGACATTGCAGTCGCTGGCATTTGTCAAACTCAGTAAAAAGTCTGACAACACCAGGTTTTAGTCCAACCGATTTATTTGATAATATATATATAGAATATTATCAAATAAATCGGTTGGACTAAAACCTGGTGTTGTCAGACTTTTTACTGTGTTTACGCCAGTCCAACGCCGGCATACCCACATCATTTGTCAAACTCCCAGTCCCTCCCTCCTGCATATTTATTCGGTGGCTTCTTGGGACCTGCCTCCTCCTCACCGAGTATCGGCATTACCACCCTGATCATATACTGTAGTGTCATTGTTGCCCTCATCAGCATCGGGCAGAAAGTCATAAGAATATAAGGAATTGGAGCAGGAGGAGGCCATCTAGCCCTTTGAGCCTGCCCCGCTATTCAATAAGATCATGGCTGATCTGTCGCTGCTCAGTTCCACTTTCCCGCTCTCTCTCCCCCTGTCTATCAGAAACCTATCTACCCATGACTTAAATATATTCGGCGAGGTAGCCCCCACTACTTCAACGGGCAGAGCATTCCAGAGATTTGAGTGAAGTTCCTCCTCAACTCCGTTCTAAACTGTTTCCCCCCCCCCTTATCTTGAGGCTGTGCCCTCTAGTCCTGCTATCCTTTCTAAGCGGGAAGAATCTCTCTGCCTCTACCCTGTCCATCCCCTTCATTATCTCATACGTCTCTATAAGATCTCCTCCAGCCTTCTAAACTCCTACGAGTCCAGACCCAGTCTATTCAATCTCTCCTCATAGGCTAACCCCCTCATCTCCGGGTATCAGCCGAGTGAACCTCCTCTGCACTCCCTCCAAGGCCAAAATATCCTTCCGCAAGTGCGGCGACCAAAACTGCACACAGTACTCCAGCTGTGGCCTCACCAGTGCCCTGTACAGTCGCAACAAGTCCTTGATTTCTCTCAAGACAGTGAGAGATCTCAGTTCCTGGATGTTATCCCCGCTGTTCTGCTCACTATACTGAAAAGAAGCGCCAATGATCTGATCTGTGGAAGCAGATAATGATTCCCATTTATGAATAACTCTGATAAAGAAGTGTGTGTGCAGGAGTGTGGGTGTGAGTCCGTGTGTTCAGATGGAGCCGCCAACCCCTCTGTCAGTACCCCACAGCTTCACTAACATACCCACATATCTCACTATACACACTGATAAATCCCCTCACTGTAACACTGATGTATGCCATACCCCTCACTGTAACACTCTGATATAACCCACACCTCACTGTAACACTCTGATATACCCCACACCCTTCACTGTAACACTCTGATATACTCTGAGCATTTGCTGAGAGGATTAATTCTGGGCGCAATGCCAGGGCAGCTTCACATGACTTTGAGCTTGTGCACCAGTCTTCAGGGAAGGAGTATATTCTCTTCCTGCTCCCCAAGATCCGTCACACCCATTCCCTTCATTAGGGGAGGCGGTGGCCTAGTGGTATTATCGCTGGACTATTAATCCAGAAACTCTGTTAATGTTCTGGGGACCCGGGTTCGAATCCCACCACGGCAGATGGTGGAATTTGAATTCAATAAAAAAAATCTGGAATTAAGAATCTACTGAAAACCATGAAACCATTGTCGGAAAAACCATCTGGTTCCCTTTAGGGAAGGAAATCTGCCGTCCTTACCCCGGTCTGGCCTACATGGGGTGTTAGCACTGCTGCCTCACAGCACAAGGTTTAGTACCCTGCTTGGGTCACTGTACGGAGTCCGCACATTCTAGATAGGGTGGACTCTCAGAGGCTATTTCCCCGGGTTGAAATGGTCGCTACGAGAGGACACAGATTTAAGGTGCGGAGAGGGAAGTACAGAGGTGATGTTAGGGGTAAGTTTTTCACTCAGAGGGTGGTGGGTGAATGGAATCGGCTGCCGTCGTCGGTGGTGGAGGCGAACTCGCTGGGGTCTTTTAAAAGACTTCTGGATGAGTATATGGGGTTTAATGGGATTGGGGGTTATAGATAGGTCTATAGATTGGTGGGGTTGATGTGATCGGCGCAACTCGAGGGCCGAAGGGCCTGTTTGTGCTGTAATGTTCTATGTTCTATGTTCTCCCCCATATCTGCACTGGTTTCTTCTGGATGCTCGAGTTTCCTCCCACAGTCCAAAAGATGTGCTGCTTAGGTAGACTGGCCATGTTAAATTCTCCCATGGGTGTACCTGAACAGGCGCTGGAGTGTGGCAACTAGGGGATTTTCACTTCATTGCAGTGTAAATGTAAGTCCTTGTGACATTAATAAATAAATTAAATTTAAACTTATGTGACTCCAGAGCCACAGCGATGTGATTGACTCTTAACTGCCCTCTGAAATGGCCTAGCAATTCCTTCAGTTCAAGGGCAACTTGGGATGGGCAATAAGACCATAAGACACAGGAGCAGAATTAGGCCATCAAGTCTGCTCTGCCATTCAATCATGGCTGATATATTTCTCACCCCGTACTCCTGCCTTTTCTCCCTAACCCCTGATCCCCTTATTAATCAAGATCCTATCTCTCTCTGTCTTAAATAGACACAGTGACCCGGCCTCCTCTGCAGCAAAGATTCACCAAACCCTCTGGCTGAAGAAATTCCTCCTCATCTCTGTTTAAAAAGACCGTCCCTTTAGCCTGAGGTTATTCCCAGCCAGTAACACCCATGTCTCACAAATGAATGTTAAAAAAAACCCCTCTAATTTCCACCGAACACTTAACTACCTTCCCCTGCCTGCCAGCTCTCCTATTCCAGTTGACTGCCCTTCAAAGAGAATTAGGGATGGGCAATAAATGCTGGCCAGCCAGTGACACCCAAGTCCCAGCAATGGGTAAAAAGAAAATCCATGTGCTAATGACTAAAGAAACCCTGAAAGTAAATAGAGACAAATGGTGTTGATCTTTACTGAGCCTCTTAAGAACCGCTCTGTATTTCCTCGGCAGTTCAGCTGCCATTGATAAGCTCTGACACACACTTGCAAGCCAGCGAGTCTCCCCTCTTCATCTGTCTCTCGGGCAGACCTGGCACAGAATTAATGGTTTTGTTTCACAGCGCCAAGGCTGCGTGGCCAAGCAGCAGAGAGCAGTCATCACCATCCAGTGCACACAGCCCTCTCTTTATGTCGGTTACCCAGCCCAGTGAAGTTACTCACTTTACAGACAGCGACAGCAGCAGACAGTCTGCCCCGCTGCAGACCACTGGGTTTGAGAAGGAAGTAAGATTTCTTTTTATTCATTCGTGGGACATGGGTGTTGCTGGCTGGGCCCAGTATTTATTGCCCATCCCTAGTTGCCCAAGGGCAGTTGAGAGTCAACCACATTGCTGTGGCTCTGGAGTCACATGTAGACCAGACCGGGGTAAGGACGGCAGATTTCCTTCCCTAAAGGGAACCAAAGGAGTTTTTCTGACAATGGTTTCATGGTCATCAGTAGATTCTTAATTTCAGTTTTTTTTTAATTCAGATTCCACCATCTGCCGTGTTGGGATTCGAACCCGGGTCCCCCAGAACATTAGCTGAGTTTCTGGATTAATAGTCTAGTGATAATACCACTGGGTCATCACCTCTCCTTGATAAATCAGCAAGTTGTGCTGTATAGTGTGTGTTGTAAATTATGGAACAGAGAAATTCTGAGGCAGACAACAGATCCCACACCTTTGAACATTGGGGAGGTGTAAAATTCTATCCTTTGACTTTGGACAACTGACTGACTGACAAAAAAGTTAGTGAAGAGTGAAGAATATGGTGGTATTCTTTAAAGGTCCAGCTGGTGGAATGGGCGGACAGCTGGAAGATTAAATTTAACACAAAAAAGTGATCTGTTTCTATTAGGAAGAATGGAGGGTGACAACTTAAATTTATTTCTTAGTGTCACAAGTTAGGCTTACACTAACGCTGCACTCCGGCGCCTGTTCGGGTTACACTGAGGGAGAACTTAGCACCTAACCAGCACGTCTTTCTGATTGTAGGAGGAAACTGGAGCACCCGGAGGAAACCCACGCAAACACGGGGAGAATGTGCAAACTCCACACAGTCAGTGTGGAGCCAGGAATCGAACCAGAGATAGAGGTCTGAATTCTCCGCCCGCCAATGCAATTGTAGTGGGCAGGTTGCAGACAGTGTGGAGGTCTATTGACAGGCTTTTAGACCAGCACGGCTGGAGAATTCCACCCTGAGAACATAAGAACATAAGAACATAAGAAATAGGAGCAGGAGGAGGCCATCTGGCCCCTCGAGCCTGCCCCGCCATTCAATAAGATCATGGCTGATCTGTCGTGACTCAGCTCCACCTTCCCGCCCTCTCCCCATAACCCTTAATCCCTTCTCTTATCAAAAACCCATCAACCCGTTTCTTAAAAATATTTAGCGAGGTCATCGACTTCAGGAAACGTAGTGGAGAACATGTCCCTGTCTAGATCAACGGGGGTGAAGTGAAAATGGTTGAGAAGTTCAAGTCTCGAGGTTTCCAGATCAGCAACAACCTGTTCTGGTCCCCCCCATGCTGACGCTATAGTTAAGAAAGTCCCACCAACACATCTACTTCCTCAGGAGGCTAAGGAAATTCGGCATGTCCCCTATGACTCTCACCAACTTTTACATATGCACCGAATGAAAGCATGGATGTATCACAGCTTGGTATGGCTCCTGCTTTGTCTAAGATCGCAAGAAACTACAAAGTGAACTTAGCCCATGCAATCCAGCCTCCCATCCACTGACACCGTCTACACTTCCCGCTGCCTCGGCAAATCAGCCAGCATAATCAAGGAGCCCACACACCCCGGACATTCTCTCTTCCACCTTCTTCCGTCAGGAAAAAGATACAAAAGTCTGAGGTCACGTACCAACTGACTCAAGAACAGCTTCTTCCCTGCTGCTGTCAGACTTTTGAATAGATCTTCCCTTATATTAAGTTGATCTTTCTCTACACCCTAGCTGTGGCTGCAACACTACATTCTGCACCCTCTCCTTTCCTTCTCCCCTATGTACTCTATGAATGGTGTGCTTTGTCTGTAAAAACACACAAGAATGGGGCAATTCCTCAATCCCGCTGTGCTAATTTTTTAGTGCAGTCTATGCCAGGGGGGTTCAGGCTGGCGCTGCCAGGGTGTCAATACCCAGGGGGCCCCCGATACAATAAATCAAATCTTTTGAAGGATTACAGGGTCAATGCTTACCAGACCTCAGTGCGTGTGGGTCCTTCTAGCTTTCACTCTTGAGACTCCTAGTGAGTACACGCAAAAAGAGTTTGGCAGGGACAGCTGTGGTGTATCCATGTCTGACTCTGCAATCCTCTCCAGGCTCAGCTGGGGAGGGCAGCTGCTGAATTCTGCATCCAGCGTTAAAGAGGATACTCGGAGAGGGACAGCAACGCTAACAGTCCTCCCACACACTTCCATCCGCTCCTGTGGATCCAGCTGAAACATTGACTGACCCCGTACCATGCAACTCGAATTGTGGCAATCAAATAAGTTACCCTAGGCCTGCACAGGTAGAAAATGGAGAAGTCTTTTGGGGTAGGGCCCCCTCATCAGCTTACGGTCTAAAACCCAGAAGCTGTTGGCCAAGACAGCTGTCGGAGAAGGGATCTGAGTAGCAAGTGTGGGTAAGGGGCAGTCACACCATGTAGCAGTGGTAGGAATGGGAAAAGGGTCACCCAGACTCGAAACACTGGCTCTATTCTCTCCCCACGGACGCTGAGAGACCTGCTGTGATTTCCAGCATTTTCTGTTTTTTGTGTGTTGAAAATACTTTGTTTTTCATGGATATGCACATTTTTGTCACCAGGCTCCCTTTTTGAAAATCAATTCACATAAAATGTATTCTGCCATATTTCTGTGTTTCCCATTCTAGCTGATGACCGTGCAGACAAGAATAGATTTGGACCAGTGGCTTTATAAATGCCCCATAGAATGTATCCTTTCCGGATGTATCACAGCTCAGTATGGGCTCCTGCTCTGACCAAGACCGCAAGAAACTACAAAGGGTTGTGAATGTAGCCCAATCTATCGTGCAAACCAGTCTCCAATCCACTGATTCCGCCTACACTTCCCACTGCGTTCAAAAAGCAGCCAGTGTAATCAAGGACCCCAGACATGCTCTTTTCCAACATCTTCCATCGGGAAAAAGATATCCAGATTCAATTCACGGCTTGGGTCACT
The DNA here is from genome assembly GCA_037974335.1 of Prionace glauca. Classification (NCBI taxonomy): domain Eukaryota; kingdom Metazoa; phylum Chordata; class Chondrichthyes; order Carcharhiniformes; family Carcharhinidae; genus Prionace; species Prionace glauca. The sequence goes on along the minus strand of CM075751.1, from coordinate 19,367,838 downwards.
GTCTGTATGGAGTCTGCATGTTCTCCCCATGTCTGGGTGGGTTTCCTCCAAGCGCTCCGGTTTCCTCCAACAGTCCGAAATATGTGCCGATTTGGATGTGCTAAATTCTCAGTGTACACGAAACAGGCACTGGAGTGTGGTGACAATGCGATTTTCTCAGTAACTTCACTGCAGTGTTAATGTAAGCCGACTTGTGACACTAATAAATAAACTCAAACTTTAAAGTCTGAGAACACGCACCAGTCGACTCAAGAACATAAGAAATAGGAGCAGGAGTAGGCCATCTAGCTCCTCGAGCCTGCCCCGCCATTCAATAAGATCATGGCTGATCTGTCGTGACTCAGCTCCACCTTCCCGCCCTCTCCCCATAACCCTTAATCCCTTCTCTTATCAAAAACCCATCAACCCGTTTCTTAAAAATATTTAGCGAGGCAGCCTCCACCACTTCAACGGGCAGAGAATTCCAGAGATTCACCACCCTTTGAGTGAAGAAGTTCGCCCTCGACTCCATTCTAAACTACCCCCCCCTTTATCTTGAGGCTGTGCCCCCTAGTCCTACTGTCTTTTTTGAGCGGGAAGAGCCTCTCCACCTCTATCCTATCCATCCCATTAATCATCTTATACGTCTCAATGAGATCTCCCTCATTCCTCTAAACTCTAACAAGTACAAGCCCAGTTTATTCAGCCTCTCCTCATAGCTCAACCCCCTCAACTCCGGTGTCAGCCTAGTAAACCTCCTCTGCACTCCCTCCAAGGCCAAAATATCCTTGTGTAAGTGCGGCAACCAAAACTGCACACAGTACTCCAGCTGCGGCCTCACCAATGCCCTATACAGCTGCAGCAAGACCTCCCTACTTTTATATTCAATCCCCCTCACTATGAAGGCCAGCATCCCATTCGCCTTCCTGACCACCTGCTGCACCTGCAAGCTGGGTTTTTGCGACTCATGCACAAGGACCCCGAGGTCCCTCTGCACCGTCGCCTGCTGCAGTTTTTCGCCACGTAAGTATTAGTCCTTCCTATCATTCCTCCTACCAAAGGGCCTGTTCTGCGCTGTAATGTTCTATGTTCTATGTTCTAAAGTGGACCACCTCGGACTTGCCAACATTAAATTCCATTTGCCAGTTCCTTGCCCATTTGCCCAGCCTATCTAGATGTGACAATAATAAATCAAACAATACTTTTCACTGTATCCCAGTACATGTGACAATAATAAATCAAATCCTTTCCTTCTCCCCTATGTACTCTATGAACGGTATGCTTTGTTTGTATAGCACGCAAGAAACAATACTTTTCACTGAACCCCAATAATAATTGAGAGGAATAGATAGGGTGGACTCTCAGAGGCTATTTCCCCGGGTTGAAATGGTCTCTACGAGAGGACACAGATTTAAGGTGCGGGGAGGGAAGTACAGAGGTGATGTTAGGGGTAAGTTTTTCACTTAGGGGTAAGTTTTTCACTTGGTGGTGAGTGAATGGAATCGGCTGCCGTCATCGGTGGTGGAGGCAAACTCGCTGGGGTCTTTTAAAAGACTTCTGGATGAGTATATGGGGTTTAATGGGATTGGGGGTTATAGATAGGTCTATAGATTGGTGGGGTTGATGTGATCGGTGCAACTCGAGGGCCGAAGGGCCTGTTTGTGCTGTTTGTACTGGAGTTCTATGAGGATGTGTCTAGGGCAGTGGATGGAGGAGAGCCGGTGGATGTGGTCTTTCTGGATTTTCAGAAGGCGTTTGACAAGGTACCTCACAAGAGGTTATTGCAGAAGGTCAGGGGACATGGAGTTGGGGGTAGGGTGTTAGCGTGGATAGAGGATTGGTTGTCAAATAGGAGGCAGAGAGTGGGGGTCAATGGATGCTATTCGGATTGGCGGTTGGTTACTAGTGGGGTGCCCCAGGGGTCGGTGCTGGGGCCTCAGCTATTTACCATTTATATAGATGATCTGGAGGAGGGAACCGAGTGCAGGGTGTCGAAATTTGCTGATGACACCAAGATTGGGGGAAAGGCAAATTGTGCGGAGGGTGTGGAGAGTCTGCAGAAGGATCTAGATAGGCTGGGCGAATGGGCCAGGAAATGGCAAATGGAATTTAATGTTGGCAAGTGTGAGGTGGTCCACTTTGGTAGGAGGAATGATAGGAAGGACTATTACTTACGGGGCGAAAAACTGCAGCAGGCGACGGTGCAGAGGGACCTCGGGGTCCTTGTGCATGAGTCGCAAAAACCCAGCTTGCAGGTGCAGCAGGTGGTCAGGAAGGCGAATGGGATGCTGGCCTTCATAGCGAAGGGGATTGAATATAAAAGTAGGGAGGTCTTGCTGCAGCTGTATAGGGCATTGGTGAGGCCGCAGCTGGAGTACTGTGTGCAGTTTTGGGCGCCGCACCTGCGCAAGGATGTTTTGGCCCTGGAGGGAGTGCAGAGGAGGTTTACTCGGCTGATACCGGAGTTGAGGGGATTGAGCTATGAGGAGAGGCTGAATAAACTAGGCTTGTACTCGTTAGAGTTTAGAAGAATGAGGAGAGATCTCATTGAGACGTATAAGATGATGAATGGGATGGATAGGATAGAGGTGGAGAGACTGTTACCGCTCAAAAAAGACAGTAGGACTAGGGGGCACAGCCTCAAGATAAAGGGGGGGCGGTTTAGAACAGAGTTGAGGAGGAACTTCTTCACTCAAAGGGTGGTGAATCTCTGGAATTCTCTGCCCGTTGAAGTGGTGGAGGCTGCCTCGCTAAATATTTTTAAGAAACGGGTTGATGGGTTTTTGATAAGAGAAGGGATTAAGGGTTATGGGGAGAGGGCGGGAAGGTGGAGCTGAGTCACGACAGATCAGCCATGATCTTATTGAATGGCGGGGCAGGCTCGAAGGGCCAGATGGCCTACTCCTGCTCCTATTTCTTATGTTCTTATTAATGTTCTATGTTCTATAATAAATCAAATCAAATGAAAAGTTTTTCACACACAGGGTGTGGGTGCCTGGAACACACTGTGGAGGTGGTAGAAGCAGGCATGTTCACAATGTTCAAGGTGTATCTTGATAGATTTGTGAATGGGAGGCTTTGTGGGTTGAATAGCTTGTTGCTACGCTGCTGTATTGTTCTTTGTTCTGTTTGTTCCGATAACCTTTGAGGCTCGGTATCACACATTGCTGCACATTAGCTAATAATAGCTGCTAATTGTTGTTACTTTGGCTGTACACAGTACTTGGTTGGATATAAACATTTGCTACAGGGTTTGTTCTGGCTCTTTGGGAGTTTGACTTATTTTTCCAGCAGATGTCAGGAGCGCCTGTTTGGATTCGTCGTCAGTGCAGCAAGCCCCTTTCTAACTGTCTTTCACAGGCACCTGTTCTACAAAGGCTTCCCAAAACAAACTTCCCCTTGTCTGAACAGACAAAGGTTGGCTCAGTGCTGCTCGATTAACCTCTTGAAAGCTTAAGTGAGAAATATTTGAATCTATTACACTGGGAAAATTGATCTTAAACCTGCAGGGTTGACAATAACTGCTGAGCAGAAAGCATTGATGACAATTTTGACTTAATATTTAAGGGATTGGAATTGTGTGCTTTTGCCTCGTGTTTTAAGTAGATAGCTTGAGGACTTTTGCTAATGGGGATTATAGCGAATTTGTCTTCACAGTGGTGCCGTACCGAGCTATGAAATTTCAGCTCAGTGCACCTGCCGACAGCTCAGTCATACATCAGAGCAAAGGAAAGTACAGAATAGGAGCTGCAGAACATTCGGCCCATTGAGCTCAATGAGAGATCATGACTGACCTAATTGTGGCCTCAACAATTTCCTGCCCGTCCCCCACAACCTGTGGCCTAGAATCATACAATCCCTACAGTGCAAAAGGAGGCCATTCAGACATTGAACCTGCAACAACAACAATCCCACCCAGACCCTATCCTCACAAGCCTATGAGTTTACCCTGCCATTTCTCTTGACACCAAAGAGCAATTTACCATGGCCAATCCACCTAACCTACACATCTTTGGACACTAAGGGACAATTTAGCATGGCCAATCCACCTAACCTACACATCTTTGGACACTAAGGGGCAATTTAGCATGGCCAATTCACCTAACCTACACATCTTTGGACACTAAGGGGCAATTTAGCATGGCCAATCCACCTAATTTGGAAAGGATTATTAGAGACAGGATTTATAGTTATTTGGAAAGTAATGAGTTGATTAGAGACAGTCAGCATGGTTTTGTAGCGGGTAGGTCATGCCTTACTAACCTTATCGAGTTCTTTGAGAAAGTGACCAAAGAGGTGGATAGGGGTAAGGCAGTTGATGTGGTGTATATGGATTTTAGCAAGGCGTTTGATAAGGTTCACCATGGTAGGCTTCTGCAGAAAATGCAGATGTATGGGATTGGGGGTGATCTAGGTAATTGGATCAGGAATTGGCTAGCAGATAGGAGACAGAGAGTGGTGGTTGATGGGAAATATTCGTCATGGAGTTCGGTTACAAGTGGTGTGCCTCAGGGATCTGTTTTGGGGCCACTGCTGTTTGTAATTTTTATTAATGATCTGGATGAGGGTATAGTTGGGTGGATTAGTAAGTTTGCTGATGACACCAAAGTCGGAGGTGTGGTAGATTGTGAGGAAGGGTGTCATAGTTTGCAGGATGACTTAGAAAGGTTGCAGAGCTGGGCTGAGAGGTGGCGGATGGAGTTTAATGTGGAGAAGTGTGAGGTAATTTATTTCGGTAGGAATAACAGATGTGTTGAGTATAGGGCTAACGGGAGGACTTTGAATAGTGTGGAGGAACAGAGGGATCTAGGTGTATGTGTACATAGATCCCTGAAAGTTGGGAATCAAGTAGATAAGGTTGTTAAGAAGGCATACGGAGTCTTGGCGTTTATTGGTAGGGGGATTGAATTTAGGAGTCGCAGCGTCATGATGCAACTGTACACATCTCTGGTGCGGCCACACTTGGAGTTTTGTGTGCAGTTCTGGTCCCCACATTACAGGAAGGATGTAGAGGCTTTGGAGAGGGTGCAGAGGAGGTTTACCAGGATGTTGCCTGGTATGGAGAGGAGATCCTATGAGGAGAGACTGAGAGATTTGGGGTTGTTTTCGCTGGAAAGAAGGCGGCTAAGAGGGGATCTCATTGAAACATATAAGATGATTAGAGGTTTAGACAGGGTAGATAGTGATAGCCTTTTTCCTAGGATGGAGAAAGCTAGCACGAGGGGGCACGATTTTAAATTAAGGGGGGGTAGTTATAGGACAGATGTCAGGGGTAGGTTCTTTACCCAGAGGGTGGTGAGGGACTGGAATGCCCTGCCAGCTGCAGTTGTAAATGCACCTAGTTTGGGGGCGTTTAAGAGATCTGTGGATAGGTTTATGGATGAAAAGGGATTGGTTTAGGCTAGTGGGTCATTGTTTTGTAACTGGTCGGCGCAACATCGTGGGCCGAAGGTCCTGTTCTGCGCTGTAATGTTCTATGTTCTATGTTCTAACCTGCACATCTTTGGACACTAAGAGGCAATTTAGCATGGCCAATCCACCTAACCTGCACATCTTTGGACACTAAGGGGCAATTTAACATGGACAATCCACCTAACCTGCACATCTTTGGACACTAAGGGGCAATTTAGCATGGCCAATCCACCTAACCTGCACATCTTTGGACACTAAGGGGCAATTTAGTATGGCCAATCCACCTAACCTGCATATCTTTGGACACTAAGGGGCAATTTAGCATGGCCAATCCATCTAACCTACACATCTTTGGACACTAAGGGGCAATTTAACATGGCCAATCCACCTAACCTAAACATCTTTGGACACTAAGAGACAATTTAGCATGGCCAATCCATCTAACCTACACATCTTTGGACACTAAGGGACAATTTAGCATGGTCAATCCACCTAACCTACACATCTTTGGACACTAAGGGACAATTTAGCATGGTCAATCCACCTAACCTGCACATCTTTGGACACTAAGGGGCAATTTAGCATGGCCAATCCACCTAACCTACACATCTTTTGTCACTAAGGGGTAATTTAGCATGGCTAATCTATCTAACTTAGACATCTTTGGACACTAAAGGGCAATTTAGCATGGCCAATCCCCCTAACCTCCACATCTTGGGACACTAATGGACAATTTAGCATGGATAATCTACCTAACCTACACATCTTTGGAGTGTGGGAGGAAACGGGAGCACTTGCAGGAAACCCATGCAGACATGGGGAGAAAGTGCAAACTCCACACAGTCGCCCAAGGCCAGAGTTGAACCGGGGTCCCTGGTGCTGTGGGGCAGCAGAGCTAACCACTGACCTCTCTAAAGTTCCAAAATCTGCCTATCTCAGCCATGAATACATTCAGCTTCCACTGCTCATTGGGTTAGAGAATTCCAAAGATTCTGAGGAAAGAGATTCCTCCTCATCTCCATCGTAAATCAGCAGACCCTTATTCTGAAATTGTGTCCCCTAGCTCAAGATTCCTCATCAAGGGCAAACAACCTCTCAGCACCTACCCTGTTGAGCCTTTCAGGATCTTACATTTCAGTAAGATAACCTCTCATTCTTCCAAATTCCACTGGGTATAAATCTAACCTGATCAACCATTCCTCAGAAGACAACCTGTTCATCCCAGGAATCAGCCTCCAATGTGAGTATACGCCTCCATAAATGAGGAGACTAAAATAGTACACAGTACTCTAAGGGTGGTAGCAAAAAGTTCCATATTTTTCCAAATTCCATCCCCCTTGAATCAAGGACAATTGCCTTCATAACTACTTGCTGTACTTGCAAACAGTACATGCCAAGGATATTTGGATTAGGTGGCACAATGGCGTAGTGGTTAGCACTGCTGTCTCACTGTGCCAGGGACCCGGCTTCAATTCCAATCTCGGGTCACTGTCTGTGTGGAGTTTGCACATTCTCCCCGTGTCTGCGTGGGTTTCCTTCCGGTGCTCCAGTTTCCTCCAAAAGATGTGCGGGTTCGGTAGTTTGGCCATGCTAAATAGTCCTTTAGTGTCAGAGGGATTAGCAGGCTATGTATGTGGGGTTACGGGGATAGGACCCATAGGTGGGATTGATATAAGAACATAAGAAATAGGAGCAGGAGTAGGCCACCTAGTCCTTCGAGCCTGCCCGCCATTCAATAAGATCATGGCTGATCTGTCGTGGCTCAGTTCCACCTTCCCACCCTCTCCCCATAACCCTTAATCCCTTCTCTTATCAAAAACCCATCAACCCGCTTCTTAAAAATATTTAGCGAGGCAGCCTCCACCACTTCAACGGGCAGAGAATTCCAGAGATTCACCACCCTTTGAGTGAAGAAGTTCCTCCTCAACTCCGTTCTAAACCGCCTCCCCTTTATCTTGAGGCTGTGCCCCCTAGTCCTACTGTCTTTTTTGAGCGGGAAGAGTCTCTCCACCTCTATCCTATCCATCCCATTCATCATCTTATACATCTCAATGAGATCTCCCCTCATTCTTCTAAATCTAACGAGTACAAGCCTAGTTTATTCAGCCTCTCCTCATAGTTCAATCCCACCAACTCCGGAATCAGCCTAGTAAACCTCCTCTGCACTCCCTCCAAGGCCAAAATATCCTTGCGTAAGTGCGGCGACCAAAACTGCACACAGTACTCCAGCTGCGGCCTCACCAATGCCCTATACAGCTACAGCAAGACCTCCCTACTTTTATATTCAATCCCCTTCGCTATGAAGGCCAGCATCCCATTCGCCTTCCTGACCACCTGCTGCACCTGCAGGCTGGGTTTTTGCGACTCATGCACAAGGACCCCGAGGTCCCTCTGCACCGTCGCATGCTGCAGTTTTTCGCCACGTAAGTAATAGTCCTTCCTACCATTATTCCTACCAAAGTGGACCACCTCACACTTGCCAACATTAAATTCCATTTGCCAGTTCCTGGCCCATTCGCCCAGCCTATCTGCAGACTCTCCACACCCTCCGCACAATTTGCCGTTCCACCAATCTTGGTGTCATCAGCAAATTTTGACACCATACACTCGGTTCCCTCCTCCAGATCATCTATATAAATGGTGAATAGCTGAGGCCCCAGCACCGACCCCTGGGACACTCCACTAGTCACCTACCACCAATCCGAATAGCACCCATTGACCCCCACTCTCTGCCTCCTATTTGACAGCCAATCCTCTATCCACGCTAACACCCTACCCCCAACTCCATGCCCCCTTACCTTCTGCAATAACCTCTTGTGAGGTACCTTGTCAAACGCCTTCTGAAAATCCAGAAAGACCACATCCACCGGCTCTCCTCCATCCACTGCCCTAGACACATCCTCAAAGAACTCCAATAAATTTGTCAGACACGTCTTCCCCTTAACGAAACCGTGCTGCGTCTGCTCTATCAAGTAATTCCCCTCAAGATGCCTCACTATTTTCTCCTTGATCACAGATTCTAACATTTTTCCTACAACAGACGTTAACTAACCGGCCTATAATTCCCCACCTTTTGCCTGCCACCCTTCTTAAACACGGCGTAACATTAGCCATTTTCCAATCTTCCGGCATTTCCCCGGAATCCAGCGACGTTTGGAAAATAATCACCAAGGCATCCACTATCACCTCCGCCATTTCCTTCAGAACCCTCGGATGCATTCCATCTGGTCCTGGAGACTTGTTCACAATCAGTCCCTCCAGTCTGTCGAGCACCGCCTCTCTAGTAACAATAATGTCATTCAGGCCCTCCACTCCTACCTTCTTTCCATCGCTAACACCCGGCAAATTACTCACGTCCTCCTCCGCGAAAACCGAAACAAAAAAGTTATTCAGGGCCTCAGCCATTTCCCATCCCCTACCACTAAGTCCCCCCTCTCATCCTCTAAGGGTCCAACGTTCACCCTAGCCAGCCTCTTCCTTTTTATGTATTTATAAAAACTCTTGCTATCCTTTTTTATATTAAGTGCTAGCCCAGCTTCATAGTTTATCCTACCCTTCTTTATCAATTTCTTTGTCATTCTTTGTTGACATTTAAACCTCTCCCAATCCTCTTCTCTCCCACTACTCTTAGCTACTCTAAACACATCTGCTTTCAATTTAACACTTTCCTTCACCTCCTTCGTTATCCACGGCTGATTACCTCTCCTCCTCTGATCCTTTTTAACCATCGGAATAAACCATCGATTGCTGTCACTGCAAGTTCAATGGGCCAAATGGCCTCCTTTTGCACTGTAGATTCTTTGATCATCCTGTACCATAGCATTCTATAGTATCTCTCAACCCATTTAAATATTTTGTTTTTCTATGTTTTTTTCTGTTCATTCTATTCAAAATGTTGAACTCACATTTTTCCAGATTATCTATTAAACCTTTGCCTATTTACTTAACTTCCTGACCCTTTATAAGCTCTTTGTGTCATCTTCCACCTATCTTTCTATCACATTTGGCTACAATCCATTTGGCCCTTGAATGCATGTCATTAATATAGAATGTAAGTACTTGAGGCCTTAGTATTGATATCTCTGGTGCCCCGCTAGTAAAATTTGTTAACATGAAAATTACCCACTTACCTCAACTTTCTGCTTTCTATTAGTTAGCCATTGAGGCTGGCTTCCTGTTTCTGTTGATATAGTTCCCAGATGGCCTCATTGTAAATACTTGTTTGAGCTCCAAAACTCACTGATGGAGAAGCTCAGCAGGGGCCAGTTTACATAGGCTGAAATGAAGTGTAAGCTTTAATTGGTTGACACATTTATAAGGTTATATTAAGTAGTCAAATGATATGTTGGCTTTCATAGTGAGAGGATTTAACTATAGGGATAGGGATGTTTTACTGCAATTGTACAGGGTGTTGGTAAGGCCACACCTGGAGTATTGTGTGCGGTTTTGGTGTCCTTATCTGAGCAGGGAGTACAGCGAAGGTTTACCAGGCTGATTCCTGGGATGGCAGGTCTGTCATATGAGGAGAGACTAAGTCGGTTAGGATTATTTTCACTGGAGTTTAGAAGAGTGAGAGGGAATCTCATAGAAACTTATAAAATTCTAACAGGGTTAGACAGGGTAGATTCAGAAAGAGTGTTCCCGATGGTGGGGGAGTCCAGAACTAGGGGTCATAATCTGATGATATGGGGTAAACCTTTTAGAACTGAGGTGAGGAGAAATTTCTTCACCCAGAGGGTGGTGAATGTGTGGAATTCACTCCCACAGAAAGTAGTTGAGGCCAAAACATTGTGTGATTTCAAGAAGAAATTATATATAGGTCGAGGCTAAAGGGATTTGGGGGAGAAAGAGGGGATCAGGATATTGAATCTGATGATCAGTAATGATTATAGTGAGTGGTGGAGCAGGCTTGAAGGGCCGAATGGCCTCCTCCTGCTTCTACTTTCTATGCTTACTCTTTAATATATTTTTCAATGTCTGCTTATTTGGATATGGGTAATGAAAGTGGAGTAAACCTCCTGTTACTAAAACAATTAATGGCAGTGTTTGACTCTTTTATAACGGTCTAAGACTGGCAGTTCTTTTTACAAAAGCATATTTTGGAATGAGCTTTTGTTTTAATCAGCATTTCACAGCTTGCTATTGTTATTACATGGCTCATTGGCTCTGTACACAGGGCATACTGAGTGAATGGGCATGGAGGTGGGAAGGGTGTGTGAAAGGCAAGGGTCTAACAGCCCATAATACAACTGGGACAAAGTCCCAGAGAACCAAAGCTGTCTTTCTAACCAGCCTGCATTGGCACTCACCCGGCTCTGTGACTGTATCTACACTACTTCCAGGGACGATGGGCCAGATTCAACCCTGCAAATACTCCTCGGAGTCGGGAAATTTCCTGAACATCTTCCTGCCCTGTTAATGAAAATCCAGATGAAAATATTTGATTTATTGTTGTCACATATATTGGGATACAGTGAAAAGTATTGTTTGAGTTATTATTGTCACGTACTGGGATACAGTGAAAAGTATTGTTTGAGTTATTATTGTCACGTGTATTGGGATACAGTGAAAAGTATTGTTTGATTTATTATTGTCACGTACTGGGATACAGTGAAACGTATTGTTTGATTTATTATTGTCATGTGTACTGGGATACAGTGTTAAGTATTGTTTGATTTATTATTGTCACGTGTACTGGGATACAGTGAAAAGTATTGTTTGATTTATTATTGTCACGTGTACTGGGATACAGTGAAAAGTATTGTTTGATTTATTATTGTCACGTGTACTGGGATACAGTGAAAAGTATTGTTTGATTTATTATTGTCACACGTACTGGGATACAGTGAAAAGTATTGTTTGATTTATTATTGTCACGTACTGGGATACAGTGAAACATATTGTTTGATTTATTATTGTCATGTGTACTGGGATACAGTGTTAAGTATTGTTTGATTTATTATTGTCACGTGTACTGGGATACAGTGAAAAGTATTGTTTGATTTATTATTGTCACGTGTACTGGGATACAGTGAAAAGTATTGTTTGATTTATTATTGTCACACGTACTGGGATACAGTGAAAAGTATTGTTTGATTTATTATTGTCACATGTACTGGGATACAGTGAAAAGTATTGTTTGATTTATTATTGTCACACGTACTGGGATACAGTGAAAAGTATTATTTGATTTATTATTGTCACACGTACTGGGATAAAGTGAAAAGTATTGTTTGATTTATTATTGTCACATGTACTGGGATACAGTGAAAAGTATTGTTTGATTTATTATTGTCACGTGTACTGGGAGACAGTGAAAAGTATTGTTTGATTTATTATTGTCTCGTGTACTGGGATACAGTGAAAAGTATTGTTTGATTTATTATTGTCACGTGTACTGGGATACAGTGAAAAGTATTGTTTGATTTATTATTGTCACGTACTGGGATACAGTGAAAAGTATTGTTTGATTTATTATTGTCCCGTGTACTGGGATACAGTGAAAAGTATTGTTTGATTTATTATTGTCACGTGTACTCGGATACAGTGAAAAATATTGTTTGACTTAATATTGTCACGTGTACCGGGATACAGTGAAAAGTATTGTTTGATTTATTATTGTCACGTGTATTGCGATACAGTGAAAAGTATTGTTTGATTTATTATTGTCGCGTGTATTGCGATACAGTGAAAAGTCTTGTTTGATTTATTATTGTCACATGTACTGGGATACAGTGAAAAGTATTGTTTGATTTATTATTATCACACGTACTGGGATACAGTGAAAAGTATTGTTTGATTTATTATTGTCACGTACTGGGATACAGTGAAACATATTGTTTGATTTATTATTGTCATGTGTACTGGGATACAGTGTTAAGTATTGTTTGATTTATTATTGTCACGTGTACTGGGATACAGTGAAAAGTATTGTTTGATTTATTATTGTCACGTGTACTGGGATACAGTGAAAAGTATTGTTTGATTTATTATTGTCACACGTACTGGGATACAGTGAAAAGTATTGTTTGATTTATTATTGTCACATGTACTGGGATACAGTGAAAAGTATTGTTTGATTTATTATTGTCACACGTACTGGGATACAGTGAAAAGTATTGTTTGATTTATTATTGTCACACGTACTGGGATAAAGTGAAAAGTATTGTTTGATTTATTATTGTCACATGTACTGGGATACAGTGAAAAGTATTGTTTGATTTATTATTGTCACGTGTACTGGGAGACAGTGAAAAGTATTGTTTGATTTATTATTGTCTCGTGTACTGGGATACAGTGAAAAGTATTGTTTGATTTATTATTGTCACGTGTACTGGGATACAGTGAAAAGTATTGTTTGATTTATTATTGTCACGTACTGGGATACAGTGAAAAGTATTGTTTGATTTATTATTGTCCCGTGTACTGGGATACAGTGAAAAGTATTGTTTGATTTATTATTGTCACGTGTACTCGGATACAGTGAAAAATATTGTTTGATTTAATATTGTCACGTGTACCGGGATACAGTGAAAAGTATTGTTTGATTTATTATTGTCACGTGTATTGCGATACAGTGAAAAGTATTGTTTGATTTATTATTGTCGCGTGTATTGCGATACAGTGAAAAGTCTTGTTTGATTTATTATTGTCACATGTACTGGGATAGAGTGAAAAGTATTGTTTGATTTATTATTGTCACACGTACTGGGATACAGTGAAAAGTATTGTTTGATTTATTATTGTCACGTACTGGGATACAGTGAAACATATTGTTTGATTTATTATTGTCATGTGTACTGGGATACAGTGTTAAGTATTGTTTGATTTATTATTGTCACGTGTACTGGGATACAGTGAAAAGTATTGTTTGATTTATTATTGTCACGTGTACTGGGATACAGTGAAAAGTATTGTTTGATTTATTATTGTCACACGTACTGGGATACAGTGAAAAGTATTGTTTGATTTATTATTGTCACATGTACTGGGATACAGTGAAAAGTATTGTTTGATTTATTATTGTCACACGTACTGGGATACAGTGAAAAGTATTGTTTGATTTATTATTGTCACACGTACTGGGATAAAGTGAAAAGTATTGTTTGATTTATTATTGTCACATGTACTGGGATACAGTGAAAAGTATTGTTTGATTTATTATTGTCACGTGTACTGGGAGACAGTGAAAAGTATTGTTTGATTTATTATTGTCTCGTGTACTGGGATACAGTGAAAAGTATTGTTTGATTTATTATTGTCACGTGTACTGGGATACAGTGAAAAGTATTGTTTGATTTATTATTGTCACGTACTGGGATACAGTGAAAAGTATTGTTTGATTTATTATTGTCCCGTGTACTGGGATACAGTGAAAAGTATTGTTTGATTTATTATTGTCACGTGTACTCGGATACAGTGAAAAATATTGTTTGATTTAATATTGTCACGTGTACCGGGATACAGTGAAAAGTATTGTTTGATTTATTATTGTCACGTGTATTGCGATACAGTGAAAAGTATTGTTTGATTTATTATTGTCGCGTGTATTGCGATACAGTGAAAAGTCTTGTTTGATTTATTATTGTCACATGTACTGGGATACAGTGAAAAGTATTGTTTGATTTATTATTGTCACATGTACCAGGATACAGTGAAAACAAAGAACAAAGAACAACACAGCACGGGAAACAGGCCCTTCGGCCCAACAGTGAAAAGTATTGTTTGATTTATTATTGTCACGTGTACTGGGATACAGTGAAAAGTATTGTTTGATTTATTATTGTCACGTGTACTGGGATACAGTGAAAAGTATTGTTTGATTTATTATTGTCACATGTACTGGGATACAGTGAAAAGTATTGTTTGATTTATTATTGTCACATGTACCGGGATACAGTGAAAAGTATTGTTTGATTTATTATTGTCACATGTACTGGGATATAGTGAAAAGTATTGTTTGATTTATTATTGTCCCGTGTACTGGGATACAGTGAAAAGTATTGTTTGATTTATTATTATCAAGTGTATTGGGATACAGTGAAAAGTATTGTTTGATTTATTATTGTCACGTGTACTGGGATACAGTGAAAAGTATTGTTTGATTTATTATTGTCACGTGTATTGGGATACAGTGAAAAGTATTGTTTGATTTATTATTGTCAGATGTACTGGATACAGTGAAAAGTATTGTTTGATTTATTATTGTCACATGTACTGGGATACAGTGAAAAGTATTGTTTGATTTATTATTGTCACGTGTATTGGGATACAGTGAAAAGTATTGTTTGATTTATTATTGTCACATGTACTGGGATACAGTGAAAAGTATTGTTTGATTTATTATTGTCACATGTACTGGGATACAGTGAAAAGTATTGTATGATTTATTATTGTCACATGTATTGGGATACAGTGAAAAGTATTGTTTGATTTATTATTGTCACATGTACTGGGACACAGTGAAAAGTATTGTTTGATTTATTATTGTCACGTGTATTGGGATACAGTGAAAAGTATTGTTTGATTTATTATTGTCACATGTACTGGGATACAGTGAAAAGTATTGTTTGATTTATTATTGTCACGTGTACTGGGATACAGTGAAAAGCATTATTTGATTTATTATTGTCAAATGTATGAGAATACAGTGAAAAGTGTTGTTTCTTGTGCACTATACAGACAAAACATACCGTTCACAGAGTATGTAGGGGAGAAAGAGAGAGTGCAGAATATAGTGTTACAGTCACAGATGGGGTGTAGAGAAAGACCAACTTAATATATGGTAAGTCAATTCAAAAGTTGATGGCAGCAGGGAAGAAGCTGTTCTTGAGTCAGTTGGTACGTGACCTCAGACTTTTGTATCTTTTCCTCGATGGAAGAAGGTGGAAGAGAGAATGTCCAGGGTGCATGGGGTCCTGGATTATGCTGGCTGCTTTTCTAAGGTAGAAGGAAGTGTAGACAGAGTCAATGGATGGGAGGCTGGTTTCCATTGGGAAAACATACCAGCCATTGCTGGTCACAGCATTCTTCCCAGGGCTGCAGCTGAAAAATAGTTACTTAGGCAAGGTATCAGAGGGTGACTGGGGAAGGGGAGAAAGCGGGGGGGATACAAATGACAATTTCTGCAGCTCCATTAAATGTCCAAATGCATTTCAGAGGAGTGCTAGCAGATAAAAATTCACACCATTTCTCTTCGGAAGTTACTAGGAAGGGTGACTCTATGCTTGCTCGAAGAGGTAACTCTTAAGGAGTGATCGAAAGAAGGAGGCAGATATGTAGAGGTTTCTAGATGAAATTTCAGAGCTTAGGACCCAGACAGCTGAAGGCATGGCTGCCAAAGATTAGAATTAGAGAGTGGGGGAGAGGTGGAGTTGTCAAAGGGCTGTCACTAGGAGATTATCGATAGAGAGGGGTGAGGGGGCATGTGCTCAGGAACGACAGTACCCCAAGCCAAGCCGTTCCTGTACAGCTGCTACAGACAAACTGGAATCTTTCTCTGGCGTGCCTTAACCACAGAGAGCAGCACAAATCTGTTCAGGCAGCTGCCACCCGATCGATCTTTTCTCAATCATTAGCGAAGGGATGGAAAGTCAAAGCCTGTCCACCATCTACAAGGCACAAGTCAGGAGTGTGATGGAATACTCCCCACTTGCCTGGATGGGTGCGGCTCCCAAAACACTCAAGAAGCTCGACACCATCCAGGACAAAGCAGCCCCGCTTGATTGGCCCCCCATCCACAAACATTCACTCCCTCCACCACCGACACTCAGTAGCAGCAGTGTGTACCATCGACAAGATGCACTGCAGCAACTCATCCTTAGACAGCACCTTCCAAACCCACAACCTCTACCATCTAGAAGGACAAGGGCAGCAGACACATGGGGAACACCACCCCCTGCAAGTTCCCCTCCGAGCCATTTTCAGTCCTGACTTGGAAATATATTGGCCGTTCCTTCGCAGTCGCTGGGTCAAAATCCTGGAATTCCCTCCCTAATGGCACTTACTGCTACCTTCTCAAAGGGCAATTAGGGCCAGCAACGCCCATGTATTATTGGTAGGGGGATTGAATTTAGGAGTCGCAGCGTCATGATGCAACTGTACACATCTCTGGTGCGGCCGCACTTGGAGTTTTGTGTGCAGTTCTGGTCCCCACATTACAGGAAGGATGTAGAGGCTTTGGAGAGGGTGCAGAGGAGGTTTACCAGGATGTTGCCTGGTATGGAGGGGAGATCCTATGAGGAGAGATTGAGAGATTTGGGGTTGTTTTCGCTGGAAAGAAGGCGGCTAAGAGGGGATCTCATTGAAACATATAAGATGATTAGAGGTTTAGACAGGGTAGATAGTGATAGCCTTTTTCCTAGGATGGAGAAAGCTAGCACGAGGGGGCACGACTTTAAATTTAGGGGGGGTAGTTATAGGACTGATGTCAGGGGTAGGTTCTTTACCCAGAGGGTGGTGAGGGACTGGAATGCCCTGCCAGCTGCAGTTGTAAATGCTCCTAGTTTGGGGGCGTTTAAGAGATCTGTGGATAGGTTTATGGATGAAAAGGGATTGGTTTAGGTTAGTGGGTCATTGTTTGGTAACTGGTCGGCGCAACATCGTGGGCCGAAGGGCCTGTTCTGCGCTGTAATGTTCTATGTTCTATGTCCCACAAATGAATAAAAAAGGTACCTTCAACAGTGTTAAATAGGTGAATATGAGGTTTGTCGTATGAGGAACGGTTGAGGACTCTGGGTCTGTACTCGGAGTTTAGAAGGATGAGGGGGGGATCTTATTGAAACTTACAGGATACTGCGAGGCCTGGAAGAGGATGTTTCTGCTAATAGGAAAAATTAGAACCAGAGGGCACAATCTCAGGCTAGAGGGATGATCCCTTAAAACTGAGATGGGGAGGAATTTTTTTCAGCCAGAGAGTGGCAAATCTGTGGAACTCTTTGCCACAGAAGGCTGTGGAGGCCTTTAAGGTCATTGCGTGTCTTTAAGATGGAGATAGATAGGTTCTGTATCGATAAGGGGATCAGGAGTTATGGGGAAAAGGCAGGAGAATGGGGATGAGGAAAATATCAGCCATGAACAAATGGCGGAGCAGACTCGATGGGCCAAGTGGCCTAATTCTGCTCCTATGTCTTATGGTCTTACTGAGTTAAGCAGAAAACATTTTGAAGATTCAAGATAATTTTATTCTGATACTATAATGCAGCACAAATACGGATTCATACTCTTCCTTTCTTGATCCTGTCCCTGGGAAAAATTCCAACTCTTCAATCCAGGCTTCAATGAGCATAATTCACTCGAAGCTAGTCCTGATTTACTCTTCAAAGGGCCTGCGTTTCTCAGTTAACAAACAGCACCATCGAGCGACACAGTTCAGGAGAAGCCAAGGCTCAGTGTGGATTCTGCCAGAGCTGCTCAGCTCCAGACCTCACTGCAGCCTTGGTCCAAACGTGGACAGAACAGCTGAACTCGAGAGCCGAGGTGGGAGTGACTGTATTGGACATCAAGGCAACAGTTACCTGCATCAGGGAGCCCGAGTAAAATTGTGGAAAAGGTCGGAGAGCAACCTCGCACCAAGGATGGTTGTTCCTCAGTGCAGTATCCTGGGCCCTACCATCTTCAGCTGCTTCCTCAACCACCCTTCCTTCCATTGTAAGCTCAGAAGTGGAATGGTTCAGTACCATTCACAGCCCTTCAAATACTGAAGCACCATGTGCCTGCAACAGGCCTGGACAACATTTGGAGTTGGGTGGCAAGTAAAATTCATGCCACAGAAATGGCAGGCAATGACTACCATGTCTCCCAACGAGCAAGAATCAAACCATCTCCCCTTAATGTTCAAAGCATTTCCACCTTGAATCCTCCACCATCATCACTAACCAGAAAGCTAAACTGGACCAGCTATATAAATACTGTGGATACAAGATCCCTCACAGTCAGGGATCTGGGTTCGATTCCAGCCTTGGGTAGAGTTTGAACATTCTCCCCACGTCCGCATGGATTTCCTCCGGGTGATCCGGTTTCCTTCCACACTCCAAAGATGTTTCAGCCCACTAAGTCTGCATCGAGTCTTTGAAAGAGCATCTGACCCAGGCCCACACTAAATTATCCTTTAATGTCCCAAAATATGTAGAATAGAGGGATTGGCCATGCTAAATTGCCCTTTAGTGTCCAAAGATGTGATGATTAAGTGGATTTGCCATGCTAAATTGTTCCTTAGTGTCCAAAGATGCATAAATTATGCTAAATTGCCCCTTATTGTTCAAAGATGTGTAGATTAGGTATATTTGCCATGGTAAACTGTCCCGCACTGTCCAAAGATGTGTAGATTAGGTGGATTAGCCATGCTAAATTATTACCCCTGAGTGTCCAAGGACTTATAGATTAGGTAGATTGGCCAAGCTAAATTGCCACTTAGTGTCCAAAGATGTAAGTTAGGTGGATTGGCCATGCTAAATTGCTCCTTAGTATCCAAAGATGTAAGTTAGTTGGATTGGCCATGCTAAATTGCCCCTTAGTGTCCAAAGATGTGTAGGTTAGGTGGATTGGCCATGCTAAATTGCCCCTTAGTGTCCAAAGATGTGTAGGTTAGGTGGGTTGGCCATGCTAAATTGCTCCTTAGTATCCAAAGATGTAAGTTAGGTGGATTGGCCATGCTAAATTGCTCCTTAGTATCCAAAGATGTAAGTTAGGTGGATTGGCCATGCTAAATTGTCCCTTAGTGTCCAAAGATGTGTAGGTTAGGTGGGTTGGCCATGCTAAATTGCCCCTTAGTGTCCAAAGATGTGTAGGTTAGGTGGGTTGGCCATGCTAAATTGCTCCTTAGTATCCAAAGATGTAAGTTAGGTGGATTGGCTATGCTAACTTGCCCCTCAGTGTCGAAAGATGTATAAATTAGGTGGACTGACCACAGTAAATGTGTGGGGTTATAGGGATGGGGTGGGGGAGTGTGGGCCTGGGTCAGATGCTCTTTCAAAGACTTGATGCAGACTCAAGGACCACGTTGGCTCCTTTTGCACCGTAAGGATTCCATGATCCTAAGAACAAGGCCGGGAATTCTGTGGAGAGTAATTCACCTCCTGGCTCCCCAAAGCCTGTCCCCCATCTATAAGGCACAAGTCAGGAGTGTGATGGAATACTCCCCACTTGCCTGGATGGGGGCGGCTCCCAACAACACTCAAGAAGCTCGACACCATCCAGGACAAAGCAGCCCCGCTCGATCAGTACCCTATCCACCACCTTAAACGGTGTCTTATTAATCTTTGGAATTGTCTGCTCCAGTTGGTAATGGGGACTGGGTCACTGGATATATGTAAGAAGTCTCACAACGCCAGGTTGAAGTTCAGTAGGTTTACTGGATCACTGAACGTATAATATAGCCTCACTGCTACCTTCTCAAGGGCAATTAGGATGAGCAATAATCGCAAAACTGGTTTTGCCAACAATGTTCACAGCGCACGAGCAAAAAAAATTGTAAATGAGGAGTATCTTAAATTTGGCCAGGAGCCAAGGAAGGCCAGGACACAAGTTAGCCTGCAGGAAGAAGAAGTGTTTGGATGTGAAATAAGCCCAGAGGGGGTAAGAAAATGATACTGCTTCAGAACAAAATTGGCTTGCAATAAAAGGATCAACAAGGTTTAGAAGTGTGATTTCCCTCTCTGCTGCCGTATCAGCTGAAGATGGGGAATGCTCCGTAAATGATCCATCCTATCCGCAGCACTTAAACAAGCCTGAGGGCTTTCAGCTCTTGGCATCAATGCTGTCAGTGAGAAACAAGCCGTATCTGTCGTGCCAAATCCCTTTATGGTGTGTAAGTTCTCTCACAATCCCTTGTTTGTGCACAAGCTAACAGTGCCCCTCTGTGTAGAGCAAGGTGCTTCTAACGCCTGGGGGTCAGGAGTGCTGGACCCAGAGTTCCTCAGTCTGCCCGAGGCAGTTTGCACGTTAACAGCAACTCAGGATTCCTGCATTTCCCACTTGCTGGGAATAGATCGGATCCAGAGGCCCAGGCTGGGGTCAAATCCCACCGTGGCAATAGGCAGGATTTAAATTCAGACCTTACATCTGGAATTGGAAAGCTAGTAGCAGTAATTGTGACCATTAGAGCTCTGTCAATTATCAGACAAACCAATCCCTGATGTCCTTTAGGGAAAGAATTACTGATGTCCTTATCCAGTCTGGCATCCATGCCCACAGCATGTGTGGCACAGTGGGTTAGCACTGCTGCCTCACAGCACCAGGAACCCGGTTTCGATTCCCAGCTTGGGTCACTATCTGTATGGAATCTGCACATTCTCCCCATGTCTGCGTGGGTTTTCTCCGTGTGCTCTGGTTTCCTCCAGTAGTCCGAAAGATGTGCTGGTTCGGAGCTAAATTCTCCCTCAGTGTAACCCAAACAGGAGTGTAGTGACCAGGGGATTTTCACAGTAACTTCATTGCAGTGTTAGTGTAAGCCTTACTTGTGACACCTTAAGCAATGCAGTTGCCTCTTAACTGCCTCTCTGTTAAGGTGCGGCAAGCAGTTTAGGGTAGGCAAAAAATGCTGGCTTTGCCAGTGATGCTTATCTCCCATGAAAGCATAAAGAGAAAGGTGTATCTCAAATGTGACCTCTAAGCAGACATATCATGGGATCTTGAGTAGAGGGGGTGAAAGTGAGGGGGGCATAGATGGGGAATGCAAGGCACGGCGTAGTGGGGGTGGGGCGGAGCAGGGTTTGAAATGCATGTACTTTAATACTTTAAAGGTAGGGGAGGACCACAGGCAATATCGGGAACATCCGAGATGTGGAGATTTTTCAAGGAGCAGCTATTGCGGGTCTGCGATAAGTAGATCCCTGTCAGGCAAGGAGGATTTGGTAGGCCCAGGGAACCGTGGTGCACCAAAAAAGTTGATTCGTTGGTTAGGAAGAAAAAGGAGGCTTATGTTCGGATGAGGCTTGAGGGCTCATGTAGTGCATTAGAAAGTTTTAGATTGGCTAGGAGGGAGTTGAAGAGGGAGTTAAGAAGGGCTAAAAGAGGGCATGAGATGATTTTGGCTGATAGGATTAAGGAGAACCCTAAGGCGTTTTACAGGTATGTCAAGAACAGAAGGTTGGTTAGGACAAGATTAGGGCCAGTTACAGACAGTAGAGGGAAGTTGTGTGTGGAACCGGAGGAGATTGGAGAGGCGTTGAACCAATATTTCTCTTCGGTGTTCACGCAAGGGGACAGGAATGTAGCTGAGGAGGACACTGGGGTGCAGGGGTGTGTAATAGATAGTATTGCAGTTGATACGGGGGATGTGCTGGATATTTTAGAGGGATTGAAAATAGATAAGTCCCCTGGTCCAGATGGGATTTACCCTAGGATTCTTTGGGAGGCAAGAGGGGTGATTGCGGAGCCTCTGGCTCTGATCTTCAGGTCGTCGTTAGTCTCTGGTATAGTACCAGAAGATTGGAGGACAGCAAATGTTGTCCCATTGTTTAAGAAGGGGAGAAGGGACTTCCCTGGGAATTATAGACCGGTGAGTCTTACTTCTGTGGTGGGTAAGGTTTTGGAAAGGATTATTAGAGACAGGATTTATAGTTATTTGGAAAGTAATGAGTTGATTAGAGACAGTCAGCATGGTTTTGTAGCGGGTAGGTCATGCCTTACTAACCTTATCGAGTTCTTTGAGAAAGTGACCAAAGAGGTGGATAGGGGTAAGGCAGTTGATGTGGTGTATATGGATTTTAGCAAGGCGTTTGATAAGGTTCACCATGGTAGGCTTCTGCAGAAAATGCAGATGTATGGGATTGGGGGTGATCTAGGTAATTGGATCAGGAATTGGCTAGCAGATAGGAGACAGAGAGTGGTGGTTGATGGGAAATATTCGTCATGGAGTTCGGTTACAAGTGGTGTGCCTCAGGGATCTGTTTTGGGGCCACTGCTGTTTGTAATTTTTATTAATGATCTGGATGAGGGTATAGTTGGGTGGATTAGTAAGTTTGCTGATGACACCAAAGTCGGAGGTGTGGTAGATTGTGAGGAAGGGTGTCATAGTTTGCAGGATGACTTAGATAGGTTGCAGAGCTGGGCTGAGAGGTGGCGGATGGAGTTTAATGTGGAGAAGTGTGAGGTAATTCATTTCGGTAGGAATAACAGATGTGTTGAGTATAGGGCTAACGGGAGGACTTTGAATAGTGTGGAGGAGCAGAGGGATCTAGGTGTATGTGTACATAGATCCCTGAAAGTTGGGAATCAAGTGGATAAGGTTGTTAAGAAGGCATACGGAGTTTTGGCGTTTATTGGTAGGGGGATTGAATTTAGGAGTCGCAGCGTCATGATGTAACTGTACACATCTCTGGTGCGGCCGCACTTGGAGTATTGTGTGCAGTTCTGGTCCCCACATTACAGGAAGGATGTGGAGGCTTTGGAGAGGGTGCAGAGGAGGTTTACCAGGATGTTGCCTGGTATGGAGGGGAGATCCTATGAGGAGAGATTGAGAGATTTGGGGTTGTTTTCGCTGGAAAGAAGGCGGCTAAGAGGGGATCTCATTGAAACATATAAGATGATTAGAGGTTTAGACAGGGTAGATAGTGATAGCCTTTTTCCTAGGATGGAGAAAGCTAGCACGAGGGGGCACGATTTTAAATTAAGGGGGGGTAGTTATAGGACAGATGTCAGGGGTAGGTTCTTTACCCAGAGGGTGGTGAGGGACTGGAACGCCCTGTCAGCTGCAGTTGTAAATGCACCTAGTTTGGGGGCGTTTAAAAGATCTGTGGATAGGTTTATGGATGAAAAGGGATTGGTTTAGGCTAGTGGGTCATTGTTTTGTAACTGGTCGGCGCAACATCGTGGGCCGAAGGGCCTGTTCTGCGCTGTAATGTTCTATGTTCTATGTTCTAATATGGGAGGGAGGTTAGACAGGGGGTGGAGAAGGGAAATGCCCAGACTGAGGGGCTGAAGTGTGTATATTTTAATGCAAGGAGTATAGTAAATAAGGTAGATGAGCTTAGGGCGTGGATAGCTGCTTGGGAATGTGATGTGGTGGCCATTACGGAGACTTGGATGTCTCAGGGACAGGACTGGGTACTTCAGGTGCCAGGTTTCAGATGTTTCAGGAAGGACAGGGAGGCTGGCAGAAGAGGTGGTGGAGTGGCACTGTTAATCAGGGACAGTGTCATGGCTGCAAAGAAAGAGGATGCCGTGGAGGGACTTTCTACAGAGTCTCTGTGGGTGGAAGTTACGAACAGCAAAGGGTCGAAAACTTTGCTGGGTGTATTCTATAGGCCGCCCAATAGTGACAGGGAAGTTGAAGTGCAGATAGGGAACCAGATTCTGGAGAAATGTATTAAAAACAGAGTTGTCGTGATGGGAGACTTCAATTTCCCAAACATCGACTGGAATATCCCTAGGGTAAGGGGTTTGGCTGGAGAGGAGTTTGTTAGGTATGTTCAGGAAGGTTTCCTGACACAGTATGTGGACAAGCCTACGAGGGGAGAGGCTGTACTTGACCTGGTACTGGCGAATGAACCAGGGCAGGTGATGGATCTCTCGGTAGGAGAGCATCTTGGGAATGGTGACCATAATTCTATCTCCTTCACAATTGCATTGGAACGAGATAGGATCAGGCAGGCTAGGAAGGTGTTTGTCTGGAGTAAGGGGAGATACGAAGAAGTCAGGAAGTTACTTGGACAAATAAACTGGAAGGAGGCGTTCTTAGGGAAAAGTACCGAAGGAAGGTGGCGGATATTCAAGGAATGTTTGTCTGGCGCTCTGCATGACAATGTTCCGATGAGGCAAGGGGGTTTTGGTAGGTCGCGGGAACCGTGGTGCACAACGGCTGTGTTGAACCTAGTCAGGAGGAAAAGGAAGGTGTACAAAAGGTTCAGGGAACTAGGAGACGTTAAGGATCTTGAAGAATATAAGGACTGTAGAAAGGAGGTTAAAAGGGAAATTAGGAGAGCCAGAAGGGGTCATGAGAAGACCTTGGCGGGTAAGATTAAAGAAAATCCCAAGGCCTTCTATAAATATGTGAAAGGTAAAAGGGTGAGAAGGGAAAGGATAGGACCTATAAAAGGTGAAGGGGGAAAGGTCTGTGTGGAACCAGAAGAAATGGCGGAGGTGCTTCATGAGTACTTTGCCTCAGTATTCACAGTGGAAGCTGATTTGGGAGATCTTGCGATGGACTTGCAGCAGATGGAAAAGATTGAGTACGTGGACATTAAGGAGGAGGATGTGTTAGAACTTTTGAATTCTATCAAAATAGATAAGTCGCCGGGACCAGATGGGATGTACCCCAGGA
Source organism: Prionace glauca (assembly GCA_037974335.1). NCBI lineage: Eukaryota > Metazoa > Chordata > Chondrichthyes > Carcharhiniformes > Carcharhinidae > Prionace > Prionace glauca. The sequence continues at coordinate 19,343,186 of CM075751.1, read as the reverse complement.
TACTGTGGGAGGCCAGGGAAGTGATTGCAGAGCCCCTGTCGATGATCTTTGCATCGTCAATGGAGACGGGAGAGGTTCCGGAAGATTGGAGGATTGCGGATGTAGTCCCTATTTTCAAGAAAGGGAACAGAGATAGCCCGGGAAATTACCGCCCGGTGAGTCTGACCTCAGTGGTTGGTAAGCTGATGGAGAGGCTTCTGAGGGACAAGATTTACGAGCATTTGGAGAGGTTTGACATGATCAGGAATAGTCAGCATGGATTTGTCAAGGGCAGGTCGTGCCTTACGAGCCTAGTTGAGTTCTTCGATAATGTGACTGAACACATTGACGAAGGAAGTGCCGTGGACGTAGTGTACATGGACTTCAGCAAGGCGTTTGATAAGGTCCCCCATGCAAGACTTCTTGAGAAGGTGAGAGGGCATGGGATCCAAGGGCCTTTGGCCTTGTGGATCCAGAACTGGCTTGCCTGCAGAAGGCAGAGAGTGGTTGTGGATGGGTCTTTTTCTGAATGGAGGTCAGTCACCAGTGGGGTGCCCCAGGGATGGGGCCCCCCAGTGGGGTTCTGGGACCCTTGCTGTTTGTAATTTTCATAAATGACCTGGATGAGGAAGTGGAAGGATGGGTTAGCAAGTTCGCTGATGACACGAAGGTCGGTGGTGTTGTGGATGGTCTGGAAGGATGTCAAAAGTTGCAGCAGGACATAGATAGGATGCAGGAATGGGCGGAGAAGTGGCAGATGGATTTCAACGCGGATAAATGTGTAGTCGTCCATTTCGGCAGAACCAACAGGATGAACGAGTACACTATCAAGGGCAGGAGTCTTAGTAGCGTTGAAGAGCAGAAGGATCTCGGGGTCCGGGTACAAGGACTCTTAAATCGGCCTCGCAGGTGGAGGAGGTGGTCAAGAAGGCATATGGTGTACTGGCCTTCATTAATCGAGGGATTGAGTTTAGGAGTCGGGAGGTAATGCTGCAACTTTACAGGACCCTTGTCAGGCCTCATTTGGAGTACTGTGGGCAGTTCTGGTCGCCTCACTATAGGAAAGACGTAGAAGCTATTGAAAGGGTGCAGAGGACATTTACAAGGATGTTGCCTGGACTGGGAGGCATGCCTTATGAAGATAGGTTGAGGGAGCTGGGACTCTTTTCCCTAGAGAGGCGAAGGTTGAGAGGCGACCTGATAGAGATTTATAAAATGTTGAGAGAATAGATAGGGTGGACTCTCAGAGGCTATTTCCCCGGGTTGAAATGGTCGCTACGAGAGGACACAGATTTAAGGTGCGGGGAGGGAAGTACAGAGGTGATGTTAGGGGTAAGTTTTTCACTCAGAGGGTGGTGAGTGAATGGAATCGGCTGCCGTCATCGGTGGTGGAGGCGAACTCGCTGGGGTCTTTTAAAAGACTTCTGGATGAGTATATGGGGTTTAATGGGATTGGGGGTTATAGATAGGTCTATAGATTGGTGGGGTTGATGTGATCGGCGCAACTCGAGGGCCAAAGGGCCTGTTTGTGCTGTAATGTTCTATGTTCTATGAAAGGAGCTTCTGAATGGCCATGAAAGACAGAAGGGCCTACACTGGATAACAGAAAACTGGCAAAGAGCAGGTCACAGAGCTGGTGCAGAGCAGAGTGAGAGGGGGGGAGAGGGGCACTATCCTTGATCAGGGTGTTGATGGGTGATGTCCATTCTGACAACACTGACCTGAGACCAAACCATTCACATGACATAATCCCGTGATACTGGCCAAACGCCAGCGCTGAACAAGGCAAGCAATTAACTGATCTGGAAAGGTGCAGCAAGCTGAGGTGGGGAGCACTGAATATGAAAGGTGGCAGCGGGAGGCTGGAGGGAGCAGCACAGGATGCCTGACAGCTGGGTTAGCTGGGTGCAGATAGCCCAGTGTGTGCACCTTGTCCCTTGTGCTCTCTAAGCAATGCCTGAACCTGCCTTGCCCCAGTTACATTCCAAATGTGGGCAAGGTGCTTGCTAAAGCCAGTTTTCAGGTGTGAGCCAGTCCAAGAGCAGTCTCAGTAGTAACAATAATGTGTGACACTCCTGTCCCTTTAAGAAATGTATTTTAAGCATATTCTCTGCAGTTTTTCTTTTAGTTCATTCATGGAACATGGGCGTCGCTGGCTGGCCAGTATTTATTGCCCATCCCTAGTTGCCCCTTGAGAAGGTGGTGGTGAGCCGCCATCTTGAATCATTGCATGTTCTGTGGGGTTGACCCACAGTGCCGTTAGGGAGGGAGTTCCAGGATTTTGACCCAGTGACAGTGAAGGAACGGCCGATATATTTCCAAATCAGGATGGTGAGTGGCTCAGAGGGGAACTTGCAGGTGGTGGTGTTCCCCATGTATCTGCTGTCCTTGTCCTTCTAGATGGTAGAGGTTGTGGGTTTGGAAGGTGCTGTCTAAGGATGAGTTGCTGCATCTTGTCGATGGTACACACTGCTGCTACTGAGTGTCGGTGGTGGAGGGAGTGAATGTTTGTGGATGGGGGGCCAATCAAGCGGGGCTGCTTTGTCCTGGATGGTGTCGAGCTTCTTGAGTGTTGTTGGGAGCTGCACCCATCCAGGCAAGTGGGGAGTATTCCATCACACTCCTGACTTGTGCCTTGTAGATGGGGGATGGGCTTTGATATAAGCAGGCCTGTTTGTTTTTATTGTGGCACCCAGCTGTCGGAGTTGATGTGCTTTTATTATTGATGTAGCCTTTCGTTTATTTTTAATTTGGCCTAATGCACTGTTCTAGAGTTTATGACCCTTTCTGAATTGTTGGGGGGAGGAATGATTGACCGGTCAGGTGGGATTGATTTTCACAGGAAAAATTTACTTCCAGTTTGGCAGAAGCTGTTTGACTCCAGACTGTCTCTCTCCCTGGTACTGGAAATTTAGCTAGCTAGAGGCAAGCAGTGCCTCTGACGGTGGCCTGGCTAGTAATAGTCGCTAGACTATTAATCCAGAAACTCAGCTAATGTTCTGGGGACCCGGGTTTGAATCCTGCCACGGCAGATGGTGGAATTTGAACTCACCGGAAAGAATCCAGAATTAAGAATCTACTGATGACCATGAAATCATTGTCAAAAATCCCATCTGGCTCACAAATGTCTTTTAGGGAAGGAAATCTGCCGTCCTTACCTGGTCTAGCTGACATGTGACTCCAGAGGCTCAGCAATGTGGTTGACTCTTAAATGCCCTCAGGGATGGGCAATAAATGTGGCAGCCAGCCACATCCATGTCCCACGAATGAATAAAAAATATATATCATGGTTGTTTTTCTTGTTTGTAATTGGTAAAAATTGTTATTTGTCTTATTATATGTTACTGTATTCTTAAATAAACTTTGTTTGGTAAAAGCTCCCTAGTAGGTCGTTTAAATCTTCCTAGAGTGAAACATCTTCTGCTTATGCCAGATTTAAAGTACAAAACTAATGGTCTAGGCTGATTTCATAAAACACTTTGTGGTTTCTGATCATAACAGATGTCCCAGAACACAGATAATTCTCACAAGGGAAAGTCAATTTAACATCAAATAATCTCTTCAACACTTCTCATGCTAGGATATGACAATTGTAACTACAAACTCTGCTTGGCTTTGTTCCATGCCAACAACCCAAGAATATTGAGATGATTTGTTGTGGCGTTAATGCTGCCTTGGCTGAGATAAGATCATTCCGGGATCCAGTTGGGGAAAGGTCTGGTTTCTTTGGCTTAGTCTAGTTATATTTAGATAAAAGCAAAATACCGTAGGTGCTGGAATCTGAAACAAAATCAGAAAATGCTGCAAAATCTCAACATCTGTGTTATATTCGCCCCCACCCAGCCTTCAAGGAGATTCAGAATCTTAGGTTTATGGGTTTGAGCTCAATTTCAGGCAGTCCGAATGAATGCGAGACCACACCTCCAGCCTCTGGAATTAGTATTTTGTCAGAAAGACAATGGGAGCAGTGTGGTGATCTCATCCATCTCATCTGACTGGGAGTCTTGCGTTGGGCCAATATCTAAGTATTTAAAAAATTTTTTTTGAAAAGGGTTTGTTGGTGCGCTAAAGAAATGGTATCTCCCTTGCCGAAGGACGCATGGAACAAGGAGCATATCAAGGGATATTGAACATGATCACTACGACTCTCACTACTTTAACAGAAGCACCATAGAAACCAGAAATCTGGTTGTATCACAGCTTGGTTTGGCTCCTGCTCTGCCTAAGCCTGCAAGAAACTACAAAAAGCTGTGAACGATGCCCAGTCCATCACACAAACCAACCTTCCATCCATCGACCATCTACACTCCCCACTGATTCGGAAAAGCAACCAGTATAATCAAGGAGCCCACGCACCCCGGACATTCTCCTTCCACCTTCTTCCATCGGGAAAAAGATACAAAAGTCTAAGGTCACGTACCAACCAACTCAAGAACAACTTCCGAGTGCAGGGTGTCGAAATTTGCTGATGACACCAAGATTGGGGGAAAGGCAAATTGTGCGGAGGGTGTGGAGAGTCTGCAGAAGGATCTAGATAGGCTGGGCGAATGGGCCAGGAAATGGCAAATGGAATTTAATGTTGGCAAGTGTGAGGTGGTCCACTTTGGTAGGAGGAATGGTAAGAAGGACTACTACTTACGGGGCGAAAAACTGCAGCAGGCGACGGTGCAGAGGGACCTCGGGGACCTTGTGCATGAGTCGCAAAAACCCAGCTTGCAGGTGCAGCAGGTGGTCAGGAAGGCGAATGGGATGCTGGCCTTCATAGCGAGGGGGATTGAATATAAAAGTAGGGAGGTCTTGCTACAGCTGTATAGGGCATTGGTGAGGCCGCAGCTGGAGTGCTGTGTGCAGTTTTGGGCGCCGCACCTGCGCAAGGATATTTTGGCCCTGGAGGGAGTGCAGAGGAGGTTTACTAGGCTGATACCAGAGTTGAGGGGATTGAGCTATGAGGAGAGGCTGAATAAACTAGGCTTGTACTCGTTAGAGTTTAGAAGCATGAGGGGAGATCTCATTGAGACGTATAAGATGATGAATGGGATGGATAGGATAGAGGTGGAGAGACTCTTCCCGCTCAAAAAAGACAGTAGGACTTTATCTTGACAGCCTCAAGATAAAGGGGGGGGGCGGTTTAGAACAGAGTTGAGGAGGAACTTCTTCACTCAAAGGGTGGTGAATCTCTGGAATTCTCTGCCCGTTGAAGTGGTGGAGGCTGCCTCGCTAAATATTTTTAAGAAACGGGTTGATGGGTTTTTGATAAGAGAAGGGATTAAGGGTTATGGAGAGAGGGCGGGAAGGTGGAGCTGAGTCACGACAGATCAGCCATGATCTTATTGAATGGCGGGGCAGGCTCGAAGGGCCAGATGGCCTACTCCTGCTCCTATTTCTTATGTTCTTATGTTCTTAACGTCTTCCATCAGACTTTTGAATGGACCTATCTTATATTAAGTTGATCTTTCTCTACACCCTAGCTACAACTATATCATTACAGTCTGCATTCTCTCCTTTCCTTCTCTATGAGCGGTATGCTTTGTCTGTTTCAAGCACAAGAAACAATATTTTTCATTGTATACCAATACATGTGACAATAGTAAATCAAATCTGTATAGTGTGCAAGAAATTATATTCATTGTATATCAATATATGTGAGAATAATAAATCAAATCAAAGTAATAATACAAAGATTTGATTTGATTTATTATTATCATATTCATTGAGGAAAGGAAAGCATGCAAAATGTAGTGTTACAATCATAGCTAGGACATAACGAAAGATCAACTAACTTAGTGCGAGAAACTCTGATTGCAGCTGGGAGAAGCTGTTCTTGAGTCAGTTGGTACCTGACCTCAGACTTTTGTATCTTTTTCCCAATAGAAGAAGGTGGAAGAGAGAATGTCCGGGGTGCGTGGGGTCCTTGATTATACTGGCTGCTTTTCCCAAGACAGCAGGAAGTGTAGACAGAGTGAATAATGGGAGGCCGGATGGAGTGATGGACTGGGCTTCAATCACGACCCTTTGTAGTTTCTTGTGGTCTTGGTCAAAACAGGAGCCCATACCAAGCTGTGATACATCTGGAAAAGATGCTTTCTATGGTTTGCTGCCTTGGCTGGGATGAGATCATTCCGGGATCCAATTTGGGAAATGTTTGGCTTAGTCTGGTTATATTTAGAAATAAGCAAAATACTGCGGACGCTGGAATCCTAAACAAAAACAGAAAATGCTGAAAAATCTCAGCAAGTCTAACAGCACAAAAGCAGAGTAGAATTGAAGTAAGATCGACCATCTGTCTGAATGGCAGCCACAGACAATCCCAATTACAGAATTCAGGAGAAACTTCTTTATTCAGAGACACAAATGACAGCGAAATGCAAATTCATCAAATCAAAGCATGCCCAGAAGCTCCATAACTCCTCGTCTCTGGAAACGGGTGCGGTTGTGTCATTATTTTTGAAGACGCCAACCATTTTGCTTAAATATTTATACAAGCTCCTCAAACTGGAGTGGGGGGATGGGGAGGGGGGGGGGAAGCAATGACACAACCCCCCCGGTTTAAGGGGACCACCTGCGATCCCAGGGGTTGGGTGGGTGGCACAGCGGTTAGCAGTGCTGCCTCACAGCACCAGGGAACCTGGGTCCGATTCCCGGACTGGGTGACCGTCTTGTGTGGGGGCTGCGCATTCTCCCCGTGTCTGCGTGGGTCTCCTCCCACAGTCCAAAGATGGGCAGGTTAGGGGCTAAATTCTCCTTCAGTGTAACCCGAACAGGAGTGTGGCGACTGGGGGATTTTCACAGTAGCTTCACTGCAGTGTTAACGTAAGCCGACTTGTGACATTAATAAACAAACTTCAGATCAATCATTCATTCATTGCCTGTCTAATTGAGACGTCAATCTCAGTGCAGTGGTATTTACCATGTGGATTAGGGATAGTTGGGGTGGAGCTATCATGCTAAACTGATAAAAGCAAATTTGAAAATTGCAACACAGAGGAAAGCAAATGCTGGCACCCAGATGTTGTTGCTTTTCAAAATCAGTTTCAAACTGTGCTGAACATTGCATTCCCTGTTTGAATTGGTGGAGGGTTCTGTCAATCACTGCCTGCCATCATTTCCCGCCCTTCCCACTTACCACTGCCATTGGGTAGCCCGTCCGTCCATCAAGCCTACGTTCCTTGCTGATTGGACATCCCGCCCGTCAAACCCGCCTTCCATCCAATTGGACAGCCTGCCTGTCCATCAGAAACGCCTGCTCTCCGATTGGGCAGCAGAGCTATCCATCAGAGTCGCCCCTTCTCTGATTTGACATCCCTCCCGTCCGTCATTCCGCCCATTGGATAATCCACCTGTCAATCGGGTCAACCACCCTCCTCTCATTGGACAGTCAGCCCAGCCATGAGGCTGGCCTCTCATTGCGCAACACCCGCCTCCACTTTAATTGGACGGTCCAGCCATCAATCATATCCGCCTCCCCTCCCATTGGACAAACCGGGTGTCATTCAGGGCGGCCTCTGGCCTTATTGGACGACCCACCCGTCCATCAACCTCCCGTCATCCCGCCTCCCTGAATGAACCACCAATCAGGTTTGGACTGCCCATCTCTTCTCAGCCGCTGACAAACCAAACAAATGTAAACGAACGAACAGAAAGGAAAATGTCCATAATACCGGTGGGCGGGAGGAAGGCGGCTACCTCCAGTCCGATTGGTCATCCTCCAGCGCGCGTCAAAGACGGGCCTAAAAAAAAACTTGATTTTTTTTTCCCTCTCCGTTCCTCGGGGGAGGTTTAAAAAAAAATAAACGGAGGTTTAGATTCAGAGGGCGGGGGGTTTAATACTCGGGGTGGGTTTGACAGCGAGGGGGGGGGTGAGGGAGGGAAAGAAAATGGAGGCGGGAGGGAAAAGCCGTTGGGGGCAGCGCGGGGCAGGTGGGAAGAAGGCGGCCGCTGATTGGGCGGGCCGGCCGGGTTTGAATGAGTGAGGCGGGCGCTGATTGGACGGGCGGCGGGGCGGGCGGTTGCCCGGATGTTGGCGCGGGCCCCCCGCGCGCGCGCGCTGGCGGTTATTGTCTGAGAGAGAGAGAGAGAGAGGGAGAGGAGGAAGATGGTGAGTACCGGGGGGCCGGGCGGGAGGGCAGCGGGCCCGGGGCGGCGGGGGAGGGAGAGACACCCGGGCGGCAGCGAGAGAGGGGCAGGGAGCTCCCCGGCCGGCACACCCCCGCACCGGGCGGCCCAGCGCTCCCTTCCCCCGTCTCCGGCCGATGGCGCCTTTTTTGTGACAGCGGCGGCGGGAAGAGAGCGGCCCCCGGGGGCTGCAGCTCTCTCCGTCCAAATAAACCCCCTCCTGGGTGTGATACAGACAGTGGGGTATCTGTGCTGCTCTGATTATACATCTAAAACTATAGGGTATGTGCTTAAACTATTCATAATCCATCTGTAACTACTCAGATTGAACATCTAAAACTGTACAGAATGTGTACATAAAACTATTCATAATCCATCTGTACTGCCCTGATTATACATCTAAAACTGTACAGAGTGTGTACATAAAACTATTCATAATCCATCTGTACTGCTCTGATTATACATCTAAAACTGTACAGAATGTGTACATAAAACTATTCATAATCCATCTGTAACTACTCAGATTGAACATCTAAAACTATACAGAGTGTGTACATAAAACTATTCATAATCCATCTGTACTGCCCTGATTATACATCTAAAACTGTACAGAGTGTGTACATAAAACTATTCATAATCCATCTGTACTGCCCTGATTATACATCTAAAACTGTACAGAATGTGTACATAAAACTATTCATAATCCATCTGTACTGCCCTGATTATACATCTAAAACTGTACAGAATGTGTACATAAAACTATTTATAATCCATCTGTACTGCCCTGATTATACATCTAAAACTGTACAGAATGTGTACATAAAACTATTCATAATCCATCTGTACTGCTCTGATTATACATCTAAAACTGTACAGAGTGTGTACATAAAACTATTCATAATCCATCTGTAACTATTCAGATTGAACATCTAAAACTGTACAGAGTATGTACATAAAACTATTCATAATCCATCGCTACTGCTCTGATTATACATCTAAAACTATAGGGTATGTGCTTAAACTATTCATAATCCATCTGTAACTACTCAGATTGAACATCTAAAACTGTACAGAGTGTGTACATAAAACTATTCATAATCCATCTGTAACTATTCAGATTGAACATCTAAAACTGTACAGAGTATGTACATAAAACTATTCATAATCCATCTGTACTGCCCTGATTATACATCTAAAACTATAGGGTACGTGCTTAAACTATTCATAATCCATCTGTAACTACTCAGATTGAACATCTAAAACTATACAGAGTGTGTACATAAAACTATTCATAATCCATCTGTACTGCTCTGATTATACATCTAAAACTATAGGGTATGTGCTTAAACTATTCATAATCCATCTGTAACTACTCAGATTGAACATCTAAAACTATACAGAGTGTGTACATAAAACTATTCATAATCCATCTGTACTGCCCTGATTATACATCTAAAACTGTACAGAGTGTGTACATAAAACTATTCATAATCCATCTGTACTGCTCTGATTATACATCTAAACCTGTATAGAGTGTGTACATAAAACTATTCATAATCCATCTGTACTGCCCTGATTATACATCTAAAACTATAGGGTATGTGCTTAAACTATTCATAATCCATCTGTAACTACTCAGATTGAACATCTAAAACTGTACAGTGTGTGTACATAAAACTATTCATAATCCATGTGTACTGCCCTGATTATACATCTAAAACTATAGTGTATGTGCTTAAACTATTCATAATCCATCTGTAACTACTCAGATTGAACATCTAAAACTATACAGAGTGTGTACATAAAACTATTCATAATCCATCTGTACTGCTCTGATTATACATCTAAAACTATAGGGTATGTGCTTAAACTATTCATAATCCATCTGTAACTACTCAGATTGAACATCTAAAACTATACAGAGTGTGTACATAAAACTATTCATAATCCATCTGTACTGCCCTGATTATACATCTAAAACTGTACAGAATGTGTACATAAAACTATTTATAATCCATCTGTACTGCCCTGATTATACATCTAAAACTGTACAGAATGTGTACATAAAACTATTCATAATCCATCTGTACTGCCCTGATTATACATCTAAAACTGTACAGAATGTGTACATAAAACTATTTATAATCCATCTGTACTGCCCTGATTATACATCTAAAACTGTACAGAATGTGTACATAAAACTATTCATAATCCATCTGTACTGCTCTGATTATACATCTAAAACTGTACAGAGTGTGTACATAAAACTATTCATAATCCATCTGTAACTATTCAGATTGAACATCTAAAACTGTACAGAGTATGTACATAAAACTATTCATAATCCATCGCTACTGCTCTGATTATACATCTAAAACTATAGGGTATGTGCTTAAACTATTCATAATCCATCTGTAACTACTCAGATTGAACATCTAAAACTGTACAGAGTGTGTACATAAAACTATTCATAATCCATCTGTAACTATTCAGATTGAACATCTAAAACTGTACAGGGTATGTACATAAAACTATTCATAATCCATCTGTACTGCCCTGATTATACATCTAAAACTATAGGGTATGTGCTTAAACTATTCATAATCCATCTGTAACTACTCAGATTGAACATCTAAAACTATACAGAGTGTGTACATAAAACTATTCATAATCCATCTGTACTGCTCTGATTATACATCTAAAACTATAGGGTATGTGCTTAAACTATTCATAATCCATCTGTAACTACTCAGATTGAACATCTAAAACTATACAGAGTGTGTACATAAAACTATTCATAATCCATCTGTACTGCCCTGATTATACATCTAAAACTATACAGAGTGTGTACATAAAACTATTCATAATCCATCTGTACTGCCCTGATTATACATCTAAACCTGTATAGAGTGTGTACATAAAACTATTCATAATCCATCTGTACTGCCCTGATTATACATCTAAAACTGTACAGAGTGTGTACATAAAACTATTCATAATCCATCTGTACTGCTCTGATTATACATCTAAACCTGTATAGAGTGTGTACATAAAACTATTCATAATCCATCTGTACTGCCCTGATTATACATCTAAAACTATAGGGTATGTGCTTAAACTATTCATAATCCATCTGTAACTACTCAGATTGAACATCTAAAACTGTACAGTGTGTGTACATAAAACTATTCATAATCCATGTGTACTGCCCTGATTATACATCTAAAACTATAGTGTATGTGCTTAAACTATTCATAATCCATCTGTAACTACTCAGATTGAACATCTAAAACTATACAGAGTGTGTACATAAAACTATTCATAATCCATCTGTACTGCTCTGATTATACATCTGAAACTATAGGGTATGTGCTTAAACTATTCAGATTATCCATCTGTAACTACTCAGATTGAACATCTAAAACTGTACAGAGTGTGTACATAAAACTATTCATAATCCATCTGTACTGCCCTGATTATACATCTAAAACTGTACAGAGTGTGTACATAAAACTATTCATAATTCATCTGTACTGCTCTGATTATACATCTAAAACTGTACAGAGTATGTACATAAAACTATTCATAATCCATCTGTACTGCCCTGATTATACATCTAAAACTATAGGGTATGTGCTTAAACTATTCATAATCCATCTGTAACTACTCAGATTGAACATCTAAAACTGTACAGAGTGTGTACATAAAACTATTCATAATCCATCTGTACTGCCCTGATTATACATCTAAAACTATAGGGTATGTGCATAAAACTATTCATAATCCATCTGTACTGCCCTGATTATACGTCTAAAACTATAGGGTATGTGCTTAAACTATTCATAATCCATCTGTAACTACTCAGATTGAACATCTAAAACTGTACAGAGTGTGTACATAAAACTATTCATAATCCATCTGTACTGCCCTGATTATACATCTAAAACTGTACAGAGTGTGTACATAAAACTATTCATAATCCATCTGTACTGCTCTGATTATACATCTAAAACTGTACAGAGTGTGTACATAAAACTATTCATAATCCATCTGTACTGCCCTGATTATACATCTAAAACTATACAGAGTGTTTACATAAAACTATTCATAATCCATCTGTACTGCTCTGATTATACATCTAAAACTATAGGGTATGTGCTTAAAACTATTCATTATACATCTGCCCTGATTATACATCTAAAACTGTACAGAGTGTGTGCATAAAACTATTCATAATCCATCTGTACTGCTCTGATTATACATCTAAAACTGTACAGAGTGTGTACATAAAACTATTCATAATCTATCTGTACTGCTCTGATTATACATCTAAAACTATAGGGTATGTGCTTAAACTATTCATAATCCATCTGTAACTACTCAGATTGAACATCTAAAACTGTACAGAATGTGTACATAAAACTATTTATAATCCATCTGTACTGCCCTGATTATACATCTAAAACTGTACAGAATGTGTACATAAAACTATTCATAATCCATCTGTACTGCTCTGATTATACATCTAAAACTGTACAGTGTGTGTACATAAAACTATTCATAATCCATCTGTAACTATTCAGATTGAACATCTAAAACTGTACAGAGTATGTACATAAAACTATTCATAATCCATCGCTACTGCTCTGATTATACATCTAAAACTATAGGGTATGTGCTTAAACTATTCATAATCCATCTGTAACTACTCAGATTGAACATCTAAAACTGTACAGAGTGTGTACATAAAACTATTCATAATCCATCTGTAACTATTCAGATTGAACATCTAAAACTGTACAGAGTATGTACATAAAACTATTCATAATCCATCTGTACTGCCCTGATTATACATCTAAAACTATAGGGTATGTGCTTAAACTATTCATAATCCATCTGTAACTACTCAGATTGAACATCTAAAACTATACAGAGTGTGTACATAAAACTATTCATAATCCATCTGTACTGCCCTGATTATACATCTAAAACTGTACAGAGTGTGTACATAAAACTATTCATAATCCATCTGTACTGCCCTGATTATACATCTAAAACTATACAGAGTGTGTACATAAAACTATTCATAATCCATCTGTACTGCCCTGATTATACATCTAAACCTGTATAGAGTGTGTACATAAAACTATTCATAATCCATCTGTACTGCCCTGATTATACATCTAAAACTGTACAGAGTGTGTACATAAAACTATTCATAATCCATCTGTACTGCTCTGATTATACATCTAAACCTGTATAGAGTGTGTACATAAAACTATTCATAATCCATCTGTACTGCCCTGATTATACATCTAAAACTATAGGGTATGTGCTTAAACTATTCATAATCCATCTGTAACTACTCAGATTGAACATCTAAAACTGTACAGAGTGTGTACATAAAACTATTCATAATCCATGTGTACTGCCCTGATTATACATCTAAAACTATAGTGTATGTGCTTAAACTATTCATAATCCATCTGTAACTACTCAGATTGAACATCTAAAACTATACAGAGTGTGTACATAAAACTATTCATAATCCATCTGTACTGCTCTGATTATACATCTGAAACTATAGGGTATGTGCTTAAACTATTCAGATTATCCATCTGTAACTACTCAGATTGAACATCGAAAACTGTACAGAGTGTGTACATAAAACTATTCATAATCCATCTGTACTGCTCTGATTATACATCTAAAACTGTACAGAGTGTGTACATAAAACTATTCATAATCCATCTGTACTGCCCTGATTATACATCTAAAACTGTACAGAGTGTGTACATAAAACTATTCATAATCTATCTGTACTGCTCTGATTATACATCTAAAACTATACAGAGTATGTACATAAAACTATTCATAATCCATCTGTACTGCCCTGATTATACATCTAAAACTGTACAGAGTGTGTACATAAAACTATTCATAATTCATCTGTACTGCTCTGATTATACATCTAAAACTGTACAGAGTATGTACATAAAACTATTCATAATCCATCTGTACTGCCCTGATTATACATCTAAAACTATAGGGTATGTGCATAAAACTATTCATAATCCATCTGTACTACCCTGATTATACATCTAAAACTATACAGAGTGTGTACATAAAACTATTCATAATCCATCTGTACTGCCCTGATTATACATCTAAAACTATAGGGTATGTGCTTAAACTATTCATAATCCATCTGTAACTACTCAGATTGAACATCTAAAACTGTACAGAGTGTGTACATAAAACTATTCATAATCCATCTGTACTGCCCTGATTATACATCTAAAACTATAGAGTATGTGCATAAAACTATTCATAATCCATCTGTACTGCCCTGATTATACGTCTAAAACTATAGGGTATGTGCTTAAACTATTCATAATCCATCTGTAACTACTCAGATTGAACATCTAAAACTGTACAGAGTGTGTACATAAAACTATTCATAATCCATCTGTACTGCCCTGATTATACATCTAAAACTGTACAGAGTGTGTACATAAAACTATTCATAATCCATCTGTACTGCTCTGATTATACATCTAAAACTATACAGAGTGTGTACATAAAACTATTCATAATCCATCTGTACTGCCCTGATTATACATCTAAAACTATACAGAGTGTTTACATAAAACTATTCATAATCCATCTGTACTGCTCTGATTATACATCTAAAACTATAGGGTATGTGCTTAAAACTATTCATTATACATCTGCCCTGATTATACATCTAAAACTGTACAGAGTGTGTGCATAAAACTATTCATAATCCATCTGTACTGCTCTGATTATACATCTAAAACTGTACAGAGTGTGTACATAAAACTATTCATAATCTATCTGTACTGCTCTGATTATACATCTAAAACTGTACAGAGTGTGTACATAAAACTATTCATAATCCATCTGTACTGCTCTGATTATACGTCTAAAACTGTACAGAGTGTGTACATAAAACTATTCATAATCCATCTGTACTGCCCTGATTATACATCTAAAACTGTACAGAGTGTGTACATAAAACTATTCATAATCCATCTGTACTGCTCTGATTATACATCTAAAACTGTACAGAGCCTGTGCATAAAACTATTCAGATTATCCATCTGTAACTACTCAGATTGAACATCTAAAACTATACAGAGCGTGTACATACAACTATTCATAATCCATCTGTACTGCCCTGATTATACATCTAAAACTGTAGAGTGTGTACATAAAACTATTCATAATCTATCTGTACTGCCCTGATTATACATCTAAAACTATACAGAGTGTGTACATAAAACTATTCATGATCCATCTGTATGCTCTGATCATACATCTAAAACTATACAGAGTGTGTACATAAAACTATTCATGATCCATCTGTACTGCTCTGATTATACATCTAAAACTGTACAGAGTGTGTACATAAAACTATTCATAATCCATCTGTAACTACTCAGATTGAACATCTAAACCTGTACAGAGTGTGTACATAAAACTATTCATCATCCATCTGTACTGCTCTGATTATACATCTAAAACTGTACAGAGTGTGTACATAAAACTATTCAGATTATCCATCTGTACTGCTCTGATTATACATCTAAAACTGTACAGAGTGTGTACATAAAACTATTCATAATCCATCTGTACTGCTCTGATTATACATCTAAAACTGTACAGAGTGTGTACATAAAACTATTCATAATCAATCTGTACTGCCCTGATTATACATCTAAAACTGTACAGAGTGTGTGCATAAAACTATTCATAATCCATCTGTACTGCTCTGATTATACATTTAAAACTGTACAGAGTGTGTACATAAAACTATTCATAATCCATCTGTACTGCTCTGATTATACATCTAAAACTGTACAGAGTGTGTACATAAAACTATTCATAATCTATCTGTACTGCCCTGATTATACATCTAAAACTATACAGAGTGTGTACATAAAACTATTCATAATCCATCTGTGCTGCTCTGATTATACATCTAAAACTATACAGAGTATGTACATAAAACTATTCATAATCCATCTGTACTGCTCTGATTATACATCTAAAACTACAGAGTGTATACATAAAACTACTCGGATAATCCATCTGTACTGCTCTGATTATACATCTAAAACTGTACAGAGTGTGTACATAAAACTACTCAAATAATCCATCTGTAACAGAGTGTGTACATAAAACTACTCAAATAATCCATCTGTAACTACTCAGATTGAACATCTAAAACTATACAGAGTGTTTTCCTAAAACTATTCATAATCCATCTGTACTGCCCTGATTATACATCTAAAACTGTACAAAGTGTGTACATAAAACTACTCAGATAATCCATCTGTAACTACTCAGATTATATATTTAAAACTACAGAGTATGTACATAAAACTACTCAGATAATCCATCTGCTACTGCTCAGATTATATACTTAAAACTATACAAAATATGTACATAAAACTACTCAGATTATACATCTAAAACTGCACACAATATGTACATAAAACTATTCAGATTATCCATCTGTAACTACTCAGATTATATATTTAAAACTAGAGTATGTACATAAAACTACTCAGATAATCCATCTGTACTGCTCTGATTATACATCTGAAACTGTACAGAATATGTATATAAAAGTACTGAGATTATACATCTGTGACTACTCATATATTTAAAACTGCACAGAATATGTACATAAAACTATTCAGATTATCCATCTGTACTGCTCTGATTACACATCTAAAACTGTACAGAGTGTGTACATAAAACTACTGAGATTATCCATCTGCTACTGATCAGATTATATATTTAAAACTACAGAGTATGTACATAATACTACTCATTATCCATCTGCTACTGTTCAGATTATACCCTTGAAACTATACAAAATATGTACATAAAACTATTCAGATTATCTGTCTGTAACTACTCATTATATATTAACTGTACACAATATGTACATAAAACTACTGAGATTATCCATCTACTATTGCTCAGATTATACACCTAAAACTGTATACTATATGTACACAAAACTCAGATTACGTACTCAGATTATACATCTGTAACCACTGAGATTATACATCCAAAACTATTCATTTTATATATCTATAATTATATAGATTATACATCTATAAGAATACAGATATGTCTAAAACTACTCAGATTATACATCTATAACTGTTCAGAATGTACATCTGAAACTACTCATTATATACATAGAGCTATTTTGATTATATGTGTATAAAACTACCCATTGTAAATATAAATACTCAGATTATATATATAAATATTTAGATTATATATGTATAAAGCTACTCATTGTAAATATAAAGATGTTCAGATTATAAAAATATAAAACTAATCAGATCATATGTATAAAACTACTCATCGTAAATGTAAAACTATTCAGATTATATATGTATGAAACAACTCATATTGTATATAAAACTACTTGGATTATGTATCTAAAACTATTTAGGTTGTAAATATAAAACTTGAAATTGTAAATATAAAGCTATTTAGATTATATATGAATGAAACTACTCAGATTTTATATATATATATAAAACTATTTAGATTACATATGTATAAAACAACTCGTAAATATAAAACTATTCAGAATGTAAATATACAACTATTTAGATTATATATGTATGAAACTACTCATATTGTATATAAAACTACTCAGATTATCTATCTAAAACTATTTAGATTGTAAATATAAAACTATTCAGATTGTAAATATAAAACTATTTAGATGATATATGAATAAAACTACTCATATATATATATAAATAAAACTATTTGGATTATATGTGTATAAAACAATTCGTAAATATAAAGCTATTCAGATTCTTTGTGTATAAAGTTAGTCATTTCTAAAACTATTCAGAATGTATATCTAATTATATATTTAAACTATTCTGATTGTGTATATAAAGATTGTACATAAAACTATTCAAATTGTATATATAAAACCATTCAAGTTAGGTATGTAAAACTTCATATGTAAAGTATTGAGATAAACATTACTTGCGATTGTATATAATTTGATTATATGTCATTTGACCATATATATATAAAAATTTGTATATGACAATGGAGATATATACGTAATTTGAGAGATATAATTTATGTCACTATTGAGAAATATATATAAAATCAATGTAAATATTGATATATTTTATATATATGTATATCATTTGAGGTAATAGATATATCAGTATTGCGTATATGTATGTCACTAGTGGGATGATATTTGTGCCCCTATTCTCACTGCTGCCCCCGCCCCATTTTTTAATAATATTGTATTCATGTCCTCTCCGGGGTTTATTACCTCCCTCTCCATTTAAATGTATTTCCTCTCAAGGTGCATTTAAAAATGTGGGTTTTTTTAAATGTCTTTTTGTCCTCTCAACTTGGGAGCGGCAATTGTTTTTATTTTCTGAAGTTGTTTCATTAATTTGCATTCTTTGCAACAGGAGATTTTCCCCTTCTTCCCCCCCCCCCTCTTTCATTTTTCCCTCCCTTTTTTTTCTGCAAAGGTTTGCCTTTTTGCTCCCCTCGTCTCATTCTGAGTTTGTTGCTGTTTTATTTTGTTTTAATCCTCTGCCTGTCAGAAAACTGGCGGGAAAAGCTATACTTTTCTCTTTCTATTGCCCCACCTCATCCTCCTCTTCACGTCAGCTCAGATTTTGACATGTTTTGCAAATGTTGTATTGTTTTTTTTCCCTCCCACCAACAAAAGTGCTGATCTCACCTTGCTCAGCTATGTCCCTCCCCCTCTGCCCAGCTAACCAAGATTGCAGCTCAGAATTGAGTTAACTTTTAAGCTGGTATGTCTGTTTGGGTGACTGAATACAATCTAGGAGTCTCGATTTTCAGTTTTTAAGATTGCTAAGAGTTTTTTTAAGAAAACAGACAAACCACAGATGTCACCCTGTGAGGTTTAGTTCCAAATGGCAAAATGTAACATTCTGCAAAATACTCATTGTATCAAATTTGCAAAGAAATTGTGAGTGAAGCAGGAATATTGAACCCGATCCTTTTTTTAAATCTTCGAACAGACCGGTTTGATTTTTGTTTCAGGTAGAATGTTATAAAAGTTTTCTAAACTCTTGGATATGAGCAGTTGGAATGTTTGGAAATTACAGTTAATCTTAAGCAATGTCATAAAAAGTGGGGATTTGCTGATTTGAATGTGTCGAATGCACTATTGTTATCAGATGAGGGTGGAAGTCTGTAACTACAGATATTTTAATACCTAAAATGGGTACTAATTACTGTTAAATTTGTCACAAGGTTTGATGTAACATCTAAAGCAACTTTATTCTGTAGTCGATTCTTCCAGTTTACGGATCTAAGATTGAATTCTTGACCACTTGGTTGAGTTAGACTGGCACGTGTAGAGGTTGGCTGGGTGCATTCCTTTTGCTTTTACACTGACCATTAGATTTAACTCAGTGTTTCATTTTCTGTCGCCTTAACTGGTGTCAGCTAACGCAAAAGTAAGATTTGATTGTTGTATTTGGGAATGGATGATTCAACCACTGAACGAGCTACTATTTGGGAATACTTTCCGCTCTCGAAATTTGGGGCTCCCAACTTGACAGCTGACAGATTCAAAACACGTCTCACTCACTAAAGGCTACGAACTGATTTCTGTGTCCAATTTCAAGAGTTAGTCATGTGCTGTTTGTACAACACATGCTCCAGACAGCAAATAAAACACCTGAGTTTATTTAATCACTTTGGTCGTTAAGCTTTGAGAAACACAGTTCTGGTTAATGTTGTGAAAGTGTGCATTATTTCCGAAGCAGTGCGAAATAGGATTAGAAATTATGAATTTCAGAGATGAGGTGTTTGCCATATGTAGAGATTGATCGGTTTAGGCCCATACTCTTTAGAATTTAGAAGAATGAGGGGAGATCAAATTGAGGTATACAAGGTGTGGATAAATTAAACATGGAGCGGCTGCTTCCTCGTGTGGGGCATTCTAGGACGCAAGGTCATAGCCTTAGGATAAGGGGCAGCAAAGTTAAAAAGAGTTGAGGAGAAAGTACTTCTTCCAAAGGGTTGTGAGACTGTGGAATTCACTAACCCAAAGTGCAGTGGATGCTGGAACAGTAAGTAAATTTAAGGAGGAGTTAGACAGATTTTTAATTGGTAATGAGTTGAAGGGTTATGGGGAGAAGGCAGGAAAATGGGGATAAGGAACATATCAACCGTAGCCGAGTGGACTCGATGGGTCGAATGGCCTAGTTCTGCTCCTATATCTTATGAAAGCAGCCTCATTATTTTAAAAGTTCTTTACAGATACGTTTTGTTTCCTGAATTTCTTGGATACTTTGCTATGTTTGGAAGACTGAGCCAGTATCTCCAATTATGAAGTGCTCCCAGTTGCAAAATTAAAAGGTACTCTGTATACCTTGAGTGGGGTTTCTGAATAATCTTTTTTGGCAATTTGTTAAATACTTGTCTTGCCCAAATGAAGATGTAGTGATTTGTAAAACTCCTTTCTAGCTCTGTTCTCTACTACTGCCTGCTGTTTCAACTAGAGATGTTGAATTGTATCATGTGATTCCTGTCATGAGAAATAAAATGCGTCTTGTCTCTCTCTTTAAAACACTAAAGTGTAGTTTTGAAATGCCGTGTGCTGGCCAACACTAAATAAAAATATTCCGACTTTCGGGGAACATAAGTTTGTAGTAATGTTGGTTTGGCTAGACAATGTTAACATTGTCTTAAGATCATACAAGAGAAGTTCAGTTAAAAGTCGAATCCTAGTTTACCCGTTTAAAGCAATAGAGCTGTCCTTTTATATGTGGAAGTTTTTGCATCTTTCCCTTGCTCCGTAGAGAGAGAAAATAACAGATGTTGTTTCTGCCTCTCTCTGACAGGCTGGCGGGAAAGCTGGGAAGGATTCGGGAAAGGCCAAGGCTAAAGCAGTTTCCCGCTCTCAAAGAGCAGGGCTACAGGTAAGCTGTTGTGTTCCCAATCGATTTTACACCAGAATCAAATGTGTTTTCGGAATTCGAACCATGTTTCCATCTTACTGAATTAGTAAAATGAGATGGGTGATGGTCCATTAATTTCTGTAAGAGCATCTTGAATATAAATATCCTCAATGGAATAATCAACAAACAACCTAATTCAGTCTGTTGGGACTTATTATTGGAAGGACATGTTATAGTGATTGACTTTCAGGTAATGTGTCAGCAACAATAGCTTTCCCATTGAACTGTGTATCAGTGTTCCTTGATGCCATAGGAGCAGGAGGAGACCTTTCGGCCCTTCGAGCCTGCTCCAGCATTCATTACATTCATGGCTGATCGTCTCACCCAATAGCCTAATCCTGCTTTCTCCCCATAACCTTTGATCCCATTCGCCCCAAGCACTATCTCCAGCTGCCTCTCGAATACATTCAATGTTTTGGCATCAACTACTTCCTGTGGGAATGAATTCCACAGGCTCACTTGGTAAAGAAATATCTCCTCATCTCCGTCCTAAATGGTCTACCCATAATCCTCAGACTGTGACCCCCTGGTTCTGAACTCCTTCCCCCAGTGAGATGTAACACAAGATAAACTGAACTCCCCCACCATCGGGAACATCCTCCGTTCATCTACCCTGTCTAATCCTGTTAGAATTTCATAACTCTGAGAGATCCCAACTATAGGATGGTGCACGTCAATGACGGCAATCCCTGCTTCTGTTGAACAAGTGTCAGCAGTAAGGCTGCAGTTGAGTTCTGAAGCAGCGATTCCAGAAGAAAGTGAACAGAACACCTGAAATGTTGTTTAATGGTGGGAGCTGATTGAAGAGAGAACTGGTTGGGTTAGGTTGACCCTATTTGGTTAATTGTTCTTGTTGGACAGATACCAGTTGCATGGAAAGAGTAAAGGTCCAAGTGAGGCAGGTGATTCCAGTGCACAGATCTCTATTCCCATTGTCAGAGCTTCAAGCGTTTGCTGTGTCCAGTGATTTCCAGAATATATTATTGCCTAATGTCAGTTAATTGAATTTGGGTGAACACTGACATCTGTGATGTGGGGAGGGAGAGAAATCAAATCCATTCATTTGGCTGTTCATGAACCTTTATTTACCTTTATCCACTTCAAGCTACCTCTCGCCCGTAGCCTTTGGTGTTTTCACATGCGGGGATAACCTTGAGTCCGAGCTATGACTGATGCTGCTTTTGGCACCCCCTTCTACACTCCCCGTGGCTGACCTGCGTTGGATCATTTCCATCTGTGGGGATGAGGGTTACCTGCTGAATACACCAGCAGCCCCTGACAGTCCTGACCTAACTCACAAAGCAGGGTGGCATTATTTTCTTTGGGAATGAGATGTAACACACGATAATCAGCTATGCTTTCCGTGATCAGTGCAAGCTCACAAGTTTGTCATTGGCTCAACTCCATTAGGATAGGGCTGTTTATTTTCTAAAAGGTTCATAAAATATTGTAAAGTTTGAGCAGGAGGCAAGAGGGTAGCATGTAGCTGGTGAATACTAGAGACTGCTGCTCGCCTGATGAAAATATGTGAAGTTTCCGACTGCTAGCAAAAATACTCCGATGATGGGCTCAGCTAAACTTCAGGGAGTCTTTTAACCTGAGCAGTTAAAAAGATGTTCTAAGTTACAGAGAGATGGTTTGAGATTTGGCATCATATCATATGGTTGTCTTCATTTTCAAATTTTTTTTTTAACTGATTGAGCAGTGAACTGAGATCTTGGCGTGTGCAAAGAAATTAAGCAAGTAACCATTGCTGTTAGGAGCTGTTTAAACTGAGTATAGAGTTCTTAAAAGAATCACAGTGGGATTTGTGTGGCCATGGTTAAACTTGACTTCACCTCTCAGTAATTTACTCAGTGAGTGGGTCAGCTACAGGTTACGTTCACACAGTTTTTAAAAATTTCTTAGTCATGAGTAAGGCTTACATTAACACTGCAATGAAGTTATTATGAAAATCCCCCAGTCGCCACACTCCAGTGCCCGTTCAGGTACTCTGAGGGAGAATTTAGCACCTAACCAGCACGTCTTTCAGACTGTGAGAGGAAACCCACACAGACACGGGGGAGAGAACGTGCAAACTCCACATAGACAGTGACGCAAGCTAGATATCGAACCCTGGTGCCATGAAGCAACAGTGCTAACCGCTGTGCCGCCGTAGTTTTATCATGGTAAAACGTCCCGCTGTGCATTGTCAACTAAAATGACACTGGAGAGTTCCTGAGCCCATACTGAATTGAGTGTTACCAGTAGTCTCCTGCCTCCAGTTTGATTGGATCAGGGAGGGGTAAGGATTGAATTGCTTGTTCAGTGTAAGATTACTTGCTAAACGTTAGTGGATACCAGGAAGCTCCTGTACTTATTGGAAGTTTTAGTTTGTGAAAGTTCACAACAGGTTGATATCAAGTGTGTCAAATGGTGTGTTTATTAGGGCCGTGACATACTTTAACATCCATTTCCATGTTTAAATAGACACAACATTGTGGCAGGGTACCTTTTGCTTCTACACTTGGCATGAGTGACATCTTAGTCAGAGTTTTACAGCATGGAAAGAGGCCTTTCAGCCCATCGTGTCTGTGCCAGCCATCAAGCACCTGTCTATTCTAATCCCTTTCCCAGCACCTGGTCCCTAGTCTCATATGCTGTGGTGTTTAAAGTGCTCATCTAAATTCTCCTTCAACATTATAGGGTTCCCACCTCTACCCTGCTTTCAGGCATCCAGAAGATTCCCCCCATCTCCTGCCCCTACCTTAAATCTGTGCCCCCTGGTTACTGCTCCCTCTAACTAAGGGGAAAAGTTTCTTCCTGTGTACCTATCCATGTCCCTCATCACTTTGTACACCTTCTGCTTTTTAAATGGTTCAATATGGCCTCCTTAGTTAATTTTTAATTTGCCTCGAGAAGCTGCACGTATGTAGATAGTTTTATTTTTTATTCATTCGTGGGACATGGGTGTCACTGGGCTGGGCCAGTATTTATTGCCCATCCCTAGTTGCCCGAGGGCAGTTGAGAGTCAACCACATTGCTGAGGCTCTGGAATTAAATGTAGGCCAGACCGGTTAAGGACGGCAGATAGAACATAGAACATTACAGCGCAGAACAGGCCCTTCAGCCCACGATGTTGCGCCGACCAATTAAAAAAGCAATGACCCTCTAACCTAAACCAATCCCTTTCCATCCATAAACCTATCCACAGATCTCTTAAACGCTCCCAAACTAGGCACATCTACAACTGCAGCAGGCAGGGCATTCCAGTCCCTCACCACCCTCTGGGTAAAGAACCTACCCGTGACATCAGTCCTATAACTACCACCCCTTAATTTAAAGCTATGCCCCCTCGTGCTAGCTTTCTCCATCCGAGGAAAAAGGCTATCACTGTCCACCCTGTCTAAACCTCTAATCATCTTATATGTTTCAATAAGGTCACCTCTTAGCTGCCTTCTTTCTAACGAAAACAACCTCAAATCCCTCAGTCTCTCCTCATAGGACCTTCCCTTCATACCAGGCAACATCCTGGTAAACCTTCTCTGCACCCTCTCCAATGCCTCCACATCCTTCCTATAATGTGGGGACCAGAACTGTACACAATACTCCAAGTGTGGCCGCACCAGAGTTTTGTACAGTTGCAACATGATGTTGCAGCTCCTAAATTCAATCCCCCTACCAATAAACGCCAAGACACCGTATGCCTTCTTAACAACCTTATCTACTTGATTCCCAACTTTCAGGGATCTATGTACACATACACCTAGATCCCTCTGTTCATCCACACTATTCAGAGTCCTACCGTTAGCCCTATACTCTACACATCCGTTATTCCTGCCAAAGTGAATTACCTCTCACTTTTTCACATTAAACTCCATCCGCCACCTCTCAGCCCAGCTCTGCAACTTGTCCAAGTCTCTCTGTAAACTATGACACCCCTCTTCACTATCTACCACACCTCCGACTTTGGTGTCATCAGCAAATTTACTGATCCACCCAACTATACCCTCATCCAGATCGTTTTTTTCTGACAATCAACAATGGTTTCACAGTCATCAGTAGATTCTTAATTCCAGATTTTTTTTACTGAATTCAAATTCCACCATCTGCCATGGTGGGATTCGAACCCAGGTCTTAGAACATTAGCTGAGTTTCTGGATTAATACTCTAGCGATAACACCACTAGGCCATCACCTCCCCTAGTGCGTAAAGATAATAGCCGTGCTGGAAGACTCAGTCCTTTGAGTCTGTCCCACCATTTGATTCAGTCGTGCTGATCTGTACCATCATTCCATCTGTGCACAGAAACTAGAAATTTATAGTAATGAAGATGCTGGAAAATCTCAGGTCTGGCAGCATCTGAAGAGAGAGAACCAGAGTTAATGTTTCGAGACTTGTTGGAAGGAAGATTACAGCCTTTCTGCCAGTCATGTCTGTGCTGCCCAACAACTAACCATCGAGTTTAACCCAATTTTCCTGCCCTTGGATCTGTAGCCTTGTCAGTAAATGCACTTCATTTGCATCTCTAAGTACCTTTGATCATAATGCAGTTTCACCTCATTGCCCCTGCTTTCAATCTTCTTATCTGCACACCCTCCAATCAGATTTCCTCATTTTTAAATACTCCCTGCTCAAGCTTCTTCAGTCGTTTGCACCCCACACACACACAACCGGCTTGGAACCTTTTGAGACTCCAATTTGCAACTTCCTTCTTGGGTCTGTCACTCCAGTTTCTTTCTCTGTTCAGGGGCTTCATGTTCTTCCTAAGAACTGGTACTCAAATGGAGGCAATACTTTTACAATGAAACAGTGCAGAAACATACAAAGGTGTTTGTGTAAAAGGAATAACCATTGGAAAGAGTTAAACATTGTGCACTTTTCTTTTGAGTTACTGACAGTAAATGTGGGAAACTGAGTGGAACCAAAACTGTAAATTATTTAAAGAAGGTAAACTTATCCAGTAGTCAAAATCCACGGTGTGACCTGCGGAAATATAGTTTGCATTTTTGAGTTGAGTTTGAGGTGAGGCTGTTTCTGTGTGGGGGAGGCAGTTCACTGGGATTTCCAATCCAGGTGCACTGGAGAGGATTCAGTGGTACTGTGGAACAGACCTGTGACCCAAAGCAGCGAGACCTGGCGGCAAGGCGTTTGCAGGTGAACGCAATGTGAAATTTAACACATTTCTGTAGAAAATGAACTTTTTTAAAAAAATCTCAGATCCACAGATTAAAATGCAAATAAATGCATTTGATTTGAATTTGTGTTGCAGTGAAAAGTTCCAGTGAATGGTGTGATCTGTACTTGGGATGTTGGTTTTCACTTGGTGTTCTTTTCCTTAGTTTCCTGTAGGTCGTATCCATAGGCATTTGAAGACTCGTACCACTAGCCATGGACGGGTGGGTGCTACAGCTGCAGTGTACAGTGCAGCTATCCTCGAGTATCTCACTGCTGAGGTAGGTGAGGATGGAATTGGCCCTGTTTCCTCGTGTAGGACAAGGTTACAAACTAAACTGCCTGAGTTTGATTTGTTTGACATTCCTGATTATCTTGGTGTAAACTACCCCATGACTTGTTCTTCCTCACAAGCTTGTGTTCCAATCACATTCTTAGGCAAGATGATTTAAAACAGCAAATAACTTATACCCGGGATAAATGGATATGGTTAACATAAAGGAATCCAAGGATCTTCAGGAGAGTTTATCAAACTGAATAGGATGTGATGAAACAGAAATAAATACCTTTAGCATGAAAGCCCAGAAGGGAAGGGCTTGGTGACCAGCAGTGATTTGGGTGATAAGATGTTTGAAAACACTGAGTTATTGGGAGGCATTCCCTGAAGGTGTAGGGTGGGATGAGGCCATGGAGTGAACTGCATGCTTTTAGTGATGTCTCAGGATCGCAACAAGAAGAAAAGAACTTTTGCATAGAAAGAACCAAATAAAGAATTGGAAGGTGTTTGAGTTGAAGGGGTGGCACAGTGGTTAGCACTGCTGCCTCAAAGTGCCAGGGACCCCGGTTCAATTGTGTCCTCAGGTCACTGTCTGTGTGGCGTTTGTACATTCTTGGGTGGGTTTCCTCTGGGTGCTCTGGTTTCATTCCACACTCCAAAAATGTACAGCTTAGATGGATTGGTCATGCTAAATTACCCCCTTGGTGTCAGGGGGATTAGCAGAATAAATGTATGGGGTTACGGGAATAGGGCCTGGGTGGGATTGTCTGTACAGACCTGATGGGCTGAATGGCCTCTTTCTGCACTGTAGGGATTCTATGTTGGGTGCCAAGTGTTGGATTTATTTTCTTTTGGCTCCTCTCCAAATTCCTAACTCTTTCTGAGACTTGGGGATCAGGCAACGTTGGCCAGCTTTTGTCTCATGTTGGCAAAAGTTGTAATAAAAACAGGAAATACTGGAAAATCTCGACAGGTCTAACAGCATCTGTGGAGAGAGAATAAAGCCAGTGTTTCTGGATGACCCTTTCTCAGAGCTGAGAGCAGAGATTTATACTGTGGGGGCAGTGTGGGGATTATAATTGGATAAAGGAAATCAAAATGGTGACGAGAAAGGCACTAAAAACATTCATTAACTGATCAGAATGTGTAACTGGCAGGACAGAGGTACGGATTGTGAAATGACCTGGGGAATGTGGCAGTTGTCCTCTGTGTTTGTATGTGTGTAAAAAGTGATAGAAATGGGTGAATGAGATGAAAGGAGGGTTAGCTTAGAATCTTAGAATCCCTGCAGTGCAGAAGGAGGCTATTTGGCCCATCAAATCTGCACCAACCACAATCCCACCCAGGCCCTCTCCCCATACATTTACCCTGGCTAATTCCCCCTGACACTAAGGGGCAATTTAGCACAGCCAAATTCTCTAACTCACACATCTTTGGACACTAAGGGAGAATTTAGTATGGCCAATCCCCCTAACATAAAGATCTTTTCAGTGTGGGAGGAAACCCATGCAGACACGGGGAGGATGTGCAGACTCCACACAGTCACCGAGGCAGGAATTGAACCTGAGTCCCTGGCACTGTGAGGCAGCAGTGCTAACCACCGTGCCACTTGAGTTGCTATTGCTGTTGAAATGAGTATTTTAGTGCCTCCAGCTTGAATCTGTTTACATCTCTTTCGTTTCTTGTCCAAACCACCTTGCTGCCTCCCTGTTGGGTAGGTGTTGGAGTTGGCAGGGAACGCATCAAAGGATCTGAAAGTAAAGCGCATCACACCACGTCACTTACAGTTGGCCATCAGAGGTGACGAGGAGCTGGATTCGCTGATCAAGGCAACCATCGCCGGTGGTGGTAGGTGTCAATTTTGTACTGTAAGAGTGATCTTTTGGGGAACCACTGGTCTACTGGAATAGGCTGATGTGCTACGTCACAAACGGTTATGTAATGTCTGAGTATCACCTTCATTTTGAGCCTTTTTTGAATTATATCGAGTATAATGCTGGGACTGCCAGAGCAATTTAAGGGGATATGGCCTGTAAACCGAATGGGGAACAAACTTTAAATGGAGGCTCCAAGTTATTTTATTATTGTCCCAAGCTCTTCCTCGCAAGCTTGTTCTTGACTGAATGTTAATGTTAGGATTGTGGGGCTGGCGCTTTGGAAATGGATACCCGGGTTTTAAATTCCTGCCTTCAGCATGCTCCAAATAGATGGTTCTGAGATTAGACTCGAGTGAAGTTGCTGTTTGTCACCGTGGTTTGAGTGGATATTGTCACTAATGTTTTCACTTCATCTGAAAATCCTCCTTTAGAAACTCAGTCCTATCTTGGCACTGGTAGAATGGATTTTTAAGTGTTTTGTTGTTTCGAAAGTGTGCTTGCTCTCAAGTTACAGACCACAAGATTTAGGAGCAAACTTAGGCCACTCAGCCCATCAAGTCTGCTCTGCTATTCACTCCTGGCTGATACGATTCTCATCCCCATCCTCCCCATAACCCTACAGTTTAGTGCAGCGATAACATTCTCTCTTTCCCACGTCTGTTGAAGTCAGCTTGGTTGGGTATGATTTCAGTGCACCCTGATTTCCTGGTACAAACTCAGCACTCGCACTTGGTGAGTGTCACAGCTGACAAGGCAAGTGTTACGTTCGTCCAGGTCTGTGTGTTCTGTGCACCAGCCAGCATGATAAGAACATAAGAAATAGGAGCAGGAGTAGGCCATCTGGCCCTTCGAGCCTGCCCCGCCATTCAATAAGATCATGGCTGATCTGTCGTGACTCAGCTCCACCTTCCTGCCCTCTCCCCATACCCCGTAATCCCTTCTCTTATCAAAAACCCATCAACCCGTTTCTTAAAAATATTTAGCGAGGCAGCCTCCACCACTTCAACGGGCAGAGAATTCCAGAGATTCACCACCCTTTGAGTGAAGAAGTTCCTCCTCAACTCTGTTCTAAACCGCCCCCCCCCCCCCTTTATCTTGAGGCTGTGCCCCCGAGTCCTACTGTCTTTTTTGAGCGGGAAGAGTCTCTCCACCTCTATCCTATCCATCCCATTCATCATCTTATACGTCTCAATGAGATCTCCCCTCATTCTTCTAAACTCTAACGAGTACAAGCCATTCCTGGATTCTACTCCCATCAATCACGGTATTGAACGGACACGTTGATTAGGGACAGGAGCTGGAGAGAATCTTAGCTGGTAAATCCCTATGCATGGTGGAGCAGTGAAGACAGGCAGGTTTCACACTCAATTACTGCTGGAAAGGTTTACTCTGAGGGAAATCATCAGCCCCTCTTCCTGATTGCTGAGCCTTAGGAAAGATATAGCCAGTGAAGGGACAGTAAAGTCCATTCTAACTTGCTTCTATTCTCAAGCTTCCTGTAGGATTAGGAATGAGAGGGTAGCAGGCAGTGGAACTGCAGCCCAGCGAGCTTTTATCTTGGAAAGATCAGAAAGATTACTTGTTCTAGCAGCACAAAGCCCTCCTTTACTTTCTCTCTCCTCCCATCCTGGCACACACCAACATACATGTGTATCGCATGGCAAAGTCTGTTCAGGTACCTGAGCAGATCCGTCAGTCCAGTCGACATTTCCCTGGTAATACAGGTGGTCCTTCCCCTGTGAAACAGGCAAGCAAAGTTCCATTTCTGTGTCCATCACTTAAAGTACCTCAACTTCTACATTTCAAAATTGCCTTCTCCAAAATAACTTGAGTTGTCTTCATTTGTCTTGCGTGTCACTGGTGTCAGAAATACAGAAAACATTCTTAGCTAGTTGTTTTCAATCTGGAGTTGTCAGTGTAGATGTTTCCGATAATCTACAGGATTTGACGTATACGAGAGTTTATGCATTAGACCCTAGTTGTGACGTTTGTACGGCTTAGATATGTTGGCCATTTTAACATGTGGGCAGTGTTCCCAGGTCCCAGAATGGGAGGTGAGAGGAGAAGGGGGCAGGGAGTGTCACATCTGCACAATTTATTTTCTTTCTCTCTTCCAGGTGTGATTCCTCACATCCATAAGTCTCTGATCGGGAAGAAGGGACAGCAAAAGACGGCATAGAGCCCAGTTTTGAACCTACCCTCTTCCTCCCTACTGTCGTACTGTAATTTGGACAGAAGAACCTGGGGATACTTGGCATATTTTTTTTAAAAAAAGAGTAGTTAAAATAAAATGGGAAGAGTTTTAGGAGATGACTTTAGTGTTCAGTATAATCTGAAAAACCTGTTTGTATGTTCTACAGTCTAGATTTAAAGCTGTATGCAAATATAACTAGCCAATACAGCAGTTTGTCAACAATTAGGTTACGCAAGTGTGTTTTATACAATAAAACAGTTCACAAAACCATTTTTTAAAAATCATGTGTGTACCGTGTGTCCTTCCTAACCTTCGAAGCAATTAGCAGCCTTGGAAACTGGAAAATACTACCTGTCGCTATAGTTACTGAGGGCGGCACAGTGGGTTAGCACTGCTGCCTCACAGCGCCAGGGACCCAGCTTGGGTCACTGTCTGTGTGGAGTCTGCACATTCTCCCAGTGTCTGTGTGGGTTTCCTCCAGGTGCTCCGGTTTCCTCCCACAGTCTGAAGATGTGCAGGTTCAGTGCTAAATTCTCCCTCAGTGTAACCTTAACAGGCACTGGAATGTGGCCACAAGGGGAATTTCCCACAGTAACTTCATTGCAGTGTTAATGTTAGTCTACTTGTGACACTAATAAATAAACTTAAAGTTTATATATTAGTCACAAGTAGACTAACATTAACACTGCAATGAAGTTACTGTGAAATTCCCCTTGTGGCCACGTTTACACTGAGGGAGAATTTAGCACTGAACCTGCACATCTTTGGACTGTGGGAGGAAACACACATACACATGGAAAGAATGTGCAGACTCCCCACAGTGACCCAAGCTGGGTTTGAATGTCTTGATTCATTTCATTGCACTAGGTGTGTGACCTGTGTCGCAACAAATTCCTGTTCCTGTGCTGTACAGCAAACTCTTGAGAGGGTCTTTGCAGAATTCTTCCAGGTGGATGACTTGTTCCTTGATTCTTATACCTGTAAGGTAAGTCTTTTGAACCTTAAAATGAGAATACCAGCTTCAAATATAGCAACTAGATGCAAGAGGAGGCCATTCGGCCCTTTGCAATTCATTTTTATCATGGCTGACCATCAAATTCAATATCCTGATCACCAATGCCCATCCCCACCCAATATTCCTCAAACCCTTTAGACCCAAGAGCATTAATTTCTTCTTGAAGTCACGTTTTGGCCTCAACTACTTTCTGTGGGAGTGAATTCCACACATTCACCACCCTCTGGGTGAAGAAATTTCTCCTCACCTCAGTTCTAAAAGGTTTACCCCTTATCCTCAAACTATGACCCCCTAGTTCTGGGCTCCCCCCACCATCGGGAACATTCTTTCTGAATCTACTCTGTCTAACCCTGTTGGAATTTTATAAGTTTCTATGAGATCCCCTCTCACTCTTCTAAACTCCAGTGAATATAATCCTAACCGACTTAGTCTCTCCTTGTATGACAGACCTGCCATCCCAGGAATCAGCCTGGTAAACCTTCGCTGTACTCCCTCTATAGCAAGGACATCCTTCCTCAGATAAGGAGACTAAAACTGCAATAATAAACAAAACACACACAATGCTTGTATGAATTAATCGAGGGATTGAGTTTAGGAGTCGGGAGGTAATGCTGCAACTTTACAGGACCCTCGTCAGGCCTCATTTGGAGTACTGTGCGCAGTTCTGGTCACCTCACTATAGGAAAGACGTAGAAGCTATTGAAAGGGTGCAGAGGAGATTTACAAGGATGTTGCCTGGACTGGGAGGCATGCCTTATGAAGATAGGTTGAGGGAGCTGGGACTCTTTTCCCTGGAGAGGCGACCTGATAGAAGTTTATAAAATGTTGAGAGGAATAGATAGGGTGGACTCTCAGAGGCTATTTCCCCGGGTTGAAATGGTCGCTACGAGAGGACACAGATTTAAGGTGCGGGGAGGGAAGTACAGAGGTGATGTTAGGGGTAAGTTTTTCTCTCAGAGGGTGGTGAGTGAATGGAATCGGCTGCCGTCATCGGTGGTGGAGGCAAACTCGCTGGGGTCTTTTAAAAGACTTCTGGATGAGTATATGGGGTTTAATGGGATTGGGGGTTATAGATAGGTCTATAGATTGGTGGGGTTGATGTGATCGGCGCAACTCGAGGGCCGAAGGGCCTGTTTGTGCTGTAATGTTCTATGAAATTCACTCAAGGGGCTAAAAATTCTCGAACTACAGTTGAGGATTACGTTCTCAGAAGACTATCCCAAGTTATAATGGAGGTGGGACTGTCAGTTTATATGGTCTAGGCCATGATCCAAAATGTTCATGTTCTTGATATGTATAATTTACCTCTGGAATCATAAAATCCTACAGTGCAGAAGGAGGCCATCAGTCCATCGTGTTTGCACTGACCACAATCCCACCCATCCCCATAAGCCCATGCTAGCTAGTTCCTCTGACACTGGGGCAATTTAGCATGGCCAATCCATCTAACCAGCACGTCTTTCAGACTGGGAGGAAACCCACGCAGACACGGAGAGAATGTGCAGTCTCCACACAGACAGTGACCCGAGCCGGGAATCGACCCCAATGAAGAATGTTCATCGGGTGGCACGGTAGCACAGTGGGTTAGCTCTGCTGCTTCACAGCTCCAGGAACCTGGGTTCGATTCCCGGCTCGGGTCACTGCCTGTGTGGAGTTTGCACATTCTCCTTGTGTCTGCGTGGGTTTCCTTTGGGTGCTCCGGTTTCCTCCCACAGTCCAAAGACGTGCGGGTTAGGTTAATTGGCCATGATAAGCAATTGCCCCTTGCTGTCTTGGGGTGTGTAGGTTAGATGGATTAGCGGGTAAATGTGTAGGGATATGGGGGTACAGCTTGGGTGGGATTTGTTTCTGTACTGTAGGGATTCTATGGTCTATGTCCCCCATGATGGAGGGAGTCCAGAACTTGGGGTTGAGGGGGGACAGAGTTTGAGGATGGGGGTAAATCTTTTAGGACTGAGGTGAGGAGAAATTTCTTCCACCCTGGGAAAAAGCTTCTGACTATCCACACCGAGGTCGCCCCCCCCCTCAACCTCCATCGCTCCAAAAAGAACAAATCAAAAGCTTGCTGCTTGAATTAATCAATGATTAATTCTGAACGTTTTGTAAAGTGGGCCATCATTTGTTATCCATTTCCTGAGGGCGGTCACACAATGGTTAGCACTGCTGTTTCACAGTGCCATGGACCCAGATTCGATTCCCAGCTCAGGTCACTGTCTGTGTTGAGTCTGCACATACAAAGAACAACACAGCACGGGAAACAGGCCCTTCGGCCCAACGAGCCCGCGCCGCCGTCCCATTGTCTCAGTGACCTATTCATGATTTTAGTCTATGCCTAATGTGTGAGGATCAGGGAGGTCCAATATAGGGACAATTTGTTACCCAATCAATCAGCCTAAAAGCACATCTTTGGGATGTGGGAGGAAACCGGAGCACCCGGAGAAAACCCACGCAGACATGGGGAGAACGCGCAAACTCCCACAGACACAGGCCCAAATCCATGTGTCCGCACAGAACATAGAACATTACAGCGCAGAACAGGCCCTTCGGCCCACGATGTTGCGCCGACCAGTTACAAAAACAATGACCCACTAGCCTATACCAATCCCTTTTCGTCCATAAACCTATCCACAGATCTCTTAAACGCCCCCAAACTAGGTGCATTTACAACTGCAGCTGGCAGGGCATTCCAGTCCCTCACCACCCGCTGGGTAAAGAACCTACCCCTGACATCCGTCCTGTAGCTACCCCCCCTTAATTTAAAGCCATGACCCCTCGTGCTAGCTTTCTCCATCCGAGGAAAAAGGCTATCACTGATATCAGAGATAGTCTCTGAGCTGTCATGTTGCCCTCGAGATGGTCCAGTTTAAGCACACCAACGACATGAAGCAGTAGGCAACTCCCGAAGCAACATCCAAGAGCAGCCCACCACAACCTGCCGCACGCATGCCCCTTGCTGGTCAACAAGGTGGACTTAAATGCCTGTGGAGACACCTAGGTTTCCTCCAGGTGCTCCAGTTTCCTTCCAAAGACGTGTAAGTTAGGTGGATTGGCCATGATAAATTTCCCCTTACTGTCAGGGGAAATTAAGCAGGGTAATTGCACGGTGTTGGGTAGGATTGTTATCGATCGGGCTGAATGGCCTCTTCCTGCACTGCAGGGATTCAATAAACTGCTGTGAATGGAACAAAAGCCAGACCGGGGTAAGGACGGCAGATTTCCTTCCCGAAAGAGAACCAGATGGGTTTTTCCGACAATGGTTTCAACAGTAGATTCTTAATCCCAGATTTTTTTTAAAAAGTGAATTCAAATTCCACCATCTGCCACGGTGGGATTCGAACCCGGGTCCCCAGAACCTTAGGTGAGTTTCAGGATGAACAGTCCAGTAATAATACCACCAGAACACCACCTTCCCCACTGTTTGAGGTATAATTAAATGTTAATTCATCCATTACATTAAGGCTGGCACAGTGACATGGCTGCCTCACAGTGCCAGGGATCCGGGTTCAATTCCCGGCTCGGGTCACTGACTGTGTGGAGTCTGCATGTTCTCCCCGTGTCTGCGCGGGTTTCCCCCCACAGTCTGAAAGACGTGCTGGTTAGGGGCTAAATTCTCCCTCAGTGTAACACGAACAGGCGGCAGAGTGTGATGTCTATGCAGTAACCTCATCCCGGTGTTAATGTAAGCCTACTTGTCACACTAAGAAATAAACTTTAATCTTAATGGGCTTTTCAGATAAAGGGTTCACGATCATCAGTAGATTCTTAATTCCAGAATTTTTTTACTTGAATTCAAATTTTACTATCCGCCGTGGCGGGATTCGAACCTGGGTCCCCAGAACATTAGCTGCGTATTAGCTGAGATAATACCACCAGGCCACCTATTAGAACACAGAACCCTACAATGCAGAAAGAGGCCCTTCAGCCTATCGAGTCTGCACCGACCACAGTCCCAATCCCCACACATTTACCCACTAATCCCTCTAATCTACACATCCCAAGACACCAACGAGCAATTTTGGCATGGCCAATCCACCTAAACTACACATCTTTGGACACTAAGGGGCAATTTAGCATGGCCAATCCACCTAAACTACACATCTTTGGACACTAAGGGACAATTTAGCATGGCCAATCCACCTAACCTACACATCTTTGGACACTAAGGGACAATTTAGCATGGCCAATCCATCTAAACTACACATCTTTGGACACTAAGGGGCAATTTAGCATGGCCAATCCACCTAACCTGCACATCTTTGGACACTAAGGGGCAATTTAGCATGGCCAATCCACCTAACCTGCACATCTTTGGACACTAAGGGGCAATTTAGCATGGCCAATCCCCCTAACCTGCACATCTTTGGACACTAAGGGGCAATTTAGCATGGCCAATCCCCCTAACCTGCACATCTTTGGACACTAAGGGGCAATTTAGCATGGCCAATCCACCTAACCTGCACATCTTTGGACACTAAGGGACAATTTAGCATGGCCAATCCACCCTAACCTGCACATCTTTGGACACTGAGGGACAATTCAGCATGGCCAATCCACCTAACCTACACATCTTTGGACACTGAGGGACAATTTAGCATGGCCAATCCACCTAACCTGCACATCTTTGGACACTGAGGGAAAATTTAGCATGGCCAATTCACCTAACCTACACATCTTTGGACACTAAGGGGCAATTTAGCATGGCCAATCCACCTAACCTGCACATCTTTGGACACTAAGGACATGGCCAATCCACCTAACCTACACATCTTTGGACACTAAGGGACAATTTAGCATGGCCAATCCACCTAAACTACACATCTTTGGACACTAAGGGGCAATTTAGCATGGCCAATCCACCTAACCTGCACATCTTTGGACACTAAGGGACAATTTAGCATGGCCAATCCACCTAAACTACACATCTTTGGACACTAAGGGGCAATTTAGCATGGCCAATCCACCTAACCTGCACATCTTTGGACACTAAGGGGCAATTTAGCATGGCCAATCCCCCTAACCTGCACATCTTTGGACACTAAGGGGCAATTTAGCATGGCCAATCCCCCTAACCTGCACATCTTTGGACACTAAGGGGCAATTTAGCATGGCCAATCCACCTAACCTGCACATCTTTGGACACTAAGGGACAATTTAGCATGGCCAATCCACCCTAACCTGCACATCTTTGGACACTGAGGGACAATTCAGCATGGCCAATCCACCTAACCTACACATCTTTGGACACTGAGGGACAATTTAGCATGGCCAATCCATCTAACCTGCACATCTTTGGACACTGAGGGAAAATTTAGCATGGCCAATTCACCTAACCTACACATCTTTGGACACTAAGGGGCAATTTAGCATGGCCAAGCCACCTAACCTGCACATCTTTGGACACTAAGGACATGGCCAATCCACCTAACCTACACATCTTTGGACACTAAGGGACAATTTAGCACGGCCAATCCACCTAACCTACACATCTTTGGACACTGAGGGACAATTCAGCATGGCCAATCCACCTAACCTACACATCTTTGGACACTGAGGGAAAATTTAGCATGGCCAATCCACCTAACCTACACATCTTTGGACACTGAGGGAAAATTTAGCATGGCCAATCCACCTAACCTACACATCTTTGGACACTAAGGAACAATTTAGCATGGCCAATCCACCTAACCTACACATCTTTGGACACTAAGGGGCAATTTAGCATGGCCAATTCACCTAACCTACACATCTTTGGACACTAAGGGACAATTTAGCATGGCCAATCCACCTAACCTACACATCTTTAGACACTAAGGGGCAATTTAGCATGGCCAATCCACCTAACCTACACATCTTTGGACACTAAGGGGCAATTTAGCATGGCCAATCCACCTAACCTGCACATCTTTGGACACTAAGGGGCAATTTAGCATGGCCAATCCACCTAACCTACACATCTTTGGACACTGAGGGAAAATTTAGCATGGCCAATCCACCTAACCTACACATCTTTGGACACTAAGGAACAATTTAGCATGGCCAATTCACCTAACCTACACATCTTTGGACACTAAGGGGCAATTTAGCATGGCCAATTCACCTAACCTACACATCTTTAGACACTAAGGGGCAATTTAGCATGGCCAATCCACCTAACCTACACATCTTTGGACACTAAGGGGCAATTTAGCATGGCCAATCCACCTAACCTACACATCTTTGGACACTGAGGGAAAATTTAGCATGGCCAATCCACCTAACCTACACATCTTTGGACACTGAGGGAAAATTTAGCATGGCCAATCCACCTAACCTACACATCTTTAGACACTAAGGGGCAATTTAGCATGGCCAATCCACCTAACCTACACATCTTTGGACACTAAGGGGCAATTTAGCATGGCCAATCCACCTAACCTACACATCTTTGGACACTAAGGGACAATTTAGCATGGCCAATCCACCTAACCTACACATCTTTGGACACTAAGGGACAATTTAGCATGGCCAATCCCCCTAACCTACACATCTTTGGATTGAAGCGAAAATTGGAGCACCCAGAGGAAACCCGCAGTGACAGTGGGGGAACGTGCAGACTCCACACAGACAGTGACCCGAGGCTGGGATTGAACCCGGGTCCCTGGCGCTGTGAGGCAGCAGTGATAACCCACTGTGCCACCGTGATGCTCCAGTTGGATTTGATTTGTTTGACGTGGGTTGGTGGTGGACTTCAATTCTGGTGTCGGGGCAAATCCCGTTCCTTGTAGACTTGATGATGCAAACCTCCAGATATGGAGTTGGAATATGCAGGAGCCAGCCTGATAAATGAGATCAGCTCTTGTTTAGGTGCAGTCCTTGGTGCTTCCACCAGATGGCAGAATTTACCACCCTATAGCAGCCTCTCCTCCCTGTCCTGTTGGGACATTATCAAATAAATATTATCAAATAAATAGGTTGGACTAAAACCTGGTGTTGTCAGACTTTTTACTCTGTTGGGAGTCAGGCAGCTAGAAACTGCACAAGGGAAAAAATAATGTATTTGTCATTTAATACAGATACTTCTGGTAATTCTGCCTGATCAGGTGGAAATAATAACAATTCACCAATGAATCCATTCTATATTCTCATTTTCAAATAAAATCTAATTTTGAAATGTAATTTGATTTGATTTGATTTTTGTCACATCTAATGGGATACAGTGAAAAGTATTGTTTGATTTATTATTGTCCCGTGTACTGGGATACAGTGAAAAGTATTGTTTGATTTATTATTGTCACGTGTATTGGGATAAAGTGAAAAGTATTGTTTGATTTATTATTGTCCCGTGTACTGGGATACAGTGAAAAGTATTGTTTGATTTATTATTGTCACGTGTATTGGGATACAGTGAAAAGTATTGTTTGATTTATTATTGTCACGTGTATTGGGATACAGTGAAAAGTATTGTTTGATTTATTATTGTCACGTGTACTGGGATACAGTGAAAAGTATTGTTTGATTTATTATTGTCCCGTGTACTGGGATACAGTGAAAAGTATTGTTTGATTTATTATTGTCACGTGTATTGGGATACAGTGAAAAGTATTGTTTGATTTATTACTGTCACGTGTACTGGGATACAGTGAAAAGTATTGTTTAATTTATTATTGTCACGTGTACTGGGATACAGTGAAAAGTATTGTTTAATTTATTATTGTCACGTGTACTGGGATGCAGTGAAAAGTATTGTTTGATTTATTATTATCACGTGTACTGGGATACAGTGAAAAGTATTGTTTGATTTATTATTGTCACGTGTATCAGGATACAGTGAAAAGTATTGTTTGATTTATTATTGTCCCGTGTACTGGGATACAGTGAAAAGTATTGTTTGATTTATTATTGTCACGTGTACTGGGATACAGTGAAAAGTATTGTTTAATTTATTATTGTCACGTGTATTGGGATACAGTGAAAAGTATTGTTTGATTTATTACTGTCACGTGTATTGGGATACAGTGAAAAGTATTGTTTAATTTATTATTGTCACGTGTATTGGGATACAGTGAAAAGTATTGTTTGATTTATTATTGTCACGTGTACTGGGAGACAGTGAAAAGTATTGTTTGATTTATTATTGTCACGTGTATCGGGATACAGTGAAAAGTATTGTTTGATTTATTATTGTCACGTGTACTGGGATACAGTGAAAAGTATTGTTTGATTTATTATTGTCCCGTGTACTGGGATACAGTGAAAAGTATTGTTTGATTTATTATTATCACGTGTATTGGGATACAGTGAAAAGTATTGTTTGATTTATTATTGTCACGTGTACTGGGATACAGTGAAAAGTATTGTTTGATTTATTATTGTCACATATATTGGGATACAGTGAAAAGTATTGTTTGATTTATTATTGTCACGTGTACTGGGATACAGTGAAAAGTATTGTTTGATTTATTATTGTCACATATATTGGGATACAGTGAAAAGTATTGTTTGATTTATTATTGTCACGTGTACTGGGATACAGTGAAAAGTATTGTTTGATTTAT
This sequence comes from Prionace glauca, assembly GCA_037974335.1. Lineage (NCBI taxonomy): Eukaryota > Metazoa > Chordata > Chondrichthyes > Carcharhiniformes > Carcharhinidae > Prionace > Prionace glauca. Next base: position 19,303,004 of record CM075751.1, on the reverse strand, counting down.
TATTGTCCCATGTATTGGGATACAGTGAAAATATTGTTTGATTTATTATTGTCACCTGTACTGGGATACAGTGAAAAGTATTGTTTGATTTATTATTGTCACATGTACTGGGATACAGTGAAAAGTATTGTTTGATTTATTATTGTCACGTATATTGGGATACAGTGAAAAGTATTGTTTGATTTATTATTGTCACGTGTACTGGGATACAGTGAAAAGTATTGTTTGATTTATTATTGTCACATGTACTGGGATACAGTGAAAAGTATTGTTTGATTTATTATTGTCACGTGTATTGGGATACAGTGAAAAGTATTGTTTGATTTATTATTGTCACATCTAATGGGATACAGTGAAAAGTATTGTTTGATTTATTATTGTCACGTGTACTGGGATACAGTGAAAAGTATTGTTTGATTTATTATTGTCACGTGTACTGGGATACAGTGAAAAGTATTGTTTGATTTATTATTGTCACATGTACTGGGATACAGTGAAAAGTATTGTTTGATTTATTATTGTCACATGTATTGGGATACAGTGAAAAGTATTGTTTGATTTATTATTGTCACGTGTACTGGGATACAGTGAAAAGTATTGTTTGATTTATTATTGTCACGTGTATTGGGACACAGTGAAAAGTATTGTTTGATTTATTATTGTCACGTGTACTGGGATACAATGAAAAGTATTGTTTGATTTATTATTGTCACGTGTATTGGGACACAGTAAAAAGTATTGTTTGATTTCTTATTGTCCCGTGTACTGGGATACAGTGAAAACTATTGTTTGATTTATTATTGTCACATGTACTGGGATACAGTGAAAAGTATTGTTTGATTTATTATTGTCACGTGTACTGGGATACAGTGAAAAGTATTGTTTGATTTATTATTGTCACGTGTACTGGGATACAGTGAAAAGTATTGTTTGATTTATTATTGTCCCGTGTACTGGGATACAGTGAAAAGTATTGTTTGATTTATTATTGTCACATGTACTGGAATACAGTGAAAAGTATTGTTTGATTTATTATTGTCCCGTGTACTGGGATACAGTGAAAAGTATTGTTTGATTTATTATTGTCCCGTGTACTGGGATACAGTGAAAAGTATTGTTTAAGAACATAAGAACATAAGAACATAAGAAATAGGAGCAGGAGTAGGCCATCTGGCCCTTCGAGCCTGCCCCGCCATTCAATAAGATCATGGCTGATCTGTCGTGACTCAGCTCCACCTTCCCGCCCTCTCCCCATAACCCTTAATCCCCTCTCTTATCAAAAACCCATCAACCCGTTTCTTAAAAATATTTAGCGAGGCAGCCTCCACCACTTCAACGAATTCCAGAGATTCACCACCCTTTGAGTGAAGAAGTTCCTCCTCAACTCTGTTCTAAACCGCCCCCCCTTTATCTTGAGGCTGTGCCCCCTAGTCCTACTGTCTTTTTTGAGCGGGAACAGTCTCTCCACCTCTATCCTATCCATCCCATTCATCATCTTATACGTCTCAATGAGATCTCCCCTCATTCTTCTAAACTCTAACGAGTACAAGCCTAGTTTATTCAGCCTCTCCTCATAGCTCAATCCCCTCAACTCCGGTATCAGCCGAGTAAACCTCCTCTGCACTCCCTCCAGGGCCAAAACATCCTTGCGCAGGTGCGGCGCCCAAAACTGCACACAGTACTCCAGCTGCGGCCTCACCAATGCCCTATACAGCTGCAGCAAGACCTCCCTACTTTTATATTCAATCCCCTTCGCTATGAAGGCCAGCATCCCATTCGCCTTCCTGACCACCTGCTGCACCTGCAAGCTGGGTTTTTGCTTGATTTATTATTGTCACATGTACTGGGATACAGTGAAAAGTATTGTTTGATTTATTATTGTCACGTGTACTGGGATACAGTGAAAAGTATTGTTTGATTTATTATTGTCACATGTACTGGGATACAGCGAAAAGTATTGTTTGATTTATTATTGTCACATGTATTGGGATACAGTGAAAAGTATTGTTTGATTTATTATTGTCCCGTGTACTGGGATACAGTGAAAAGTATTGTTTGATTTATTATTGTCCCGTGTACTGGGATACAGTGAAAAGTATTGTTTGATTTATTATTGTCACATGTAATGGGATACAGTGAAAAGTATTGTTTGATTTATTATTGTCCCGTGTACTGGGATACAGTGAAAAGTATTGTTCGATTTATTATTGTCACATGTAATGGGATACAGTGAAAAGTATTGTCTGATTTATTATTGTCACGTGTACTGGGATACACTGACAAGTATTGTTTGATTTATTATTGTCACGTGTACTGGGATACAGTGAAAAGTATTGTTTGATTTATTATTGTCACGTGTATTGGGATACAGTGAAAAGTATTGTTTGATTTATTATTGTCACGTGTACTGGGATACAGTGAAAAGTATTGTTTGATTTATTATTGTCACGTGTATTGGGATACAGTGAAAAGTATAGTTTGATTTATTATTGTCACGTGTACTGGGATACAGTGAAAAGTGTATGTGAGTGTGTGTATGTGAGTGAGTGTATATGAGTGAGTGTATGTGAGTGAGTGAGTGTATGTGAGTGAGTGTGTGTATGTGAGTGAGTGTATGTTTGTGAGTGTGTGTATGTGAGTGAGTGTGTGTATGTGAGTGTATGTATGTGAGTGAGTGTGTGTATGTGAGTGTGTTTGTGTATGTGAGTGTGTGTATGTGAGTGTGTGTGTGTGTGTGAGAGAGATTGTGTGTATGTGTATGTGTGTGTGTGTGTGTGTGAGTGTGTGTACGTGAGTGTGAGTGTGTGTCTGTGCGAGTGTGTGTGTGTGTACGTGAGTGTGTGTGTGTCTGTGTGTGTGTGTGTGAGTCTGTGTATGTGAGTGTGTGTGTGTGTGTGTGTGTGTCTGTGCGAGTATATGAGTGTGTGTATGTGAGTGTGTGTGTGTGTCTGTGTGAGTGTGTGTACGTGAGTGTGTGTCTGTGCGAGTGTGTGTGTGTGTGTGAGTGTGTGTGTGAGTGTGTGTATGTGAGTGTGAGTGTGTGTCTGTGCGAGTGTGTGTGTGTGTGTGAGTGTGTGTACGTGAGTGTGTGTCTGTGCGAGTGTGTGTACGTGAGTGTGAGTGTGTGTCTGTGCGAGTGTGTGTGTGAGTGTGTGTACATGAGTGTGAGTGTGTGTCTGTGCGAGTGTGTATGTGTGTGTGTGAATGTGTGTGTGTGTGAGTGTGTGTACGTGAGTGTGAGTGTGTGTCTGTGCGAGTGTGTGTGTGTGAGTGTGAATGTGTGTGTGTGTGAGTGTGTGTACGTGAGTGTGAGTGTGCGAGTGTGTGTGTGTGTGTGTGTGTATTTGTATACACGAAGGAGACAGTGGGGGATTCAGTCTATCAGATTCTGAGTGTGGTCGAGTTGTTGAGGGGACGTGTCTACACCCATGGCTATAAGAGAATAGGGGGCGATAGAACACAAGCTTGGGCAGGCGAATGATGTAAAGCAGGATCCCCGCTCAGAAAGCAGCTGGGGAATTTTGAAGGATAGTTTCCCATCATGAATTAAAAGCTAAGCTTTCACTTTCCCAATGAGTGTGAGCAGGGTTTGGCTGTTCGAACAGTGGCAAAGTCCCAAATGTGACTTTCCTCTGCTCACGCAACAAGAGGGACAGATAAATGATTAATACAACCACGGACAGCACTATCTGGAAATGGAAAATCTGAGTGATATTGGTCTATAATCTCAGAGCAAAGGTCCCATCCAGTTGGAGATGCGCAGTGGGTTAGCACGGCTGCCTCACAGGGACCCGGGTTCGATTCCCGGCTCGGGTCACTGTGTGTGCGGAGTTTTGCACATTCTCCCCATGTCTGCGTGGGTTTCCTCCAGAAGACGTGCTGGTTAGGTGCTAAATTCTCCCTCAGTGTAACCCGAACAGGTGACTAGGGGATTTTCACAGTAACTTCATTGCAGTGTTAATGCAAGCCTACAAACTTGAACTCCCCCCCCCATTATTTGCGAAGGATTTAGCCTCTCTTTGTGTTGTTGGCTCACAGCTTGGTTACAATCAAATGTTTCCAGAGCAAGCAGTTAACACTTGCCAAAGTCACCCCAAAGGGATCGGAATTCACTTACAGTTCAATCCACCCCAACCCCCAAAATATGTCATTATCTCAAGAACAGGTTTGTTACTTAATATTTATTTCATTAATGTCACAAGTATTAACACTGCAAATAAGTTACTGTGAAAATCCCCTCATCGCCAGCCCCCCCTTTTGGGTTACACAGAGAGAATTTAGCACCTAACCTACACAGGCCAGCACGGTAGCACAGTGGGTTAGCACTGCTGCTTCACAGCTCCAGGGTCCTGGGTTCGATTCCCGGCTCGGGTCACTGCCTGTGTGGGAGTTTGCACATTCTCCTCATGTCTGCGTGGGTTTTCTCCGGGTGCTCCGGTTTCCTCCCACAGTCCAAAGATGTGCGGGTTAGGTTCATTGGCTATGCTAAAAATTGCCCCTTAGTGTCCTGGGATGTGTAGGTTAGAGGGATTAGCAGGTAAAATGTGTAGGGATATGGGGATAGGGTCTGGGTGGGATTGTGTTCGGTGCAGACTCGATGGGCCGAAGGGCCTGTTTCTGCACTGTAGGGTTCTTTCAGACTGTGGTTCAATTCCAGTCACTGTGCAGAGGTGGCATGATCTCCCCATGTCTGCGTGGGTTTCCTCCTACACTCCAAGGCTGTGCGGGTTAGGTTGATTGGCCATACTAGCGAGTAGAGACTGGATGGGCTGAGTGGCCTACTTCTGCAGTGTCGGGGTTCTGTGTGTGTGTGTGTGTGTGTATTCAGCTGTCAGCTGTCTCCCGGGCTTGGTGGAAACAGCTCTCGACTTGTCCAGGCTACCACTGTGATTTACAGACACAACGCTTGCTGCGGTTCCTGACTCATTGCTGGGCAGGGGAGAGATTAATTAAATACCTTCAGACGTCCTTCCCCACAACTGAGAAATCGGGCGTCGCACTTTCTGCTCCAGTTTCGTTTCGCTGGCTGGAAGCACGTAGACCCAAACCAAACTCATCCTACGGTCAACTCCCCACTCAGTAGGAAACGAGAAGCAGGAGGAGGCCATTCAGCCCTGAGAGCCTGCTTGTCCATTCATTTTGGTCATCAAATTCACTATCCTGATCCCCCCCCCCCCATATCACTCAATCTCTTCAGCCCCAAGAGCGAAATCTAATTTCTTCTTGAAATCGCACAACTCAACTCCTTTCTGTGGGAGTGAACTCCACACATTCACCACCCTCTGGGTGACGAAATTTCTCCCCACCTCAGTTCTAAAAGGTTTGCCCCATATCACAGAATCCCTACAGTGCAGGAGAAGGCCATTCAGCCCATCGAGTCTGCATTGACTCTCCGACAGAGCACTTTACCCTCTCCCCCACCCTACTCCCTCTAACCCCACACATTTCCCACGGTCAATCCACCTAACCTGCACATCTTTGGACACTAAGGGACAATTTAGCATGGCCAATACACCTAACCTACACATCTTTGGACACTAAGGGACAATTTAGCATGGCCAATCCATCTAACCTACACATCTTTGGACACTAAGGGACAATTTATCATGGCCAATCCCCGTAACCTACACATCTTTGGACACTAAGGGACAATTTAGCATGGCCAATCCACCTAACCTACACATCTCTGGACACTAAGGGGCAATTTAGCATGGCCAATCCACCTAACCCGCACATCTTTGGATACAAAGGGGCAATTTACTATGGCCAATCCATCGAACATGTACATCTTTGGACACTAAGGGACAATTTAGCATGGCCAATCCACCTAACCCGCACATCTTTGGATACAAAGGGGCAATTTACTATGGCCAATCCATCGAACATGTACATCTTTGGGGTGTGGAAGGAACTTGAAGCACCTGGAGGAAACCCACGCAGACACAAGGAGAACCCTGCACAGAAGGTCACCCGAGAATCGACTCCAGGTCCCTGGTTCTGTGAGGCAGCCGTGCTAACCACTGGGTCACCCTGTTGTTCTACCATTGACCACGAAACCATTGTTGATTTTCGGAAAAGCCCATCTGGTTCACTTATGTCCCTTTAGGGAAGGAAATCTGCCGTCCTTACCCCGGTCTGGCCTACACGTGACTCCAGAACCACAGCAAATGTGGTTGACTCTCAACTGCCCTCTGAAATGGCCAAGCGAGACACTCAGTTGTATCAATTTGATTTATTATTGTCCCATGTACTGGGATACAGTGAAAAGTATTGTTTGATTTATTATTGTCACGTGTATTGGGATACAGTGAAAAGTATTGTTTGATTTATTATTGTCACGTGTATTGGGATACAGTGAAAAGTATTGTTTGATTTATTATTGTCACGTGTACTGGGATACAGTGAAAAGTATTGTTTGATTTATTATTGTCACATGCATTGGGATACAGTGAAAAGTATTGTTTGATTTATTATTGTCACGTGTATTGGGATACAGTGAAAAGTATTGTTTGATTTATTATTGTCACGGCTACTGGGATACAGTGAAAAGTATTGTTTGATTTATTATTGTCACGGCTACTGGGATACAGTGAAAAGTATTGTTTGATTTATTATTGTCACGGCTACTGGGATACAGTGAAAAGTATTGTTTGATTTATTATTGTCACATGCATTGGGATACAGTGAAAAGTATTGTTTGATTTATTATTGTCACGTGTACTGGGATACAGTGAAAAGTATTGTTTGATTTATTATTGTCCCGTGTACTGGGATACAGTGAAAAGTATTGTTTGATTTATTATTGTCCCGTGTACTGGGATACAGTGAAAAGTATTGTTTGATTTATTATTGTCACGTGTACTGGGATACAGTGAAAAGTATTGTTTGATTTATTATTGTCACATGTACTGGGATACAGTGAAAAGTATTGTTTGATTTATTATTGTTACGTGTATTGGGATACAGTGAAAAGTATTGTTTGATTTATTATTGTCACGTGTACTGGGATACAGTGAAAAGTATTGTTTGATTTATTGTCATGTGTATTGGGATACAGTGAAAAGTATTGTTTGATTTATTGTCACGTGTACTGGGATACGGTGAAAAGTATTGTTTGATTTATTATTGTCACGTGTACTGGGATACGGTGAAAAGTATTGTTTGATTTATTATTGTCACATGCATTGGGATACAGTGAAAAGTATTGTTTGATTTATTATTGTCACGTGTACTGGGATACAGTGAAAAGTATTGTTTGATTTATTATTGTCACGTGTATTGGGATACAGTGAAAAGTATTGTTTGATTTATTATTGTCACGGCTACTGGGATACAGTGAAAAGTATTGTTTGATTTATTATTGTCACGGCTACTGGGATACAGTGAAAAGTATTGTTTGATTTATTATTGTCACGTGTATTGGGATACGGTGAAAAGTATTGTTTGATTTATTATTGTCACGTGTATTGGGATACGGTGAAAAGTATTGTTTGATTTATTATTGTCACGTGTACTGGGATACGGTGAAAAGTATTGTTTGATTTATTATTGTCACGTGTACTGGGATACGGTGAAAAGTATTGTTTGATTTATTATTGTCACGTGTACTGGGATACAGTGAAAAGTATTGTTTGATTTATTATTGTCACGTGTATTGGGATACAGTGAAAAGTATTGTTTGATTTATTATTGTCACGTGTACTGGGATACAGTGAAAAGTATTGTTTGATTTATTATTGTCACGTGTACTGGGATACAGTGAAAAGTATTGTTTGATTTATTATTGTCACGTGTATTGGGATACAGTGAAAAGTATTGTTTGATTTATTATTGTCACGTGTACTGGGATACGGTGAAAAGTATTGTTTGATTTATTATTGTCACGTGTACTGGGATACGGTGAAAAGTATTGTTTGATTTATTATTGTCACGTGTACTGGGATACGGTGAAAAGTATTGTTTGATTTACTATTGTCACGTGTACTGGGATACGGTGAAAAGTATTGTTTGATTTATTATTGTCACGTGTACTGGGATACAGTGAAAAGTATTGTTTGATTTATTATTGTCCCGTGTACCAGGATACAGTGAAAAGTATTGTTTGATTTATTATTGTCACGTGTACTGGGATACGGTGAAAAGTATTGTTTGATTTATTATTGTCACGTGTACTGGGATACAGTGAAAAGTATTGTTTGATTTATTATTGCCACGTGTACTGGGATACAGTGAAAAGTATTGTTTGATTTATTATTGTCACGTGTACCAGGATACAGTGAAAAGTATTGTTTCTTGTACACTATGCAGACAAAGCATACCGTACGTAGAGGAGAAGGAAAGGAGAGAGTGCAGAATGTAGTGTTACAGCCATAGCGAGGGTGTAGAGAAAGATCAACTTAATATAAGGTAGGTCCATTCAAAAGTCTGACAGCAGCAGGGAAGAAGCTGTTCTTGAATCGGTCGGTACGGGACCTCAGACTTTTGTATCTTTTTCCTGACGGAAGATGGTGGAAGAGAGAATGTCTGGGATGGGTGGGGTCCTTAATTATGCCGGCTGCTTTTCCTGGGCAGCGGGAAGTGTGGACAGAGTCAATGGATGGGAGGCTGGTTTGTGTGATGGATTGGGCTACATTCACAACCTTTTGTAGTTCCTTGCGGTCTTGGGCAGAGCAGGAGCCCAGACCAAGCTGTGATACAACCAGAAAGAATGCTTTCTATGGGGCATCTGTAAAAGTTGGTGAGAGTTGTAGCTGACATTCCAAATTTCCTTCGTCTTCTGAGAGAGTAGAGACATTGGTGGGGCTTTGTTAAGTGCTATAGTGGCTTGGAGGGACCAAGGTACGTTGTTGATGATCTGGACATCTAGAAAGTGCTGGAAACCTTTAAAAAGTATTTGGATGAGCAACCGAAATATCACAAAATTCAAGGATTATGGGACAAGCGCAGGAAAATGGGATTAGTGCAACTTTCGTGGTGGTTACTGTGGGTGCAGACGCGAAGGGCCTTTCTGAACTCTATGGCTCTGGGGGGGGGGGGGGGGCGACTGCGCCAAAGTGGAGAAAATGGCAAAGTTCCATTGGGGCTTGTACAACCTCCTTGTTCCCCCTCCGGCGCAGAAATAGGCTTGAGAGACGTTCTACACAACTTTACAGCAGAGGAGGTGGCCCTTCAGCCCATCGTGTCTGTGATACACCCGGTCCGGAGGCTTTCTCTGGTGCGTCTGTAACAGTCGGGTGAGCGGGACGTGCCAAATTTCATTCGCTCAAGTTGGCCACCTTCTTGTCAATTAGGGCAGGGCCTAAATTCTAGGCCCAGCCGGTGAACCCCACGTCCCACAAATGGTAGAAAGAAGAAAGGAATCTTGCCTTCATGTGGGGGGTTGAGCTGACGCCTGGTTGGAGAGCTTTTGGGGAGATTGGCGGGGGGGGTGAAAAGGGTGACAGGGCAGAAAGCTTACACAGCGAGTGAGCCAGCGCACTGACATCTGTTTCCTGAAAGCGGTCGAGAGATTGCTGCAAGGGTTTCCCAGCCTCAGCTGCTTCCTGTAAACAAGCTGCGTCTGACGAGCCCCAAACCCTGCCGCAAACATTGGGCAATGCTCGCCCGCTGATGCCTGTGGCGACATTGGCCAACATGCCCAATTCCTGGCAGCTAGTCCTCTCTGCCAGGAACAGGCGCCCAGTCCAGGCAGGGGAGCCCTGGCCAATCCTCCTGTTACGCCATTTTGAAACAAGCCATTGGCAACGAAATCCAAATGCAACCTCACAACACTCAAGCCATGGCCTGCGCTGGTTTTAACATAGAACATTACAGCACAAACAGGCCCTTCGGCCCTCGAGTTGCGCCGATCACATCAACCCCACCAATCTATAGACCTATCTATAACCCCCAATCCCATTAAACCAAATCCCATTAGTCCAGCAAGGGGCATGCGTGCGGCAGGTTGTGGTGGGCTGCTCTTGGATGTTGCTTCGGGAGTTGCCTACTGCTTCATGTCGTTGGTGTGCGTAAACTGGACCATCTCGAGGGCATCATGACAGCTCAGAGACTATCTCTGTTGCTATGCGGACACATGGATTTGGGCCTGTGTCCGTGGGAGTTTGCGCGTTCTCCCCATGGTTGCGTGGGTTTCCTCCGGGTGCTCCGGTTTCCTCCCACATCCCAAAAATGTGCTTTTAGGCTGATTGATTGGGTAACAAATTGTCCCTATATTGGACCTCCCTGATCCTCACACATTAGGCATAGACTAGAGTCATGAATAGGTCACTGACAATGGGACGGCGGCGCGGGCTCGTTGGGCCGAAGGGCCTGTTTCCCGTGCTGTGTTGTTCTTTGTTCTTTGTTAAACCCCCTATACTCATCTAGAAGTCTTTTAAAAGACCCCAGCGAGTTCGCCTCCACCACCGATGACGGCAGCCGATTCCATTCACTCACCACCCTCTGAGTGAAAAACTTACCCCTAACATCACCTCTGTACTTCCCTCCCCGCACCTTAAATCTGTGTCCTCGCGTAGCGACCATTTCAACCCAGGGAAATAGCCTCTGAGAGTCCACCCTATCTATTCCTCTCAACATTTTATAAACTTCTATCAGGTCGCCTCTCAACCTTCGCCTCTCCAGGGAAAAGAGTCCCAGCTCCCTCAACCTATCTTCATAAGGCATGCCTCCCAGTCCAGGCAACATCCTTGTAAATCTCCTCTGCACCCTTTCAATAGCTTCTACGTCTTTCCTATAGTGAGGCGACCAGAACTGCGCACAGTACTCCAAATGAGGCCTGACAAGGGTCCTGTAAAGTTGCAGCATTACCTCCCGACTCCTAAACTCAATCCCTCGATTAATGAAGGCCAGTACACCATACGCCTTCTTGACCACCCCCTCCACCTGCGAGGCCGATTTAAGAGTCCTGTGAACCCGGACCCCGAGATCCTTCTGCTCTTCAACGCTACTAAGACTCCTGCCCTTAATAGTGTACTCGTTCATCCCGTTGGTTCTGCCGAAATGGACGACTACACATTTATCCGCGTTGAAGTCCATCTGCCATTTCTCCGCCCATTCCTGCATCCTATCTATCACTCTCTCTCACACTGTTCTAACACACTGTCCCCAGCCCGTCTCCTCAGCAGAATGGGGGCGGACATGCTGGGTTAGCACGGCCGCCTCACTGAGCCAGGGTCCCAGGTTCGATTCCCGGCTCACTGTCTGGGTGCGGAGTCCGCACCTTCTCCCCATGTCTGCATGGGTTTCCTCCGGGTGCTCCGGTTTCCTCCCACAGCCCGAAAGACGTGCGGGTTGGGTTCCAAAATCTCCCTCGGTGTAACCGGAACAGGAGTGTGGTGACTAGGGGATTTTCACAATAACTTCCTTGCAGTGTTAATGTCAGCCTTGCTTGTTACGCTGATAAATAAACTCAAACTTAAAAATAACAAATATTGTCTCAGCCATATACTTTCACAACACACATATAATGTCACACAACACACACAGTTGTTAATGTATATTATGCGTGCGCGTGAGAGAGAGCAAGCGTGAGAGAGTGAGTGTGAGAGAGAGAGTGAGTGTGAGAGAGAGAGTGAGTGTGAGAGAGAGAGAGAGTGTGAGAGAGAGAGTGTGAGAGAGAGAGTGTGAGAGACAGAGTGTGAGAGACAGAGTGTGAGAGACAGAGTGTGAGAGACAGAGTGTGAGAGACAGAGTGTGAGAGACAGAGTGTGAGAGACAGAGTGTGAGAGAGAGAGTGTGAGAGACAGAGTGTGAGAGAGAGATGTGAGAGAGAGAGTGTGAGA